>CM069917.1:67700690-68416462 GCA_036172215.1 Camellia granthamiana | reverse complement strand
AACTCCCAAACTGGGAACCCGATTTGAACCCCGTCTTCTCCCACAAGTCTCTCGTGCCTGGGGGTCGTGTGTGCCAAGTTTCGTGCTGAACCGACGTCGTTTGGTGACTTTGGGGCATTAACCCCTCGAATTCAAGTTTCTTAAGAAACTAGTTTGCCTAAAATGAAATCCGACTCTAACTCCCAAACTGGGAACCTGAGTCGAGCCCCGTCTTCTCCCACAAGTCTCTCGTGCCTAGGCGGTCGTGTGTGCCAAGTTTCGTGCTAAACCGACGCCGTTTGGTGATTTTGGGGTGTTAACGCCTCGAATTCAACTTTCTTAAGGAACTAGTTTGCCTAACTGAAATCCGGCTCTAACTCCCAAACCGGGAACCCGATTCGAGGCCCGTCTTCTCAAACAAGTCTCCCGTGCCTAGGCAGTCGTGTGTGCCAAGTTTCGTGCAAAACTGACGCCGGTTGGTGATTTTGGGGCATTAACTCCTCGAATTCAAGTTTCTTAAGGAACTAGTTTGCCTAAAATGAAATCCGACTCTCACTCCCAAACCGGGAACCCGATTCGAGCCCCATCCTCTCCCACAAGTCTCTCGTGCCTCGGCGGTCGTGTGTGCCAAGTTACATGCCAAACCGACGCTGTTTGGTGATTTTGGGGCGTTAACACCTCGAATTCAAGTTACTCAAGGAACTAGTTTGCCTAAAATGAAATCCGACTCTAACTCCCAAACCGGGAACCCGATTCGAGCCCCGTCTTCTCCCACAAGTCTCTCATGCCTAGGCGGTCGTGTGTGCCATGTTTCGGGCTAAACCGACGCCGTTTGGTGATTTTGGGCATTAACTCCTCGAATTCAAGTTTCTTGAGGAACTAGTTTGCGTAAAATGAAATCCGACTCTAACTCCCAAACCGGGAACCCGATTCAAGCCCCATCTTATCCCACAAGTCTCTCGTGCCTAGGCGGTCGTGTGTGCCAAGTTTCGTGCTAAACCGACGTCGTTTGGTGATTTTGGGGCATCAACTCCTCGAATTCAAATTTCTTAAGAAACTAGTTTGCCTAAAATGAAATCCGGCTCTAACTCCCAAACCGGGAACCCGATTCGACCCCCGTTTTCACCCATAAGTCTCTCGTGCCTAGACGGCCCTGTGTGCCAGGTTTCGTGCTAAACCGACGCCGTTTGGTGATTTTGGGGCGTTAACGCCCCGAATTCAGGTTTCTTAAGGAACTAGCTTTCCTAAAGTGAAATCCGGGTCTAACTCCCAAACCGGGAACCCGATTCGAGCCCCGTCTTCTCCCACAACTCTCTCGTGCCTAGGCGGTCGTGTGTGCCAAGTTTCGTGCTAAACCAACGCTGTTTGGTGATTTTGGGGCCTTAACTCCACGAATTCCAGTTTCTTAGGAAACTAGTTTGCCTTAAATGAAATCCGACTCTAACTCTCAAACCGGGAACCCGATTCGAGCCCCGTCTTCTCCCACAAGTCTCTCGTGCCTAGGCGGTCGTGTGTACCAAGTTTCTTCCTAAACCGACGCCGTTTGGTGATTTTGGGGCGTTAACACCTCGAATTCAAGTTTCTTAAGAAACTAGTTTGCCTAAAGTGAAATCGGCTCTAACTCCCAAACCGAGAACCCGATTCGAGCCCCGTCTTCTCCCACAAATTTCTCGTGTCTAGGGGGTCGTCTGTGATATGTTTCGTGCTAAACCGACGCCGTTTGGTGATTTTGGGGCACTAACTACTCGAATTCAAGTTTCCTAAGGAACTAGTTTGCCTAAAATGAAATCTGACTCTAACTCCCAAATCGGGAACCCGATACGAGCCCCGTCTTCTCCCACAAGTCTCTCGTCCCTAGGCGGTCGTGTGTGCAAAGTTTCGTGCTATACCGACGCCGTTTGGTGATTTTGGGACGTTAACGCCTCGAATTCAAGTTTCTTAAGGAACTAGTTTGCCTAAAATGAAATCCGACTCTAACTCCCAAACCGGGAACCCGATTCGAGCTCCGTCTTCTCCCACCAGTCTTTCGTGCCTAGGCGGTCGTGTGTGCCAAGTTTCGTGCTAAACCGACGCAGTTTGGTGATTTTGGAGCGTTAACACCTCGAATTCAACTTTCTTAAGGAACTAGTTTGCCTAAAGTGAAATCTACCACTGACTCCCAAACCGGGAACTCGATTCGAGCCCCGTCTTCTCCCACAAGTTTCTCGTGCGTAGGCAGTCGTGTGTGCCATGTTTAGTGCTAAGCCAACGCCGTTTGGTGATTTTTGGGCACTAACTCCTCGAATTCAAGTTTCTTAAGGAACTAGTTTTCCTAAAATGAAATCCGACTCTAACTCCCAAACAGGGAACCCGATTCAAGCCCCGTCTTCTCCCACAAGTCTCTCGTGCCTAGACGGTCGTGTGTGCCAAGTTTCGAGCAAAACCGGCGCCGTTTGGGGATTTTGGGGCGTTAACGCCTCGAATTCAAGTTTCTTAAGGAACTAGTTTGCCTAAAGTGAAATTCGGCTCTAACTCCCAAACCGGGAACCCGATTCTAGCCCCGTCTTCTCCCACAAGTCTCTCGTGCCTAGGCGGTCGTGTGTGCCAAGTTTCGTGCTACACCGACGCCGTTTGGTGATTTTGGGGTATTAACTCCTCGAATTCAAGTTTGTTAAGGAACTAGTTTCCCCAAAATGAAATCCGACTCTAACTCCAAAACCAGGAACCCGATTCGAGCCCCGTCTTCTCCCACAAGTCTCTCGTGCCTAGGCGGTCGTGTGTGCCAAGTTTCGTGCTAAGCTGACGCCGTTTGGTGATTTTGGGGCATTAAGACCTCGAATTCAACTATCTTAAGGAACTAGTTTGCCTAAAATGAAATCCGGGTCTAACTCCCAAACCGGGGACCCGATTCGAGCCCGGTCTTCTCCTACAAGTCTGTCGTGCCTAGGCGGTCGTGTGTGCCAAGTTTCGTGCTAAACCGCTGTCGTTTGGTGATTTTGGGCCGTTAACAACTCCAATTCAAATTTCTTAAGGAACTAGTTTGCCTAATGTGAAATCCGGCTCTAACTCCCAAACTGGGAACCCGATTTGAACCCCGTCTTCTCCCACAAGTCTCTCGTGCCTGGGGGTCGTGTGTGCCAAGTTTCGTGCTGAACCGACGTCGTTTGGTGACTTTGGGGCATTAACCCCTCGAATTCAAGTTTCTTAAGAAACTAGTTTGCCTAAAATGAAATCCGACTCTAACTCCCAAACTGGGAACCTGAGTCGAGCCCCGTCTTCTCCCACAAGTCTCTCGTGCCTAGGCGGTCGTGTGTGCCAAGTTTCGTGCTAAACCGACGCCGTTTGGTGATTTTGGGGTGTTAACGCCTCGAATTCAACTTTCTTAAGGAACTAGTTTGCCTAACTGAAATCCGGCTCTAACTCCCAAACCGGGAACCCGATTCGAGGCCCGTCTTCTCAAACAAGTCTCCCGTGCCTATGCAGTCGTGTGTGCCAAGTTTCGTGCAAAACTGACGCCGGTTGGTGATTTTGGGGCATTAACTCCTCGAATTCAAGTTTCTTAAGGAACTAGTTTGCCTAAAATGAAATCCGACTCTCACTCCCAAACCGGGAACCCGATTCGAGCCCCATCCTCTCCCACAAGTCTCTCGTGCCTCGGCGGTCGTGTGTGCCAAGTTACATGCCAAACCGACGCTGTTTGGTGATTTTGGGGCGTTAACACCTCGAATTCAAGTTACTCAAGGAACTAGTTTGCCTAAAATGAAATCCGACTCTAACTCCCAAACCGGGAACCCGATTCGAGCCCCGTCTTCTCCCACAAGTCTCTCATGCCTAGGCGGTCGTGTGTGCCATGTTTCGGGCTAAACCGACGCCGTTTGGTGATTTTGGGCATTAACTCCTCGAATTCAAGTTTCTTGAGGAACTAGTTTGCGTAAAATGAAATCCGACTCTAACTCCCAAACCGGGAACCCGATTCAAGCCCCATCTTATCCCACAAGTCTCTCGTGCCTAGGCAGTCGTGTGTGCCAAGTTTCGTGCTAAACCGACGTCGTTTGGTGATTTTGGGGCATCAACTCCTCGAATTCAAATTTCTTAAGAAACTAGTTTGCCTAAAATGAAATCCGGCTCTAACTCCCAAACCGGGAACCCGATTCGACTCCCGTTTTCACCCATAAGTCTCTCGTGCCTAGGCGGCCCTGTGTGCCAGGTTTCGTGCTAAACCGACGCCGTTTGGTGATTTTGGGGCGTTAACGCCCCGAATTCAGGTTTCTTAAGGAACTAGTTTTCCTAAAGTGAAATCCGGGTCTAACTCCCAAACCGGGAACCCGATTCGAGCCCCGTCTTCTCCCACAACTCTCTCGTGCCTAGGCGGTCGTGTGTGCCAAGTTTCGTGCTAAACCAACGCTGTTTGGTGATTTTGGGGCCTTAACTCCACGAATTCCAGTTTCTTAGGAAACTAGTTTGCCTTAAATGAAATCCGACTCTAACTCTCAAACCGGGAACCCGATTCGAGCCCCGTCTTCTCCCACAAGTCTCTCGTGCCTAGGCGGTCGCGTGTACCAAGTTTCTTCCTAAACCGACGCCGTTTGGTGATTTTGGGGCGTTAACACCTCGAATTCAAGTTTCTTAAGAAACTAGTTTGCCTAAAGTGAAATCGGCTCTAACTCCCAAACCGAGAACCCGATTCGAGCCCCGTCTTCTCCCACAAATTTCTCGTGCCTAGGGGGTCGTCTGTGACATGTTTCGTGCTAAACCGACGCCGTTTGGTGATTTTGGGGCACTAACTACTCGAATTCAAGTTTCCTAAGGAACTAGTTTGCCTAAAATGAAATCCGACTCTAACTCCCAAATCGGGAACCCGATACGAGCCCCGTCTTCTCCCACAAGTCTCTCGTCCCTAGGCGGTCGTGTGTGCAAAGTTTCGTGCTATACCGACGCCGTTTGGTGATTTTGGGACGTTAACGCCTCGAATTCAAGTTTCTTAAGGAACTAGTTTGCCTAAAATGAAATCCGACTCTAACTCCCAAACCGGGAACCCGATTCGAGCTCCGTCTTCTCCCACCAGTCTTTCGTGCCTAGGCGGTTGTGTGTGCCAAGTTTCGTGCTAAACCGACGCAGTTTGGTGATTTTGGAGCGTTAACACCTCGAATTCAACTTTCTTAAGGAACTAGTTTGCCTAAAGTGAAATCTACCACTGACTCCCAAACCGGGAACTCGATTCGAGCCCCGTCTTCTCCCACAAGTTTCTTGTGCGTAGGCAGTCGTGTGTGCCATGTTTCGTGCTAAGCCAACGCCGTTTGGTGATTTTTGGGCACTAACTCCTCGAATTCAAGTTTCTTAAGGAACTAGTTTTCCTAAAATGAAATCCGACTCTAACTCCCAAACAGGGAACCCGATTCAAGCCCCGTCTTCTCCCACAAGTCTCTCGTGCCTAGACGGTCGTGTGTGCCAAGTTTCGAGCAAAACCGGCGCCGTTTGGGGATTTTGGGGCGTTAACGCCTCGAATTCAAGTTTCTTAAGGAACTAGTTTGCCTAAAGTGAAATTCGGCTCTAACTCCCAAACCGGGAACCCGATTCTAGCCCCGTCTTCTCCCACAAGTCTCTCGTGCCTAGGCGGTCGTGTGTGCCAAGTTTCGTGCTACACCGACGCCGTTTGGTGATTTTGGGGTATTAACTCCTCGAATTCAAGTTTGTTAAGGAACTAGTTTCCCCAAAATGAAATCCGACTCTAACTCCCAAACCAGGAACCCGATTCGAGCCCCGTCTTCTCCCACAAGTCTCTCGTGCCTAGGCGGTCGTGTGTGCCAAGTTTCGTGCTAAGCTGACGCCGTTTGGTGATTTTGGGGCATTAAGACCTCGAATTCAACTATCTTAAGGAACTAGTTTGCCTAAAATGAAATCCGGGTCTAACTCCCAAACCGGGGACCCGATTCGAGCCCGGTCTTCTCCTACAAGTCTGTCGTGCCTAGGCGGTCGTGTGTGCCAAGTTTCGTGCTAAACCGCTGTCGTTTGGTGATTTTGGGCCGTTAACAACTCCAATTCAAATTTCTTAAGGAACTAGTTTGCCTAATGTGAAATCCGGCTCTAACTCCCAAACTGGGAACCCGATTTGAACCCCGTCTTCTCCCACAAGTCTCTCGTGCCTGGGGGTCGTGTGTGCCAAGTTTCGTGCTGAACCGACGTCGTTTGGTGACTTTGGGGCATTAACCCCTCGAATTCAAGTTTCTTAAGAAACTAGTTTGCCTAAAATGAAATCCGACTCTAACTCCCAAACTGGGAACCTGAGTCGAGCCCCGTCTTCTCCCACAAGTCTCTCGTGCCTAGGCGGTCGTGTGTGCCAAGTTTCGTGCTAAACCGACGCCGTTTGGTGATTTTGGGGTGTTAACGCCTCGAATTCAACTTTCTTAAGGAACTAGTTTGCCTAACTGAAATCCGGCTCTAACTCCCAAACCGGGAACCCGATTCGAGGCCCGTCTTCTCAAACAAGTCTCCCGTGCCTAGGCAGTCGTGTGTGCCAAGTTTCGTGCAAAACTGACGCCGGTTGGTGATTTTGGGGCATTAACTCCTCGAATTCAAGTTTCTTAAGGAACTAGTTTGCCTAAAATGAAATCCGACTCTCACTCCCAAACCGGGAACCCGATTCGAGCCCCATCCTCTCCCACAAGTCTCTCGTGCCTCGGCGGTCGTGTGTGCCAAGTTACATGCCAAACCGACGCTGTTTGGTGATTTTGGGGCGTTAACACCTCGAATTCAAGTTACTCAAGGAACTAGTTTGCCTAAAATGAAATCCGACTCTAACTCCCAAACCGGGAACCCGATTCGAGCCCCGTCTTGTCCCACAAGTCTCTCATGCCTAGGCGGTCGTGTGTGCCATGTTTCGGGCTAAACCGACGCCGTTTGGTGATTTTGGGCATTAACTCCTCGAATTCAAGTTTCTTGAGGAACTAGTTTGCGTAAAATGAAATCCGACTCTAACTCCCAAACCGGGAACCCGATTCAAGCCCCATCTTATCCCACAAGTCTCTCGTGCCTAGGCGGTCGTGTGTGCCAAGTTTCGTGCTAAACCGACGTCGTTTGGTGATTTTGGGGCATCAACTCCTCGAATTCAAATTTCTTAAGAAACTAGTTTGCCTAAAATGAAATCCGGCTCTAACTCCCAAACCGGGAACCCGATTCGACCCCCGTTTTCACCCATAAGTCTCTCGTGCCTAGGCGGCCCTGTGTGCCAGGTTTCGTGCTAAACCGACGCCGTTTGGTGATTTTGGGGCGTTAACGCCCCGAATTCAGGTTTCTTAAGGAACTAGTTTTCCTAAAGTGAAATCCGGGTCTAACTCCCAAACCGGGAACCCGATTCGAGCCCCGTCTTCTCCCACAACTCTCTCGTGCCTAGGCGGTCGTGTGTGCCAAGTTTCGTGCTAAACCAACGCTGTTCGGTGATTTTGGGGCCTTAACTCCACGAATTCCAGTTTCTTAGGAAACTAGTTTGCCTTAAATGAAATCCGACTCTAACTCTCAAACCGGGAACCCGATTCGAGCCCCGTCTTCTCCCACAAGTCTCTCGTGCCTAGGCGGTCGCGTGTACCAAGTTTCTTCCTAAACCGACGCCGTTTGGTGATTTTGGGGCGTTAACACCTCGAATTCAAGTTTCTTAAGAAACTAGTTTGCCTAAAGTGAAATCGGCTCTAACTCCCAAACCGAGAACCCGATTCGAGCCCCGTCTTCTCCCACAAATTTCTCGTGCCTAGGGGGTCGTCTGTGACATGTTTCGTGCTAAACCGACGCCGTTTGGTGATTTTGGGGCACTAACTACTCGAATTCAAGTTTCCTAAGGAACTAGTTTGCCTAAAATGAAATCCGACTCTAACTCCCAAATCGGGAACCCGATACGAGCCCCGTCTTCTCCCACAAGTCTCTCGTCCCTAGGCGGTCGTGTGTGCAAAGTTTCGTGCTATACCGACGCCGTTTGGTGATTTTGGGACGTTAACGCCTCGAATTCAAGTTTCTTAAGGAACTAGTTTGCCTAAAATGAAATCCGACTCTAACTCCCAAACCGGGAACCCGATTCGAGCTCCGTCTTCTCCCACCAGTCTTTCGTGCCTAGGCGGTCGTGTGTGCCAAGTTTCGTGCTAAACCGACGCAGTTTGGTGATTTTGGAGCGTTAACACCTCGAATTCAACTTTCTTAAGGAACTAGTTTGCCTAAAGTGAAATCCACCACTGACTCCCAAACCGGGAACTCGATTCGAGCCCCGTCTTCTCCCACAAGTTTCTCGTGCGTAGGCAGTCGTGTGTGCCATGTTTCGTGCTAAGCCAACGCCGTTTGGTGATTTTTGGGCACTAACTCCTCGAATTCAAGTTTCTTAAGGAACTAGTTTTCCTAAAATGAAATCCGACTCTAACTCCCAAACAGGGAACCCGATTCAAGCCCCGTCTTCTCCCACAAGTCTCTCGTGCCTAGACGGTCGTGTGTGCCAAGTTTCGAGCAAAACCGGCGCCGTTTGGGGATTTTGGGGCGTTAACGCCTCGAATTCAAGTTTCTTAAGGAACTAGTTTGCCTAAAGTGAAATTCGGCTCTAACTCCCAAACCGGGAACCCGATTCTAGCCCCGTCTTCTCCCACAAGTCTCTCGTGCCTAGGCGGTCGTGTGTGCCAAGTTTCGTGCTACACCGACGCCGTTTGGTGATTTTGGGGTATTAACTCCTCGAATTCAAGTTTGTTAAGGAACTAGTTTCCCCAAAATGAAATCCGACTCTAACTCCCAAACCAGGAACCCGATTCGAGCCCCGTCTTCTCCCACAAGTCTCTCGTGCCTAGGCGGTCGTGTGTGCCAAGTTTCGTGCTAAGCTGACGCCGTTTGGTGATTTTGGGGCATTAAGACCTCGAATTCAACTATCTTAAGGAACTAGTTTGCCTAAAATGAAATCCGGGTCTAACTCCCAAACCGGGGACCCGATTCGAGCCCGGTCTTCTCCTACAAGTCTGTCGTGCCTAGGCGGTCGTGTGTGCCAAGTTTCGTGCTAAACCGCTGTCGTTTGGTGATTTTGGGCCGTTAACAACTCCAATTCAAATTTCTTAAGGAACTAGTTTGGCTAATGTGAAATCCGGCTCTAACTCCCAAACTGGGAACCCGATTTGAACCCCGTCTTCTCCCACAAGTCTCTCGTGCCTGGGGGTCGTGTGTGCCAAGTTTCGTGCTGAACCGACGTCGTTTGGTGACTTTGGGGCATTAACCCCTCGAATTCAAGTTTCTTAAGAAACTAGTTTGCCTAAAATGAAATCCGACTCTAACTCCCAAACTGGGAACCTGAGTCGAGCCCCGTCTTCTCCCACAAGTCTCTCGTGCCTAGGCGGTCGTGTGTGCCAAGTTTCGTGCTAAACCGACGCCGTTTGGTGATTTTGGGGTGCTAACGCCTCGAATTCAACTTTCTTAAGGAACTAGTTTGCCTAACTAAAATCCGGCTCTAACTCCCAAACCAGGAACCCGATTCGAGGCCCGTCTTCTCAAACAAGTCTCCCGTGCCTAGGCAGTCGTGTGTGCCAAGTTTCGTGCAAAACTGACGCCGGTTGGTGATTTTGGGGCATTAACTCCTCGAATTCAAGTTTCTTAAGGAACTAGTTTGCCTAAAATGAAATCCGACTCTCACTCCCAAACCGGGAACCCGATTCGAGCCCCATCCTCTCCCACAAGTCTCTCGTGCCTCGGCGGTCGTGTGTGCCAAGTTACATGCCAAACCGACGCTGTTTGGTGATTTTGGGGCGTTAACACCTCGAATTCAAGTTACTCAAGGAACTAGTTTGCCTAAAATGAAATCCGACTCTAACTCCCAAACCGGGAACCCGATTCGAGCCCCGTCTTCTCCCACAAGTCTCTCATGCCTAGGCGGTCGTGTGTGCCATGTTTCGGGCTAAACCGACGCCGTTTGGTGATTTTGGGCATTAACTCCTCGAATTCAAGTTTCTTGAGGAACTAGTTTGCGTAAAATGAAATCCGACTCTAACTCCCAAACCGGGAACCCGATTCAAGCCCCATCTTATCCCACAAGTCTCTCGTGCCTAGGCGGTCGTGTGTGCCAAGTTTCGTGCTAAACCGACGTCGTTTGGTGATTTTGGGGCATCAACTCCTCGAATTCAAATTTCTTAAGAAACTAGTTTGCCTAAAATGAAATCCGGCTCTAACTCCCAAACCGGGAACCCGATTCGACCCCCGTTTTCACCCATAAGTCTCTCGTGTCTAGGCGGCCCTGTGTGCCAGGTTTCGTGCTAAACCGACGCCGTTTGGTGATTTTGGGGCGTTAACGCCCCGAATTCAGGTTTCTTAAGGAACTAGTTTTCCTAAAGTGAAATCCGGGTCTAACTCCCAAACCGGGAACCCGATTCGAGCCCCGTCTTCTCCCACAACTCTCTCGTGCCTAGGCGGTCGTGTGTGCCAAGTTTCGTGCTAAACCAACGCTGTTTGGTGATTTTGGGGCCTTAACTCCACGAATTCCAGTTTCTTAGGAAACTAGTTTGCCTTAAATGAAATCCGACTCTAACTCTCAAACCGGGAACCCGATTCGAGCCCCGTCTTCTCCCACAAGTCTCTCGTGCCTAGGCGGTCGCGTGTACCAAGTTTCTTCCTAAACCGACGCCGTTTGGTGATTTTGGGGCGTTAACACCTCGAATTCAAATTTCTTAAGAAACTAGTTTGCCTAAAGTGAAATCGGCTCTAACTCCCAAACCGAGAACCCGATTCGAGCCCCGTCTTCTCCCACAAATTTCTCGTGCCTAGGGGGTCGTCTGTGACATGTTTCGTGCTAAACCGACGCCGTTTGGTGATTTTGGGGCACTAACTACTCGAATTCAAGTTTCCTAAGGAACTAGTTTGCCTAAAATGAAATCCGACTCTAACTCCCAAATCGGGAACCCGATACGAGCCCCGTCTTCTCCCACAAGTCTCTCGTCCCTAGGCGGTCGTGTGTGCAAAGTTTCGTGCTATACCGACGCCGTTTGGTGATTTTGGGGCGTTAACGCCTCGAATTCAAGTTTCTTAAGGAACTAGTTTGCCTAAAATGAAATCCGACTCTAACTCCCAAACCGGGAACCCGATTCGAGCTCCGTCTTCTCCCACAAGTCTTTCGTGCCTAGGCGGTCGTGTGTGCCAAGTTTCGTGCTAAACCGACGCAGTTTGGTGATTTTGGAGCGTTAACACCTCGAATTCAACTTTCTTAAGGAACTAGTTTGCCTAAAGTGAAATCCACCACTGACTCCCAAACCGGGAACTCGATTCGAGCCCCGTCTTCTCCCACAAGTTTCTCGTGCGTAGGCAGTCGTGTGTGCCATGTTTCGTGCTAAGCCAACTCCGTTTGGTGATTTTTGGGCACTAACTCCTCGAATTCAAGTTTCTTAAGGAACTAGTTTTCCTAAAATGAAATCCGACTCTAACTCCCAAACAGGGAACCCGATTCAAGCCCCGTCTTCTCCCACAAGTCTCTCGTGCCTAGACGGTCGTGTGTGCCAAGTTTCGAGCAAAACCGGCGCCGTTTGGGGATTTTGGGGCGTTAACGCCTCGAATTCAAGTTTCTTAAGGAACTAGTTTGCCTAAAGTGAAATTCGGCTCTAACTCCCAAACCGGGAACCCGATTCTAGCCCCGTCTTCTCCCACAAGTCTCTCGTGCCTAGGCGGTCGTGTGTGCCAAGTTTCATGCTAAACCAACGCCGTTTGGTGATTTTAAGGTGTTAACACCGCGAATTCAAGTTTCTCAAGGAACCAGTTTGCCTAAAGTGAAATCTGGCTCTAACCCCCAAACCGGGAGCCCGATTCGAGCCCCGTCTCCCTCCACAAGCTTCTCGTGCCTACGCGGTCGTGGTGCCATGTTTCGTATTAAACCGACGCCGTTTGGTGATTTTGGGGCATTAACTCCTCGAATTCAAGTTTCTTAAGGAACTAGTTTGCCTAAAACGAGATCGACTCTAACTCCCAAACCGGGAACCCGATTCGAGCCCCGTCTTCTCCCACAAGACTCTCGTGCGAAGGCGGTCGTGTGTGCCAAGTTTCGTGCTAAACCGACGCCATTTTGTGATTTTGGTGCGTTAACACCTCGAAATTAAGTTTCTTAAGGAACTAGTTTGCCTAAAGTGAAATCCGGCTCTAACTCCCAAACCGGGAACCCGATTCGAGCCCCGTCTTCTCCCACAAGTCTCTCGTGCCTAGGCGGTCGTGTGTGCCAAGTTTCTTGCTAAACCGACGCCGTTTGGTGATTTTGGGGCGTTAACGCCTCGAATTCAAGTTTCTTAAGGAGCTAGTTTGCCTAAAGTGAAATCCGGCTCTAACTCCCAAACCGGGAACCTGATTCGAGCCCCGTCTTCTCCCACAAGTCTCTTGTGCGTAGGCGGTCGTGTGTGCCAAGTTTCTTGCTAAACCGACGCCGTTTGGTGATTTTGGGGCGTCAACGCCTCGAATTCAAGTTTCTTAAGGAACTAGTTTGCCTAAAGTGAAATCCGGCTCTAACTCCCAAACTGGGAACCCGATTCGAGCCCTGTCTTCTCCCACAAGTCTCTTGTGCCTAGGCAGTCGTGTGTGCCAAGTTTCGTGGTAAACCGATGTCATTTTGTGATTTTGGCGCAATAACTCCTCGAATTCAAGTTTCTTAAGGAACTAGTTTGCCTAAAATGAAATCCGACTCTAACTCCCAAACCGGGAACCCGATTCGAGCCCCGTCTTCTCCCACAAGTCTCTCATGCCTAGGCGGTCGTGTGTGCCATGTTTCGGCCTAAACCGACGCCGTTTGGTGATTTTGGGGCATTAACTCCTCGAATTCAAGTTTCTTGAGGAACTAGTTTGCCTAAAATGAAATCCGACTCTAACTCCCAAACCGGGAACCCGATTCAAGCCCCGTCATATCCCACAAGTCTCTCGTGCCTAGGCGGTCGTGTGTGCCAAGTTTCGTGCTAAACCGACGTCGTTTGGTGGTTTTGGGGCATCAACTCCTCGAATTCAAATTTCTTAAGAAACTAGTTTGCCGAAAATGAAATCCAGCTCTAACTCCCAAACCGGGAACCCGATTCGACCCCCGTTTTCTCCCACAAGTCTCTCGTGCCTAGGCGGCCCTGTGTGCCCGGTTTCGTGCTAAACCGACGCCGTTTGGTGATTTTTGGGCCTTAACGCCCCGAATTCAGGTTTCTTAAGGAACTAGTTTTCCTAAAGTGAAATCCGGGTCTAACTCCCAAACCGGGAACCCGGTTCGAGCCCCGTCTTCTCCCACAACTCTCTCGCACCTAGGCGGTCGTGTGTGCCAACTTTCGTGCTAAACCAACGCCGTTTGGTGATTTTGGAGAATTAACTCCTCGAATTCCAGTTTCTTAGGAAACTAGTTTGCCTTAAATGAAATCCGACTTTAACTCTCAAACCGGGAACCCGATTCTAGCCCCGTCTTCTCCCACAAGTCTCTCGTGCCTAGGCGGTCGTGTGTGCCAAGTTTCTTCCTAAACCGACGCCGTTTGGTGATTTTGGGGCGGTAACACCTCGAATTCAAGTTTCTTAAGGAACTAGTTTGCCTAAAGTGAAATCGGCTCTAACTTCCAAACCGAGAACCCGATTCGAGCCCCTTCTTCTCCCACAAGTTTCTCGTGGCTAGGGGGTCGTCTGTGACATGTTTCGTGCTAAACCGACGCCGTTTGGTGATTTTGGGGCACTAACTACTCGAATTCAAGTTTCCTAAGCAACTAGTTTGCCTAAAATGAAATCCGACTCTAACTCCCAAATCGGGAACCCGATTCGAGCCATGTCTTCTCCCACAAGTCTCTCGTCCCTAGGCGGTCGTGTGTGCAAAGTTTCGTGCTATACCGACGCCGTTTGGTGATTTTGGGGCGTTAACGCCTCGAATTCAAGTTTTTAAGGAACTAGTTTGCCTAAAATGAAATCCGACTCTAACTCCCAAACCGGGAACCCGATTCGAGCCCCGTCTTCTCCCACAAGTCTCTCGTGCCTAGGTGGTCGTGTGTGCCAAGTTTCGTGCTAAACCGACGCAGTTTGGTGATTTTGGAGCGTTAACACCTCGAATTCAAGTTTCTTAAGGAACTAGTTTGCCAAAAGTGAAATCCACCATTGACTCCCAAACCGGGAACTCGATTCGAGCCCCGTCTTCTCCCACAAGTTTCTCGTGCGTAGGCGGTCGTGTGTGCCATGTTTCGTGCTAAGCCAACGCCGTTTGGTGATTTTTGTGCACTAACTCCTCGAATTCAAGTTTCTTAAGGAACTAGTTTGCCTAAAATGAAATCCGACTCTAACTCCCAAACAGGGAACCCGATTCAAGCCCCGTCTTCTCCCACAAGTCTCTCGTGCCTAGACGGTCGTGTGTGCCAAGTTTCGAGCAAAACCGGCGCCGTTTGGGGATTTTGGGGCGTTAACGCCTCGAATTCAAGTTTCTTAAGGAACTAGTTTGCCTAAAGTGAAATTCGGCTCTAACTCCCAAACCGGGAACCCGATTCTAGCCCCGTCTTCTCCCACAAGTCTCTCGTGCCTAGGCGGTCGTGTGTGCCAAGTTTCATGCTAAACCAACGGCGTTTGGTGATTTTAAGGTGTTAAAACCGCGAATTCAAGTTTCTCAAGGAACTAGTTTGCCTAAAGTGAAATCCGGCTCTAACTCCCAAACCGGGAGCCCGATTCGTGCCCTGTCTCCTCCCACAAGCTTCTCGTGCCTACGCGGTCATGTGTGCCATGTTTCGTGCTAAACCGACGCCGTTTGCTGATTTTGGGGCATTAACTCATCGAATTCAAGTTTCTTAAGGAACTAGTTTGCCTAAAACGAGATCGACTCTAACTCCCAAACCGGGAACCCGATTCGAGCCCCGTCTTCTCCCACAAGACTCTCGTGCGAAGGCGGTCGTGTGTGCCTAGTTTCGTGCTAAACCGACGCCATTTGGTGATTTTGTAGCGTTAACACCTGGAAATTAAGTTTCTTACGGAACTAGTTTGCCTAAAGTGAAATCCGGCTCTAACTCCCAAACCGGAACCCAATTCGAGCCCCGTCTTCTCCCACAAGTCTCTCGCGCCTAGGCGGTCGTGTGTGCCAAGTTTCTTGCTAAACCGACGCCATTTGGTGATTTTGGGGCGTTAACGCCTCGAATTCAGGTTTCTTAAGGAGCTAGTTTGCCTAAAGTGAAATCCGGCTCTAACTCCCAAACCGGGAACCCGATTTGAGCCCCGTCTTCTCCCACAAGTTTCTCGTGCCTAGGCGGTCGTATGTGACATGTTTCGTGCTAAATCGACGCCGTTTGATGATTTTGGGGCATTAACTACTCAAATTTAAGTTTCTTAAGGAACTAGTTTGCCTAAAATGAAATCCGACTCTAACTCCCAAACAGGGAACCCGATTCAAGCCCCGTCTTCTGCCACAAGTCTCTCGTGCCTAGACGGTCGTGTGTGCCAATTTTGAGCAAAACCGGCGCCGTTTGGGGATTTTGGGGCGTTAACGCCTCGAATTCAAGTTTCTTAAGGAACTAGTTTGCCTAAAGTGAAATTCGGCTCTAACTCCCAAACCGGGAACCCGATTCTAGCCCCGTCTTCTCCCACAAGTCTCTCGTGCCTAGGCGGTCGTGTGTGCCAAGTTTCATGCTAAACCAACGGCGTTTGCTGATTTTAAGGTGTTAAAACCGCGAATTCAAGTTTCTCAAGGAACTAGTTTGCCTAAAGTGAAATCCGGCTCTAACTCCCAAACCGGGAGCCCGATTCGAGCCCCGTCTCCTCCCACAAGCTTCTCGTGCCTACGCGGTCGTGTGTGCCATGTTTCGTGCTAAACCGACGCCGTTTGCTGATTTTGGGGCATTAACTCATCGAATTCAAGTTTCTTAAGGAACTAGTTTGCCTAAAACGAGATCGACTCTAACTCCCAAACCGGGAACCCGATTCGAGCCCCGTCTTCTCCCACAAGACTCTCGTGCGAAGGCGGTCGTGTGTGCCTAGTTTCGTGCTAAACCGACGCCATTTGGTGATTTTGTAGCGTTAACACCTCGAAATTAAGTTTCTTACGGAACTAGTTTGCCTAAAGTGAAATCCGGCTCTAACTCCCAAACCGGAACCCGATTCGAGCCCCGTCTTCTCCCACAAGTCTCTCGCGCCTAGGCGGTCGTGTGTGCCAAGTTTCGTGCTAAACCGACGCAATTTGGTGATTTTGGAGCGTTAACACCTCGAATTCAAGTTTCTTAAGGAACTAGTTTGCCAAAAGTGAAATCCGCCACTGACTCCCAAACCGGGAACACGATTCGAGCCCTGTCTTCTCCCACAAGTTTCTCGTGCATAGGCGGTCGTGTGTGCCATGTTTCGTGCTAAGCCAACGCCGTTTGGTGATTTTTGGGCACTAACTCCTCGAATTCAAGTTTCTTAAGGAACTTGTTTTCCTAAAATGAAATCCGACTCTAACTCCCAAACAGGGAACCCGATTCAAGCCCCGTCTTCTCCCACAAGTCTCTCGTGCCTAGACGGTCGTGTGTGCCAAGTTTCGAGCAAAACCGGCGCCGTTTGGGGATTTTGGGGCGTTAACGCCTCGAATTCAAGTTTCTTAAGGAACTAGTTTGCCTAAAGTGAAATTCGGCTCTAACTCCCAAACCGGGAACCCGATTCGAGGCCCGTCTTCTCCCACAAGTCTCTCGTGCCTAGGCGGTCGTGTGTGCCAAGTTTCATGCTAAACCAACGGCGTTTGGTGCTTTTAAGGTGTTAAAACCGCGAATTCAAGTTTCTCAAGGAATTAGTTTGCCTAAAGTGAAATCCGGCTCTAACTCCCAAACTGGGAGCCCGATTCGAGCCCCGTCTCCTCCCACAAGCTTCTCGTGCCTACGCGGTCGTGTGCGCCATGTTTCGTGCTAAACCGACGCCGTTTGGTGATTTTGGGGCATTAACTCATCGAATTCAAGTTTCTTAAGGAACTGGTTTGCCTAAAACGAGATCGACTCTAACTCCCAAACCGGGAACCCGATTCGAGCCCCGTCTTCTCCCACAAGACTCTCGTGCGAAGGCGGTCGTGTGTGCCTAGTTTCGTGCTAAACCGATGCCATTTGGGGATTTTGTTGCGTTAACACCTCGAAATTAAGTTTCTTACGGAACTAGTTTGCCTAAAGTGAAATCCGGCTCTAACTCCCAAACCGGGAACCCGGTTCGAGCCCCGTCTTCTCCCACAAGTCTCTCGCGCCTAGGCGGTCGTGTGTGCCAAGTTTCTTGCTAAACCGACGCCGTTTGGTGATTTTGGGGCGTTAACGCCTCGAATTCAAGTTTCTTAAGGAACTAGTTTGCCTAAAGTGAAATCCGGCTCTAACTCCCAAACCGGGAACCCGATTTGAGCCCCGTCTTCTCCCACAAGTTTCTCGTGCCTAGGCGGTCGTATGTGACATGTTTCGTGCTAAATCGACGCCGTTTGATGATTTGGGGGCGTTAACTACTCGAATTTAAGTTTCTTAAGGAACTAGTTTGTCTAAAATGAAATCCGACTCTAACTCCCAAATCGGGAACCCGATTCGAGCCCCGTCTTCTCCCACAAGTCTCTTGTGCCTGGGCAGTCGTGTGTGCAATGTTTCGTGCTAAACCGACGCCGTTTGGTGATTTTGGGGCGTTAACGCCTCGAATTCAAGTTTCTTAAGGAACTAGTTTGCCTAAAGTGAAATCCGGCTCTAACACCCAAACCGGGAACCCGATTCGAGCCCCGTCTTCTCCCACAAGTCTCTTGTGCTTAGGCGGTCGTGTGTGCCAAGTTTCTTGCTGAACCGACGCCGTTTGGTGATTTTGGGGCGTTAACGCCTCAAATTCAAGTTTCTTAAGAAACTAGTTTGCCTAAAGTGAAATCCGGCTGTAACTCCCAAACCGGGAACCCGATTCGAGCCCCGTCTTCTCCCACAAGTCTCTTGTGCCTAGGCGGTCGTGTGTGCCAAGTTTTGTGCTAAACCGACGTCATTTGGTGATTTTGGCGCATTAACTCCTCGAATTCAAGTTTATTATGGAACTAGTTTGCCTAAAATGAAATCCGACTCTAACTCCCAAACCGGGAACCCGATTCGAGCCCCGCCTTCTCCCACGAGTCTCTCGTGCCTAGGCGGTCGTGTGTGCAAAGTTTCGGGCTAAACCGACGCTGTTTGGTCAGTTTGGGGCGCTAACACCTCGAATTCAAGTTTCTTAAGGAATTTGATTGCCTAAAATGAAATCCGACTCTAACTCCCAAACCGGGAACCCGATTCGAGCCCCGTCTTCTCCCACAAGTCTCCCGTGCCTAGGCGGTCGTGTGTGCGAAGTTTCGTGCTAGACCGACGCCGTTTGGTGATTTTGGGGCATTAACTACTCTAATTCAAGTTTCTTAAGGAACGAGTTTGCCTAAAATGAAATCCGACTCTAACTCCCAAACGGGGAACCCGATTCGAGCACGGTATTATCCCGCAAGTCTCTCGTGCCTAGGCGGTCGCGTGTGCCAAGTTTCACGGTAAACCAAGGCCGGTTGATGATTTTGGGGCCATAACTACTCGAATTCAAGTTTCTTAAGGAACGAGTTTGCCTAAAATGAAATCCGACTCTAACTCCCAAATCGGGAACCCGATTCGAGCATTGTCTTATCCCACAAGTCTCACGTGCCTAGGCGGTCGCGTGTGCCAAGTTTCATGCCAAACCAAGGCCGTTTGGTGATTTTGGGGCGTTAACACCTCGAATTCAAATGTCTTAAGGAACTAGTTTGCCTAAAGTGAAATCTGTCTCTAACTCCCAAACCGGGAACCCGATTCGAGCCCCGCCTTCTCCACAAGTCTCTCGTGCCTAGGCGGTCGTGTGTGTCAAGTTTCGTGCTAAACCGGCGATGTTTGGTGATTTTGGGGCATTAACTCCTCGAATTCAAATTTTTTAAGGAACTAGTTCGCCTAAAATTAAATCTGACTCTAACTCCGAAACCGGGAACCCGATTCGAGCCCCGTCTTCTCCCACAATTCTCTTGTGCCTAGGCGGTCGTGTGTGCCAAGTTTCGTGCTAAACCGACGCCATTCGGTGATTTTGGGGCGTTAACACCTCGAATACAAGTTTCTTAAGGATCTAGTTTGCCTAAAGTGAAATCCGGCTCTAACGCCCAAACCGGGAACCCGATTCGAGCCTCGTCTTCTCCCACAAGTCTCTCGTGCCTAGGCGGTCGTGTGTGCCAAGTTTCGTGCTAAACCGACGCCGTTTGGTGATTTTGGGGCATTAACTCCTCGAATTCAAGTTTCTTAAGAAACTAGTTTGCCTTAAATGAAATCCGCCTTTAACTCCCAAACCGGGAACCCGATTCGAGCCCCGTCTTCTGCCACAAGTCTCTCGTGCCTAGGCGGTCGTGTGCGCCAAGTTTCGTGCTAAACCAACGCTGTTTGGTCAGTTTGGGGCGTTAACACCTCGAATTCAAGTTTCTTAAGGAATTAGATTGCCTAAAACGAAATCCGACTCTAACTCCCAAACCGGGAACCCGATTCGAGCCCCGTCTTCTCCCACAAGTCTCTTGTGCCTAGGCGGTCGTGTGTGCCAAGTTTCGTGCTAAACCGACGCCGTTTGGTGATTTTGGGGCGTTAACACCTCGAATTCAAGTTTATTAAGGAACTAGTTTGCCTAAAGTGAAATCCGACTCCAACTCCCAAACGGGGAACCCGATTTGAGCCCCGTCTTCTTCCACAAGTCTCTCGTGATTAGGCGGTCTTGTGTGCGAAGTTTCGTGCTAAACCGACGCCGTTTGGTGATTTTGGGGCGTTAACTCCTCGAATTCAAGTTTCTTAAAGAACGAGTTTGCCTAAAATGAAATCCGACTCTAACTCCCAAACCGGGAACCCGATTCGAGCCCCGTCTCCTCCTACAAGTTTCTCATGCCTACGCGGTCGTGTGTCCCAAGTTTCGTGGTAAACCGACGCCGTTTGGTGATTTTGGGGCGTTAACGCCTCGAATTCAAGTTTCTTAAGGAACTATTTTGCCTAAAGTGAAATCCGGCTCTAACTCCCAAACCGGGAACCCGATTCGAGGCCCGTCTTCTCCCACAAGTCTCTCGTGCCTAGGCGGTCGCGTGTGCCAAGTTTCGTGCTAAACAGACGCCGTTTGGTGATTTTGGGGATTTAACTCCTCGAATTCAAGTTTCTTAAGGAACTAGTTTGCCTAAAATGCAATCCGACTCTAACTCCCAAACTGGGAACCCGATTCAAGCCCTGTCTTCTCCCACAAGTCTCTCGTGCCTAGGCGGTCGTGTGTGCCAAGTTTCGTGCTAAACCGACGCCGTTCGGTGATTTTGGGGCGGTAATGCCTCGAATTCAAGTTTCTTAAGGAATTAGTTTGCCTACACTGAAACTCTGCTCTAACTACCAAAACGGGAACCCGATTCGAGCCCCGTCTCCTCCCACAAGTTTCTCGTGCCTACACGGTCGTGTGTGCCAAGTTTCGTGCTAAACCGACGCCGTTTGGTGATTTTGGGGCATTAACTCCTCGACTTCAAGTTTCTTAAGGAACTAGTTTGCCTAAAATGATATCGACTCTAACTCCCAGACCGGGAAACCGATTCGAGTCCCGACTTCTCCCACAATTCTCTTGTGCCTAGGCGGTGGTGTGTGCCAAGTTTCGTGCTAAACCGACGCCATTTGGTGATTTTGGGGCGTTAACACCGCGAATACGAGTTTCTTGAGGAACAGGTTTGCCTAAAGTGAAATCCGGCTCTAACTCCCAAACCGGGAACCCGATTCGAGCGCTGTCTTCTCCCACAAGTCTCTCGTGCCTAGGCGGTCGTGTGTGCCAAATTTCGTGCTAAACCGACACCGTTTGGTGATTTTGGGGTGCTAACACCTCGAATTCAAGTTTCTTAAGGAACTAGTTTGCCTAAAGTGAAATCCGGCTCTAACTCCCAAAACAAGAACCCGATTCGAGCCCCGTCTCCTCCCACAAGTTTCTCGTGCCTACACGGTCGTGTGTGCCAAGTTTCGTGCTAAACCGACGCCGTTTGGTGATTTTGGGGCATTAACTCCTCGACTTCAAGTTTCTTAAGGAACTAGTTTGCCTAAAATGATATCGACTCCAACTCCCAGACCGGGAAACCGATTCGAGTCCCGACTTCTCCCATAATTCTCTTGTGCCTAGGCGGTTGTGTGTGCCAAGTTTCGTGCTAAACCGACGCCATTTGGTGATTTTGGGGCGTTAACACCTCGAATACGAGTTTCTTGAGGAACAGGTTTGCCTAAAGTGAAATCCGGCTCTAACTCCCAAACCGGGAACCCGATTCGAGCCCTGTCTTCTCCCACAAGTCTCTCGTGCCTAGGCGGTCGTGTGTGCCAAGTTTCGTGCTAAACCGACGCCGTTTGGTGATTTTGGGGCAATAACTCCTCGAATTCAAATTTCTTAAGAAACCAGTTTGCCTTAAATGAAATCCGATTCTAACCCCCAAACCGGGAACCCAATTCGAGCCCCGTCTTCTCCCACAAGTCTCTCGTGCCTAGGCGGTCGTGTGTGCCAAGTTTCTTGCTAAACCGACGCCGTTTGGTGATTTTGGGGCGTTAATACCTCGAATTCAAGTTTCTTAAGGAACTAGTTTGCCAAAAGTGAAATTGGCTCTAACTCCCAAACCGGGAACCCGATTCGAGCCCCGTCTTCTTCTACAAGTTTCTCGTGCCTAGGCGGTGGTGTGTGACATGTTTCGTGCTAAATCGACGCCGTTTGATGATTTTGGGGCATTAACTACTCGAATTCAAGTTTCTTAAGGAACTAGTTTGCCTAAAATGAAATCCGACTCTAACTCCCAAATCGGGAACCCGATTCAAGCCCCGTCTTCTCCCACAAGTCTCTTGTGCCTAGGCGGTCGTGTGTGCAAAGTTTCGTGCTAAACCGACGCCGGTTGGTGATTTTGGGGCATTAACTCCTCGAATTCAAGTTTATTAAGGAACTAGTTTGCCTCAAATGAAATCCGACCCTAACTCCCAAACCGGGAACCCGATTCGAGCCCCGTCTTCTCCCACAAGTCTCTCGTGCCTAGGCGGTCGTGTGTGCCAAGTTTCGTCCTAAATTGACGCTGTTTGGTCAGTTTGGGGCGTTAACACCTCGAATTCAAGTTTCTTAAGGAATTAGATTGCCTAAAATGAAATCCGACTCTAACTGCCAAACCGGGAACCCGATTCGAGCCCCGTCTTCTCCCACAAGTCTCTCGGGCCTAGGCGGTCGTGTGTGCGAAGTTTCGTGCTAAACCGACGCCGTTTGGTGATTTTGGCACATTAACTCCTCGAATTCAAGTTTCTTAAGGAACTAGTTTGCCTACAGTGAAATTCTGCTCTAACTCCCAAACCGGGAACCCGATTCGAGCCCCGTCCCCTCCCACAAGTTTCTCGTGCCTGCACGGTCGTGTGTGCCAAGTTTCATTCTAAACCGACGCCGTTTGGTGATTTTGGGGCATTAACTCCTCGACTTCAAGTTTCTTAAGGAACTAGTTTGCCTAAAATGATATCGACTCTAACTCCCAGACCGGGAAACCGATTCGAGTCCCGTCTTCTCCCACAATTCTCTTGTGCCTAGGCGGTCGTGTGTGCCAAGTTTCGTGCTAAACCGACGCCATTCGGTGATTTTGGGGCGTTAACACCTCGAATACAAGTTTCTTAAGGAACTAGTTTGCCTAAAGTGAAATCCGGCTCTAACGCCCAAACCGGGAACCCGATTCGAGCCCCGTCTTCTCCCACAAGTCTCTCGTGCCTAGGCGGTCGTGTGTGCCAAGTTTCGTGCTAAACCGACGCCATTTTGTGATTTTGGGGCATTAACTCCTCGAATTCAAGTTTCTTAAGAAACTAGTTTGCCTTAAATGAAATCCGCCTTTAACTCCCAAACCGGGAACCCGATTCGAGCCCCGTCTTCTGCCACAAGTCTCTCGTGCCTACGCGGTCGTGTGCGCCAAGTTTCTTGCTAAACTGACGCCGTTTGGTGATTTTGGGGCGTTAACACCTCGAATTCAAGTTTCTTAAGGAACTAGTTTGCCTAAAGTGAAATCGGCTCTAACTCCCGAACCGGGAACCCGATTCGAGCCCCGTCTTCTCCCACAAGTTTCTCCTGCCTAGGCGGTCGAGTGTGACATGTTTCGTGCTAAATCGACGCCGGTTGACGATTTTGGGGCATTAACTACTCGAGTTCAAGTTTCTTAAGGAACTAGTTTGCCTAAAATGAAATCCGACTCTAACTCCCAAATCGGGAACCCGATTCGAGCCCCGTCTTCTCCCACAAGTCTCTTGTGCCTAGGCAGTCGTGTGTGCAAAGTTTCGTGCTAAACCGACGCCGTTTGGTGATTTTGGGGTGTTAACGCCTCGAATTCAAGATTCTTAATGAACTAGTTTGCCTAAAGTGAAATCCGTCTCTAACTCACAAACCGGGAACCCGATTCGAGCCCCGTCTTCTCCCACAAGTCTCTTGTGCCTAGGCGGTCGTGTGTGCCAAGTTTCATGCTAAACCGACGTCGTTTGGTGATTTTGGGGCATTAACTCCTCGAATTCAAGTTTCTTAAGGAACTAGTTTGCCTAAAATGAAATCCGACTCTAACTCGCAAACCGGGAACCAGATTCGAGCCCCGTCTTCTCCCACAAGTCTCTCGTGCCTAGGCGGTCGTGTGTGCCAAATTTCGTCCTAAACCGACATTGTTTCGTCAGTTTGGGGCGTTAACACCTGGAATTCAAGTTTCTTAAGGAATTACATTGCCTAAAATAAAATCCGACTCTAACACCCAACCCGGGAACCCGATTCCAGCCCTGTCTTCTCCCACAAGTCTCTCATGCCTAGGCGGTCGTGTGAGCGAAGTTTCGTACTAAACCGACGCCGTTTGGTGATTTTGGGGCATTAACTCCTCGAATTCAAGTTTCTTAAGGAACTAGTTTGCCTACAGTGAAATTCTGCTCTAACTCCCAAACCGGGAACCCAATTCGAGCCCTGTCTTCTCCCACAAGTCTCTCGTGCCTAGGCGGTCGTGTGTGCCAAGTTTCGTGCTAAACCGACGCCGTTTGGGGATTTTGGGGTGCAAACACCTCGAATTCAAGTTTCTCAAGGAACTAGTTTGCCTAAAGTGAAATCCGGCTCTAACTCCCAAACCGGGAACCCGATTTGAGCCACGTCTCCTCCCACAAGTTTCTCGTGCCTACACGGTCGTGTGTGCCAAGTTTCGTGCTAAACCGACGCCGTTTGGTGATTCTGGGGCATTAACTCGTCGACTTCAAGTTTCTTAAGGAACTAGTTTGCCTAAAATGATATCGACTCTAACTCCCAGACCGGGAAACCGATTCGAGTCCCGTCTTCTCCCACAACTCTCTTGTGCCAAGGCGGTCGTGTGTGCTAAGTTTCGTGCTAAACCGACGCCATTTGGTAATTTTGGGGCGTTAACACCTCGAATACAAGTTTCTTAAGGAACTAGTTTGCCTAAAGTGAAATCCGGCTCTAACTCCCAAACCGGGAACCCGATTCGAGCCCCGTCTTCTCCCACAAGTCTCTCGTGCCTAGGCGGTCGTGTGTGCCAAGTTTCGTGCTAAACCGACGCCGTTTGGTGATTTTGGGGCATTAACTCCTCGAATTCAAGTTTCTTAAGAAACTAGTTTGCCTTAAATGAAATCCGACTCTAACTCCCAAACCGGGAACCTGATTCGAGCCCCGTCTTCTCCCACAAGCCTCTCGTGCCTAGGCGGTCGTGTGTGCCAAGTTTCTTGCTAAACCGACGCCGTTTGGCGATTTTGGGGCGTTAACACCTCGAATTCAAGTTTCTTAAGGAACTAGTTTGCCAAAAGTGAAATCGGCTCTAACTCCCAAACCGGGGACCCGATTCGAGCCCCGTCTTCTCCCACAAGTTTCTCGTGCCTAGGCGGTCGTGTGTGACATGTTTCGTGCTAAATCGACGCCGTTTCATGATTTTGGGGCATTAACTACACGAGTTCAAGTTTCTTAAAGAACTAGTTTGCCTAAAATGAAATCCGACTCTAACTCCCAAGTCGGGAACCCGATTCGAGCCCCGTCTTCTCCCACAAGTCTCTTGTGCCTAGGCAGTCGTGTGTGCTAAGTTTCGTGCTAAACCGACGCCGTTTGGGGATTTTGGGGCGTTAACGCCTCGAATTGAAGTTTCTTAAGGAACTAGTTTGCCTAAAGTGAAATCCGGCTCTAACTCCCAAACCGGGAACCCGATTCGAGCCCCGTCTTCTCCCACAAGTCTCTTCTGCCTAGACGGTCGTGTGTGCCAAGTTTCGTGCTAAACCAAAGTCGTTTGGTGATTTTGGGGCATTAACTCCTCGAATTCAAGTTTCTTAAGGAACTAGTTTGCCTAAAATCAAATCCGACTCTAACTCCCAAACCGGGAACCCGATTCGAGCCCCGTCTTCTCCCACGGGTCTCTCGTGCCTAGGCGGTCGTATGTGCCAGGTTTCGTCCTAAACCGACGCTGTTTGGTCAGTTTGGGGCGTTAACACCCCGAATTCAATTTTCTTAAGGAATTAGATTGCCTAAAATGAAATCCGACTCTAACTCCCAAACCGGGAACCCGATTCGAGCCCCGTCTTCCCCCCACAAGTCTCTCGTGCCTAGTCGGTCGTGCGTGAGAAGTTTCATGCTAAACCGACGCCGTTTGATGATTTTGTGGCATTAACTCCTCGAATTCAAGTTTCTTAAGGAACGAGTTTGCCTAAAATGAAATCCGACTCTAACTCCCAAACCGGGAACCCGATTCGAGCCCCGTCTTCTCCCACAAGTTTCTCGTGCCTAGGCGGTCGTGTGTGACATGTTTCGTGCTAAATCGACGCCGCTTGATGATTTTGGGGCATTAACTACTCGAATTCAAGTTTCTTAAGGAACTAGTTTGCCTAAAATGAAATCCGACTCTAACTCCCACATCGGGAGCCTGATTCGAGCCCCGTCTTCTCCCACAAGTCTCTTGTGCCTAGGCGGTCGTGTGTACAAATTTTCGTGCTAAACCGACGCCGTTTGGTGATTTTGGGGCGTTAACGCCTCGAATTCAAGTTTCTTAAGGAACTAGTTTGCCTAAAGTGAAATCCGGCTCCAACTCCCAAACCGGGAACCCGATTCCAGCCCCGTCTTCTCCCTCAAGTCTCTTGTGCCTAGGCGGTCGTGTGTGCCAAGTTTCGTGCTAAACCGAGGTCGTTTGGTGATTTTGGGGCATTACTCCTCGAATTCAACTTTCTTAAAGAACTAGTTTGCCTAAAATGAAATCCGACTCTAACTCCCAAACCGGGAACCCGATTCGAGCCCCGTGTTCTCCTACAAGTCTCTCGTGCCTAGGCGGTCATGTGTGCCAAGTTTCGTGCTAAACCGACGCCATTTGGTGATTTTGGGGCGTTAACACCTCGAATTCAAGTTTCTTAAGGAACTAGTTTGCCTAAAGTGAAATCCGGCTCCAACTCCCAAAACGGGAACCCGATTCGAGCCCCGTCTTCTCCCACAAGTCTCTCGTGCCTAGGCGGTCGTCTGTACGAAGTTTCGTGCTAAACCGACGCCGTTTGGTGATTTTGGGGCATTAACTCCTCGAATTCAAGTTTCTTAAGGAACGAGTTTGCCTAAAATGAAATCCGACTCTAACTCCCAAACCGGGAACCCGATTCGAGCCCCGTCTTATCCCACAAGTCTGTCGTGCCTAGGCGGTTGCGTGTGCCAAGTTTCATGCTAAACCAAGGCCGTTTGGTGATTTTGGGGCGTTAACACCTCGAATTCAAGTGTCTTAAGGAACTAGTTTGCCTAAAGTGAAATCCGTCTCCAACTCCCAAACCGGGAACCCGATTCGAGCCCCATCTTCTCCCACAAGTCTCTCGTGCCTAGGCGGTCGTTTGTGCGAAGTTTCGGGCTAAGCCGACGCCGTTTGGTGATTTTGGGGCGTTACCACCTCGAATTCAAGTTTCTTAAGAAACTAGTTTGCCTAAAGTGAAATCCGGCTCTAACTCCCAAACCAGGAACCCGATTCGAGCCCCGCCTTCTCCCACAAGTCTCTCGTGCCTAGGCGGTCGTGTGTGCAAAGTTTCTTGCTAAACCGACGCCGTTTGGGGATTTTGGGGCGTTAATGCCTCAAATTCAAGTTTCTTAAGGAACTAGTTTGCCTAAAGTGAATTTCGGCTCTAACTCCCAAACCGGGAACCCGATTCGAGACCCGTCATCTCCCACAAGTCTCTCGTGCCTAGGCGGTCGTGTGTGCCAAGTTTCATGCTAAACAGACGCCGTTTTGTGATTTTGCGGTGCTAACAGCTCGAATTCAAGTTTCTCAAGGAACTAGTTTGCCTAAAGTGAAATCCGGCCCTAACTCCCAAACCGGGAACCCGATTCGAGCCCCGTCTCCTCCTACAAGTTTCTCGTGCCTACGCGGTCGTGTGTGCCATGTTTCGTACTAAACCGACGCCGTTTGGTGATTTTGGGGCGTTAACGACTCGAATTCAAGTTTCTTAGGGAACTACTTTGCCTAAAGTGAAATCCAGCTCTAACTCCCAAATCGGGAACCCGATTCGAGCCCCGTCTTGTCCGACAAGTTTCGCGTGCCTAGGCGGTCTTGTGTGACATGTTTCGTGCTAAATCGACGCCGTTTGATGATTTTGGGGCATTAACTACTCGAATTCAAGTTTCTTAAGGAACTAGTTTGCCTAAAATGAAATCCGATTCTAACTCCAAAATCGGGAACCCGATTCGAGCCCGTCTTCTCCCACAAGTCTCTCGTGCCTAGGCGGTCGTGTGTGCAAAGTTTCGTCCTAAACTGACGCCGTTTGGTGATTTTGGGGCGTTAACGCCTCGAATTCAAGTTTCTTAAGGAACTAGTTTGCCTAAAGTGAAATCCGGCTCTAACTCCCAAACCGGGAACCTGATTCGAGCCCCGTCTTCTCCCACAAGTCTCTTGTGCCTAGGCGGTCGTGTGTGCCAAGTTTCGTGCTGAACCGACGTCGTGTGTTGATTTTGGGGAATTAACTCCTCGAATTCAAGTTTCTTAAAGAACTAGTTTGCCAAAAATGAAATCCGACTCTAACTCCCAAACCGGGATACCGATTCGATCCCCGTCTTCTCCCACAAGTCTCTCGTGCCTAGGCGGTCGTGTGTGCCAAGTTTCGTGCTAAACCGACGCCATTTGGTGATTTGGGGCGTTAACACGTCGAATTCAAGTTTCTTAAGGAACTAGTTTGCCTAAAGTGAAATCCGGCTCCAACTTCCAAACCGGGAACCCGATTCGAGCCCCGTCTTCTCCCACAAGTCTCTCGTGCCTGGGCGGTCGTGTGTACGAAGTTTCGTGCTAAACCGACGCCGTTTGGTGATTTTGGGCCATTAACACCTCGAATTCAAGTTTCTTAAGGAACGAGTTTGCCCAAAATGAAATCCCACTCTAACTGCCAAACCGGGAACCCGATTCGAGCCCTGCCTTATCCCACGAGTCTCTCGTGCCTAGGCAGTCGTATGTGCCAAGTTTTGTGCTAAACCGACGCCGTTTGGTGATTTTGGGGCATTAACTCCCCGAATTCAAGTTTCTTAAGGAACGAGTTTGTCTAAAATGAAATCCGACTCTAACTCCAAGCCGGGAACCCGATTCGAGCCCCGTCTTATCCCACAAGTCTCTCGTGCTTAGGCGGTCGCGTGTGCCAAGTTTCTTGCTAAACCAAGGCTGTTTGGTGATTTTGGGGCGTTAACACCTCGAATTCAAGTGTCTTAAGGAACTAGTTTGCCTAAAGTAAAATCCGTCTCTAACCCCCAAACCGGAAACCCGATTCGAGCCCCGTCTTCTCCCACAAGTCTCTCGTGCCTAGGCGGTCGTGTGTGCCAAGTTTCGGGCTAAGCCGACGCCGTTTGGTGATTTTGGGGCATTACCACCTCGAATTCAAGTTTCTTAAGAAATTAGTTTGCCTAATGTGAAGTCTGGCTCTAACTCCCAAACCGGGAACCCGATTCGAGCCCCGTCTTCTCCCACAAGTCTCTCGTGCCTAGGCGGTCGTGTGTGCAAAGTTTCTTGCTAAACCGACGCCGTTTGGTGATTTTGGGGCGTTAACGCCTCAAATTCAAGTTTCTTAAGGAACTAGTTTGCCTAAAGTGAATTTCGGCTCTAACTCCCAAACCGGGAACCCGATTCGAGACCCGTCATCTCTCACAAGTCTCTCGTGCCTAGGCGGTCGTGTGTGCCAAGTTTCATGCTAAACAGACGCCGTTTTGTGATTTTGGGGTGCTAACTCCTCGAATTCAAGTTTCTCAAGGAACTAGTTTGCCTAAAGTGAAATCCGGCCCTAACTCCCAAACCGGGAACCCGATACGAGCCCCGTCTCCTCCTACAAGTTTCTCGTGCCTACGCGGTCGTGTGTGCCAAGTTTCGTGCTAAGCCGACACCATTTGGTGATTTGGGGCGTTAACACGTCGAATTCAAGTTTCTTAAGGAACTAGTTTTCCTAAAGTGAAATCCGGCTCCAACTCCCAAACCGGGAACCCGATTCGAGCCCCGTCTTCTCCCACAAGTCTCTCGTGCCTAGGCGGTCGTGTGTCCGAAGTTTCGTGAAAAACCGATGCCGTTTGGTGATTTTGGGCCATTAACTCCTCGAATTCAAGTTTTTTAAGGAACGAGTTTGCCCAAAATGAAATCCCACTCTAACTCCCTAACCGGGAACCCGATTCGAGCCCTGTCTTATCCCACGAGTCTCTCGTGCCTAGGCAGTCGTGTGTGCCAAGTTTTGAGCTAAACGGACGCCGTTTGGTGATTTTGGGGCATTAACTCCCCGAATTCAAGTTTCTTAAGGAACGAGTTTGCCTAAAATGAAATCCGACTCTAACTCCAAGCTGGGAACCCGATTCGAGCCCCGTCTTCTCCCACAAGTCTCTCGTGCCTAGGCGGTCGCGTGTGCGAACCTTCTTGCTAAACCAAGGCCGTTTGGTGATTTTGGGGCGTTAACACCTCGAATTCAAGTGTCTTAAGGAACTAGTTTGCCTAAAGTAAAATCCGTCTCTAACTCCCAAACCGGGAACCCGATTCGAGCCCCGTCTTCTCCCACAAGTCTCTCGTGCCTAGGCGGTCGTGTGTGCCAAGTTTCGGGCTAAGCCGACGCCGTTTGGTGATTTTGGGGCGTTACCACCTCGAATTCAAGTTTCTTAAGAAACTAGTTTGCCTAATGTGAAGTCCGGCTCTAACTCCCAAACCGGGAACCCGATTCGAGCCCCGTCTTTTCCCACAAGTCTGTCGTGCCTAGGCGGTCGGGACTGCCAAGTTTCGTGCTAAACCGACGCCGTTTGGTGATTTTGGGGAGTTAACACCTCGAATTCAAGTTTCTTAAGGAACCAGTTTGCCTAAAGTGAAATCCGACTACAACTCCCAAACCGGGAACCCGATTCGAGCCTCGTCTTCTCCCACAAATCTCTCGTGCCTAGGCGGTCGTGTGTGCGAAGTTTCGTGCTAAACCGACGCCGTTTGGTGATTTCGGGGCATTAACTCCTCGAATTCAAGTTTCTTAAGGAACGAGTTGGCCTAAAATGAAATCCGACTCTAACTCCCAAGCCGGGAATCCAATTCGAGCCCTGTCTTCTCCCACAAGTCTCTCGTGCCTTGGCGGTCGTGTGTGCAAAGTTTCGTGCTAAACCGACGCCGTTCGGTGATTTTGGGGCGTTAACGCCTCGAATTCAAGTTTCTTAAGGAACTAGTTTGCCTAAAGTGAAATTCCGCTTTAACTCCCAAACCGGGAGCCCGATTCGAGCCCCGTCTTCTCCCACAAGTCTCTAGTGCCTAGGCGGTCGTGTGTGCCAGGGTTCATGCTAAACCGACGCCGTTTGGTGATTTTGGGGTGCTAACACCTCGAATTCGAGTTTCTCAAGGAACAAGTTTGCCTAAAGTGAAATCGGGCTCTAACTCCCAAACCGGGAACCCGATTTGAGCCCCGTCTCCTCCCACAAGTTTCCTGTGCCTACACGGTCGTGTGTGCCAAGTTTCGTGCTAAACCGACGTCGTTTGGTGATTTTGGGGCATTAACTCCTTGAATTCAAGTTTCTTATGGAACTAGTTTGCCTAAAATGATATCGACTATAACTCCCAGACCGGGAACCCGATTCGAGTCCCGTCTTCTCCCACAATTCTCTTGTGCCTAGGCGGTCGTGTGTGCCAAGTTTCGTGCTAAACCGACGCCGTTTGGTGATTTTGGGGCGTTAACGCCTCGATTTCAAGTTTTTTAAGGAACTATTTTGCCTAAAGTGAAATCCAGCTCTAACTCCCAAGCCGGGAAGCCGATTCGAGCCCCGTCTTCTCCCACAAGTCTCTCGTGCCTAGGCGGTCGTGTGTGCCAAGTTTCGTACTAAACTGACGCCGTTTGGTGATTTTGGGGCATTAACTCCTCGAATTCAAGTTTCTTAAGTAACTAGTTTGCCTAAAATGAAATCCGACTCTAACTCCCAAACCGGGAACCCGATTCGAGCCCTGTCTTCTCCCACAACTCTCTCGTGCCTAGGCAGTCTTGTGTGCCAAGTTTCGCGCTAAACCGACGCCGTTCGGCGATTTTGGGGCGTTAACGCCTCGAATTCAAGTTTCTTAAGGAACTAGTTTGCCTAAAGTGAAATTCTGCTCTAACTCACAAACCAAGAACCCGATTCGAGCCCCGTCTTCTCCCACAAGTCTCTCGTGCCTAGGCGGTCGTGTGTGCCAGGTTTCATGCTAAACCGACGCCGTTTGGTGATTTTGGGGTGCTAACACCTTGAATTCAAGTTTTTAAAGGAACTAGTTTGCCTAAAGTGAAATCCGGCTCTAACTCCCAAACCGGGAACCCGATTCGAGCCCCGTCTCCTCCCACAAGTTTCTCGTGCCTACACGGTCGTGGGTGCCAAGTTTCGTGCTAAACCGACGCCGTTTGGTGATTTTGGGGCATTAACTCCTTGAATTCAAGTTTCTTAAGGAACTAGTTTGCCTAAAACAATATCGACTCTAACTCCCAGACCGGGAACCTGATTCGAATCCCGTCTTCTCCCACAATTCTCCTGTGCCTAGGCGGTCGTGTGTGCCAAGTTTCGTGCTAAACCGACTCCATTTGGTGATTTTGGGGCGTTAACACCTCGAATACAAGTTTCTTAAGGAACTAGTTTGCCTAAAGTGAAATCCGGCTCTATCTCCCAAACCGGGAACCCGATTCGAGCCCGTCTTCTCCCACAAGTCTCTCGTGCCAAGGCGGTCGTGTGTGCTAAGTTTCGTGCTAAACCGACGCCGTTTGGTGATTTTGGGGCATTAACTCCTCGAATTCAAGTTTCTTAGGGAACGAGTTTGCCTAAAATGAAATCCGACTGTAACTCCCAAACCGGGAACCCAATTCGAGCCCCGTCTTCTCCCACAAGTCTCTCGTGCCTAGGCGGGCGTGTGTGCGAAGTTTTGTGCTAAACCGACGCCGTTGGGTGATTTGGGGGCATTAACCCCTCGAATTCAAGTTTCTTAAGAAACTAGTTTGCCTTCAATGAAATCTGACTCTAACTCCGAAACCGGGAACCCGAATTGAGCCCCGTCTTCTCCCACAAGTCTCTCGTGCCTAGGCTGTCGTGTGTGCCAAGTTTCGTGCTAAACCGACGCTATTTGGTCAATTTGGGGTGTTAACACCTCGTATTCAAGTTTCCTAAGGAATTAGATTGCCTAAAATGAAATCCGACTCTAATTGCCAAACCGGGAACCCGATTCGAGCCCCGTCTTCTCCCACAAGTCTCTCGTGCCTAGGCGGTCGTGTGTGCGAAGTTTCGTGCTAAACCGACGCCGTTTGGTGATTTTGGGGCATTAACTCCTCGAATTCAAGTTTCTTAGGGAACGAGTTTGCCTAAAATGAAATCCGACTCTAACTCCCAAACCGGGAACCCGATTCGAGCCCCGTCTTCTCCCACAAGTCTCTCGTGCCTAGGCGGTCGTGTGTGCGAAGTTTTGTGCTAAACCGACGCCGTTTGGTGATTTTGGGCCATTAACTCCTCGAATTCAAGTTTCTTGAGGAACTAGTTTGCCTAAAATGAAATCCGACTCTAATTCCCAAACCGGGAACCCGATTCGAGCCCTGTCTTATCCCACAAGTCTCTCGTGCCTAGGCGGTCGTGTGTGCGAAGTTTCGTGCTAAACCGACGCCGTTTGGTGATTTTGGGGCATTAACTCCTCGAATTCAAGTTTCTTAAGGAACGAGTCTGCCTAAAAGGAAATCCAACTCTAACTCCCAAACCGGGAACCCGATTCGAGCCCCGCCTTCTCCCACAAGTCTCTCGTGCCTAGGCGGTTGTGTGTGCGAAGTTTCGTGCTAAACCGACGTCGTTTGGTGATATTGGGGCATTAACTCCTCGAATTCAAGTTTCTTAAGGAACGAGTTTGCCTAAAATAAAATCCGACTCTAACTCCCAAACCGGGAACCCGATTCGAGCCCCGTCTCCTCCCACCAGTTTCTCGTGCCTACACGGTCGTGTGTGCCAAGTTTCGTGCTAAACCGAAGCTGTTTGGTGATTTTGGGGCGTTAACGCCTCGAATACAAGTTTCTTAAGGAACTAGTTTGCCTAAAGTGAAATCCGGCTCTAACTCCCAAACCGGGAACCCGATTCGAGCCCCGTCTTCTCCCACAAGTCTCTTGTGCCTAGGCGGTCGTGTGTGCCAAGTATCGTGGTAAACCGACGTCGTTTGGTGATTTTGGGGCATTAACTCCTCGCATTCAAGTTTCTTAAAGTACAAGTTTGCCTAAAAAGAAATCCGACTCTAACTCCCAAACCGGGAACCCGATTCGAGCCCCATCTTGTCCCAGAAGTCTCTCATGCCTAGGCGGTCGTGTGTGCCAAGTTTCGTGCAAAACCGACGCCGTTTGGTGATTTTGGGGCATTAACTCCTCGAATTCAAGTTTCTTAAGGAACTAGTTTGCCTAAAATGAAATCCGACTCTAACTCCCAAACCGGGAACCCGATTCGAGCCCCGTCTTATCCGACAAGTCTCTCGTCCCTAGGCAGTCATGTGTGACATGTTTCGCGCTAAATCGACGCCGTTTGATGATTTAGGGGCGTTAACTACTCGAATTCGAGTTTCTTACGGAACTCGTTTGCCTAAGATAAAGTCCGACTCTAACTCCCAAATCGGGAACCCGATTCGAGCCCCGTCTTTTCCCACAAGTCTGTCCTGAATAAGTGGTCGTGTGTGCAAAGTTTCGTGTTAAACCGACGCCGTTTGGTGATTTTGGGGCCTTAACGCCTCGAATTCAAGTTTCTTAAGGAACTAGTTTGTCTAAAGTGAAATTCGGCTCTAACTCCCAAACCGGGAACCCGATTCGAGCCCCATCTTCTCCCACAAGTCTTTCGTGCCTAGGCGGTCGTGTGTGCGAAGTTTCGTGCTAAACCGACGCCGTTTGGTGATCTTGGGGCACTAACTCCTCGAATTCAAGTTTCTTAAGGAACGAGTTTGCCTAAAATGAAATCCAACTCTAACTCCCAAACCAGGAACCCGATTCGAGCCCCCTCTTCTCCCACAAGTTTCTCGTGCCTAGGCGGTCGTGTGTGACATGTTTCGTGATAAATCGACGTCGTTTGATGATTTTGGGGCATTAACTACTCGAATTCAAGTTTCTTAAGGAACTAGTTTGCCTAAAATGAAATCCGACTCTAACTCCCAAATCGAGAACCCGATTTGAGCCCCGTCTTCTCCCACAAGTCTCTTGTGCCTAGGCGATCGTGTGTGCAAAGTTTCGTGCTAAACCGACGCCGTTTGGTGATTTTGGGGCAGTAACTCCTCGAATTCAAGTTTCTTAAGGAACGAGTTGGCCTAAAATGAAATCCGACTCTAACTCCCAAACCGGGAACCCGAATTGAGCCCTGTCTTATCCCACAGGTCTCTCGTGCCTAGGCGGTCGTGTGTGCGAAGTTTCGTGCTAAACCGACGCCGTTTGGTGATTTTGGGCATTAACTCCTCGAATTCAAGTTTCTTAAGGAACGAGTTTGCCTAAAATGAAATCCGACTCTAACTCTCAAACCGGGAACCCGATTCGAGCCCTGTCTTATACCACAAGTCTCTCGTGCGTAGGCGGTCGTGTGTGCGAAGTTTCGTGCTAAACCGTCGCCGTTTGGTGATTTTGGGGCATTAACTCCTTGAATTCAAGTTTCTTAAGGAAGTAGTTTGCCTAAAACAATATCGACTCTAACTCCCAGACCGGGAACCTGATTCGAGTCCCGTCTTCTCCGACAATTCTCCTGTGCCTAGGCGGTCGTGTGTGCCAAGTTTCGTGCTAAACCGACTCCATTTGGTGATTTTGGGGCGTTAACACCTCGAATACAAGTTTCTTGAGGAACTAGTTTGCCTAAAGTGAAATCCGGCTCTATCTCCCAAACCGGGAACCCGATTTGAGCCCGTCTTCTCCCACAAGTCTGTCGTGCCTAGGCGGTCGTGTGTGCTAAGTTTCGTGCTAAACCGACGCCGTTTGGTGATTTTGGGGCATTAACTCCTCGAATTCAAGTTTCTTAGGGAACGAGTTTGCCTAAAATGAAATCCGACTGTAACTCCCAAACCGGGAACCCAATTCGAGCCCCGTCTTCTCCCACAAGTCTCTCGTGCCTAGGCGGTCGTGTGTGCGAAGTTTTGTGCTAAACCGACACCGTTTGGTGATTTGGGGGCATTAACCCCTCGAATTCAAGTTTCTTAAGAAACTAGTTTGCCTTCAATGAAATCTGAGTCTAACTCCGAAACCGGGAACCCGAATTGAGCCCCGTCTTCTCCCACAAGTCTCTTGTGCCTAGGCGGTCGTGTGTGCCAAGTTTCGTCCTAAACCGACGCTATTTGGTCAGTTTGGGGCGTTAACACCTCGTATTCAAGTTTCCTAAGGAATTAGATTGCCTAAAATGAAATCCGACTCTAATTGCCAAACCGGGAACCCGACTCGAGCTCCGTCTTCTCCCACAAGTCTCTCGTGCCTAGGCGGTCGTGTGTATGAAGTTTCGTGCTAAACCGACGCCGTTTGGTAATTTTGGGGCATTAACTCCTCGAATTCAAGTTTCTTAGGGAACGAGTTTGCCTAAAATGAAATCCGACTCTAACTGCCAAACCGGGAACCCGATTCGAGCCCCGTCTTCTCCCACAAGTCTCTCGTGCCTAGGCGGTCGTGTGTGCGAAGTTTTGTGCTAAACCGACGCCGTTTGGTGATTTTGGGGCATTAACTCCTCGAATTCAAGTTTCTTGAGGAACTAGTTTGCCTAAAATGAAATCCGACTCTAATTCCCAAACCGGGAACCCGATTCGAGCCCTGTCTTATCCCACAAGTCTCTCGTGCCTAGGCGGTCGTGTGTGCGAAGTTTCGTGCTAAACCGACGCCGTTTGGTGATTTTGGGGCATTAACTCCTCGAATTCAAGTTTCTTAAGGAACGAGTCTGCCTAAAAGGAAATCCGACTCTAACTCCCAAACCGGGAACCCGATTCGAGCCCCGCCTTCTCCCACAAGTCTCTCGTGCCTAGGCGGTCGTGTGTGCGAAGTTTCGTGCTAAACCGACGTCGTTTGGTGATTTTGGGGCATTAACTCCTCGAATTCAAGTTTCTTAAGGAACGAGTTTGCCTAAAATAAAATCCGACTCTAACTCCCAAACCGGGAACCCGATTCGAGCCCTGTCTTCTCCCACAAGTTTCTCGTGCCTACACGGTCGTGTGTGCCAAGTTTCGTGCTAAACCGAAGCTGTTTGGTGATTTTGGGGCGTTAACGCCTCGAATACAAGTTTCTTAAGGAACTAGTTTGTCTAAAGTGAAATCCGGCTCTAACTCCCAAACCGGGAACCCGATTCGAGCCCCGTCTTCTTCCACAAGTCTCTTGTGCCTAGGCGGTCGTGTGTGCCAAGTATCGTGGTAAACCGACGTCGTTTGGTGATTTTGGGGCATTAACTCCTCGCATTCAAGTTTCTTAAAGTACAAGTTTGCCTAAAAAGAAATCCGACTCTAACTCCCAAACCGGGAACCCGATTCGAGCTCCGTCTTCTCCCAGAAGTCTCTCATGCCTAGGCGGTCGTGTGTGCCAAGTTTCGTGCAAAACCGACGCCGTTTGGTGATTTTGGGGCATTAACTCCTCGAATTCAAGTTTCTTAAGGAACTAGTTTGCCTAAAATGAAATCCGACTCTAACTCCCAAACCGGGAACCCGATTCGAGCCCCGTCTTATCCGACAAGTCTCCCGTCCCTAGGCAGTCATGTTTGACATGTTTCGCGCTAAATCGACGCCGTTTGATGATTTAGGGGCGTTAACTACTCGAATTCGAGTTTCTTACGGAACTCGTTTGCCTAAAATGAAGTCCGACTTTAACTCCCAAATCGGGAACCCGATTCGAGCCCCGTCTTTTCCCACAAGTCTGTCGTGAATAAGTGGTCGTGTGTGCAAAGTTTCGTGTTAAACCGACGCCGTTTGGTGATTTTGGGGCCTTAACGCCTCGAATTCAAGTTTCTTAAGGAACTAGTTTGCCTAAAGTGAAATTCGGCTCTAACTCCCAAACCGGGAACCCGATTCGAGCCCCATCTTCTCCCACAAGTCTTTCGTGCCTAGGCGGTCGTGTGTGCGAAGTTTCGTGCTAAACCGACGCCGTTTGGTGATCTTGGGGCACTAACTCCTCGAATTCAAGTTTCTTAAGGAACGAGTTTGCCTAAAATGAAATCTAACTCTAACTCCCAAATCGGGAACCCGATTCGAGCCCCCTCTTCTCCCACAAGTTTCTCGTGCCTAGGCGGTCGTGTGTGACATGTTTCGTGATAAATCGACGTCGTTTGATGATTTTGGGGCATTAACTACTCGAATTCAAGTTTCTTAAGGAACTAGTTTGCCTAAAATGAAATCCGACTCTAACTCCCAAATCGAGAACCCGATTTGAGCCCCGTCTTCTCCCACAAGTCTCTTGTGCCTAGGCGGTTGTGTGTGCAAAGTTTCGTGCTAAACCGACGCCGTTTGGTGATTTTGGGGCAGTAACTCCTCGAATTCAAGTTTCTTAAGGAACGAGTTGGCCTAAAATGAAATCCGACTCTAACTCCCAAACCGGGAACCCGAATTGAGCCCTGTCTTATCCCACAAGTCTCTCGTGCCTAGGCGGTCGTGTGTGCGAAGTTTCGTGCTAAACCGACGCCGTTTGGTGATTTTGGGCATTAACTCCTCGAATTCAAGTTTCTTGAGGAACTAGTTTGCCTAAAATGAAATCCGACTCTAATTCCCAAACCGGGAACCCGATTCGAGCCCTGTCTTATCCCACAAGTCTCTCGTGCCTAGGCGGTCGTGTGTGCGAAGTTTCGTGCTAAACCGACGCCGTTTGGTGATTTTGGGGCATTAACTCCTCGAATTCAAGTTTCTTAAGGAACGAGTCTGCCTAAAAGGAAATCCGACTCTAACTCCCAAACCGGGAACCCGATTCGAGCCCCGCCTTCTCCCACAAGTCTCTCGTGCCTAGGCGGTCGTGTGTACGAAGTTTCATGCTAAACCGACGTCGTTTGGTGATTTTGGGGCATTAACTCCTCGAATTCAAGTTTCTTAAGGAACGAGTTTGCCTAAAATAAAATCCGACTCTAACTCCCAAACCGGGAACCCGATTCGAGCCCCGTCTCCTCCCACAAGTTTCTCGTGCCTACACGGTCGTGTGTGCCAAGTTTCGTGCTAAACCGAAGCTGTTTGGTGATTTTGGGGCGTTAACGCCTCGAATACAAGTTTCTTAAGGAACTAGTTTGCCTAAAGTGAAATCCGGCTCTAACTCCCAAACCGGGAACTCGATTCGAGCCCCGTCTTCTCCCACAAGTCTCTTGTGCCTAGGCGGTCCTGTGTGCCAAGTTTCGTGGTAAACCGACGTCGTTTGGTGATTTTGGGGCATTAACTCCTCGCATTCAAGTTTCTTAAAGTACAAGTTTGCCTAAAAAGAAATCCGACTCTAACTCCCAAACCGGGAACCCGATTCGAGCCCCGTCTTCTCCCAGAAGTCTCTCATGCCTAGGCGGTCGTGTGTGCCAAGTTTCGTGCAAAACCGACGCCGTTTGGTGATTTTGGGGCATTAACTCCTCGAATTCAAGTTTCTTAAGGAACTAGTTTGCCTAAAATGAAATCCGACTCTAACTCCCAAACCGGGAACCCGATTCGAGCGGCGTCTTATCCCACAAGTCTCTCGTCCCTAGGCAGTCGTGTGTGACATGTTTCGCGCTAAATCGACGCCGTTTGATGATTTTGGGGCGTTAACTACTCGAATTCGAGTTTCTTACGGAACTCGTTTGCCTAAAATGAAGTCCGACTCTAACTCCCAAATCGGGAACCCGATTCGAGCCCCGTCTTTTCACACAAGTCTGTCGTGAATAAGTGGTCGTGTGTGCAAAATTTCGTGTTAAACCGACGCCGTTTGGTGATTTTGGGGCGTTAACGCCTCGAATTCAAGTTTCTTAAGGAACTAGTTTGCCTAAAGTGAAATTCGGCAGTAACTCCCAAACCGGGAACCCGATTCGAGCCCCATCTTCTCCCACAAGTCTCTCGTGCCTAGGCGGTCGTGTGTGCGAAGTTTCGTGCTAAACCGACGCCGTTTGGTGATCTTGGGGCACAAACTCCTCGAATTCAAGTTTCTTAAGGAACGAGTTTGCCTAAAATGAAATCCAACTCTAACTCCCAAACCGGGAACCCGATTCGAGCCCCCTCTTCTCCCACAAGTTTCTCATGCCTAGGCGGTCGTGTGTGACATGTTTCGTGATAAATCGACGTCGTTTGATGATTTTGGGGCATTAACTACTCGAATTCTAGTTTCTTAAGGAACTAGTTTGCCTAAAATGAAATCCGACTCTAACTCCCAAATCGAGAACCCGATTCGAGCCCCGTCTTCTCCCACAAGTCTCTTGTGCCTAGGCGGTCGTGTGTGCAAAGTTTCGTGCTAAACATACGCCGTTTGGTGATTTTGGGGCATTAACTCCTCGAATTCAAGTTTCTTAAGGAATGAGTTGGCCTAAAATGAAATCCGACTCTAACTCCGAAACCGGGAACCCGATTTGAGCCCTGTCTTATCCCACAAGTCTCTCGTGCCTAGGCGGTCGTGTGTGCGAAGTTTCGTGCTAAACCGACGCCGTTTGGTGATTTTGGGGCATTAACTCTTCGAATTCAAGTTTCTTAAGGAACGAGTTTGCCTAAAATGAAATCCGACTCAAACTCCCAAACCGAGAACCCGATTCGAGCCCCGTCTTCTCCCACAAGTCTCTCGTGCCTAGGCGGTCGTGTGTGCGAAGTTTCGTGCTAAACCGACGCCGTTTGGTGATTTTGGGGCATTAACTCTTCGAATTCAAGTTTCTTAAGGAACGAGTTTGCCTAAAATGAAATCCGACTCTAACTCCCAAACCGAGAACCCGATTCGAGCCCCGTCTTCTCCCACAAGTCTCTCGTGCCTAGGCGGTCGTGTGTGCGAAGTTTCGTACTAAACCGACGTCGTTTGGTGATTTTGGGGCATTAACTCCTCGAATTCAAGTTTCTTAAGGAACTAGTTTGCCTAAAATGAAATCCGACTCTAACTCCCAAACCGGGAACCCGATTCGAGCCCCGTCTTCTCCCAGAAGTCTCTCGTGCCTAGGCGGTCGTGTGTGCGAAGTTTCGTGCTAAACCGACGCCGTTTGGTGATTTTGGGGCATTAACTCTTCGAATTCAAGTTTCTTCAGGAACGAGTTTGCCTAAAATGAAATCCGACTCTAACTCCCAAACCGAGAACCCGATTCGAGCCCCGTCTTCTCCCACAAGTCTCTCGTGCCTAGGCGGTCGTGTGTGCGAAGTTTCGTACTAAACCGACGTCGTTTGGTGATTTTGGGGCATTAACTCCTCGAATTCAAGTTTCTTAAGGAACTAGTTTGCCTAAAATGAAATCCGACTCTAACTCCCAAACCGGGAACCCGATTCGAGCCCCATCTTCTCCCAGAAGTCTCTCGTGCCTAGGCGGTCTTGTGTGCGAAGTTTCGTGCTAAACCGATGCCGTTTGGTGATTTTGGTGCACTAACTCCTCAAATTCAAGTTTCTTAAGGAACTAGTTTGCCTAAAATGAAATCCGACTCTAACTCCCAAACCGGGAACCCGATTCGAGCCCCGTCTTCTCCCACAAGTCTCTCGTACCTAGGCGGTCGTGTGTGCGAAGTTTCGTGCTAAACCGACGCCGTTTGGTGATTTTGGGGCGTTAACGCCTCGAATTCAAGTTTCTTAAGGAATTAGTTTGCCCAAGGTGAAATCCGGCTCTAACTCCCAAACCGGGAACTCGATTCGAGCCCCGTCTTCTCCCACAAGTCCCTTGTGCCTAGGCGGTCGTGTGTGCCAAGTTTCGTGGTAAACCGACGTCGTTTGGTGATTTTGGGGCATTAACTCCTCGAATTCAAGTTTCTTGAAGTACAAGTTTGCCTGAAAAGAAATCCAACTCTAACTCCCAAACCGGGAACCCGATTTGAGCCCCGTCTTCTCCCAGAAGTCTCCCATGCCTAGGCGGTCGTGTGTGCCATGTTTCGTGCTAAACCGACGCCGTTTGGTGATTTTGGGCATTAACTCCTCGAATTCAAGTTTCTTAAGGAAATAGTTTTCCTAAAATGAAATCCGACTCTAACTCCAAAACCGGGAATCCGATTCGAGCCCTGTCTTCTCCCACAAGTCTCTCGTGCCTTGGCGGTCGTGTGTGCAAAGTTTCGTGCTAAACCGACGCCGTTCGGTGATTTTGGGGCGTTAACGCCTCGAATTCAAGTTTCTTAAGGAACTAGTTTGCCTAAAGTGAAATTCCGCTTTAACTCCCAAACCGGGAGCCCGATTCGAGCCCCGTCTTCTCCCACAAGTCTCTAGTGCCTAGGCGGTCGTGTGTGCCAGGTTTCATGCTAAACCGACGCCGTTTGGTGATTTTGGGGTGCTAACACCTCGAATTCGAGTTTCTCAAGGAACAAGTTTGCCTAAAGTGAAATCCGGCTCTAACTCCCAAACCGGGAACCCGATTCGAGCCCCGTCTCCTCCCACAAGTTTCCTGTGCCTACACGGTCGTGTGTGCCAAGTTTCGTGCTAAACAGACGTCGTTTGGTGATTTTGGGGCATTAACTCCTTGAATTCAAGTTTCTTATGGAACTAGTTTGCCTAAAATGATATCGACTCTAACTCCCAGACCGGGAACCCGATTCGAGTCCCGTCTTCTCCCACAATTCTCTTGTGCCTAGGCGGTCGTGTGTGCCAAGTTTCGTGCTACACCGACGCCGTTTGGTGATTTTGGGGCGTTAACGCCTCGATTTCAAGTTTTTTAAGGAACTATTTTGCCTAAAGTGAAATTCTGCTCTAACTCCCAAACCAAGAACCCGATTCGAGCCCCGTCTTCTCCCACAAGTCTCTCGTGCCTAGGCGGTCGTGTGTGCCAGGTTTCATGCTACACCGACGCCGTTTGGTGATTTTGGGGTGCTAACACCTCGAATTCAAGTTTCTTAAGGAACTAGTTTGCCTAAAGTGAAATTCTGCTCTAACTCCCAAACCAAGAATCCGATTCGAGCCCCGTCTTCTCCCACAAGTCTCTCGTGCCTAGGCGGTCGTGTGTGCCAGGTTTCATGCTAAACCGACGCCGTTTGGTGATTTTGGGGTGCTAACACCTCGAATTCAAGTTTTTCAAGGAACTAGTTTGCCTAAAGTGAAATCCGGCTCTAACTCCCAAACCGGGAACCCGATTCGAGCCCGTCTCCTCCCACAAGTTTCTCGTGCCAACACGGTCGTGGGTGCCAAGTTTCGTGCTAAACCGACGCCGTTTGGTGATTTTGGGGCATTAACTCCTTGAATTCAAGTTTCTTAAGGAACTAGTTTGCCTAAAACAATATCGACTCTAACTCGCAGACCGGGAACCTGATTCGAGTCCCGTCTTCTCCCACAAGTCTCTCGTGCCTAGGCGGTCGTGTGTGCTAAGTTTCGTGCTAAACCGACGCCGTTTGGTGATTTGGGGGCATTAACCCCTCGAATTCAAGTTTCTTAAGAAACTAGTTTGCCTTAAATGAAATCTGACTCTAACTCCGAAACCGGGAACCCGAATTGAGCCCCGTCTTCTCCCACAAGTCTCTCGTGCCTAGGCGGTCGTGTGTGCCAAGTTTCGTGCTAAACCGACGCTATTTGGTCAGTTTGGGGCGTTAACACCTCGAATTCAAGTTTCTTAAGGAATTAGATTGCCTAAAATGAAATCCGACTCTAATTGCCAAACTGGGAACCCGATTCGAGCCCCGTCTTCTCCCACAAGTCTCTCGTGCCTAGGCGGTCGTGTGTGCGAAGTTTCGTGCTAAACCGACGCCGTTTGGTGATTTTGGGGCATTAACTCCTCGAATTCAAGTTTCTTAAGGAACGAGTTTGCCTAAAATGAAATCAGACTCTAACTCTCAAACCGGGAACCCGATTCGAGCCCTGTCTTATCCCACACGTCTCTCGTGCCTAGGCGGTCGTGTGTGCGAAGTTTCGTGCTAAACCGACGCCGTTTGGTGATTTTGGGGCATTAGCTCCTCGAATTCAAGTTTCTTAAGGAACGAGTTTGCCTAAAATGAAATCCGACCCTAACTCCCAATCCGGGAACCCGATTTGAGCCCCGTCTTCTCCCACAAGTCTCTCGTGCCTAGGCGGCCGTGTGTGCGAAGTTTCGTACTAAACCGACGTCGTTTGGTGATTTTGGGGCACTAACTCCTCGAATTCAAGTTTCTTAAGGAACGAGTTTGCCTAAAATGAAATCCGACTCTAACTCCCAAACCGGGAACCCGATTCGAGCCCCGTCTCCTCCCACAAGTCTCTCGTGCCTAGGCGGTCTTGTGTGCGAAGTTTCGTGCTAAACCGATGTCGTTTGGTGATTTTGGGGCATTAACTCCTCGAATTCAAGTTTCTTAAGGAACTAGTTTGCCTAAAATGAAATCCGACCCTAACTCCCAAACCGGGAACCCGATTCGAGCCCCGTCTTCTCCCACAAGTCTCTCGTGCCTAGGCGGTCGTGTGTGCGAAGTTTCGTGCTAAACCGACGCCGTTTGGTGATTTTGGGGCGTTAACACCTCGAATTCAAGTTTCTTAAGGAACTAGTTTGCCTAAAGTGAAATCCGGCTCTAACTCCCAAACCGGTAACTCGATTCGAGCCCCGTCTTCTCCCACAAGTCTCTTGTGCCTAGGCGGTCGTGTGTGCCAAGTTACGTGGTAAACCGACGTCGTTTGGTGATTTTGGGGCATTAACTCCTCGAATTCAAGTTTCTTAAAGTACAAGTTTGCCTAAAAAGAAATCCGACTCTAACTCCCAAATCGGGAACCCGATTCGAGCCCCGTCTTCTCCCAGAAGTCTCTCATGCCTAGGCGGTCGTGTGTGCCAAGTTTCGTGCAAAACCGACGCCGTTTGGTGATTTTGGGGCATTAACTCCTCAAATTCAAGTTTCTTAAGGAACTAGTTTGCCTAAAATGAAATCCGACTCTAACTCCCAAACCGGGAACCCGATTCGAGCCCCGTCATATCCCACAAGTCTCTCGTGCCTAGGCAGTCGTGTGTGACATGTTTCGCGCTAAATCGACGCCGTTTGATGATTTTGGGGCGTTAACTACTCGAATTCAAGTTTCTTACGGAACTCGTTTGCCTAAAATGAAGTCCGACTCTAACTCCCAAATCGGGAACCCGATTCGAGCCCCGTCTTTTCCCACAAGTCTGTCGTGAATAAGTGGTCGTGTGTGCAAAGTTTCGTGTTAAACCGACGCCGTTTGGTGATTTTGTGGTCTTAACGCCTCGAATTCAAGTTTCTTAAGGAACTAGTTTGCCTAAAGTGAAATTCGGCTCTAACTCCCAAATCGGGAACCCGATTCGAGCCCCATCTTCTCCCACAAGTCTCTCGTGCCTAGGCGGTCGTGTGTGCGAAGTTTCGTGCTAAACCGACGCCGTTTGGTGATTTTGGGGCATTAACTCCTCGAATTCAAGTTTCTTAAGGAACGAGTTTGCCTAAAATGAAATCCGACTCTAACTCTCAAACCGGGAACCCGATTCGAGCCCTGTCTTATCCCACAAGTGTCTCGTGCCTAGGCGGTCGTGTGTCCGAAATTTCGTGCTAAACCGACGCCGTTTGGTGATTTTGGGGCATTAACTCCTCGAATTCAAGTTTCTTAAGGAACGAGTTTGCCTAAAATGAAATCCGACTCTAACTCCCAAACCGGGAACCCGATTCGAGCCCCATCTTCTCCCACAAGTCTCTCGTGCCTAGGCGGTCATGTGTGCGAAGTTTCGTACTAAACCGACGTCGTTTGGTGATTTTGGGGCATTAACTCCTCGAATTCTAGTTTCTTAAGGAACTAGTTTGCCTAAAATGAAAACCGACTCGAACTCCCAAACCGGGAACCCGATTCGAGCCCCGTCTTTTCCCACAAGTCTCTCGTGCCTAGGCGGTCTTGTGTGCGAAGTTTCGTGCTAAACCAATGTCGTTTGGTGATTTTGGGGCATTAACTCTTCGAATTCAAGTTTCTTAAGGAACTAGTTTGCCTAAAATGAAATCCGACCCTAACTCCCAAACCGGGAACCCGATTCGAGCCCCGTCTTCTCCCACAAGTCTCTTGTGCCTAGGCGGTCGTGTGTGCGAAGTTTCGTGCTAAACCGACGCCGTTTGGTGATTTTGGGGCGTTAACGCGTCGAATTCAAGTTTCTTAAGGAACTAGTTTGCCTAAAGTGAAATCCGGCTCTAACTCCCAAGCCGGGAACTCGATTCGAGCCCCGTCTTCTCCCACAAGTCTCTTGTGCCTAGGCGGTCGTGTGTGCCAAGTTTCGTGGTAAACCGACGTCGTTTGGTGATTTTGGGGCATTAACTCCTCGAATTCAAGTTTCTTAAAGTACAAGTTTGCCTAAAAAGAAATCCGACTCTAACTCCCAAACCGGGAACCCGATTCGAGCCCCGTCTTCTCCCACAAGTTTCTCGTACCTAGGCGGTCGTGTGTGACATGTTTCATGATAAATCGACGTCATTTGATGATTTTGGCGCACTAACTACTCGAATTCAAGTTTCTTAAGGAACTAGTTTGCCTAAAATGAAATCCGACTCTAACTCCCAAATCGGGAACCCGATTAGAGCCCCGTCTTCGCCCACAAGTCTCTTGTGCCAAGGCGGTCGTGTGTGCAAAGTTTCATGCTAAACCGACGTCGTTTGGTGATTTTGGGGCGTTAACACCTCGAATTCAAGTTTCTTAAGGAACTAGTTTTGCCTAAAATGAAAACCGACTCGAACTCCCAAGCCGGGAACTCGATTCGAGCCCCGTCTTCTCCCACAAGTCTCTCATGGCTAGGTGGTCGTGTGTGCCAAGTTTCGTACTAAATTGACGCCGTTTGGTGATTTTGGGGCATTAACTCCTCGAATTCAAGTTTCTTAAGGAACTAGTTTGCCTGAAGTGAAATCCGGCTCCAGCTCCCAAACCGGGAACCCGATTCGAGCACCGTCTTCTCCCACAAGTCTCTCGTGCCTAGCCGGTCGTGTGTACGAAGTTTCGTGCTAAACCGACGCCGTTTGGTGATTTTGGGGTATTAACTCCTCGAATTCAAGTTTCTTAAGGAACGAGTTTGCCTAAAATGAAATCCGACTCTAACTCCCAAACCGGGAACCCGATTCGAGCCCCGTCTCCTCCCACAAGTTTCTCGTGCCTACACGGCCGTGGGTGCCAAGTTTCGTGCTAAACCGAAGCCGTTTGGTGATTTTGGGGCGTTAACGCGTCGAATTCAAGTTTCTTAAGGAACTAGTTTGCCTAAAGTGAAATCCGGCTCTAACTCCCAAGCCGGGAACTTGATTCGAGCCCCGTCTTCTCCCACAAGTCTCTTGTGCCTAGGCGGTCGTGTGTGCCAAGTTTCGTGGTAAACCGACGTCGTTTGGTGATTTTGGGGCATTAACTCCTCGAATTCAAGTTTCTTAAAGTACAAGTTTGCCTAAATAGAAATCCGACTCTAACTCCCAAACCGGGAACCCGATTCGAGCCCCGTCTTCTCCCACAAGTTTCTCGTACCTAGGCGGTCGTGTGTGACATGTTTCATGATAAATCGACGTCATTTGATGATTTTGGCGCACTAACTACTCGAATTCAAGTTTCTTAAGGAACTAGTTTGCCTAAAATGAAATCCGACTCTAACTCCCAAATCGGGAACCCGATTAGAGCCCCGTCTTCGCCCACAAGTCTCTTGTGCCAAGGCGGTCGTGTGTGCAAAGTTTCATGCTAAACCGACGTCGTTTGGTGATTTTGGGGCGTTAACGCCTCGAATTCAAGTTTCTTAAGGAACTAGTTTGCCTAAAGTGAAATTCGGCTCTAACTCCCAAACCGGGAACTCGATTCGAGCCCCGTCTTCTCCCACAAGTCTCTTGTGCCAAGGCGGTCGTGTGTGCCGAGTTTCGTGCTAAACCGACGTCGTTTGGTATTTTGGGGCATTAACTCCTCGAATTCAAGTTTCTTCAATAACTAGTTTGCCTAAAATGAAATCCGACTCTAACTCCCAAACCGGGAACCCGATTCGAGCCCCGTTTTCTCCCACAAGTCTCTCGTGCCGAGGCGGTCGTGGGTGCCAAGTTTCGTGCTAAACCGACGACATTTGGTGATTTTGGGGCGTTAACACCTCGAATTCAAGTTTCTTAAGGAACTAGTTTGCCTAAAGTGAAATCCGGCTCCAACTCCCAAACCGGTAACCCGATTCGAGCCCCGTCTTCTCCCACAAGTCTCTCGTGCCTAGGCGGTCGTGTGTGCGAAGTTTCGTGCTAAACCGATGCCGTTTGGCGATTTTGGGGCATTAACTCCTCGAATTCAAGTTTCTTAAGGATCGAGTTTGCCTAAAATGAAATCCGACTATAACTCCCAAACCGGGAACCCGATTCAAGCCCTGTCTTATCCCACAAGTCTCTCGTGCCTAGGCGGTCGTGTGTACCCAGTTTCGTGCTAAACCGACGCCGTTTGGGGATTTTGGGGCATTAACTCCTCGAATTCAAGTTTTTTAAGGAACTAGTTTGCCTAAAATGAAATCCGACTCTAACTCCCAAACCGGGAACCCGATTCGAGCCCCGTCTTATCCCACAAGTCTCTCGTGCCTAGACGGTCGTGTGTGCCAAGTTTCATGCTAAACCAAGGCCGTTTGGTGATTTTGGGGCGTTAACACCTCAAATTCAAGTGTCTTAAGGAACTAGTTTGCCTAAAGTGAAATCCGTCTCTAACTCCCAAACCGGGAACCCGATTCGAGCCCCGTCTTCTCCCACAAGTGTCTCGTGCCTAGGCGGTCGTGTGTGCCAAGTTTCGGGCTAAGCCGACGCCGTTTGGTGATTTTGGGGCGGTACCACCTCGAATTCAAGTTTCTTAAGAAACTAGTTTGCCTAAAGTGAAATCCGGCTCTAACTCCCAAACCGGGAACCCGATTCAAGCCCCGTTCTCCCACAAGTCTCTCGTGCCTAGGCGGTCGTGTGTGCAAAGTTTCGTGCTAAACCGACGCCGTTTAGTGATTTTGGGGCATTAACTCCTCGAATTCAAGTTTCTTAAGAAACTTGTTTGCCTTAAATGAAATCCGACCCTAACTCCCAAACCGGGAACACGATTCGAGCCCCGTCTTCTCTCAAAAGTCTCTCGTGTGTAGGTGGTTGTGTGTGCCAAGTTTCGTGCTAAACCGACGCCGTTTGGTGATTTTGGGGCGTTAACGCCTCGAATTCAAGTTTCTTAAGAAACTCGTTTGCCTAAAGTGAAATTCGGCTCTAACTCCCAAACCGGGAACCCGATTCGAGCCCCGTCTTCTCCCACAAGTCTCTCGTGCCTAGGCGGTCGTGTGTGCCAAGTTTCATGCTAAGCAGACACCGTTTGGTGATTTTGGGGTGCTAACACCTCGAATTCAAGTTTCTCAAGGAACTAGTTTGTCTAAAGTGAAATCCGGCTCTAACTCCCAAACCGGCAACCCGATTCGAGCCCCGTCTCCTCCTACAAGTTTCTCGTGCCTACGCGGTCGTGCGTGCCAAGTTTCGTGTTAAACCGACGCCGTTTGGTGATTTTGGGGCGTTAACGCCTCGATTTCAAGTTTCTTAAGGAACTATTTTGCCTAAAGTGAAATCCGAGTCTAACTCCCAAACCGGGAACCCGATTTGGGGCCCGTCTTCTCCCACAAGTCTCTCATGGCTAGGTGGTCGTGTGTGCCAAGTTTCGTACTAAACTGACGCCGTTTGGTGATTTTGGGGCATTAACTCCTCGAATTCAAGTTTCTTAAGGAACTAGTTTGCCTCAAATGAAATCCGACTCCAACTCCCAAACCGGGAACCCAATTCGAGCCCTGTCTTCCCCCACAACTCTCTCGTGCCTAGGCAGTCGTGTGTGCCAAGTTTAGTGCTAAACCGACGCTGTTCGGTGATTTTGGGGCGTTAACGCCTCGAATTCAAGTTTCTTAAAGAACTAGTTTGCCTAAAGTGAAATCCGGCTCTAACTCCCAAACCGGGAACCCGATTCGAGCCTCGTCTTCTCCCACAAGTCTCTCGTGCCTAGGCGGGCGTGTGTGCAAAGTTTCGTCCTAAACTGACGCCGTTTGGTGATTTTGGGGCATTAACTCCTTGAATTCATGTTTCTTAAGGAACGAGTTTGCCTAAAATGAAATCCGACTCTAACTCCCAAACCGGGAACCCGATTCGAGCCCCGTCTTCTCCCACAAGTCTCTCGTGCCTAGGCGGTCGTGTGTGTGAAGTTTCGTGCTAAACCGACGTCGTTTGGTGATTTTGGGGAATTAACTCCTCGAATTCAAGTTTCTTAAAGAACTAGTTTGCCTAAAATGAAATCCGACTCTAACTGCCAAACCGGGAACCCATTTCGAGCCCCGTCTTCTCCCACAAGTCTCTCGTGCCTAGGCGGTCATGTGTGCCAAGTTTCGTGCTAAACCGACGCCATTTGGTGGTTTTGGGGCGTTAACTCCTCGAATTCAAGTTTCTTAAGGAACTAGTTTGCCTGAAGTGAAATCCGGCTCCAGCTCCCAAACCGGGAACCCGATTCGAGCACCGTCTTCTCCCACAAGTCTCTCGTGCCTAGCCGGTCGTGTGTACGAAGTTTCGTGCTAAACCGACGCCGTTTGGTGATTTTGGGGTATTAACTCCTCGAATTCAAGTTTCTTAAGGAACGAGTTTGCCTAAAATGAAATCCGACTCTAACTCCCAAACCGGGAACCCGATTCGAGCCCCGTCTCCTCCCACAAGTTTCTCGTGCCTACACGGTCGTGGGTGCCAAGTTTCGTGCTAAACTGAAGCCGTTTGGTGATTTTGGGGCGTTAACGCCTCGAATTCAAGTTTCTTAAGGAACTAGTTTGCCTAAAGTGAAATCCGGCTCTAACTCCCAAGCCGGGAACTCGATTCGAGCCCCGTCTTCTCCCACAAGTCTCTTGTGCCTAGGCGGTCGTGTGTGCCAAGTTTCGTGGTAAACCGACGTCGTTTGGTGATTTTGGGGCATTAACTCCTCGAATTCAAGTTTCTTAAAGTACAAGTTTGCCTAAATAGAAATCCGACTCTAACTCCCAAACCGGGAACCCGATTCGAGCCCCGTCTTCTCCCACAAGTTTCTCGTACCTAGGCGGTCGTGTGTGACATGTTTCATGATAAATCGACGTCATTTGATGATTTTGGCGCACTAACTACTCGAATTCAAGTTTCTTAAGGAACTAGTTTGCCTAAAATGAAATCCGACTCTAACTCCCAAATCGGGAACCCGATTAGAGCCCCGTCTTCGCCCACAAGTCTCTTGTGCCAAGGCGGTCGTGTGTGCAAAGTTTCATGCTAAACCGACGTCGTTTGGTGATTTTGGGGCGTTAACGCCTCGAATTCAAGTTTCTTAAGGAACTAGTTTGCCTAAAGTGAAATTCGGCTCTAACTCCCAAACCGGGAACTCGATTCGAGCCCCGTCTTCTCCCACAAGTCTCTTGTGCCAAGGCGGTCGTGTGTGCCGAGTTTCGTGCTAAACCGACGTCCTTTGGTATTTTGGGGCATTAACTCCTCGAATTCAAGTTTCTTCAATAACTAGTTTGCCTAAAATGAAATCCGACTCTAACTCCCAAACCGGGAACCCGATTCGAGCCCCGTTTTCTCCCACAAGTCTCTCGTGCCGAGGCGGTCGTGGGTGCCAAGTTTCGTGCTAAACCGACGACATTTGGTGATTTTGGGGCGTTAACACCTCGAATTCAAGTTTCTTAAGGAACTAGTTTGCCTAAAGTGAAATCCGGCTCCAACTCCCAAACCGGTAACCCGATTCGAGCCCCGTCTTCTCCCACAAGTCTCTCGTGCCTAGGCGGTCGTGTGTGCGAAGTTTCGTGCTAAACCGATGCCGTTTGGCGATTTTGGGGCATTAACTCCTCGAATTCAAGTTTCTTAAGGATCGAGTTTGCCTAAAATGAAATCCGACTATAACTCCCAAACCGGGAACCCGATTCAAGCCCTGTCTTATCCCACAAGTCTCTCGTGCCTAGGCGGTCGTGTGTACCCAGTTTCGTGCTAAACCGACGCCGTTTGGGGATTTTGGGGCATTAACTCCTCGAATTCAAGTTTTTTAAGGAACTAGTTTGCCTAAAATGAAATCCGACTCCAACTCCCAAACCGGGAACCCGATTCGAGCCCCGTCTTATCCCACAAGTCTCTCGTGCCTAGACGGTCGTGTGTGCCAAGTTTCATGCTAAACCAAGGCCGTTTGGTGATTTTGGGGCGTTAACACCTCAAATTCAAGAGTCTTAAGGAACTAGTTTGCCTAAAGTGAAATCCGTCTCTAACTCCCAAACCGGGAACCCGATTCGAGCCCCGTCTTCTCCCACAAGTGTCTCGTGCCTAGGCGGTCGTGTGTGCCAAGTTTCGGGCTAAGCCGACGCCGTTTGGTGATTTTGGGGCGGTACCACCTCGAATTCAAGTTTCTTAAGAAACTAGTTTGCCTAAAGTGAAATCCGGCTCTAACTCCCAAACCGGGAACCCGATTCAAACCCCGTTCTCCCATAAGTCTCTCGTGCCTAGGCGGTCGTGTGTGCAAAGTTTCGTGCTAAACCGACGCCGTTTAGTGATTTTGGGGCATTAACTCCTCGAATTCAAGTTTCTTAAGAAACTTGTTTGCCTTAAATGAAATCCGACCCTAACTCCCAAACCGGGAACACGATTCGAGCCCCGTTTTCTCCCAAAAGTCTCTCGTGTGTAGGTGGTTGTGTGTGCCAAGTTTCGTGCTAAACCGACGCCGTTTGGTGATTTTGGGGCGTTAACGCCTCGAATTCAAGTTTCTTAAGGAACTCGTTTGCCTAAAGTGAAATTCGGCTCTAACTCCCAAACCGGGAACCCGATTCGAGCCCCGTCTTCTCCCACAAGTCTCTCGTGCCTAGGCGGTCGTGTGTGCCAAGTTTCATGCTAAGCAGACACCGTTTGGTGATTTTGGGGTGCTAACACCTCGAATTCAAGTTTCTCAAGGAACTAGTTTGTCTAAAGTGAAATCCGGCTCTAACTCCCAAACCGGCAACCCGATTCGAGCCCCGTCTCCTCCTACAAGTTTCTCGTGCCTACGCGGTCGTGCGTGCCAAGTTTCGTGTTAAACCGACGCCGTTTGGTGATTTTGGGGCGTTAACGCCTCGATTTCAAGTTTCTTAAGGAACTATTTTGCCTAAAGTGAAATCCGGGTCTAACTCCCAAACCGGGAACCCGATTTGGGGCCCGTCTTCTCCCACAAGTCTCTCATGGCTAGGTGGTCGTGTGTGCCAAGTTTCGTACTAAACTGACGCCGTTTGGTCATTTTGGGGCATTAACTCCTCGAATTCAAGTTTCTTAAGGAACTAGTTTGCCTCAAATGAAATCCGACTCCAACTCCCAAACCGGGAACCCAATTCGAGCCCTGTCTTCCCCCACAACTCTCTCGTGCCTAGGCAGTCGTGTGTGCCAAGTTTAGTGCTAAACCGACGCTGTTCGGTGATTTTGGGGCGTTAACGCCTCGAATTCAAGTTTCTTAAAGAACTAGTTTGCCTAAAGTGAAATCCGGCTCTAACTCCCAAACCGGGAACCCGATTCGAGCCTCGTCTTCTCCCACAAGTCTCTCGTGCCTAGGCGGGCGTGTGTGCAAAGTTTCGTCCTAAACTGACGCCGTTTGGTGATTTTGGGGCATTAACTCCTTGAATTCAAGTTTCTTAAGGAACGAGTTTGCCTAAAATGAAATCCGACTCTAACTCCCAAACCGGGAACCCGATTCGAGCCCCGTCTTCTCCCACAAGTCTCTCGTGCCTAGGCGGTCGTGTGTGTGAAGTTTCGTGCTAAACCGACGTCGTTTGGTGATTTTGGGGAATTAACTCCTCGAATTCAAGTTTCTTAAAGAACTAGTTTGCCTAAAATGAAATCCGACTCTAACTGCCAAACCGGGAACCCATTTCGAGCCCCGTCTTCTCCCACAAGTCTCTCATGCCTAGGCGGTCATGTGTGCCAAGTTTCGTGCTAAACCGACGCCATTTGGTGGTTTTGGGGCGTTAACTCCTCGAATTCAAGTTTCTTAAGGAACTAGTTTGCCTGAAGTGAAATCCGGCTCCAGCTCCCAAACCGGGAACCCGATTCGAGCACCGTCTTCTCCCACAAGTCTCTCGTGCCTAGCCGGTCGTGTGTACGAAGTTTCGTGCTAAACCGACGCCGTTTGGTGATTTTGGGGTATTAACTCCTCGAATTCAAGTTTCTTAAGGAACGAGTTTGCCTAAAATGAAATCCGACTCTAACTCCCAAACCGGGAACCCGATTCGAGCCTGTCTCCTCCCACAAGTTTCTCGTGCCTACACGGTCGTGGGTGCCAAGTTTCGTGCTAAACCGAAGCCGTTTGGTGATTTTGGGGCGTTAACGCCTCGAATTCAAGTTTCTTAAGGAACTAGTTTGCCTAAAGTGAAATCCGGCTCTAACTCCCAAGCCGGGAACTCGATTCGAGCCCCGTCTTCTCCCTCAAGTCTCTTGTGCCTAGGCGGTCGTGTGTGCCAAGTTTCGTGGTAAACCGACGTCGTTTGGTGATTTTGGGGCATTAACTCCTCGAATTCAAGTTTCTTAAACTACAAGTTTGCCTAAAAAGAAATCCGACTCTAACTCCCAAACCGGGAACCCGATTCGAGCCCCGTCTTCTCCCACAAGTTTCTCGTACCTAGGCGGTCGTGTGTGACATGTTTCATGATAAATCGACGTCATTTGATGATTTTGGCGCACTAACTACTCGAATTCAAGTTTCTTAAGGAACTAGTTTGCCTAAAATGAAATCCGACTCTAACTCCCAAATCGGGAACCCGATTAGAGCCCCGTCTTCGCCCACAAGTCTCTTGTGCCAAGGCGGTCGTGTGTGCAAAGTTTCATGCTAAACCGGCGTCGTTTGGTGATTTTGGGGCGTTAACGCCTCGAATTCAAGTTTCTTAAGGAACTAGTTTGCCTAAAGTGAAATCCGGCTCCAACTCCCAAACCGGTAACCCGATTCGAGCCCCGTCTTCTCCCACAAGTCTCTCGTGCCTAGGCGGTCGTGTGTGCGAAGTTTCGTGCTAAACCGATGCCGTTTGGCGATTTTGGGGCATTAACTCCTCGAATTCAAGTTTCTTAAGGATCGAGTTTGCCTAAAATGAAATCCGACTATAACTCCCAAACCGGGAACCCGATTCAAGCCCTGTCTTATCCCATAAGTCTCTCGTGTCTAGGCGGTCGTGTGTGCCCAGTTTCGTGCTAAACCGACGCCGTTTGGGGATTTTGGGGCATTAACTCCTCGAATTCAAGTTTTTTAAGGAACTAGTTTGCCTAAAATGAAATCCGACTCTAACTCCCAAACCGGGAACCCGATTCGAGCCTCGTCTTATCCCACAAGTCTCTCGTGCCTAGACGGTCGTGTGTGCCAAGTTTCATGCTAAACCAAGGCCGTTTGGTGATTTTGGGGCGTTAACACCTCAAATTCAAGTGTCTTAAGGAACTAGTTTGCCTAAAGTGAAATCCGTCTCTAACTCCCAAACCGGGAACCCGATTCGAGCCCCGTCTTCTCCCACAAGTGTCTCGTGCCTAGGCGGTCGTGTGTGCCAAGTTTCGGGCTAAGCCGACGCCGTTTGGTGATTTTGGGGCGGTACCACCTCGAATTCAAGTTTCTTAAGAAACTAGTTTGCCTAAAGTGAAATCCGGCTCTAACTCCCAAACCGGGAACCCGATTCAAGCCCCGTTCTCCCACAAGTCTCTCGTGCCTAGGCGGTCGTGTGTGTGAAGTTTCGTGCTAAACCGACGTCGTTTGGTGATTTTGGGGAATTAACTCCTCGAATTCAAGTTTCTTAAAGAACTAGTTTGCCTAAAATGAAATCCGACTCTAACTGCCAAACCGGGAACCCATTTCGAGCCCCGTCTTCTCCCACAAGTCTCTCGTGCCTAGGCGGTCATGTGTGCCAAGTTTCGTGCTAAACCGACGCAATTTGGTGGTTTTGGGGCGTTAACTCCTCGAATTCAAGTTTCTTAAGGAACTAGTTTGCCTGAAGTGAAATCCGGCTCCAACTCCCAAACCGGGAACCCGATTCGAGCACCGTCTTCTCCCACAAGTCTCTCATGCCTAGCCGGTCGTGTGTACGAAGTTTCGTGCTAAACCGACGCCGTTTGGTGATTTTGGGGTATTAACTCCTCGAATTCAAGTTTCTTAAGGAACGAGTTTGCCTAAAATGAAATCCGACTCTAACTCCCAAACCGGGAACCCGATTCAAGCCCCGTCTCCTCCCACAAGTTTCTCGTGCCTACACGGTCGTGGGTGCCAAGTTTCGTGCTAAACCGAAGCCGTTTGGTGATTTTGGGGCGTTAACGCCTCGAATTCAAGTTTCTTAAGGAACTAGTTTGCCTAAATTGAAATCCGGCTCTAACTCCCAAACCGGGAACTCGATTCGAGCCCCGTCTTCTCCCACAAGTCTCTTGTGCCTAGGCGGTCGTGTGTGCCAAGTTTCGTGGTAAACCGACGTCGTTTGGTGATTTTGGGGCATTAACTCCTCGAATTCCTGTTTCTTAAAGTACAAGTTTGCCTAAAAAGAAATCCGACTCTAACTCCCAAACCGGGAACCCGATTCGAGCCCCGTCTTCTCCCAGAAGTCTCTCATGCCTAGGCGGTCGTGTGTGCGAAGTTTCGTGCAAAACCGACGCCGTTTGGTGATTTTGGGGCATTAACTCCTCGAATTCAAGTTTCTTAAGGAACTAGTTTGCCTAAAATGAAATCCGACTCTAACTTCCAAACCGGGAACCTGATTCGAGCACCGTCTTATCCCACAAGTCTCTCGTGCCTAGGCAGTCGTGTGTGACATGTTTCGCGCTAAATCGACGCCGTTTGACGATTTTGGGGCGTTAACTACTCGAATTCAAGTTTCTTACGGAACTCGTTTGCCTAAAATGAAGTCCGACTCTAACTCCCAAATCGGGAACCCGATTCGAGCCCCGTCTATTCCCACAAGTCTGTCGTGAATAAGTGGTCGTGTGTGCAAAGTTTCGTGTTAAACCGACGCCGTTTGGTGATTTTGGGGCCTTAACGCCTCGAATTCAAGTTTTTAAGGAACTAGTTTGCCTAAAGTGAAATTCGGCTCTAACTCCCAAACCGGGAACCCGATTCGAGCCCCATCTTCTCCCACGAGGCTCTCGTGCCTAGGCGGTCGTGTGTGCGAAGTTTCCTGCTAAACCGACGCCGTTTGGTGATCTTGGGGCACTAACTCCTCGAATTCAAGTTTCTTAAGGAACGAGTTTGCCTAAAATGAAATCCAACTCTAACTCCCAAACCGGGAACCCGATTCGAGCCCCGTCTTCTCCCACAAGTTTCTCGTGCGTAGGCGGTCGTGTGTGACATGTTTCGTGATAAATCGATGTCGTTTGATGATTTTGGGGCATTAACTACTCGAATTCAAGTTTCTTAAGGAACTAGTTTGCCTAAAATGAAATCCGACTCTAACTCCCAAATCGAGAACCCGATTCGAGCCCCATCTTCTCCCACAAGTCTCTTGTGCCTAGGCGGTCGTGTGTGCAAAGTATCGTGCTAAACCGACGCCGTTTGGTGATTTTGGGGCATTAACTCCTCGAATTCAAGTTTCTTAAGGAACGAGTTTGCCTAAAATGAAATCCGACTCTAACTCCCAAACCGGGAACCCGATTTGAGCCCTGTCTTATCCCACAAGTCTCTCGTGCCTAGGCGGTCGTGCGTGCGAAGTTTCGTGCTAAACCGACGCCGTTTGGTGATTTTGGGGCATTAACTCCTCGAATTCAAGTTTCTTAAGGAACGGGTTTGCCTAAAATGAAATCCGACTCTAACTCTCAAACCGGGAACCCGATTCGAGCCCTGTCTTATCCCACAAGTCTCTCGTGCCCAGGCGGTCGTGTGTGCGAAGTTTCGTGCTAAACCGACGCCGTTTGGTGATCTTGGGGCATTAACTCCTCGAATTCAAGTTTCTTAAAGAACGAGTTTGCCTAAAATGAAATCCGACTCTAACTCCCAAACCGGGAACCCGATTCGAGCCCTGTCTTCTCCCACAAGTCTCTCGTGCCTAGGCGGTCGTGTGTGCGAAGTTTCGTCCTAAACCGACGTCGTTTGGTGATTTTGGGGCATTAACTCCTCGAATTCAAGTTTCTTAAGGAACTAGTTTGCCTAAAATGAAATCCGACTCTAACTCCCAAACTGGGAACCCGATTCGAGCCCCGTCTTCTCCCATAAGTCTCTCGTGCCTAGGCGGTCTTGTGTGCGAAGTTTCGTGCAAAACCGATGTCGTTTGGTGATTTTGGGGCATTAACTCCTCGAATTCAAGTTTCTTAAGGAACTAGTTTGCCTAAAATGAAATCCGACTCTAACTCCCAAACCGGGAACCCGATTCGAGCCCCGTCTTCTCCCACAAGTCTCTCGTGCCTAGGCGGTTGTGTGTACGAAGTTTCATGCTAAACCGACGCCGTTTGGTGATTTTGGGGCGTTAACGCCTCGAATTCAAGTTTCTTAAGGAACTAGTTTGCCTAAAGTGAAATCCGGCTCTAACTCCCAAACCGGGAACTCAATTCGAGCCCCGTCTTCTCCCACAAGTCTCTTGTGCCTAGGCGGTCGTGTGTGCCAAGTTTCGTGGTAAACCGACGTCGTTTGGTGATTTTGGGGCATTAACTCCTCGAATGCAAGTTTCTTAAAGTACAAGTTTGCCTAAAAAGAAATCCGACTCTAACTCCCAAACCGGGAACCCGATTTGAGCCCCGTCTTCTCCCAGAAGTCTCTCATGCCTAGGCGGTCGTGTGTGCCATGTTTCGTGCTAAACCGACGCCGTTTGGTGATTTTGGGGCATTAACTCCTCGAATTCAAGTTTCTTCAGGAACTAGTTTGCCTAAAATGAAATCCGACTCTAACTCCCAAATCGGGAACCCGATTCGAGCCCCGTCTTATCCCATAAGTCTCTCGTGCCTACGCAGTCGTGTGTGACATGTTTCGCGCTAAATCGACGCCGGTTGATGATTTTGGGGCGTTAACTACTCGAGTTCAGGTTTCTTACGGAACTCGTTTGCCTAAAATGAAGTCCGACTCTAACTCCCAAATCGGGAACCCGATTCGAGCCCCGTCTTTTCCCACAAGTCTGTCGTGAATAAGTGGTCGTGTGTGCAAAGTTTCGTGTTAAACCGACGCCGTTTGGTGATTTTGGGGCCTTAACGCCTCGAATTCAAGTTTCTTATGGAACTTGTTTGCCTAAAGTGAAATTCGGCTCTAACTCCCAAACTGGGAACCCGATTCGAGCCCCGTCTTCTCCCACAAGTCTCTCGTGCCTAGGCGGTCGTGTGTGCGAAGTTTCGTGCTAAACCGACGCCGTTTGGTGATCTTGGGGCACTAACTCCTCGAATTCAAGTTTCTTAAGGAACGAGTTTGCCTAAAATGAAATCCAACTCTAACTCCCAAACCGGGAACCCGATTAGAGCCCCGTCTTCTCCCACAAGTTTCTCGTGCCTAGGCGGTCGTGTGTGACATGTTTCGGGATAAATCGACGTCGTTTGATGATTTTGGGGCATTAACTACTCGAATTCAAGTTTCTTAAGGAACTAATTTGCCTAAAATGAAATCCGACTCTAACTCCCAAATCGAGAACCCGATTCGAGCCCCGTCTTCTCCCACAAGTCTCTTGTGCCTAGGCGGTCGTGTGTGCAAAGTTTCGTGCTAAACCGACGCCGTTTGGTGATTTTGGGGCATTAACTCCTCGAATTCAAGTTTCTTAAGGAACGAGTTTGCCTAAAATGAAATCCGACTCTAACTCCCAAACCGGGAACCCGATATGAGCCCTGTCTTATCCCACAAGTCTCTCGTGCCTAGGCGGTCGTGTGTGCGAAGTTTCGTGCTAAACCGACGCCGTTTGGTGATTTTGGGGCATTAACTCCTCGAATTCAAGTTTCTTAAGGAACGAGTTTGCCTAAAATGAAATCCGACTCTAACTCCCAAACCGGGAACCCGATTCGAGCCCTGTCTTATCCCACAAGTCTCTCGTGCCTAGGCGGTCGTGTGTGCAAAGTTTCGTCCTAAACTGACGCCGTTTGGTGATTTTGGGGCATTAACTCCTTGAATTCAAGTTTCTTAAGGAACGGGTTTGCCTAAAATGAAATCCGACTCTAACTCCCAAACCGGGAACCCGATTCGAGCCCCGTCTTCTCCCAGAAGTCTCTCGTGCCTAGGCGGTCATGTGTGCGAAGTTTCGTGCTAAACCGACGTCGTTTGGTGATTTTGGGGCATTAACTCCTCGAATTCAAGTTTCTCAAGGAACTAGTTTGCCTAAAATGAAATCCGACTCTAACTCCCAAACCGGGAACCCGATTGGAGCCCCGTCTTCTCGCACAAGTCTCTCGTGCCTAGGCGGTTGTGTGTGCCAAGTTTCGGGCTAAGCTGACGCCGTTTGGTGATTTTGGGGCCTTACCAACTCGAATTCAAGTTTCTTAAGAAACTAGTTTGCCTAAAGTGAAATCCGGCTCTCACTCCCAAACCAGGAACCTGATTCGAGCCCCGTTCTCCCACAAGTCTCCCGTGCCTAGGCGGTCGTGTGTGCAAAGTTTCGTGCTAAACCGACGCTGTTTGGTGATTTTGGGGCATTAACTCCTCGATTTCAAGTTTCTTAAAAAACTAGTTTGGCTTAAATGAAATCCGACTCTAACTCCCAAACCGGGAACACGATTCGAGCCCCGTCTTTTCCCACAAGTCTGCCGTGAATATGCGGTCGTGTGTGCAAAGTTTCGTGTTAAACCGACGCCGTTTGGTGATTTTGGGGCCTTAACGCCTCGAATTCAAGTTTCTTAAGGAACTAGTTTGCCTAAAGTGAAATTCGGCTCTAACTCCCAAACCGGGAACCCGATTCGAGCCCCGTCTTCTCCCACAAGTCTCTCGTGCCTAGGCGGTCGTGTGTGCGAAGTTTCGTGCTAAACCGACGCCGTTTGGTGATCTTGGGGCACTAACTCCTCGAATTCAAGTTTCTTAAGGAACGAGTTTGCCTAAAATGAAATCCGACTCTAACTCCCAAACCGGGAACCCAATTCGAGCCCCGTCTTCTCCCACAAGTTTCTCGTGCCTAGGCGGTCGTGTGTGACATGTTTCGTGATAAATTGACGTCGTTTGATGATTTTGGTGCACTAACTACTCGAATTCAAGTTTCTTAAGGAACTAGTTTGCCTAAAATGAAATCCGACTCTAACTCCCAAATCGGGAACCCGATTCGAGCCCCGTCTTCCCCCACAAGTCTCTTGTGCCAAGGCGGTCGTGTGTGCAAAGTTTCATGCTAAACCGACGCCGTTTGGTGATTTTGGGGCGTTAACGCCTCGAATTCAAGTTTCTTAAGGAACTAGTTTGCCTAAAGTGAAATTCGGCTCTAACTCCCAAACCGGGAACCTGATTCGAGCCCCGTCTTATCCCACAAGTCTCTTGTGCCAAGGCGGTCGTGTGTGCCAAGTTTCGTGCTAAACCAACGTCGTTTGGTATTTTGGGGCATTAACTCCTCGAATTCAAGTTTCTTAAATAACTAGTTTGCGTAAAATGAAATCCGACTCTAACTCCCAAACCGGGAACCTGATTCGAGCCCCGTTTTCTCCCACAAGTCTCTCGTGCCGAGGCGGTCGTGGGTGCCAAGTTTCGTGCTAAACCGACCACATTTGGTGATTTTGGGGCGTTAACACCTCGAATTCAAGTTTCTTAAGGAACTAGTTTGCCTAAAGTGAAATCCGTCTCTAACTCCCAAACCGGGAACCCGATTCGAGCCCTGTCTTCTCCCACAAGTCTCTCGTGCCTAGGCGGTCGTGTGTGCGAAGTTTCGTGCTAAACCGACGCCGTTTGGTGATCTTGGGGCATTAACTCCTCGAATTCAAGTTTCTTAAAGAACGAGTTTGCCTAAAATGAAATCCGACTCTAACTCCCAAACCGGGAACCCGATTCGAGCCCTGTCTTCTCCCACAAGTCTCTCGTGCCTAGCCGGTCGTGTGTGCGAAGTTTCGTCCTAAACCGACGTCGTTTGGTGATTTTGGGGCATTAACTCCTCGAATTCAAGTTTCTTAAGGAACTAGTTTGCCTAAAATGAAATCCGACTCTAACTCCCAAACTGGGAACCCGATTCGAGCCCCGTCATCTCCCACAAGTCTCTCGTGCCTAGGCGGTCTTGTGTGCGAAGTTTCGTGCAAAACCGATGCCGTTTGGTGATTTTGGGGCATTAACTCCTCGAATTCAAGTTTCTTAAGGAACTAGTTTGCCTAAAATGAAATCCGACTCTAACTCCCAAACCGGGAACCCGATTCGAGCCCCGTCTTCTCCCACAAGTCTCTCGTGCCTAGGCGGTTGTGTGTACGAAGTTTCATGCTAAACCGACGCCGTTTGGTGATTTTGGGGCGTTAACGCCTCGAATTCAAGTTTCTTAAGGAACTAGTTTGCCTAAAGTGAAATCCGGCTCTAACTCCCAAACCGGGAACTCAATTCGAGCCCCGTCTTCTCCCACAAGTCTCTTGTGCCTAGGCGGTCGTGTGTGCCAAGTTTCGTGGTAAACCGACGTCGTTTGGTGATTTTGGGGCATTAACTCCTCGAATGCAAGTTTCTTAAAGTACAAGTTTGCCTAAAAAGAAATCCGACTCTAACTCCCAAACCGGGAACCCGATTTGAGCCCCGTCTTCTCCCAGAAGTCTCTCATGCCTAGGCGGTCGTGTGTGCCATGTTTCGTGCTAAACCGACGCCGTTTGGTGATTTTGGGGCATTAACTCCTCGAATTCAAGTTTCTTAAGGAACTAGTTTGCCTAAAATGAAATCCGACTCTAACTCCCAAATCGGGAACCCGATTCGAGCCCCGTCTTATCCCATAAGTCTCTCGTGCCTACGCAGTCGTGTGTGACATGTTTCGCGCTAAATCGACGCCGTTTGATGATTTTGGGGCGTTAACTACTCGAGTTCAGGTTTCTTACGGAACTCGTTTGCCTAAAATGAAGTCCGACTCTAACTCCCAAATCGGGAACCCGATTCGAGCCCCGTCTTTTCCCACAAGTCTGTCGTGAATAAGTGGTCGTGTGTGCAAAGTTTCGTGTTAAACCGACGCCGTTTGGTGATTTTGGGGCCTTAACGCCTCGAATTCAAGTTTCTTATGGAACTTGTTTGCCTAAAGTGAAATTCGGCTCTAACTCCCAAACTGGGAACCCGATTCGAGCCCCGTCTTCTCCCACAAGTCTCTCGTGCCTAGGCGGTCGTGTGTGCGAAGTTTCGTGCTAAACCGATGCCGTTTGGTGATCTTGGGGCACTAACTCCTCGAATTCAAGTTTCTTAAGGAACGAGTTTGCCTAAAATGAAATCCAACTCTAACTCCCAAACCGGGAACCCGATTAGAGCCCCGTCTTCTCCCACAAGTTTCTCGTGCCTAGGCGGTCGTGTGTGACATGTTTCGTGATAAATCGACGTCGTTTGATGATTTTGGGGCATTAACTACTCGAATTCAAGTTTCTTAAGGAACTAGTTTGCCTAAAATGAAATCCGACTCTAACTCCCAAATCGAGAACCCGATTCGAGCCCCGTCTTCTCCCACAAGTCTCTTGTGCCTAGGCGGTCGTGTGTGCAAAGTTTCGTGCTAAACCGACGCCGTTTGGTGATTTTGGGGCATTAACTCCTCGAATTCAAGTTTCTTAAGGAACGAGTTTGCCTAAAATGAAATCCGACTCTAACTCCCAAACCGGGAACCCGATATGAGCCCTGTCTTATCCCACAAGTCTCTCGTGCCTAGGCGGTCGTGTGTGCGAAGTTTCGTGCTAAACCGACGCCGTTTGGTGATTTTGGGGCATTAACTCCTCGAATTCAAGTTTCTTAAGGAACGAGTTTGCCTAAAATGAAATCCGACTCTAACTCCCAAACCGGGAACCCGATTCGAGCCCTGTCTTATCCCACAAGTCTCTCGTGCCTAGGCGGTCGTGTGTGCAAAGTTTCGTCCTAAACTGACGCCGTTTGGTGATTTTGGGGCATTAACTCCTTGAATTCAAGTTTCTTAAGGAACGAGTTTGCCTAAAATGAAATCCGACTCTAACTCCCAAACCGGGAACCCGATTCGAGCCCCGTCTTCTCCCAGAAGTCTCTCGTGCCTAGGCGGTCGTGTGTGCGAAGTTTCGTGCTAAACCGACGTCGTTTGGTGATTTTGGGGCATTAACTCCTCGAATTCAAGTTTCTCAAGGAACTAGTTTGCCTAAAATGAAATCCGACTCTAACTCCCAAACCGGGAACCCGATTGGAGCCCCGTCTTCTCGCACAAGTCTCTCGTGCCTAGGCGGTTGTGTGTGCCAAGTTTCGGGCTAAGCTGACGCCGTTTGGTGATTTTGGGGCCTTACCAACTCGAATTCAAGTTTCTTAAGAAACTAGTTTGCCTAAAGTGAAATCCGGCTCTCACTCCCAAACCGGGAACCTGATTCGAGCCCCGTTCTCCCACAAGTCTCCCGTGCCTAGGCGGTCGTGTGTGCAAAGTTTCGTGCTAAACCGACGCTGTTTGGTGATTTTGGGGCATTAACTCCTCGATTTCAAGTTTCTTAAAAAACTAGTTTGGCTTAAATGAAATCCGACTCTAACTCCCAAACCGGGAACACGATTCGAGCCCCGTCTTTTCCCACAAGTCTGTCGTGAATATGCGGTCGTGTGTGCAAAGTTTCGTGTTAAACCGACGCCGTTTGGTGATTTTGGGGCCTTAACGCCTCGAATTCAAGTTTCTTAAGGAACTAGTTTGCCTAAAGTGAAATTCGGCTCTAACTCCCAAACCGGGAACCCGATTCGAGCCCCATCTTCTCCCACAAGTCTCTCGTGCCTAGGCGGTCGTGTGTCCGAAGTTTCGTGCTAAACCGACGCCGTTTGGTGATCTTGGGGCACTAACTCCTCGAATTCAAGTTTCTTAAGGAACGAGTTTGCCTAAAATGAAATCCGACTCTAACTCCCAAACCGGGAACCCAATTCGAGCCCCGTCTTCTCCCACAAGTTTCTCGTGCCTAGGCGGTCGTGTGTGACATGTTTCGTGATAAATTGACGTCGTTTGATGATTTTAGTGCACTAACTACTCGAATTCAAGTTTCTTAAGGAACTAGTTTGCCTAAAATGAAATCCGACTCTAACTCCCAAATCGGGAACCCGATTCGAGCCCCGTCTTCCCTCACAAGTCTCTTGTGCCAAGGCGGTCGTGTGTGCAAAGTTTCATGCTAAACCGACGCCGTTTGGTGATTTTGGGGCGTTAACGCCTCGAATTCAAGTTTCTTAAGGAACTAGTTTGCCTAATGTGAAATTCGGCTCTAACTCCCAAACCGGGAACCCGATTCGAGCCCCGTCTTCTCCCACAAGTCTCTTGTGCCAAGGCGGTCGTGTGTGCCAAGTTTCATGCTAAACCAACGTCGTTTGGTATTTTGGGGCATTAACTCCTCGAATTCAAGTTTCTTAAATAACTAGTTTGCGTAAAATGAAATCCGACTCTAACTCCCAAACCGGGAACCCGATTCGAGCCCCGTTTTCTCCCACAAGTCTCTCGTGCCGAGGCGGTCGTGGGTGCCAAGTTTCGTGCTAAACCGACCACATTTGGTGATTTTGGGGCGTTAACACCTCGAATTCAAGTTTCTTAAGGAACTAGTTTGCCTAAAGTGAAATCCGGCTCCAACTCCCAAATCGGGAACCCGATTTGAGCCCCGCCTTCTCCCACAGGTCTCTCGTGCCGAGGCGGTCGTGTGTGCGAAGTTTCGTGCTAAACCGACGCCGTTTGGTGATTTTGGGGCATTAACTCCTCGAATTCAAGTTTCTTAAGGAACGAGTTTGCCTAAAATGAAATCCGACTCAAACTCCCAAACCGGGAACCCGATTCGAGCCCTGTCTTATCCCACAAGTCTCTCGTGCCTAGGCGGTCGTGTGTGCCAAGTTTCGTGCTAAACCGACGCCGTTTGGTGATTTTGGGGCATTAACTCCTCGAATTCCAGTTTTTTAAGGAACTACTTTGCCTTAAATGAAATCCGACTCTAACTCCCAAACCGGGAACCCGATTCAAGCCCCGTCTTATCCCACAAGTCTCTCGTGCCTAGGCGGTCGTGTGTGCCAAGTTTCATGCTAAACCAAGGCCGTTTGGTGATTTTGGGGCGTTAACACCTCGAATTCAACTGTCTTAAGGAACTAGTTTGCCTAAAGTGAAATCCGTCTCTAACTCCCAAACCGGGAACCCGATTCGAGCCCCGTCTTCTCCCACAAGTCTCTCGTGCCTAGGCGGTCGTGTGTGCCAAGTTTCGGGCTAAGCCGACGCCGTTTGGTGATTTTGGGGCGTTACCACCTCGAATTCAAGTTTCTTAAGAAACTAGTTTGCCTAAAGTGAAATCCGGCTCTAACTCCCAAACCGGGAACCCGATTCGAGCCCCGTTCTCCCATAAGTCTCTCGTGCCTAGGCGGTCGTGTGTGCAAAGTTTCATGCTAAACCGACGCCGTTTGGTGATTTTGGGGCATTAACTCCTCGAATTCAAGTTTCTTAAGAAACTAGTTTGCCTTAAATGAAATCCGACTCTAACTCCCAAACCGGGAACACGATTCGAGCCCCGTCTTCTCCCACCAGTCTCTCGTGTGTAGGTGGTTGTGTGTGCCAAGTTTCGTGCTAAACCGACGCCGTTTGGTGATTTTGGGGCGTTAACGCCTCGAATTCAAGTTTCTTAAGGAACTCGTTTGCCTAAAGTGAAATTCGGCTCTAACTCCCAAACCGGGAACCCGATTCGAGCCCCGTCTTCTCCCACAAGTCTCTCATGCCTAGGCGGTCGTGTGTGCCAAGTTTCATGCTAAGCAGACACCATTTGGTGATTTTGGGGTGCTAACACCTCGAATTCAAGTTTCTCAAGGAACTAGTTTGCCTAAAGTGAAATCCGGCTCTAACTCCCAAACGGGGAACCCGATTCGAGCCCCGTCTCCTCCTACAAGTTTCTCGTGCCTACGCGGTCATGCGTGCCAAGTTTCGTGCTAAACCGACGACGTTTGGTGATTTTGGGGCGTTAACGCCTCGATTTCAAGTTTCTTAAGGAACTATTTTGCCTAAAATGAAATCCGTGTCTAACTCCCAAACCGGGAACCCGATTTGGGGCCCGTCTTCTCCCACAAGTCTCTCGTGGCTAGGTGGTCGTGTGTGCCAAGTTTCGTACTAAACTGACGCCGTTTGGTGATTTTGGGGCATTAACTCCTCGAATTCAAGTTTCTTAAGGAACGAGTTTGCCTAAAATGAAATCCGACTCTAACTCCCAAACCGGGAACCCAATTCGAGCCCTGTCTTCTCCCACAACTCTCTCGTGCCTAGGCAGTCGTGTGTGCCAAGTTTCGTGCTAAACCGACGCTGTTCGGTGATTTTGGGGCGTTAACGCCTCGAATTCAAGTTTCTTAAGGAACTAGTTTGCCTAAAGTGAAATCCGGCTCTAACTCCCAAACCGGGAACCCGATTCGAGCCTCGTCTTCTCCCACAAGTCTCTTGTGCCTAGGCGGTCGTGTGTGCCAAGTTTCGTGCTAAACCGACGTCGTTTGGTGATTTTGGGGAATTAACTCCTTGAATTCAAGTTTCTTAAAGAACTAGTTTCCCTAAAATGAAATCCGACTCTAACTGCCAAACCGGGAACCCGATTCGAGCCCCGTCTTCTCCCACAAGTCTCTCGTGCCCAGGCGGTCGAGTGTGCCAAGTTTCGTGCTAAACCGACGCCATTTGGTGGTTTTGGGGCGTTAACTCCTCGAATTCAAGTTTCTTAAGGAACTAGTTTGCCTAAAGTGAAATGCAGCTCCAACTCCCTAACCGGGAACCCGATTCGAGCCCCGTCTTCTCCCACAAGTCTCTCGTGCCTAGCCGGTCGTGTGTACGAAGTTTCGTGCTAAACCGACGCCGTTTGGTGATTTTGGGGCATTAACTCCTCGAATTCAAATTTCTTAAGGAACGAGTTTGCCTAAAATGAAATCTGACTCTAACACCCAAACCGGGAACCCGATTCGAGCCCTGTCTCATACCACAAGTCTCTTGTGCCTAGGCGGTCGTGTGTGCCAAGTTTCGTGCTAAACCGACGCCGTTTGGTGATTTTGGGGCATTAACTCCTCGAATTCAAGTTTTTTAAGGAACTAGTTTGCCTAAAATGAAATCCGACTCTAACTCCCAAACCGGGAACCCGATTCGAGCCCCGTCTTATCCCAAAAGTCTCTCGTGCCTAGGCGGCCGCGTGTGCCAAGTTTCATGGTAAACCAAGGCCGTTTGGTGATTTTGGGGCGTTAACACCTCGAATTCAAGTGTCTTAAGGAACTAGTTTGCCGAAAGTGAAATCCGGCTCTAACTCCCGAACGGGGAACCCAATTCGAGCCCCGTCTTCTCCCACAAGTCTGTCGTGCCTAGGCGGTCGAGTGTGCAAAGTTTCGTGCTAAACCGACGCCGTTTGGTGATTTTGGGGCGTTAATGCCTCAAATTCAAGTTTCTTAAGGAACTAGTTTGCCTAAAGTGAATTTCGGCTCTAACTCCCAAACCGGAAACCCGATTCGAGCCCCGTCTTCTCCCACAAGTCTCTCGTGCATAGGCGGTTGTGTGTGCCAAGTTTCTTGCTAAACCGACGCCGTTTGGTGATTTTGGGGCGTTAACACCTCGAATTCAAGTTTCTTAAGGAACAAGTTTGCCGAAAGTGAAATCGGCTCTAACTCCCAAACCGGGAACCCGATTCGAGCCCCGTCTTGTCCCACAAGTTTCTCGTGCCTAGACGGTCGTGTGTGACATGTTTCGTGCTAAATCGACGCCGTTTGATGATTTTGGGGCATTAACTACTCGAATTCAAGTTTCTTAAGGAACTAGTTTGCCTCAAATGAAATCCGACTCTAACTTCCAAACCGGGAACCCGATTCGAGCCCCGTCTTCTCCCACAAGTCTCTCGTGCCTAGGCGGTTGTGTGTGCCAAGTTTCGTGCTAAACCCACGCTGTTTCGTCAGTTTGGGGCGTTAACACCTCAAATTCAAGTTTCTTAAGGAATTGGATTGCCTAAAATGAAATCCGACTCTAACTCCCAAACCGGGAACCCGATTCGAGCCCCGTCTTCTCCGACAAGTCTCTTGGGCCTAGGCGGTCGTGTGTGCGAAGTTTCGTGCTAAACCGACGCCGTTTGGTGATTTTGGGGCGTTAACGCCTCGAATTCAAGTTTCTTAAGGAACTAGTTTGCCTAAATTGAAATCTGGCTCTAACTTCCAGACCGGGAACCCGATTCGAGCCTCGTCTTCTCCCATAAGTCTCTTGTGCCTAGGCGGTCGTGTGTGCCAAGTTTCGTGCTAAACCGACGTCGTTTGGTGATTTTGGGGAATTAACTCCTCGAATTCAGGTTTCTTAAAGAACTAGTTTGCCTAAAATGAAATCCGATTCTAACTCCCAAACCGGGAACCCGATTCGAGCCCCGTCTTCTCCCACAAGTCTCTCGTACCTAGGCGGTCGTGTTTGCCAAGTTTCGTGCTAAACCGACGCCATTTGGTGATTTTGGGGAGTTAACTCCTCGAATTCAAGTTTCTTAAGGAACTAGTTTGCCGAAAGTGAAATCCGGCTCCAACTCCCAAACCGGGAACCCGATTCGAGCCCCGTCTTCTCCCACAAGCCTCTCGTCCCTAGGCGGTCATCTGTACGAAGTTTCGTGCTAAACCGACGTCGTTTGGTGATTTTGGGGCATTAACTCCTCGAATGCAAATTTCTAAAGGAACGAGTTTGCCCAAAATGAAATCCGACTCTAACTCCCAAACCGGGAACCCGATTCGAGCCCTGTCTTATACCACAAGTCTCTCGTGCCTAGGCGGTCGTGTGTGCCAAGTTTCGTGCTAAACCGACACCGTTTGGTGACTTTGGGGCATTAACTCCTCGAATTCAAGTTTTTTAAGGAACTAGTTTGCCTAAAATGAAATCCGACTCTAACTCCCAAACCGGGAACCCGATTCGAGCCCCGTCTTATCCCAAAAGTCTCTCGTGCCTAGGCGGTCGCGTGTGCCAAGTTTCATGCTAAACCAAGGCCGTTTGGTGATTTTGGGGCGTTAACACCTCGAATTCAAGTGTTTTAAGGAACTAGTTTGCCTAAAGTGAAATCCGTCTCTGACTCCCAAACTGGGAACCCGATTCGAGCCCCGTCTTCTCCCACAAGTCTCTCGTGCATAGGCGGTTGTGTGTGCCAAGTTTCTTGCTAAACCGACGCCGTTTGGTGATTTTGGGGCGTTAACACCTCGAATTCAAGTTTCTTAAGGAACAAGTTTGCCGAAAGTGAAATCGGCTCTAACTCCCAAACCGGGAACCCGATTCGAGCCCCGTCTTGTCCCACAAGTTTCTCGTGCCTAGACGGTCGTGTGTGACATGTTTCGTGCTAAATCGACGCCGTTTGATGATTTTGGGGCATTAACTACTCGAATTCAAGTTTCTTAAGGAACTAGTTTGCCTCAAATGAAATCCGACTCTAACTTCCAAACCGGGAACCCGATTCGAGCCCCGTCTTCTCCCACAAGTCTCTCGTGCCTAGGCAGTTGTGTGTGCCAAGTTTCGTGCTAAACCCACGCTGTTTCGTCAGTTTGGGGCGTTAACACCTCAAATTCAAGTTTCTTAAGGAATTGGATTGCCTAAAATGAAATCCGACTCTAACTCCCAAGCCGGGAACCCGATTCGAGCCCCGTCTTCTCCGACAAGTCTCTTGGGCCTAGGCGGTCGTGTGTGCGAAGTTTCGTGCTAAACCGACGCCGTTTGGTGATTTTGGGGCGTTAACGCCTCGAATTCAAGTTTCTTAAGGAACTAGTTTGCCTAAATTGAAATCTGGCTCTAACTTCCAGACCGGGAACCCGATTCGAGCCTCGTCTTCTCCCATAAGTCTCTTGTGCCTAGGCGGTCGTGTGTGCCAAGTTTCGTGCTAAACCGACGTCGTTTGGTGATTTTGGGGAATTAACTCCTCGAATTCAGGTTTCTTAAAGAACTAGTTTGCCTAAAATGAAATCCGATTCTAACTCCCAAACCGGGAACCCGATTCGAGCCCCGTCTTCTCCCACAAGTCTCTCGTACCTAGGCGGTCGTGTTTGCCAAGTTTCGTGCTAAACCGACGCCATTTGGTGATTTTGGGGAGTTAACTCCTCGAATTCAAGTTTCTTAAGGAACTAGTTTGCCGAAAGTGAAATCCGGCTCCAACTCCCAAACCGGGAACCCGATTCGAGCCCCGTCTTCTCCCACAAGCCTCTCGTCCCTAGGCGGTCATCTGTACGAAGTTTCGTGCTAAACCGACGTCGTTTGGTGATTTTGGGGCATTAACTCCTCGAATGCAAATTTCTAAAGGAACGAGTTTGCCCAAAATGAAATCCGACTCTAACTCCCAAACCGGGAACCCGATTCGAGCCCTGTCTTATACCACAAGTCTCTCGTGCCTAGGCGGTCGTGTGTGCCAAGTTTCGTGCTAAACCGACACCGTTTGGTGACTTTGGGGCATTAACTCCTCGAATTCAAGTTTTTTAAGGAACTAGTTTGCCTAAAATGAAATCCGACTCTAACTCCCAAACCGGGAACCCGATTCGAGCCCCGTCTTATCCCAAAAGTCTCTCGTGCCTAGGCGGTCGCGTGTGCCAAGTTTCATGGTAAACCAAGGCCGTTTGGTGATTTTAGGGCGTTAACACCTCGAATTCAAGTGTTTTAAGGAACTAGTTTGCCTAAAGTGAAATCCGTCTCTGACTCCCAAACTGGGAACCCGATTCGAGCCCCGTCTTCTCCCACAAGTCTCTCGTGCATAGGCGGTTGTGTGTGCCAAGTTTCTTGCTAAACCGACGCCGTTTGGTGATTTTGGGGCGTTAACACCTCGAATTCAAGTTTCTTAAGGAACTAGTTTGCCAAAAGTGAAATCGACTCTAACTCCCAAACCGGGAACCCGATTTGAGCCCCGTCTTGTCCCACAAGTTTCTCGTGCCTAGACGGTCGTGTGTGACATGTTTCGTGCTAAATCGACGCCGTTTGATGATTTTGGGGCATTAACTACTCGAATTCAAGTTTCTTAAGGAACTAGTTTGCCTCAAATGAAATCCGACTCTAACTTCCAAACCGGGAACCCGATTCGAGACCCGTCTTCTCCCACAAGTCTCTCGTGCCTAGGCGGTTGTGTGTGCCAAGTTTCGTGCTAAACCCACGCTGTTTCGTCAATTTGCGGCGTTAACACCTCAAATTCAGGTTTCTTAAGGAATTAGATTGCCTAAAATGAAATCCGACTCTAACTCCCAAACCGGGAACCCGATTCGAGCCCCGTCTTCTCCGACAAGTCTCTTGGGCCTAGGCGGTCGTGTGTGCGAAGTTTCGTGCTAAACCGACACCGTTTGGTGATTTTGGGGCGTTAACGCCTCGAATTCAAGTTTCTTAAGGAACTAGTTTGCCTAAATTGAAATCTGGCTCTAACTTCCAAACCGGGAACCCGATTCGAGCCTCGTCTTCTCCCATAAGTCTCTTGTGCCTAGGCGGTCGTGTGTGCCAAGTTTCGTGCTAAACCGACGTCGTTTGGTGATTTTGGGGAATTAACTCCTCGAATTCAGGTTTCTTAAAGAACTAGTTTGCCTAAAATGAAATCCGATTCTAACTCCCAAACCGGGAACCCGATTCGAGCCCCGTCTTCTCCCACAAGTCTCTCGTGCCTAGGCGGTCGTGTTTGCGAAGTTTCGTGCTAAACCGACGCCATTTGGTGATTTTGGGGAGTTAACTCCTCGAATTCAAGTTTCTTAAGGAACTAGTTTGCCTAAAGTGAAATCCGGCTCCAACTCCCAAACCGGGAACCCGATTCGAGCCCCGTCTTCTCCCACAAGCCTCTCGTCCCTAGGCGGTCATCTGTACGAAGTTTCGTGCTAAACCGACGCCGTTTGGTGATTTTGGGGCAGTAACACCTCGAATGCAAATTTCTTATTGAACGAGTTTGCCCAAAATGAAATCCGACTCTAACTCCCAAACCGGGAACCCGATTCCAGCCCTGTCTTATACCACAAGTGTCTCGTGCCTAGGCGGTCGTGTGTGCCAAGTTTCGTGCTAAACCGACGCCGTTTGGTGATTTTGGGGCATTAACTCCTCGAATTCAAGTTTTTTAAGGAACTAGTTTGCCTAAAATGAAATCCGACTCTAACTCCCAAACCGGGAACCCGATTCGAGCCCCGTCTTATCCCAAAAGTCTCTCGTGCCTAGGCCGTCGCGTGTGCCAAGTTTCATGCTAAACCAAGGCTGTTTGGTGATTTTGGGGCGTTAACACCTCGAATTCAAGTGTTTTAAGGAACTAGTCTGCCTAAAGTGAAATCCGTCTCTAACTCCCAAACTGGGAACCCGATTCGAGCCCCGTCTTCTCACACAAGTCTCTCGTGCCTAGGCGGTCGTGTGTGCCAAGTTTCGGGCTAAGCCGACGCCGTTTGGTGATTTTAGGGCATTACCACCTCGAATTCAAGTTTCATAAGAAACTAGTTTGCCTAAAGTGAAATCCGGCTCTAACTCCCAAACCGAGAACCCGATTCGAGCCCCGTCTTCTCCCACAAGTCTCTCGTACCAAGGCGGTCGTGTGTGCAAAGTTTCGTGCTAAACCGACACCGTTTGGTGATTTTGGGGCGTTAACGCCTCAAATTCAAGTTTCTTAAGGAACTAGTTTGCCTAAAGTGAATTTCGGCTCTAACTCCCTAACCGGAAATCGGATTCGAGCCCCGTCATCTCCCACAAGTCTCTCGTGCCTAGGCGGTCGCGTGTGCCATGTTTCATGCTAAACAGACGCCGTTTGGTGATTTTGGGGTGCTAACACTTCGAATTCAAGTTTCTCAAGGAACAAGTTTGCCTAAAGTGAAATCCGGCTCTAACTCCCAAACCGGGAACCCGATTCGTGCCCTGTCTCCTCCTACAATTTTCTCGTACCTACGCGGTCGTGTGTGCCAAGTTTCGTGATAAACCGACGCCGTTTGGTGATTTTGGGGCGTTAACGCCTCGAATTCAAGTTTCTTAAGGAACTAGTATGCCTGAAGTGAAATCCGGCTCTAACTCCCAAACCGGGAACCCGATTCGAGGCTCGTCTTCTCCCACAAGTCTCTCGTGCCTAGGCAGTCGTGTGTGCCAAGTTTCGTTCTAAACTGACGCCATTTGGTGATTTTTTGGCATTAACTCCTCGAATTCAAGTTTCTTAAGGAACTAGTTTGCCTAAAATGAAATCTGACTCTAACTCCCAAACCGGGAACCCGATTCCAGCCCTGTCTTCTCCCACAAGCCTCTCGTGCCTAGGCGGTCGTGTGTGCAAAGTTTCGTGCTAAACCGACGCCGTTCGGTGATTTTGGGGTGTTAATGCCTCGAAGTCAAGTTTCTTAAGGAACTAGTTTGCCTAAAGTGAAATTCCGCTCTAACTCCCAAACCGGAAGCCCAATTCGAGCCCCGTCTTCTCCCACAAGTCTCTCGTGCCTAGGCGGTCGTGTGTACCAGGTTTCGTGCTAAACCGACGCCGTTTGGTGATTTTGGGGTGCTAACACCTCGAATTCAAGTTTCTCAAGGAACTAGTTTGCCTAAAGTGAAATCCGGCTCTAACTCCCAAACCGGGAACCCAATTCGAGCCCCGTCTCCTCCCACAAGTTTCTCGTGAGTACACAGTCGTGTGTGCCAAGTTTCGTGCTAAACCGACGCCGTTTGGTGATTTTGGGGCATTAACTCATCGAATTCAAGTTTCGTAAAGAACTAGTTTGCCTAAAATGATATCGACTCTAACTCCCAGACCGGGAACCCGATTTGAGTCCCGTCTTCTCCCACAATTCTCTTGTGCCTAGGCGGTCGTGTGTGCCAAGTTTCGTGCTAAACCGACGCCATTTGGTATTTTGGCTCGTTAACACCTCGAATACAAGTTTCTTAAGGAACTAGTTTGCCTAAAGTGAAATCCGGCTCGAACTCCCAAACCAGGAACCTGATTCGAGCCCCATCTTCTCCCACAAGCCTTTCGTGCCTAGGCGGTCGTGTGTGCCAAGTTTCGTGCTAAACCGACGCCGTTTGGTGATTTTGGGGCATTAACTCCTCGAATTCAAGCTTCTTAAGAAACCAGTTTGCCTTAAATGAAATCCGACTCTAACTCCCAAACCGGGAACCCGATTCGAGCCCCGTCTTCTCCCACAAGTCACTCGTGCGTAGGCGGTCGTGTGTGCCAAGTTTCTTGCTAAACTGACGCCGTTTGGTGATTTTGGGGCGTTAACACCTCGAATTCATGTTTCTTAAGGAACTAGTTTGCCAAAAGTGAAATCGGCTCTAACTCCCAAACCGGGAACCCGATTCGAGGCCCGTCTTCTCCCACAAGTTTCTCGTGCCTAGGCGGTCGTGTGTGACATGTTTCGCGCTAAATCGACGCCGTTTGATGATTTTGGGGCATTAACTACTCGAATTCAAGTTTCTTAGGGAACTAGTTTGCCTAAAATGAAGTCCCACTCTAACTCCCAAATCGGGAACCCGATTCGAGCCCCGTCTTCTCCCACAAGTCTCTCGTGAATAGGCGGTCGTGTGTGTAAAGTTTCGTGCTAAACCGACGCCGTTTGGTGATTTTGGGGCGTTAACGCCTCGAATTCAAGTTTCTTAAGGAACTAGTTTGCCTAAAGTGAAATCCGGCTCTAAGTCCCAAACCGGGAACCCGATTCGAGCCCCATCTTCTCCCACAAGTCTCTCGTGCCTAGGCGGTCGTGTGTGCCAAGTTTCGTGCTAAATCGAAGCCGTTTGGTGATTTTGGGGCATTAACTCCTCGAATTCAAGTTTCTTAAGAAACTAGTTTGCCTTAAATGAAATCCGGCTCTAACTCCCAAACCGGGAACCTGATTCGAGCCCCGTCTTCTCCCACAAGTCTCTCGTGCCTAGGCGGTCGTGTGTGCCAAGTTTCTTCCTAAACCGACGTCGTTTGGTGAATTTGGGGCGTTAACGCCTCGAATTCAAGTTTCTTAAGGAATTAGTTTACCTAAAGTAAAATCGGCTCTAACTCCCAAATCGGGAACCCGATTCGAGCCCCGTCTTCTCCCACAAGTCTCTCGTGCCAAGGCGGTCGTGTGTCCCAAGTTTCGTGCTAAACCGACGCCGTTTGGTGATTTTGGGGCATTAACTCCTCGAATTCAAGTTACTTAAGGAACTAGTTTGCCTAAAATGAAATCCGACTCTAACTCCCAAACTGGGAACCCGATTCGACCCCTGTCTTCTCCCACAAGTCTCTCGTGCCTTGGCGGTCGTGTGTGACAAGTTTCGTGCTAAACCGACATTGTTTGGTGATTTTGGGGCGTTAATACCTCGAATTCAAGTTTCTTAAGGAACTAGTTTGCCTAAAATGAAATCCGACTCTAAGTCCTAAACCGGGAAGCCGATTCGAGCCCCGTCTTCTCCCACAAGTCTCTCGTGCCTAGGCGGTCGTGTGTGCCAAGTTTTGTGCTAAACTGACGCCGTTTGGTGATTTTGGGGCATTAACTCCTCGAATTCAAGTTTCTTAAGGAACTAGTTTGCCAAAAATGAATCCAACTCCAACTCCCAAACCGGGAGCCCGATTCGAGCCCCGTCTTATCCCACAAGTCTCTCGTGCCTAGGCGGTCGCGTGTGCCAAGTTTCATGCTAAACCAACGCCGTTTGGAGATTTTGGGGCGTTAACACCTCGAATTCAAGTGCCTTAAGGAACTAGTTTGCCTAAAGTGAAATCCGTCTCTAACTCCCAAACCGGGAACCCGATTCGAGCCCCGTCTTCTCCGACAAGTCTCTCGTGCCTGGGCGGTCGTGTGTGCCAAGTTTCGTGCTAAACCGACGATGATTGGTGACTTTGGGGCATTAACTCCTCGAATTCAAGTTTTTTAAGGAACTAGTTTGCTTAAAATTAAATCCGACTCTAACTCCCAAACCGGGAACCCGATTCGAGCCACGTCTTCTCCCACAAGTCACTCGTGCGTAGGCGGTCGTGTGTGCCAAGTTTCTTGCTAAACTGACGCCGTTTGGTGATTTTGGGGCGTTAACACCTCGAATTCGTGTTTCTTAAGGAACTAGTTTGCCAAAATTGAAATCGCTCTAACTCCCAAACCGGGAACCCGATTCGAGCCCCGTCCTCTCCCACAAGTTTCTCGTGCCTAGGCGGTCGTGTGTGACATGTTTCGCGCTAAATCGACACCGTTTGATGATTTTGGGGCATTAACTACTCGAATTCAAGTTTCTTAGGGAACTAGTTTGCCTAAAATGAAGTCGGACTCTAACTCCCAAGTCGGGAACCCGATTCGAGCCCCGTCTTCTCCCACAAGTCCCTCGTGAATAGGCGGTCGTGTGTGCAAAGTTTCGTGCTAAACCGACGCCGTTTGGTGGATTTGGGGCGTTGACGCCTCGACTTCAAGTTTCTTAAGGAACTAGTTTGCCTAAAGTAAAATCCGGCTCTAAGTCACAAACCGGGAAAGCGATTCGAGCCCCATCTCCTCCCACAAGTCTCTCGTGCCTAGGCGGTCGTGTGTGCCAAGTTTCGTGCTAAATCGAAGCCGTTTGGTGATTTTGGGGCATTAACTCCTCGAATTCAAGTTTCTTAAGAAACTAGTTTGCCGTAAATGAAATCCAACTCTAACTCCCAAACCGGGAACCTGATTCGAGCCCCATCTTCTCCCACAAGTCTCTCATGCCTAGGCGGTCGTGTGTGCCAAGTTTCGTGCTAAACCGATGCCGTTTGGTGATTTTGGGGCATTAACTCCTCGAATTCAAGTTTCTTAAGGAACTAGTTTGCCTAAAATGAAATCCGACTCTAACTCCCAAACTGGGAACCCGATTCGACCCCCGTCTTCTCCCACAAGTCTCTCGTGCCTGGGCGGTCGTGTGTGACAAGTTTCGTGCTAAACCGACATTGTTTGGTGATTTTGGGCCGTTAATACCTCGAATTCAAGTTTCTTAAGGAACTAGTTTGCCTAAAATGAAATCCGACTCTAACTCCTAAACCGGGAACCCGATTCGAGCCCCGTCTTCTCCCACAAGTCTCTCGTGCATAGGCGGTCGTGTGTGCCAAGTTTCGTGCTAAACTGACGCCGTTTGGTGATTTTGGGGCATTAACTCCTCGAATTCAAGTTTCTTAAGGAACTAGTTTGCCTAAAATGAATCCAACTCCAACTCCCAAACCGGGAGACCGATTCGAGCCCCGTCTTATCCCACAAGTCTCTCGTGCCTAGGCGGTCGCGTGTGCCAAGTTTCATGCTAAACCAACGCCGTTTGGTGATTTTGGGGCATTAACACCTCGAATTCAAGTGCCTTAAGGAACTAGTTTGCCTAAAGTGAAATCCGTCTCTAACTCCCAAACCGGGAACCCGATTCGAGCCCCGTCTTCTCCGACAAGTCTCTCGTGCCTAGGCGGTCGTGTGTGCCAAGTTTCGTGCTAAACCGACGATGTTTGGTGATTTTGGGGCATTAACTCCTCGAATTCAAGTTTTTTAAGGAACTAGTTTGCTTAAAATTAAATCCGACTCTAACTCCCAAACCGGGAACCCGATTCGAGCCACGTCTTCTCCCACAAGTCACTCGTGCGTAGGCGATCGTGTGTGCCAAGTTTCTTGCTAAACTGACGCCGTTTGGTGATTTTGGGGCGTTAACACCTCGAATTCGTGTTTCTTAAGGAACTAGTTTGCCAAAATTGAAATCGCTCTAACTCCCAAACCGGGAACCCGATTCGAGCCCCGTCTTCTCCCACAAGTTGCTCGTGCCTAGGCGGTCGTGTGTGACATGTTTCGCGCTAAATCGACACCGTTTGATGATTTTGGGGCATTAACTACTCGAATTCAAGTTTCTTAGGGAACTAGTTTGCCTAAAATGAAGTCCGACTCTAACTCCCAAGTCGGGAACCCGATTCGAGCCCCGTCTTCTCCCACAAGTCCCTCGTGAATAGGCGGTCGTGTGTGCAAAGTTTCATGCTAAACCGACGCCGTTTGGTGGTTTTGGGGCGTTAACGCCTCGAATTCAAGTTTCTTAAGGAACTAGTTTGCCTAAAGTAAAATCCTGCTCTAAGTCCCAAACCGGGAAACCGATTCGAGCCCCATCTCCTCCCACAAATCTCTCGTGCCTAGGCGGTCGTGTGTGCCAAGTTTCGTGCTAAATCGAAGCCGTTTGGTGATTTTGGGGCATTAACTCCTCGAATTCAAGTTTCTTAAGAAACTAGTTTGCCTTAAATGAAATCCGACTCTAACTCCCAAACCGGGAACCTGATTCGAGCCCCATCTTCTCCCACAAGTCTCTCATGCCTAGGCGGTCGTGTGTGCCAAGTTTCTTGCTAAACCGACGTCGTTTGGTGATTTTGGGGCGTTAACGCCTCGAATTCAAGTTTCCTAAGGAACTAGTTTACCTAACGTAAAATCGGCTCTAACTCCCAAATCGGGAACCCGATTAGAGCCCCATCTTCTCCCACAAGTCTCTTGTGCCAAGGCGGTCGTGTGTCCCAAGTTTCGTGCAAAACCGACGCCATTTGGTGATTTTGGGGCATTAACTCCTCGAATTCAAGTTTCTTAAGGAACTAGTTTGTCTAAAATGAATCCAACTCCAACTCCCAAACCGGGAGCCCGATTCGAGCCCTGTCTTATCCCACAAGTCTCTCGTGCCTAGGCGGTCGCGTGTGCCAAGTTTCATGCTAAACCAACGCCGTTTTGTGATTTTGGGGCGTTAAGACCTCGAATTCAAGTGCCTTAAGGAACTAGTTTGCCTAAAGTGAAATCCGTCTCTAACTCCCAAACCGGGAACCCGATTCGAGCCCCGTCTTCTCCCACAAGTCTCTCGTGCCTTGGCGGTCGTGTGTGCAAAGTTTCGTGCTAAACCGACGATGTTTGGTGATTTTGGGGCATTAACTCCTCGAATTCAAGTTTTTTAAGGAACTAGTTTGCCTAAAATCAAATCCGACTCTAACTCCCAAACCGGGAACCCGATTGCAGCCCCTTCTTCTCCCACGAGTCTCTCATGCCAAGGCGGTTGTGTGTGCTAAGTTTTGTTCTAAACCGACGCCGTTTGGTATTTTGGGGCGTTACCACCTCGAATTCAAGTTTCCTAAGAAACTAGTTTGCCTAAAGTGAAATCCGGCTCTAACTCCCAAACCGAGAACCCGATTCGAGCCCCGTCTTCTCCCACAAGTCTCTCGTACCTAGGCGGTCGTGTGTGCAAAGTTTCGTGCTAAACCGACGCCGTTTGGTGTTTTTGGGGCGTTAACGCCTCAAATTCAAGTTTCTTAAGGAATTAGTTTGCCTAAAGTGAATTTCGGCTCTAACTCCCAAACCGGAAACCCGATTCGAGCACCGTCATCTCCCACAAGTCTCTCGGGCCTAGGCGGTCGTGTGTGCCATGTTTCATGCTAAACAGACGCCGTTTGGTGATTTTGGGGTGCCAACACTTCGAATTCAAGTTTCTCAAGGAACTAGTTTTCCTAAAGTGAAATCCGGCTCTAACTCCCAAACTGGGAACCCGATTCGTGCCCTGTCTCCTCCTACAAGTTTCTCGTACCTACGCGGCCGTGTGTGCCAAGTTTCGTGATAAACCGACGCCGTTTGGTGATTTTGGGGCGTTAACGCCTCGAATTCAAGTTTCTTAAGGAACTAGTATGCATGAAGTGAAATCCGGCTCTAACTCCCAAACCGGGAACCCGATTCGAGGCCCGTCTTCTCCCACAAGTCTCTCGTGCCTAGGCAGTCGTGTGTGCCAAGTTTCATGCGAAACTGACGTCGTTTGGTGATTTTTTGGCATTAACTCCTCGAATTCAAGTTTCTTAAGGAACTAGTTTGCCTAAAATGAAATCCGACTCTAACTCCAAAACCGGGAACCCGATTCCAGCCCTGTCTTCTCCCACAAGTCGCTCGTGCCTAGGCAGTCGTGTGTGCAAAATTTCGTGCTAAACCGACGCCGTTCGGTGATTTTGGGGCGTTAACGCCTCGAATTCAAGTTTCTTAAGGAACTAGTTTGCCTAAAGTGAAATTCCGCTCTAACTCCCAAGCCGGGAGCCCAATTCGAGCCCCGTCTTCTCCCACAAGTCTCTCGTGCCTAGGCGGTCGTGTGTACCAGGTTTCGTGCTAAACCGACACCGTTTGGTGATTTTGGGGTGCTAACACCTCGAATTCAAGTTTCTCAAGGAACTAGTTTGCCTAAAGTGAAATCCGGCTCTAACTCCCAAACCGGGAACCCAATTCGAGCCCCGTCTCCTCCCACAAGTTTCTCGTGAGTACACGGTCGTGTGTGCCAAGTTTCGTGCTAAACCGACGCCGTTTGGTGATTTTTGGGCATTAACTCATCGAATTCAAGTTTCGTAAGGAACTAGTTTGCCTAAAATGATATCGACTCTAACTCCCAGACCGGGAACCCGATTTGAGTCCCGTCTTCTCCCACAATTCTTTTGTGCCTAGGCGGTCGTGTGTGCCAAGTTTCGTGCTAAACCGACGCCATTTGGTATTTTGGCTCGTTAACACCTCGAATACAAGTTTCTTAAGGAACTAGTTTGCCTAAAGTGAAATCCGGCTCGAACTCCCAAACCAGGAACCTGATTCGAGCCCCATCTTCTCCCACAAGCCTTTCGTGCCTAGGCGGTCGTGTGTGCCAAGTTTCGTGCTAAACCGACGCCGTTTGGTGATTTTGGGGCATTAACTCCTCGAATTCAAGCTTCTTAAGAAACTAGTTTGCCTTAAATGAAATCCGACTCTAACTCCCAAACCGGGAACCCGATTCGAGCCCCGTCTTCTCCCACAAGTCACTCGTGCGTAGGCGGTCGTGTGTGCCAAGTTTCTTGCTAAACTGACGCCGTTTGGTGATTTTGGGGCGTTAACACCTCGAATTCATGTTTTTTAAGGAACTAGTTTGCCAAAAGTGAAATCGGCTCTAACTCCCAAACCGGGAACCCGATTCGAGGCCCGACTTCTCCCATAAGTTTCTCGTGCCTAGGCGGTCGTGTGTGACATGTTTCGCGCTAAATCGACGCCGTTTGATGATTTTGGGGCATTAACTACTCGAATTCAAGTTTCTTAGGGAACTAGTTTGCCTAAAATGAAGTCCGACTCTAACTCCCAAATCGGGAACCCGATTCGAGCCCCGTCTTCTCCCACAAGTCTCTCGTGAATAGGCGGTCGTGTGTGCAAAGTTTCGTGCTAAACTGACGCCGTTTGGTGATTTTGGGGCGTTAACGCCTCGAATTCAAGTTTCTTAAGGAACTAGTTTGCCTAAAGTGAAATCCGGCTCTAAGTCCCAAATCGGGAACCCGATTCGAGCCCCATCTTCTACCACAAGTCTCTCGTGCCTAGGCGGTCGTGTGTGCCAAGTTTCGTGCTAAATCGAAGCCGTTTGGTGATTTTGGGGCATTGACTCCTCGAATTCAAGTTTCTTAAGAAACTAGTTTGCCTTAAATGAAATCCGGCTCTAACTCCCAAACCAGGAACCTGATTCGAGCCCCGTCTTCTCCCACAAGTCTCTCGTGCCTAGGCGGTCGTGTATGCCAAGTTTCTTGCTAAACCGACGTCGTTTGGTGAATTTGGGGCGTTAATGCCTCGAATTCAAGTTTCTTAAGGAACTAGTTTACCTAAAGTAAAATCGGCTCTAACTCCCAAATCGGGAACCCGATTCGAGCCCCGTCTTCTCCCACAAGTCTATCGTGCCAAGGCGGTCGTGTGTCCCAAGTTTCGTGCTAAACCGACTCCGTTTGGTGATTTTGGGGCATTAACTCCTCGAATTCAAGTTTCTTAAGGAACTAGTTTGCCTAAAATGAAATCCGACTCTAACTCCCAAACTGGGAACCCGATTCGACCCCCGTCTTCTCCCACAAGTCTCTCGTGCCTTGGCGGTCGTGTGTGACAAGTTTCGTGCTAAACCGACATTGTTTGGTGGTTTTGGGGCGTTAATACCTCGAATTCAAGTTTCTTAAGGAACAAGTTTGCCTAAAATGAAATCCGACTCTAACTCCTAAACCGGGAACCCGATTCGAGCCCCGTCTTCTCCCACAAGTCTCTCGTGCCTAGGCGGTCGTGTGTGCCAAGTTTCGTGCTAAACTGACGGCGTTTGGTGATTTTGGGGCATTAACTCCTCGAATTCAAGTTTCTTAAGGAACTAGTTTGCCTAAAATGAATCCAACTCCAACTCCCAAACCGGGAGCCCGATTCGAGCCCCGTCTTATCCCACAAGTCTCTCGTGCCTAGGCAGTCGCGTGTGCCAAGTTTCATGCTAAACCAACGCCGTTTGGTGATTTTGGGGCGTTAACACCTCGAATTCAAGTGCCTTAAGGAACTAGTTTGCCTAAAGTGAAATCCGTCTCTAACTCCCAAACCGGGAACCCGATTCGAGCCCCGTCTTCTCCGACAAGTCTCTCGTGCCTAGGCGGTCGTGTGTGCCAAGTTTCGTGCTAAACCAACGATGTTTGGTGATTTTGGGGCATTAACTCCTCGAATTCAAGTTTTTTAAGGAACTAGTTTGCCTAAAATTAAATCCGACTCTAACTCCCAAACCGGGAACCCGATTCGAGCCCCGTCTACTCCCACAAGTCACTCGTGCGTAGGCGGTCGTGTGTGCCAAGTTTCTTGCTAAACTGACGCCGTTTGGTGATTTTGGGGCGTTAACACCTCGAATTCGTGTTTCTTAAGGAACTAGTTTGCCAAAAGTGAAATCGCTCTAACTCCCAAACCGGGAACCCGATTCGAGCCCCGTCTTCTCCCACAAGTTACTCGTGCCTAGGCGGTCGTGCGTGACATGTTTCGCGCTAAATCGACACCGTTTGATGATTTTGGGGCATTAACTACTCGAATTCAAGTTTCTTAGGGAACTAGTTTGCCTAAAATGAAGTCCCACTCTAACTCCCAAATCGGGAACCCGATTCGAGCCCCGTCTTCTCCCACAAGTCCCTCGTGAATAGGCGGTCGTGTGTGCAAAGTTTCGTGCTAAACCGACGCCGTTTGATGATTTTGGGGCGTTAACGCCTCGAATTCAAGTTTCTTAAGGAACTAGTTTGCCTAAAGTAAAATCCGGCTCTAAGTCCCAAATCGGGAACCCGATTCGAGCCCCATCTCCTCCCACAAGTCTCTCGTGCCTAGGCGGTCGTGTGTGCCAAGTTTCGTGCTAAATCGAAGCCGTTTGGTGATTTTGGGGCATTAACTCCTCGAATTCAAGTTTCTTAAGAAACTAGTTTGCCTTAAATGAAATCCGGCTCTAACTCCCAAACCGGGAACCTGATTCAAGCCCCGTCTTCTCCCACAAGTCTCTCATGCCTAGGTGGTCGTGTGTGCCAAGTTTCTTGCTAAACCGACGTCGTTTGGTGATTTTGGGGCGTTAACGCCTCGAATTCAAGTTTCCCAAGGAACTAGTTTACCTAAAGTAAAATCGGCTCTAACTCCCAAATCGGGAACCCGATTCGAGCCCCGTCTTCTCCCACAAGTCTCTCGTGCCAAGGCGGTCGTGTGTCCCAACTTTCGTGCTAAACCGACGCCGTTTGGTGATTTTGGGGCATTAACTCCTCGAATTCAAGCTTCTTAAGAAACTAGTTTGCCTAAAATGAAATCCGACTCTAACTCCCAAACCGGGAACCCGACTCGACCCCCGTCTTCTCCCACAAGTCTCTCGTGCCTAGGCGGTCGTGTGTGCCAAGTTTCGTGCCAAACTGACGCCGTTTGGTGATTTTGGGGCATTAACTCCTCGAATTCAAGTTTCTTAAGGAACTAGTTTGTCTAAAATGAATCCAACTCCAACTCCCAAACCGGGAGCCCGATTCGAGCCCCGTCTTATCCCACAAGTCTCTCGTGCCTAGGCGGTCGCGTGTGCCAAGTTTCATGCTAAACCAACGCCGTTTGGTGATTTTGGGGCGTTAACACCTCGAATTCAAGTGCCTTAAGGAACTAGTTTGCCTAAAGTAAAATCCGTCTCTAACTCCCAAACCGGGAACCCGATTCGAGCCCCGTCTTCTCCCCCAAGTCTCTCGTGCCTAGGCGGTCGTGTGTGCCAAGTTTCGTGCTAAACCGACGATGTTTGGTGATTTTGGGGCATTAACTCCTCGAATTCAAGTTTTTTAAGGAACTAGTTTGCCTAAAATCAAATCCGACTCTAACTCCCAAACCGGGAACCCGATTGCAGCCCCTTCTTCTCCCACGAGTCTCTCATGCCAAGGCGGTCGTTTTTGCTAAGTTTTGTGCTAAACCGACGCCATTTGGTGATTTTGGGGCGTTACCACCCCGAATTCAAGTTTCCTAAGAAACTAGTTTGCCTAAAGTGAAATCCGGCTCTAACTCCCAAACGGGGAACCCAAGTCGAGCCCCGGCTTCTCCGACAAGTCTCTCGTGCCTAGACGGTCGTGTGTGCCTAGTTTCGTGCTAAACCGACGCCGTTTGGTGATTTTGGGGCATTAACACCTCGAATTCAAGTGTCTTAAAGATCTAGTTTGCCTAAAGTGAAATCCGTCTTTAACTCCCAAACCGGGAACCCGATTCGAGCCCCGTCTTCTCCCAAAAGTCTCTCGTGCCTAGGCGGTCGTGTGTGCCAAGTTTCGTGCTAAACCGACGATGGTTGGTGATTTTGGGGCATTAACTCCTCGAATTCAAGTTTTTTAAGGAACTAGTATGCCTAAAATTAAATCTGGCTCTAACGCCCAAACCGGGAACCCGATTCAAGCCCCGTCTTCTCCCACAAGTCTCTCGTGCCTAGGCGGTCGTGTGTGCCAAGTTTCGCGCTAAACCGACGCCATTTGGTGATTTTGGGGCGTTAACACCTCGAATTCAAGTTTCTTAAGGAACTAGTTTGCCTAAAGTGAAATTCGGCTCTAACTCCCAAATCGGGAACCCGATTCGAGCCCTGTCTTCTCCCACAAGTTTCTCGTGCCTAGGCGGTCGTGTGTGCCAAGTTTCGTGCTAAACCAACGCCGTTTGGTGATTTTGGGGCATTAACCCCTCGAATTCAAGTTTCTTAAGGAACTAGTTTGCCTAAAATGAAATCCGACTCTAACTCCCAAACCGGGAACCCGATTCGAGCGCCGTCTTCTCCCACAAGTCTCTCGTGCCTAGACGGTCGTGTGTGCCAAGTTTTGTGCTAAACCGACGCCGTTTGGTGATTTTGGGGCGTTAACGCCTCGAATTCAAGTTTCTTAAGGAACTAGTTTGCCTAAAGTGAAATTCGGCTCTAACTCCCAAACCCGGAACCCGATTCGAGCCCCGTCTTCTCCCACAAGTCTCTCATGCCTACGCGGTCGTGTGTGGCAAGTTTCATGCTAAATCCGGCTCTAACTTGTCCCGTCTTCTCCCACAAGTCTCTTAACTTAGAATATAAAGAATGCAAAGATACATTTAGCTTAGAATGCAAAGATACATTTTATACCTGATTTTCCGGTGGTGGTGTATATGGATTCTCGTGTTCTGCAGATTTCCTAAATGCCCAGTGGCCACTCAATGCATCAGGAACCTATGATAGTCAATGCATAATGTGTTAATCATATTCGAATTTTATACATAATCTTGTGTGAAAATTGAACTATCAAACAATTTAATTTATATCGAACCTGTCTGTTGGGATCCACACTCGCCCCTTGTGACACAAAGGCCATCATCTCTTCTCTCATCTGCTGTAAATGTGTAGAGAACTTTGCTCGCAGCTCCTCCCTCAACTCATCCCTTAGCTCTACACGAACCTACTGCGTGATCTGATCAATAGTCGATGGCTGGGGTGTTGACTATGATGGCCCAGCACCATCTTTATACACCGCTCTCTGAGGCATAATTCTCCTGTATGTGCGACAATATCCATGTTCGTCATGACCTATCAACTCATGGAAAATGACATTCCTAGCCTCCAAAGTCCAACCATCCTCAGGTAGCATAGAGAGTTGACGATTAAACTCATCCTGTATTGAATAAGACATACAAGTATATGCCAAATTAAGATGGTTGACACACAAAAAATAAACTTTAAATACAATCAAAGGTGTTTGGAAACTACCAAGGTCTGGATAACCTCTGGGTCATCTATTCTACGTGTCATAAGCCAAACATTCATCTTATCAGTAGACTCCCCCTTACTGGTCATCTACATTTTTTTAGAAATATGAAAATTAGAATCCAAATAATTTGCAAATATACAATGTTTATTTATATACAAAAATAAAACAATAAAATGTAAACCTCATGCCGTATCTGAGAGAAAGTAGTATGCCCTGTGGTATGAGCTATGCCGCGAGCTCGCCAATTTTTAGCGTTCCTACTTGCAATTTTCTATAACAGATTCAACAAATGTAAGTATGTAAATATGATTTGTATGTTTACATATCATCAATATAACTTATTTGTATACCTCAGCATCGGAAGTACGCCAATACTCCACAAGTTCTTCCCACTGGCTTGGCACAATGTGCAAAGGAACATCATCCTTCAGATTAGGATCAGAACTTCTAGGCTTGAAATACTTAGCCTTAATCTTGTTCTTGTGATCCTTCCATATGCTGTTGCAGTTTTTCATGTAGATTGGCTTGTACTCCTCTGGACATATATTCAAATTGTCCTATAAAACACAATTTCAAAGTTTAAATAATAATAACACAATTTTGGAATTCGAATTTGTGGACAAAAATATACTTTTACCTTCACATCCTTCCAGATAGCATCAACAATATCATCAGGCACATTGTTCCAGTCAAGAAAAGTAAAAGGAACAATGTTACCATTCCGCACAATAATGCCAAGTTGAGTAGTTAACTTAGCCACGTTATCCCCTATTGGGCAGTAAATTTCATCAAATTGTATGTCCAGCTTTTTACTAGTACCCCACTCTTTAATGCCTTTGGCACATCCTCTACCATGCCTAGTCGAGGTTGATGAAGAACTAACATGACCCGCGAGATACAATAACAATAAACAATATGCAATGGCGCTGGTGAAATGCAAATTTAAATAATGTGAATACAAATTGAATTCTTATACCTGAGGTGGGCTGTGAAGAAGTCGCAGGGTCTGCAAAATACAATGAGAATAAACAAGTTATATATAATGAGCATAAATAAATGTATGTTTAAATAATTTTCATACAAATCAAAGCAAATTTATATACCTGCGGATGGCTCATAAGCTGATGACTCTAGTCGGGATGATAGCTCCTGTGGTGCCACTGATGGTGGACGCACCGATGGTAAGAGTGGAGGCTGAGTACATGGTAGCTGCTGTGGTGCCACTGATGGTGGTCGATGCGGTGGTACTAATGGCCCCTCAGATGGTGGTGGCACTAATGGCCCCTCCGATGGTGGCCGATGTGATGCCTCCTCTGATGGTGGTGCTACTGATGTCCTGTTATGTAGCATATCAGACATCATGCGCCGGGGATGATCAGGCTTCCTCTTCCTTCCCATAATAATCTGCAAGCAATATAACATTAATTGACATTAGAAACATAGACAATGGTTTGTCATCAACTATAATATGACATTAATTGAACTAATACAATTACAAAGAGAAAGTAAATTAAGAAATTGATGATTAACTACAACCTTGGCCTTAATTGAATTACTAATGTTGATTAAATATCAACCTATTTGAACATCAACTGTTTCCCCTTTTGCGACTTCCCTCACCCAACCAACTTCTTCATCACGAAGCATTATATTTTCTTCCAATTGTTGGCTCATGTATGGCTCGATTTGTGGATCAGTCGAACTCATATCAAATAAACCTCTTTGAGACATCTTCACCACGACTTGCCAGTCTGGTTGTAACGGGTCTGCAACATACCAAACTTGCTCTGCTTGGGACGCCAAGATGAAAGGTTCATTGGTAATTCGATCATCTTGGTACAACAAATGATTGAAGTTCACCAACGTGAAATTGAAGACATCTTCTTTCTTTCCGTGAATGTTGTCAATCCAATCACACTTAAACAACACATGTTTCTTCTCATTGGAATATCGAATCTCAACAATATTTGTCAATTGTCCATAATAGTACACAGACCCCAAACGAGGATTCTTGTCTTTTCAACTAGCATAACTTATGGTATCTGCCTTCAAAGCTACACCACAATTTTGTGTGGCTCGACGATCATCCATGGCCTTTACTCGATACCGAAACCCATTCAGTATATACCCGTTGAACCTCCTTGCCAGGTTATGAGGACCATTTGCCAATAGAATAATCTCTTCAGAAAATATAACATTAGTAGTCCTTCGCAAAGTTTGGACCTATTTAGCACGAAAATGTAAAATTTAAAATGTAGTTCGACTTAACTAGAATCTATAGAGTTAAATACATACATGTTCCTTGAACCAAATGTGAAAAGTTTCAAAATGTTCACGTCAAAGCTGATGATCGTCGACACGAGGCATTTTGAGCTTAAATACTTCAAGGTGTTTGCTGTGTAGATTGAAATTTTAGCAATACAAAAAATTTTGTTGAAAATTCAATAAAACATAATAAAATATTGAGTGAGTGACTTAACCTACTTTATGAATGGTTGAACCGCGCTTGTATTGAATAAGATGTACCGATGAGCTTGTACCCAAGAAGTATTATCAAGATGAAAGCTTGTGTTTTCGCCAATAGCATGACCCAAATTATCAGCACCACTATAGTTCCTCATGGGTCGACTAGATTTGGTTTCCACATCATTGAGATATTGTGCACAAAAATTCATGCATTCTTCCATAAGATATCCTTTAGCAATTGATCCTTCAGGATGAGCTCTATTATGTACGTATTGCTTCAAAGTAAGAAGATACCTCTCAATTGGATACATCCATCGAAACTGAATCGCTCCACCCAATAAGGCTTCATCAGCTAGATGTATAGGCAAGTGCTCCATTATATCAAAAAAACTCGGAGGAAATATTTTCTCTAGATGACAAAGTGTTATAGCGATACGATCTTGAATATATTGCAAATCCGTCGCACGATTCACTTTTGAACACAATTGTCTAAAGAAATTGCTCAATTCAATCAAGGGTTCAATTACATTCTTCGGTAACGATCTTCGAATAGCCAATGGAATAAGTTGTTGCATCAGAATATGACTATCGTGGCTTTTAAGGCCCCCAATACTTCTATCATGTGAGCGCACACGATGTGATATATTGGATGAATACCCGTCGGGAACTCTTACTTCCTTCAACACTTTCAAGAACAAATCTTTCTCATCCTTGGTCATCGTGAATTGTGCTGGTGGTAAATAGGCTTTATTTGACCCTCTTAACTGCAAATGTAGGGGTTTTCTAATATTCATATCTTGTAAATCACGCCGAGCATTAACACCATCCTTCGATTTTCCTGCAACCCCTAATATTGTCCATAACACATTGTCACAAACATTCTTCTCTATATGCATCACATCGAGGTTGTGTCTTATTAGATTGTGCTCCCAATATGGCAATTCATAAAAGATACTCTTTTTCTTCCAACTATGGGTGCGATGTCCGGCTTTCTCCTTCTTTACTTGTCTCCTATGCCTCTCCTTAAGGTCATCCCTCTTGTATTGGGTTAAAATACCCTCAGATTCTAATTGTAGCAACATCTCAGTTCCAGACAACAATTTTGGTTTGAGTCTGACTTCCCGACTACCATCAAATGATACTTTATCCTTCCGGAATTTATGGCCAGTAGGTAAAAATCTGCGATGACCCAAGTATGATTGTTTCCTACTATGCTTCAACCAACACGATGTAGTTTCCTTATTGCAACAAGGACATACATATTCGCCTTTAGTGCTCCATACTGACAAGTTTGCGTATGCAGGAAAATCACTAATTGTCCACAGTAAAGCTGCATGCATTTGAAACATTTGATTTGTTGATGCATCAAATGTTGACACACCCTCATTCCATAGTTCTTTCAACTCCTCAATCAACGGTTGCATATACACATCAATCTTGTCACCAGGTCCTTTTGGGCCGTCAATAAGCATGGATAAAATTAGAAATGGTTGCTTCATGCACATCCATGGTGGCAAGTTGTATGGAACGAGCACAACAGGCCAAGTGCTATGAACTATGTTCATCGTTCTGAATGGGTTAAAACCATCAGATGCTAAGCCAAGCCTTACACTTCGGCAATCATTACTAAAGTCAATATTCCGACGATCAAAATCTTTCCATGCAAGGGAGTTAGCAGGATGCCTGAAGACACCATCATCAGTTCGTTCCTCTGCATGCCATCTCATTAACTTGGCCGTCTTGGATGACATAAACAACCTCTGCAACCTTGGCTTTAAAGGAAAATACCTCATCTATTTTGCAGCTATTCGTTTGCCACCTTTGTTAGAACCATTTGAACCACCATCACCATTTGATTTCCATCTAGAACTGTTGCATATGACTCATTTATCAAGATTGGCGTCCTCGTTTCGAAACAACATGCAACTGTTGGGACATGCATCCCGCGTCTCATACGTGAAGCCCAAATCTGTTGTGACCTTTTGAGCTTTATAATATGAGTCCGGGAGTTTCACACCCAACGGGAACGCCTCATTCAATAACTCAAGCAACATGTCAACAGACTTGTCTGTCCACTGATTAAGCACCTTCAAATGTAAAAGTCGAACAATGAATGACAAAGATGTGAACTTCTGACAACCCGGATACAATTCACTTTGTGCATCTTGAAAAAGTTTGAAATACTTTGCAGTCTCTGCATTTGGACCGAGCTGGGGTTCAGATGCATGGGGATCAGGCCCCTGTGGTTCATTACCCTCAACACTTGTACCGGCATGTGGATTTCCCATAGCCCCTTGTGTCATTCCAATCATATCATCCCCAATGTCTAAATTAGCTAATATTTTATTCTCTCGATTACCATGCAGAGATACGTAAGATTCCCCATGATTAATCCAATGTTTGTATTTTTTTAAAAAACCATTCAAAATCAGATGCTCCCGTACACCCTCTCGTACAAAATAGTATCGATTCTCACACTTCCTACACGGACAACTGATCATCGAACCTTCAACCCTATTGGTGTAGGCAAACACAAGGAATTCATCAATCCCATTAATGTATTCGCTCAACATCCTATTTGGAAAATCAATCCAACTCTTATCCATCATCTGTACACATCCACAAAAATATCTCATCAAAGTAACTCTAAATATAATGCCTACGTATTCATGTACCATGATACCTATCCGTCCAATTTAAAAATGGTTCAATCCAAAGCAAAGGGCCATCAAAATAAAATTCAATGGTTTTGTATTAACATAATTTCTTTTGTGCCCTAGAGTCTTACTTTTTGCTTTAACTTTTTTCAAATGAATCAAACATATTTGAAACTTAAAAGATCAAGAGGAATATAAAGCAATCAACTTCTCACTGTTGTTCCTCCTCTCCCTTGCTATTACTCCGATTTTGTTCACACATTATAAAGTGTGTGAACAAAACACAAATTTTAATTGGTTTAAAATAATGGACTCTACAAAATTTAAGTGGGATTAATACACTTTTTGAACGTAGAGCCTATAGTTTTGAACCAATCAAATTTTGTGTTTTGTTCACATACTCCCAAGGTATGTGAACAAATTCAATTTCCCCTTGCTATAATTTAGAATGCCTTTAGTTTTATAATTCAATAAAATTAAAATACTTTTCTAATTTATGTTTAATTTTTGTTAGATAGGATTAAATTTATGTTGTGTAAATCAATACTTATATATTAATATGTCTCAGTAATTTTTCTTGGATCAGATTGTCACCAACCAACAGTTCATTAATTCCTATAGGCTGAATTTTCTGTTGGATTGTTGATTGAAATTTGGTTGATTATACTTATCTTTGTTCATAACAATTTGTTCAATTTCTATTGAGTATTATAGTTTGAGTATTTTGGTATTTTTTACTTATTGTAAACTATAGCTCGCTATCTATGAAACTAAATTTTAGTAAGTAATTTTGGCACTTATAAATGGAAGAAAACTTTTTTTTTTTTTTTTTTTGGTGCATGTGAATAACTAAACGGCCCCATGTTAGGGCTTCACCTAGGGCTGGCCCTGTTGTTAAAGCTAACAGCTAGCTGAGCCCTTTGTGTAGTCCATTAACATTGACCAAAAACTAAGCAAAACAAAAAAACTTCAGTTGATTATTAAAAGAAGCAGTTCTCAATTACCCAAATTATTATTCCTAGTAATCCCCTATGCTCTTTGATTAAGACATATTAGATCATTATAATTCTCAAATTTCCCAATTGCCTACCATTCCTCTAGAGTGATTTTTTAAAAAAAAATTTATAGGTGAGTCACTATCAATACTATTGTCCTACTATTGTGTCTTTTAGTTTTTTTTTGTAAAATTAAAACTCATCTGCACCAAAAAAAAAGAAAGAAAAAAACACAAACAAACAAACAAACAAGCTGTAAGATCACTCTATAAAAAGCCACTCTAGAATCCCCACTTCCTAAATTAGATCAATACAAAAATCCCACAAATTAAACATCATTGCAATTTTACAGGACATGAACAAACTTGATCAGCATAGAGACGAAATGGAACGTGAACAGAGATTCAAATACATAAATACATACATAAATAAACATAATATATATATATTTATATTCATGTATATATATACTTTTTTTTTGAACAGCTAATACATACATATATGTATATATACACAGAGAGAGAGAGAGCATACGGTGAGTGAGAAAGTCGTCGCCGGTCCGACCCTAGCTGTCGTTGTCGCCGCACCACCGCTAGCCTGCTCATCGCTCGTCCAGAGAGATGCCAAGTTCGCAGTTCGTCGCTCGTTTGGGGATTTCGAACATTTAGGGATTTCATACATTTAGGGATGATCCAAATGATCGAGCGCCAAGATGAAAGGGCAGAGGGGGCAAATTTTTTTTAACTTTTTGCGCCGGTAAATTGTACACCGTCGCAAATGATAAATTATTAAGCTAACCGACGCCGTGTTGATAAGTTTTTTGGGCGACGGACATTTTGCCGTCGCAAATGGTCAACTATTTGCGACAGCCAACTCATGCCGTCTCAAAAAAAAAAACATTAGCGATGGTAAAAAAAACGCCGTCGCTAATACTTCTGTTTTTTCACACAACCCGTGCAGTTTTATTACCGACGGTAAAAGGCCGTCGCTAAAGCTCTTATTTGCGACGGTTTAATCTGCCGTCGCAAAAGATCATTTTTTGCGACGGGAAAAGGCACCGTCGCAAAAGCTTCCGTGTTTATATGCCCTTTTCTTGTAGTGAGAGAGTGATATTTTAGTGTTCCTACTAGAAAAATGTCAGCATTTGACATCTAGCTTCTATTATATAAAGCTTCAATATCTAGCCCTTTTCTTTAATTAGCACAAAACCATAACAAATTCTGTTAGAGAGAGAGAGAGAGAGAGAGAGAGAGGAAAAACCATGGAAAACACAGGGAAAGAAATTAAAAGTGATGAGCCTTGTACAGAGGACTTAAAGCCATGCCCTTTGTTATAGGTAATTTACAATGTAGAGATGCACATACATTTCAGGCACACAAGCAGTCACATGCATGGTTCTTTATTCCAAATTTATCAGTCTCCTTCTTTCAAAATATTCACAGTTTATTCTCTCTTGAGATTCTCGCATAATTACATGAAGTATTTTATGAGCAAAAAATAAAAATAAATATTAGAGACAAAAGATGTCTGGCCTACTACATGCATGTGTACTTGCGACCTGCACACATACTTAGGAGGAGAGGAGCTCCTCCTTTCACCCGGGATCCTTTGTATTCATTCTCTTTGCCTTTTTGTTCCAAAACATATTTATCTAGCATAATAATTCCCTTTACACTATGTTTGGTTGGGGATTTGGAGAGAGATTTGAAAAGAAAAAGGAAAAATGTGTGTAAAATTAGGTAAAATATAAGTATGTTTTATTCACATTTCACCAACATTTTTCATTTTTATTTCCAAATTCTTCTTCAAATCTCCGAACCAAATACAACATTAAATTTTATTTCATAATTGAGAGGTGATTTAGAAAGGAGATGGAAAGATCAAGTTTGTCTTTTCTTTTTCTTTTTTTTTCTTTTTTTTTTTTTTTTTTAATCTTTTTCTAATTTTCTTTAATTTCTGATGACCACCCATTAAAAATAATAATAATAATTGCAGGAAATGAGACATTTTAGAAGCTGGGAACACTAGGGACATCATCGAATCTATTGGTGTACCTGACAACAGTGTTCTACATGGACACAATTACATCAACTAATCTGATCAACATCTTCAATGGAACTTGCAACTTTGGAACCCTTCTTGGAGCTTTCCTCTCTGATGCATACTTTGGGCGTTACAAAACTCTAGGATTTGCTTCTATCTCCTCCTTCTTGGTAACTAATGCTCTATCCCTTTCAATCCCAATCTTTCTTTCTCGGTATGCAAAACACACCTATTCAATCTAATGTAAAAATAAGTATTGAACTTGTGCCCAAAACTCTGGTGCTCATGACCACACCTCCAAAAATTTGAAAAATATTAAATATTATATTAGAAAATTTAAAATAAATAAAATTTTTAAGGATTTATATCCCTAAATATACGTTTGCACCTCCATAATGATAATCATGGATCCGTCCCTGCTTATGCCTCTGTTTTTGTAAAACTTTTAGTATTGTTAGGGTTTATTACATTTAGCATCTCTACACTTCCACACTCATTTTATTTTAGTTTATTCACTTTCAATTATGATAATCAACCGGTCACACTTTAATTCAAATGCCACAATTTCATCCATCTACCATTAATGACATGTGAACTAACTATAATATTTTTTTCATCGTATAAACACCCTTATATTTTTATCAAAATCTCATTCTAATTGTTACAACTTGACTTAAAGTGTAAGATATTGACTATCACATTAAATTAAAAGGATTAAAGTGAGATTACAATGAAAGTACAAAGGTAATAACTGTAATTAGCTTGTATTTTTATTACTAGATTGTGATATGTTGTATAAATGTATATGTCCGTGAATGGGAAGGGATGATTCTCACTAGGGTTTGTTTGGAACGTAGGTTGGCTTTTTAATTTTTTTGATTATTTAACTTGGGGCTAAAAAATCTCGTTTGAGATAGGTTTTTTTGACTTTTTTGACTTTTGTAAAAGAAAAAATAAAATGATTATGATTTGAATGTGATATTTTGTCTTATTGGACTAAAAATTCTATTTTGTCTTTTTATGACTGAAATAGCTAAAAAACCAAAAAACATGACATGGCAAACGAAGGCTACAGTATCATTGTGTAAAAGTTTTTTTTGTATTCAAGTATTTGAATGGTTAACATTTTTCATCAACAAATTCCCCCAACATAAGACTACCTAAGGGAAGAAATTCTGTCAAAAATAAATTAAAATAAATCAAACAAGGAAGAAAACCAGCAGCATATATGTGGTAGAATAACAACAATGAATGACAAACAGATTCACACAGAGAGCCAATATTAAGACGTGGCGATATAAGAATTCAACAAAATTTGAATGGAAAATAATATAATCACCCCGTTTGGAAAAAAATTATTTTTTAATTTTTTGATTTTCTAATTATTTTAGTAGATTATTTTAGTTTTTGTGTTTGAAAGGATAGGTTAAATTTTTTATTAGATTGGTGTATTGGAAAATGTATATGAAATGATGTGGAGATAGTAAATGACCAAAATGCCCCTTTACAAATGTACTGGTCCTTCAAGCAAAAAGAAAAAAACAAAACAAACTAACTAATGCGGTGGGGGTCTCAAAAATTAAAAGGACAAAAACGTCATTTTATCTTCTGTCCATTACAACTGTGCATCATGTGGGAAGTCCTCAACAATAATACTTCTTTTTGGATTTTTTTTCTGAAAAGGGTAAAATAGCTAGGAGTGTAAAAATTACCCGCGGCCCGGGATGGGCCCGGCCTTTTTAGACCCATTTGGGCCCAGACCCCGAGCCCAACCCAAACTCCTCTGCTTAGGCCATCATTTTGAAGCTCGGCCCGACCCATGTGCCCTGCTCGTGGCCCAGCCCATCAGCCCGCTTAAGGCTCACTCAAGGCCCGGCCCAAGGCTTGGTATTTTTTTAATGAAAAATAATAAAATTTTAGTAGAAAAAATTTTAAAAAACAAAAAAAAAATTGTCAAGCCCGCCCAAGCCCGAGGCCAGGCTCAGGCCCACCGGCCCGCCTAAGGCCTGAATAACCCCTGAGCCTAATTTTTTGACCTGTGGACCGGCCTGACCCAAATTTTAGCGGATGCCCACAAGGCCCGACATGAGCCGGGCCGGGCTAGGCTAGTTACACCCCTAAAAATAGCCTAAAAACTTCATTCCCAAACACCACCATGGTTGTGTACTAATGGCTACACCCCCTTATTTTAGGGGCTCCACTTACTACATACACCCAAGACAGCATTTGTTTCGTGAAAAATGTTTGAAACTCATAAAAAATATCCATAATTATATTTATAGTGACGTGGTATCATATGTATTAATTATTAATTTGTTATATATTTAATGATATAGGACGTAACTCTCTTATCACATCATTGTGGGTGAAAGTGTAGGCCTAAAAGTATTGTCTGTAACATTACTCAAATACAAATTGACTTTTGTCATTTTGAAAATTACATTTCGCCGCTTCAAATTTCTAATCGCAACACAAATAACGATTTTTTATTAATAAATCATTAAATTAATTAAATTTTTTTAATGATATCAGTAATATATTTCAATCAACAATTCTGATAATTTGATCGTTGATAGAATTGTAGCTAGAAATTTAATTTTTCTATTAATTTTGTTAAATAAAAAATTCTAACAATAGAATATTTGTAATTTTTAAAATTATAAGGATAATTTGTATTTTAACCAAATCGTAATAGTGTATTTGTAATTTATTCAAATTTTAATGACATATAGCAACTATCAATCTAAATTCATCAACAAACCATTGGGTACTTTGTAGATTGTGATTCTCTCTATTTTTCTGTGGGAAATAAAATTATTTATTTTAGTACATAAAAATGCAACCCATCATAACCCAAATGTGATTTTAAAAACTCCCTTTTAAAAATAAACAATAAATATAATTTTAAAAATAGATTATTCATTATGATAAGATAAATATGTTTAAATCAGGCGGATACAATTATTAAATTAATATGATTTTTTTTTAAAATACCCTATACAAAATTCTAAAAGATTAATTAATCGAATTATTGAAGTGAGACCCATGGTGAGCCGACTTGTCTAAACTGGACCATCCAATCCTTTTTAGAGAATTAGATGGAAATTGTTGCCTTTTTAAAACATCAAATACTCTATTCAATGATGTTACAAACTCAAAAAAAATACTAACAAAACACATATATGGATCAGAATCATTTTAAGTGTGACTCACGTTCCACCAACTTTAAATCTACACCATACAAGACGTTTCAAGGTAGATTTTGAAATACCCTTTCATGGTTCATAGCATTTCTGATACTCCATTTTATTTCATCTTTTAAACGCAGGGTATGCTCATACTGACACTCACAACAGCAATCTCAACCCTCCATCCCCCCCATTGTGAATCAAAGGAGTCCTCCTCATGCAAAGGTCCAACCCCATGGCAAATGACTTTCCTGCTAAGTGGCTTTGGACTACTAGTAGTTGGAGCCGGTGGCATAAGACCATGTAACCTAGCCTTTGGAGCAGACCAATTCAACCCCAAAACTGAATCTGGAAAGAGGGCAATTTCAAGCTTCTTCAATTGGTACTATTTCACATTCACTTTTGCAATGATGGTGTCATTGACAGTGATTGTGTATGTTCCGTCTAATGTGAACTGGGCTTTGGGATTGGCTATTCCTACATTCCTCATGTTCTTGTCTTGTGTTGTGTTCTTCATTGGTACAAGAATTTATGTCATGGTGATTCCACAGAGTAGTCCATTGACTAGTGTGGTGCAGGTTATAGTGACTGCGATTAAGAAGAGGAAAGTGGAATTACCAGAACAACCTTTGATCTCTCTTTTTAACCATGTTCCTAGTAATTCTATCAACTCCAAGCTCCCTTACTCAGATCAATTCAGGTATAACCAACTCTACTTCCTCATGTTGCAGCTTATAATAATTTGGCTCATTTTTTTTTTTTTTTTTATTATCTTTCAAAAAGATTAAATTTGATTCTCTTCTCTATTTTTGTTTTTTTGGTTGGCTTTCTAGTATAGACAAGATGATCCTTAAAATAAATATATAAAAAAAAACTACCAAAAGTAGTTTTTTTTTTTTTTAAATAAAATAATAAATTAGGGTCATCTGGTCTAGAGCAATCTAACAATAAATTTTTTTGACTCAGAGCTGAAAAAGTTTACTAAAAGAATATATATGTCGAAAAAATAAGTCAACTTATAAACATGATGAATTTAGGTAATTTTTGGTCATTTTTAGTCCTTCTGATTTTACAATAAGTCTATGAAAACAAAAAACAATTATAGAATTGAAGACAAAAAATGTATTGATGGCTAAAATAAACTTAGAATTTTTAATTTTATCAATTTAAATTCTAATGTATTTATTTATTTTTAATTTAAAACATTCGCCTATTTTGGTTAAATAAAATCAACTGAAAAAATTAAAAATATATATATTTTAGCCATTAAATTCGATAGATGTATACATAAAATATCTAAAATACCCATTTCATTGAATTTAATCACTAAAATACCAAATTATTTATTTATTTATTTTATTTAACATAACTAGCTAAACTGTTTAGATTGAAAACAAATTTAAAAAAAAAAAATTAGAGTTTAAATTGAATTTTTTTAAAAAAAATTCAGAATTTATTTTGTTACAAAACTAAAACTCTCAATTATTTATTTATTTATTTATTTATAATTTTCCCAAACTTATTCATTCATATATATATTTTTTTATGTCTAGTTTGTGTTTGGTTTTTACATTTCTAATATCAATGTTGATTTTAGGATAATTGACATTAGGTCCATAGTCTTATCCTTCAATAGACGTTGAGGATGCATAAAATATCTAAAATATACATTTGCTTGAGTTTTATTATTAAAATATTAATTTTTTATTTTACTTAATATAAATAGTCAAATAATTTAGATTGAAAATAAATAAAAAGTTACTGTTCAAATTAAAAAAATTTAAAAATTTAGAATTTATTTTATTACAAAACTCAAACTCTCAAGATTTTTTTATAATTTTTCCAAATTTATTCATTCATATTTTTTTTATGTCTAGTTTATGTTTAGTTTTTGAATTTCTTACAAGAGTGATACTAGGGATCCCAAATAATCTACCAAATTTTTTACCAAACCTCTCACATGAGTATGAGACCCACACAGAGTTTGTGTGGGTCCCACAACTATGTGAGAGATTTAATAAAAAATTTAATAGATTATTTAGGTCCATAATATTTTACTTCTTACAAATCATTGTTGATTTTAGGATGATTGACATCAGATGCATAGTCTTATCTTCCATTAGATGATGAGGATTTCATATCTTGCATTAGTCACATTCTGTCTTTAATCCCACATCATTCACTTTTCCTAATACATAGATTAGGCAATCTACAATAATAGTGCCAAGAATTTATTCAGTTAGTCGACAACTCGATCATCCTGGTCTTAATCCATATCATCAAAAGGAGTCATTGATTGACCAAAATTTGTGAATAACAGTGGCCAATAAATTACTTTAATTGAAAACTAAATCTTTATCTGTATTCATATCGTAATTTATTTTAATGAATTTGGTAGAGTTTGTGTGGAAGAAATTAAATTTGCAATGATAAGACTAAATCACACCTAATATAGAAGAGTCTCAATCATTAGGCAAATTCTTTCGTCTTGTCAGATGTGATCCTGGCGTTGTGTTTGGTTGGTGGATTTGGGAGAGATTTAGAAAGGAAAACGGAAATGGTGTGTGAAACTAGATGAAATATAGACATGTTTTATTCACATTTCACCTACCTTTTCTATTTCCATTTCCAAATCCCTCCTCAAATCCTCTAACCAAACACAGTATAAATGAGTCAATAACTTTCAGAAAATAATATGGTGTGCACCTTTTAAGTATGCATATCATATGCACTTTATTACAAAATATGAAATTTTATCACAAAATTTCGTAATATCATCAATTCCAAAATATGTAATCTCGTCACAAATTTACGCAATAAAAAAATGTGATAACCAAGTCACTAACTTTTGCAACATGAATTACAAAATTTTGGACGTTTATTTTTTTGGTCGGCAAAAGTCAGTTGTTAATTGTTAAGCCCTTAGAAAGATCATTGTGACCAATTTGGACATTTTATTACATCAATTAAATTTTATGGTAAAATTATAAATTTTTGTAGTAGGGTGCATATAATATGCACTCTTAAAGGGGTACATACCATAGGATTTCCCATAACGTTCATTAGTATTTTTTTATATTAATTAACAATATTTGTGATGAAAAAACAAAATCTAAATTTGAAAAAAAATAAAAATGTAAAGTAAATACATGTATTTGTGACTAGATAATAAATATGCACACCCAAGAGTAAGGGTGAGAATAGTATTGGGTCAGTGGATCCTGATAAGTACTGTTCACTCAATCCTACATGTTCACTCAAACAACTTCCTAGTCGAAATTTTTTGAGTACTTCCGTAATTTCTATGTTGCTTCCGTATAACCCTAATTCTGTACTTACAAATAGATGAGGGGACACCTCTTTTAGGTTAAGAGAGAGTTATATTTTTCTGATCATAGTGAAAACTGCAGCAGTCGTGGACGTAACCCTATTCTAGGGTGAACCACATAAATCCTTGTGTTCTTGTGTGTGTGATTTGTTTGATTCGTTTTTTCTTTCTTATTTGTTATTTCGTGTCTCACCAATCTTGATTAGAAAGGGTCAATTCCTAATAAATAGGAGTCATCCATAGGGGTTTTCAAGATTTTGAGATTAGTCACATCGTTAATATCTTAGCATTAGATGATGAGGATGCAAAACATTTTCGTATCTTCCAATATTAGTCATGTTCATATCTTACAACATTCAGATGTTACTCAATACTTACTAGCTAACTAAAAATGCTAATGATCCCAGATTTCTCAACAAGGCAGCAATCATCACCCTTGAAGACCAAATCAAACCAGATGGTTCAGCAGCCAATCCATGGGGACTTTGCAGCATCCAACAAGTAGAAGAAGTGAAATGCGTATTGAGAGTACTCCCCATATGGGCAGCAGGGATCGTCTACTTCATCTCCATAGTCCAACAACAGACCTTCCTAGTCTTCCAAGCTCTCCAATCTGACAGGCGACTAGGCAACACTGGTTTCCTAATTCCAGCAGCATCGTTGTAGACACCCCATTTTTGACCGACCTTAAGACTCAGACGTTACCGATTGAGTGCTCGGTGATGTTGCGTATTGTGCTTGTTCAGAAGTCTCAGAGTCGCGACCGTGAGCCCTGCCTCCGGACTTCCGAACCCTCTTCTGTGCCTTGCCTCGGTTTGCGAACCAGACTCGGTTTTCTCTGTTTCTTTTCCTGAGGGAAGGGAGAGGTCCCGTAGACCATCTCTCAGTGGCCCAGGGCTACATTTCGTGGTCGCAGGCCATTTTTCCCATTTCGGAGCCCGGATCCCGGTTTTCGGAGCCGTCAGGCCGTGTGCCTCGGTTCGGGACCGCCTAACTACCTCTGTTTGCTCCGGTTTTTGGCATGCATCCTATTTACTCCCTTTTGAGGGACACTGGGGTCCGAGAGACCAACTTCGTGGTCGAACACCACTCCCGGTGCCCAACAGTCAGTTTTTGGGGTCCCGAACTGCGCGTTTCGGCCCCCGAACCTTCATTTCGCATCGGTTTGGGCTCATTTTTGGTGGAGGCCTTATTTTCATTATTAGGAAGCTTGTAGGAGGGTGGGAGGCCAGAAATTGTTCTGACAACCAACTTTTTGTTTGGTCAAAAGTGGTTCAGCATGAATCCGGGAAGGAGAAAGTCTGTGCGGTTTCATCGAAACGGGCGTAACTCTTTGCACAAGAGGAATTAAGATATGAGGCCACCACCATTGGAAACCTTACTTCCGGGACTTCATTTTTCACTCAAGAATCTCCTAAGTTCAATTCCAGACGGGGGAGATATGGTTGATTGAAGTAGGGCATCACTCTGGTTGGACCGAAATCTGCGCGGCTTTACGGAAACTGGCATAACTTTTTCCACAGGAGGAATTTTGATGCAAGGTTTGCGCAATTGGAAAGCTAACTTCCGGAACTTCAATTTGGACACTTGAATATCCACCATTGGACTTCCCAATCACCCACCGGCCACTTTTCTTTCCGGAAACCCATTTTTTTGCCCAGAAAGTAGCTGGCTGGCCAGAAAATCTAGCCGGCCTGCCACCTATTTTGTGAAATGACTTTTTTGCCCTTTATAACTAGCCGGCCATAACCCCCTCCCCAGGTGTGTCCTAAAAGTGAATTTTGTTTTACACTTCACCCATGCCCGAAGGTTTGGCATTTTTGGGGGGAAACTTGGTGCATTTTCCCTCCATTTTTTTCCCCCCCCCCCCTTTTTCCACCCATTTTGCCTATATAACCAGCTGCTCAAACCTGGTTTTAGGGTTACAAAATTTCCCCCAAGCCTCTTGCATTGAAGCTCTCCATCTCTCTCTCTCAAGCTCCAAAATTCCTAAGTCCTACACCTCATTTCTTCATCACCACCAAGCACCACCACCACTACTCCATTTCCAGAAGCTTGGGAAGCTTTCCAGAAGCTAGGAGGCACCATTTATCAGTCCAAAAGGCAGCCAAGGAGTAGTCTTCAAGGGTAAGTTCATTTCCCCTCTTTTTTGGCCTTATTTTGTACCATTGCTTAGCCCTATTTGCTTGCTGTTTTGAGCTCCGACCAAAACTGAAAATATCATTTTTTTGAGCTATATTCCATGTTTCATTAAGGGCTCATTGCAGTTTGAAGCTTCTTTTTGGCACTTGCTTCATTATCCTCTTGAATGCCATTATTTTGCATGATATTTTTAGCCTATGTGTGATCTGTTTTGGAGCATGACATAAACCATAGATAGGCTTATTTTGAGCCCTTATTCAACATTGAAGAAGGGCTCAACACTGTTTGGGACCTCCATGTATCACTTGCCATTGTACCCCTCTTTGGTCCCTATTTTTGCATGTTTTGTTAGCTTATCTTGCTTCTGTTTTTCAGCCATGATCAGAGCTGAAATTGGCCATATTTTGACCCCCTCGTCATGTTTCATTAAGGGTCTTTGGCTGTTTGATGAATATTTTGTATACTTTGTGTTATAGCCTTCTTGTGGCCTTAATCTTGCATTGCATTTTGAGCATGTTTGTATACTGATTTGGGGCTTTTCATCTACTGAAAAACATCATATTTTTGGTCCCTCTTCAGTGTTGTAGAAGGGTCTTTTTCTGTTTGGGCTTTGCATCTACCACTTGCTTCATTACCTCTCTCGACCCCCCATTTTCGCATGCTAATTTTTCCCTATTTGTACCCACTGTTTGGCCATGCTTTGCACTGTAAAAATGCTTTTTTTGGGGCTTCCTAGCTTCTGTCTTCACACTTCATGTACAAATCATGCATGCATTGCATAGCTATAGGCCATTTCATGTGCTTAATTCCATGTTTCGGGACTCGTTCCTTGCATCGGGTTTCATTTCGCCATGTTTCGGGGCTGTTTTGCATGTCATTTTGCCTCTGAAATTTGCATGTTTGCATATCATATTCCATGTCTTGCCATGTCTCATTAGAGTGGCATTCCGTGCCGTAGGTTCGGTCCTCGGTTTGCGTGCACGCGTGCACGTATTTCGAGTTGTCTCATTTTCATCTAATGGCCTCTTATGTGAGTGTGGCTGAGGCTCTCTCATGTTGGTGTAAGCCCATATTGCATTGCGTATACCATTTCATCCATAGCATTGTGTACGCTCGGTTGTGTATCACCTCGTGCATCGTGTATGCCATTTCGTAGCATTGTGCATGTTAAGTTGTATCTTAGTTGTATTCATGCATGTCATGCATATTGCATTGTGTTCGGGATAGGAGTTAGCCCGGGCACGGGAAACGAGGTACGTTCCGTACTTCGAGTGACGGGACGGGTCTTAATTCCCTAGTCACCGACACTCCGGATCATCTATGATGGAGTTAGGTTTTGTTGTGTTTTCATGTGCATTCATTCTATATCGAGTTGTGCAATTCGGCTCCTCGGCCATCATGCATCGAAATGCGTAATTGGTGGCACGAGGATCGAGGCATGCATACATTTGTGAAAATACATTGCTATGCCCCTTTCCTGCTCTCTGTTGTAGCATATCAAGAATCAGCGGTCTTCCGAGGCTTGGCGCGCTTTTCAAGAATCATTGCAAAACAGAGGCTAATCGGGGCATTCCAGTGGATTTCCGTGCAAAGCAGCCCAAACATGCATCATCCATCATCCGGAGCAGAATCAAGGCAGTCCCTGGCTTGCATGCCAGTTTATTGTTTTCTTAGTTAATTTGTAAATTAATTAGGAATTTGTATTATTTGGACTGTACTATTCTTTCATTCGCGACTGTATATTTATTCGGACACTCTGCGCGAGGGCATAATTGTAATAAGTGTGCATGAGTGTGATGTATGTCTTCCAACCCCACGTCTTTCTTCCCTTTTATTTACCCGCTTATGATGGTTAGATTAGGGCATATTTCAATTAGCATACAGTATGATAGCATGTTTGCATTCATTCATTTGTTTTGCATGCACCGGGCTCGGCGCATCATACTAACTGCATTTGTATTTCAATTCCAAATTGAATACGTGTTAGTTGTAGCATTCTATATGCCATGTTTAGAATAGCCGAGCCTGCTATAGTTTGCATCTTTGCATGTGTTGCATTAGGCAATCCTGTGTATCTAGGATCATGCATGGATTTCTAATGAGTTTCTGTTTTGGCTTGGAGTACTCGGTGAGTTTTTATGCTTTAGCATCCTTGCATGCGTGTGAGTGTTGCCATGAATAGCATGCTTGCCATGAGGCTATTTGCTTATGTGATATAACTGCCTGAATGCCTGTAGGTGAAGGTTGGGTTATTTGGATTGGAACAATTCATCAAATGTTTGTTTTAAAGCCCACTAGATAGTGGCAAAACCATTGTTTTCTAAGCCCACCCGAGGGTGGCAAATCCACGTCTTAGCCTACCTGCGGGTAGCACCATCAAACCATTTTCAAACAAACAAACATGAAATGTTTTGTTCCAATTCAGGCGACTCAGTCTATACTTGTATGCTGTGCGCATCACATAGTAACCTTGGCTAATAACCAGAATAAGAACATACAATGTTTTCAAAACTAGATATCACGGTTAGTAGAGGCCGGTCTTTGACCGGGCGAGCGGGGGTGCTCACGAAGTGACCTTCCCCAATCGTACCCAAGTTCCCGAGCCGAGGCAACTTTGGTGATGACGGACACGTGGCCTTTGGCACCGAGTCAGGGTTTCCTAAATTTCCCAAAAATAAAATATTTAGGTGGTGACTCTGTATCTGGCAAAGTAGTCCATGTTTGGCACTTCTTTCAAAAAATCTGTTTTTCTCAAAAACGATTTGCCGGATTTGGACTCTTTGGTTCAAGATTTAGAACCGTGACAATCGAGTCCTTAAACTGTAGTGAGCCCAAATGAACAGAACGGGACTTAACCCTCCCGGGGCGTTTGGGGACGTCTACAGTTTCTGGCGACTTTGCTGGGGAGTTAGAGAACTTGACTCGAACTCATGATATCTTGTTTTGACTACACTTATGTGTTTCTTTGCATTGCATTTGCATTGGTGCGCCTAGGACACCGTGTTTGCCATCTGCTATTCCTGAACGGTTTGCCGGAGGCTTGTCTTGTCAAGGCATGACCATAAGGCTGACCGGTTATGGGCTCTGCCAGTATGGGAACACAAACCCCGGTTTTACCGGGGCACCCTTTTTGACCATTCGACCTAGTGCATATTCGGAATCCATAGTGACCATTCCAAACTAGGACAGGTTGCTTACCCGATATAGGTTGTTTGAAACCGCTGTGTGCGTAGTGAAACCCTAGCTCCTGACAAAATAGGACAGGGAAACCCTACCCCTCCATAGGGGTGTTTTGGCTCTCATTTGCTTGTTATGTGCTTTTAGAGTGCGTCTCTACAGGGAATGCATGTATCAGTTTGCAAGTTTGGACACCAGGCCTGCGAGCACCAGTTCAGTATTTTGGGTATCAAGCCTGAGGGCATTAGTATTTGGGGAATCAGTTTTACCTGAGGGTATCAGATTTGAGGCAGAATTCTGGGCAGAATTCAGTAGAGAGCACACTCATTCAGCTTTGTTCGTATCTGTTCTGGTGAAATCAGGTTGAGATGCTGCATGTTTTCTCTTTTGCTAGGTAGTCTGGGAACCATAGCTTTAGAGGGCTCCAATATCCCCCGGGTACACCGAACTTGTGTTGATAGACTTTGTCGGGTCAGAGATTCAGTTCAAGGGCAATCAGTGTTCCTTTACCAGGGGCAGGGTGAAGAGGGCCAGTCAGGCACAGATCACCAGTTCAGTAGTTACCAGATCAGTGGCCCTTATCCACTCCACTAGTGAACAGTCAGGCTGAGGTCTCAGTTTCTACTGCAGGGATAGATATACCAGTCAGTCAGATGGATCAGCAGAACACGTCAAGGATGGAGGCAATGATGCGTCAGATGCAAGAAAGTATGAAGCTCATGCAAGAGGACACTGTCCGCCAAGCGGAATTTTCCAAGCAGCAGACTGCAATCATGGCTCAGCAAGCCGAGCTCATCACTAGGTTGCAACAGCAAGCCGGAGCATCAGCCTCACATCAAGCTCCTCCTCCACTAAGGGTTCCGATACCCGAGGAGACGCCAAATGTCCAAGCAAATACGGACATTCCGGTAGGGCCGGCTCTGCCCCTAATTCTACCCCAGTTATCTAAAACACCAATCAACTTGCCAGATTCACCTTTTGAGTGCGAGGTGGACCCTACAGTGTTGAAGTTGAGCAAGCTTGAAAAACTGTTCAAGAAATCCCAGGGAGTCAAGGCTATCCCAGACATTGAGGACAGATACACCAACGCAGCTGTGACATTGCCGGACAGATTCAAGATGCCTCACATCGATCGTTTTGACGGGTCAGGAGATCCCATGGTCCACCTGAGTTTGTTTTCAGATATTCTGCGCCCGATGGGCTTGACAAGATTACAGAAGCTCTCCCTTTTTGGCAGGACCCTGTCGGGTATTGCGGCCATCTGGTACGCCAAATTGGAGGATTCAGTGAAACGAAGCTGGGAGGAGATGGCCGAGGCCTTCGTCGCACAATATTCATACAATACCCAGATCAAGATCACAACCCGTGATCTCGAAACGACAAGGCAGGAGCTTAAAGAGAGCTTCTCTGAATTCGTGGCCCGGTGGAGGGCGAAGGCCTCAATGATGACCATTAGGCCAACGGATAAGGATCAAATACGGATGGTTGTGCGCAACCTCCAGCCCAAACTAATGCAGAAAATGATCGTGCTCCCCTTCCATACCTTTTTAGATTTGCATGAGATGGGAGTACAGATCGAAGATGCCATGAAGCAGGGCCTTATTGACCAGGAGAAGGAGCAGCCTAGGCGGGCGTTTTCCCGCAATTCGAATACGACCACCAGTAGTGATGCAGCTGCAAGATCTTCTGAAGTGGGCATGGTTACCACTACCGCATCAAAAACAGCTACCCCATTCATCGGTGCGTCCGGAAGTAGCTCACAAAAAACCAAATACCCACCTCCAGTCAAGAGGGTTTTCACTCCACTTCATATGCCTCTGTCAAAGGCTCTAGAGGTCTTACTCCGGGAAGGACATTTGAAACCGTTGGAACAATGGCCCCTACCCGATCCTATCCCTGCAAAGCATGACCAGACTAAATACTGTGCCTACCATCAACAAACCGGTCATGACACCGACAGTTGCTTTCGTCTGCGCCATAATGTACAAGATTTATTTGACAACGGGGTCGTTGCCGCACCAGGTGCTACAAAGTCTATCGGCATTTGATCAGTGAACTTGGGAGGGATAATGTGATTATGTGATCGGGGGATGAACCAGCTGTGGATGACGCTCAATTCACTCCAGACGTGGTAATGGCACGCACTGTTCTGAGCAATGTGCAAATACCAGTTTTTGTGCTTTCTGACTTGGGTATTGGGTCAGTTTTGTTGTTTTGTTTTGAGTCTGTCTTTTTGTTTTGAGTCAGTCTCTTTTGTTTTGGGTTTGTCTTGTTGTGTCGAGTCAGTCCTGTTATATAGGAGTCGGGTGATTCCAGGGGTGTTACCTCGGGCGTCACCGTTTTGTTTTGCGTTTGTCTTTTCGTTTTGAGTCTGTTTCTGCCAGGGAGCCAGTAATGCCAACATATTTGAATGAAACAGCAGTGATTTTCACGCTCTCGCGTTTGCTTCTGCCTTGTGCCAGTTATGCCGGAAGTTCTGAATGAGATGGCAGTATTTGACTAAGAACTCTGTCTTTTCTGTGCCCTGAAGTCATTGTATTGACCTAAGTTTTTCAAAAAAATTTTGAACACTGCGGTGAAAACGAAGAGGAAGGAATTCCTCGAGATTTGCAAAACTTTGATCAATTGAAAGAAAGAGAGGCGTGCTAAGCCATTAATGAATGAAATCATGCTTGTTAGCGTAAGTACTGAGAAGGACCCTGGCTTGATCCAGACTGGTTTCACACTATCTTCAGCGCGAGCGATTTGTCGCTTTCTTAAAAATTTTCAAAAACAAAATGATTTGTGCGGTCCTGCGAAGACCTGTGTGGAATCACTCTTGAGATTGTGCAGCCTAGGATCGCTCTCAGCCTCGAGACTCAACCCCTTTGCTTCCAAATCTTGAACTTGAATTCAGAAGGTTCAACGGTAAACTACGACGTGAGGCCTGTGTGGCCAGATTTGAAGCAGCCCTCGAACAAGAGGCCAGGAAAGTCGGATCAAGAAGATCAGAAGATCAGAAGAAGCTTGCAAAGCTAGAACAGAAGTACCCTTTGAACTAGGGGCAAAGATGTCAGATGTGCTCGAAGAGCCGAAGATGAATCCTCTTGCAAAACAACAGCCACTCTCTTGGATACGGATGGCTTCGAGATCCTAAAACCATTTGGCATGGACTTGTTACACTTTTACCCTTTGAGAGGCTCGCTGGGCCGAAAACCCGGAAAGGGCGACCCAGGCAAAAGTTAGAGCAAGAAAAGATATATACAAAAAGCAAAAAGAAAAAAAAAGAAGAAAAGAGAAAAAAAGAAAAAAAAAAGAAAAAAAAAAGAAAAAAGAAGAAAGAAAAGAAAAAAGAAAAAACAAAAGAAAGAGAAGAAACGAAATGAAAAAGAAAGAAGAACAAAGCTCGCAAGGTTGAAAACCTGTCACAGGTGCCTTGGCAAAAGTTAGAGCATAAAAAGGAGAGGTTAAATACCCGAGTGTACCTTAACCCCGAACTACGTAAGGCTTGATTCCCATCTTTGGGATACGTAGGCAACTTCATTCTGAAGTCCAGCCATAAACTCTTCCAAATCGACTGTGTCCATGCGATGGTTCTGGTCATCTTTGTCTTCGCTGTATTTGAGAGTCTGGTTGTGTTCGTCGCTGTGAGGACTGACTACAATGCGCTGCGGTGCTATCCAAACAAGGGGCAACTTTCCGTTACCATTCAAAACGCCGCAGTGTCATTTCAAACAAGGGGCAACTTTCCGTTGCCATGCAGTGTCCTTCAGACAAGGGGCAATTTTCCATTGCTATGGGTCCGAGGTTGTGCATCTCAAGAGTAGGTTTTGTGCTCGTTGAGCAGTGGCCGTTTGCAAAAATAGTTTTTGAGAATTTTTACTGAGGTTGACTAATTCTCTCGAAAATTATCCCATTTTTCTAAAACTGAACCATTTCTTGGACCCAAAAAAGGAAAATTTTCAGTGCTCATAGCCTGACTTGCATGATTTTAAATCAGAAAATTGAACAAGCATGTTAATCTAACTCTCATGTGGGTCAAAATTGTTTTAGTAGAAAGCAAAGAAAAAAAAATATATAAAAAATGGTCAAAATGATGAATTAGGGGCGCAGTCGAGTCAGGAGTTCTGTCTTTTCCCCTGTGTCAAAAATACTTGCCAAGAAGGGCACTCTACCTGCCAGAAAAGGCACGACTGAAGGGCACAACAAAAGGCTGAAAGCTCTCACCCTCCGAGCAACGAGGTACCAAGCCAAGTGCGAAGCACGAACTGGAATGAGACCAGAGATTCCACTCCCTCATATGGACAGATCTGATCACGTCCGAACTCCAAGCAGAGCATCATCAATCGATGTCAGCTACAGATTTGCTACACACCCAGTTGTAGCACAACCCCTCTGTGGGAGAAACTCACTAGCTGCGTGCAGAAGAAGAAGAATCTAGCAGAATGCTAAGGGCACGAGCCCACAACTTGCTGTTTATCTATCAACCACCCAGGGGAGGGATGAAAAATGAGAGATTGAAGAATAGAGAGATGTGCGATGAGAGAAAAAGTGAGAAAAGGGCTTTTTCAGAAAAACAGAGCTTGAGGGTCGAGTGATGTGAGAACCACAAATGAGAAAGGGTGGGAAACACTACCCGGTGAAACAGGCTCCCTGTGCACGTCTGAGTGTCGTGTCTTTTTGTTTTATCTCGATTTTGTTTTGGGTCGTTTCGAGTGTTACTCGATATGTCTAGGTTGTGTGCCTTTTTATTTCCTTGTTGAGTCGTTTTGCTGTGTTCAGTCATAGGCTCAATACCTGGTCGAAAACTCATCTCTCAATTTCGAAATAAAATCATTTTGTGCTCCGAGTGCCGTGCCGTTCTCCACATTTGTTCAAAACAGTATTTGTTCTTTCATAAAACCGCAGGGTTCAACCCAGGTCATATGAGAACAGTGAAACCAAGACCCATCTGAAGCTATAATGGTTCCGGACTGCAAAGCAAAAGCAAAAAAAGGAAAATATCGGGCATCTGAGTTTGTTTCAACTTCAGTAAGCTCTGAGATCGCATTCCGTATACACCTTGTCAGGTCTTGTCAATGCTCCGAAGTATGAGTGTGCCTCTACCTCAAGCTCAAGATCAAGTCTGCCTCAAGCCAGAATGGCAATCAGAAATGCTCTCTCTGAATACAAGCCCCTGCCAGATGCATCTTGACTGCGTTTGCAATGAGTTCCTAGGAGACCAACTGCGACGGTGGAAACTAGAGTTCGAATGGTTGTTGCCTAGAACGCAAAGGTTCGGGATTTCCGAGACTAAAGTCTGGTTTAAATACCCAGAGGCGTGCCCTCGGCTTGAAATCCGTATGGAAGCCCCATAGGTTGAGATAGCGTGTATGCACCTCAATTCTGGATACTGAACCAACCTAGTCTGTCACCCCGTTGGAGAATAGGGAAGGTTGTGAATGTGATCAGGAAGAAAGGCAGCATCCAAAGTATTCTACGTGTAGAACCCTTGTCAGCATTCCAGAGCCTTTGTACTGTGAGTTGAAGGTAAAGTGTTCGAAGAGCACAAGGGGGAGATCCCTGTTGGAGAAGAGCGGTTCACCGCCACTCACCTCATAAGGTGCTTTCTAAAACGCCGCTTTGTCTATTTATTGCAATGCATTGTACCTATCAAGTTTCTTTCTCAGTCATGCACGATATTGTATGTACGGCTCATTCAAAGAAGTTCCGTTTGAGATCATTTATTAGTGTATCAATCACACTTCATTCGTTTTGTGTATCTATCACACACATTATCATTTTGTGTGTCTATCACGCATATATTCACTTTAGTGTATCCATCACACTTGTTCACTAAGTGCATCTATCACACTTCGTGTTCACATTCAATATATCTATCATACTAGTTCACTAAGTGCATCTATCACACTTCGTGTTCACATTTAGTGTATCTATCACACTCTGTTCACATAGTGCATCTATCACACTTTGTGTTCACTTTTAGTGTATCAATTACACTCTGTTCACATAGTGCATCTATCACACTTTGTGTTCGCTTTTAGTATATCCATCATACTTGTTCACTAAGTGCATCTATCACACTTTGTGTTCACTTTTAGTGTATCAATCACACTCTGTTCACATAGTGCATCTATCACACTTTGTGTTCGCTTTTAGTATATCCATCATACTTGTTCACTAAGTGCATCTATCACACGTCGTGTTCACCTTCAGTATATCAATCATACTGGTTCACTAAGTGCATCTATCACACTTCGTGTTCACCTTTAGTGTATCAATCACACTCTGTTCACATAGTGCATCTATCACACTTTGTGTTTGCTTTCAGTATATCCATCATACTTGTTCACTAAGTGCATCTATCACACTTTGTGTTCACTTTTAGTGTATCAATCACACTCTGTTCACATAGTGCATCTATCACACTTTGTGTTCGCTTTTAGTATATCCATCATACTTGTTCACTAAGTGCATCTATCACACGTCGTGTTCACCTTCAGTATATCAATCATACTGGTTCACTAAGTGCATCTATCACACTTCGTGTTCACCTTTAGTGCATCATTCACACTCAGTTCACATAGTGCATCTATCACACTTTGTGTTCGCTTTTAGTATATCCATCATACTTGTTCACTAAGTGCATCTATCACACTTCGTGTTCACCTTTAGTGTATCCATCACACTTGTTCACTAAGTGCATCTATCACACTTCGTGTTCACCTTTAGTGTATCCATCACACTTGTTCACTTAGTGCATCGATCACACTTCGTGTTCACCTATTGGGCGTCTATCAACACTTTGCGTTTGCCTTTTGTGTATCCATCACACTTTGCTCACTTCATTCATTTAGTGTATTAATCACACTTTGTTCATATAGTGTATCTACCACACACTCGCTTTGTATCTATCACATTATGCCTACTTTGTGTATCAATCACACACACTCGCTTTGTATCTATCACACTATGCCTACTTTGTGTATCTATCACACATTCGCTTTGTGTATCTATCACACACGCTCGCTTCGTGCATCAATCACACGCTTCGTTCACCTTTGTGTATCTATCGTACATGTTCATGAAGATTCCATGATTTTCTTACATCCTCTCTGCATGAGGTATAGTTTGGTTCGAGTTTACTTGCTTGTCTAGCATTCGCTTAAAATGTTGCATTTATTTTGCATAATTGCTTCATTACAGCTCTCTTTGCATGATCATGAGTGATGTCCGGCTTCGCGCAGTGTATAAGTCCAATTATCAAACCGGCTTCGCGTAGCGTATAAGTCCAATTTTCAAACTGGCTTCGCGTAGCGTATAAGTCCAATTTTCAAACCGGCTTTGCGCAGCGTATAATTCCAATTATCAAACCGGCTTCGCGTAGCGTATAAGTCCAATTTTCAAACCGGCTTCGCGTAGCGTATAAGTCCAATCTTCAAACTGGCTTCGCGTAGGGTGTAAGTCCAATCTTCAAACCGGCTTCGCGTAGCGTGTAAGTCCAATCTTCAAACCGGCTTCGCGTAGCGTGTAAGTCCAATCTTCAAACCGGCTTCGCGTAGCGTATAAGTCCAATTTTCGAACCGGCTTCGCGTAGCGTATAAGTCCAATTATCAAACCGGCTTCGCGTAGGTATAAGTCCAATTATCAAAATCTTCCCGCATATCATTTGCATTTTGCCCCTGCCTGCGGGCATGCCTGCGGGCTCATCTTTGTCTATCTTGTCTGCTTTGTCTAAGTCTTCGGCCTTGTCAAAAATGGGTCGTCTCTGGGCTTTGACATTCACTCCCGTCATTCTTATGACTTTCGAGTTCTGTCAAAGAGGGGCAACTGTAGACACCCCATTTTTGACCGACCTTAAGACTCAGACGTCACCGATTGAGTGCTCGGTGATGTTGCGTATTGTGCTTGTTCAGAAGTCTCAGAGTCGCGACCGTGAGCCCTGCCTCCGGACTTCCGAACCCTCTTCTGTGCCTTGCCTCGGTTTGCGAACCAGACTCGGTTTTCTCTGTTTCTTTTCCTGAGGGGAGGGAGAGGTCTCGTAGACCATCTCTCAGTGGCCCTGGGCTACATTTTGTGGTCGCAGGCCATTTTTCCCATTTCGGAGCCCGGATCCCGGTTTTCGGAGCCGTCAGGCCGTGTGCCTCGGTTCGGGACTGCCTAACTACCTCCGTTTGCTCCGGTTTTTGGCATGCATTTTATTTACTCCGTTTTGAGGGACACTGGGGTCCGAGAGACCAACTTCGTGGTCGAACACCACTCCCGGTGCCCAACAGTCAGTTTTCGGGGTCCCGAACTGCGCGTTTCGGCCCCCGAACCTTCATTTCGCATCGGTTTGGGCTCATTTTTGGTGGAGGCCTTATTTTCATTATTAGGAAGCTTGTAGGAGGGTGGGAGGCCAGAAATTGTTCTGACAACCAACTTTTTGTTTGGTCGAAAGTGGTTCAGCATGAATCCGGGAAGGAGAAAGTCTGCGCGGCTTCATCGAAACGGGCGTAACTCTTTGCACAAGAGGAATTAAGATATGAGGCCACCACCATTGGAAAGATTACTTCTGGGGCTTCATTTTTCACTCAAGAATCTCCTAAGTTCAATTCCGGACGGGGGAGATATGGTTGATTGAAGTAGGGCATCACTCCGGTTGGACTGAAATCTGCGCGGCTTTACGGAAACTGGCATAACTTTTTCCACAGGAGGAATTTTGGTGCAAGGTTTGCGCCATTGGAAAGCTAACTTCCGGGGCTTCAATTTGGACACTTGAATGGCCACCATTGGACTTCACAATATCCCACCGGCCACTTTTCTTTCCGGAAACCCATTTTTTTGCCCAGAAAGTAGCTAGCCGGCCAGAAAATCTAGCCGGTCGGCCACCTATTTTGTGAAATGACTTTTTTGCCCTTTATAACTAGCCGGCCATAACCCCCTCCCCAGGTGTGTCCTAAAAGTGAATTTTGTTTTACACTTCACCCATGCCCAAAGGTTTGGCATTTTTGGGGGGAAACTTGGTGCATTTTCCCTCCATTTCCCCCCCCCCTTTTTCCACCCATTTTGCCTATATAACCAGCTGCTCAAACCTGGTTTTAGGGTTACAAAATTTCCCCCAAGCCTCTTGCATTGAAGCTCTCCATCGCTCTCTCTCAAGCTCCAAAATTCCTAAGTCCTACACCTCATTTCTTCATCACCACCAAACACCACCACCACTACTCCATTTCCAGAAGCTTGGGAAGCTTTCCAACAGCTAGGAGGCACCATTTCTCAGTCCAAAAGGCAGCCAAGGAGTAGTCTTCAAGGGTAAGTTCATTTCCCCTCTTTTTTGGCCTTATTTTGTACCATTGCTTAGCCTTATTTGCTTGCTGTTTTGAGCTCCGACCAAAACTGAAAATGTCATTTTTTTTTAGCTATATTCCATGTTTTATTAAGGGCTCATTGTAATTTGAAGCTTCTTTTTGGCACTTGCTTCATTATCCTCTTGAATGCCATTATTTTGCATGATATTTTTAGCCTATGTGTGATCTGTTTTGGAGCATCACATAAACTTTAGATAGGCTTATTTTGAGCCCTTCTTCAACATTGAAGAAGGGCTCAACACTGTTTGGGACCTCCATGTATCACTTGCCATTGTACCCCTCTTTGGTCCCTATTTTTGCATGTTTTGTTAGCTTATCTTGCTTCTGTTTTTCGGCCATTATCAGAGCTGAAATTGGCCATATTTTGACCCCCTTGTCATGTTTCATTAAGGGTCTTTGGCTGTTTGATGAATATTTTGTATACTTTGTGTTATAGCCTCCTTGTGGCCTTAATCTTGCATTGCATTTTGAGCATGTTTTTTTACTGATTTTGGGGCTTGTCATCTACTGAAAAACATCATATTTTTGGTCCCTCTTCAGTGTTGTAGAAGGGTCTTTTTCTGTTTGGGCTTTGCATCTACCACTTGCTTCATTACCTTTCTCGACCCCCCATTTTCGCATGCTAATTTTGCCCTATTTGTACCCACTGTTTGGCCATGCTTCGAACTGTAAAAATGCTTTTTTTGGGGCTGCCTAGCTTCTGTCTTCACACTTCATGTACGAATCATGCATGCATTGCATAGCTATAGGCCATTTCATGTGCTTAATTCCATGTTTCGGGACTCGTTCCTTGCATCGGGTTTCATTTCGCCATGTTTCGGGGCTGTTTTGCATGTCATTTTGCCTCTGAAATTTGCATGTTTGCATATCATATTCCATGTCTTGCCATGTCTCATTAGAGTGGCATTCCGTGCCGTAGGTTCGGTCCTCGGTTTGCGTGCACGCGTGCACGTATTTCGAGTTGTCTCATTTTCATCTAATGGCCTCTTATGTGAGTGTGGCTGAGGCTCTCTCACGTTGGTGTAAGCCCATATTGCATTGCGTATGCCATTTCATCCATAGCATTGTGTACGCTCGGTTGTGTATCACCTCGTGCATCGTGTATGCCATTTCGTAGCATTGTGCATGTTAAGTTGTATCTTAGTTGCATTCATGCATGTCATGCATATTGCATTGTGTTCGGGATAGGAGTTAGCCCGGGCACGGGAAACGAGGTACGTTCCGTACTCCGAGTGACGGGACGGGTCTCAATTCCCTAGTCACCGACACTCCGGATCATCTATGATGGAGTTAGGTCTTGTTGTGTTTTCATGTGCATTCATTCTATATCGAGTTGTGCAATTCGGCTCCTCGGCCATTATGCATCGAAATGCGTAATTGGTGGCACGAGGATCGAGGCATGCATACATTTGTGAAAATACATTGCTATGCCCCTTTCCTGCTCTCTGTTGCAGTATATCAAGAATCAGCGGTCTTCCGAGGCTTGGCGCGCTTTTCAAGAATCATTGCAAAACAGAGACTAATCGGGGCATTCCAGTGGATTTCCGTGCAAAGCAGCCCAAATATGCATCATCCATCATCCGGAGCAGAATCAAGGCAGTCCCTGGCTTGCATGCCAGTTTATTGTTTTCTTAGTTAATTTGTAAATTAATTAGGAATTTGTATTATTTGGACTGTATTATTTGGACTGTACTATTCTTTCATTCGCGACTGTATATTTATTCGGACCCTCTGCGCGAGGGCATAATTGTAATAAGTGTGCGTGAGTGTGATGTATGTCTTCCAACCCCACGTCTTTCTTCCCTTTTATTTACCCGCTTATGATGGTTAGATTAGGGCATATTTCAATTAGCATACAGTATGATAGCATGTTTGCATTCATTCATCTGTTTTGCATGCACCGGGCTCGGCGCATCATACTAACTGCATTTGTATTTCAATTCCAAATTGAATACGTGTTAGTTGTAGCATTCCATATGCCATGTTTAGAATAGCCGAGCCTGCTATAATTTGCATCTTTGCATGTGTTGCATTAGGCAATCCTGTGTATCTAGGATCATGCATGGATTTCTAATGAGTTTATGTTTTGGCTTGGAGTACTCGGTGAGTTTTTATGCTTTAGCATCCTTGCATGCGTGTGAGTGTTGCCATGAATAGCATGCTTGCCATGAGGCTATTTGCTTATGTGATATAACTGCCTGAATGCCTGTAGGTGAAGGTTGGGTTATTTGGATTGGAACAATTCATCAAATGTTTGTTTTAAAGCCCACTAGATAGTGGCAAAACCATTGTTTTCTAAGCCCACCCGAGGGTGGCAAATCCACGTCTTAGCCTACCTGCGGGTAGCACCATCAAACCATTTTCAAACAAACAAACATGAAATGTTTTGTTCCAATTCAGGCAACTCAGTCTATACTTGTATGCTGTGCGCATCACATAGTAACCTAGGCTAATAACCAGAATAAGAACACACAATGTTTTCAAAACTAGATATCACGGTTAGTAGAGGCCGGTCTTTGACCGGGCGAGCGGGGGTGCTCACGAAGTGACCTTCCCCAATCGTACCCAAGTTCCCGAGCCGAGGCAACTTTGGTGATGACGGACACGTGGCCTTTGGCACCGAGTCAGGGTTTCCTAAATTTCCCAAAAATAAAATATTTAGGTGGCGACTCTGTATCTGGCAAAGTAGTCCATGTTTGGCACTTCTTTCAAAAAATCTGTTTTTCTCAAAAACGATTTGCCGGATTTGGACTCTTTGGTTCAAGATTTAGAACCGTGACAATCGAGTCCTTGAACTGTAGTGAGCCCAAATGAACAGAACGAGACTTAACCCTCCCGGGGCGTTCGGGGACGTCTACAATCGTACAACGTCTTCCAGATGGTAAGCCTCACAATTTGGATACCCATCTACGACAGACTCATAGTCCCAGTGCTACGAAAGCTAACAAAAAAGGAAGACGGTATCACAATCCTCCAGAAGATGGGCGTTGGCATGGTTATCGCTGTATTCACTATGATCGTATCAGCAATTGTCGAAAAGGAAAGGAGGACATTGGCTCTTACAAGGCCAACATTGGGGATTGAACCGAGAAAAGGAGAAATTTCTTCTGTGTCTGGGTTGTGGTTAATCGCTCAGTTGACACTAGCGGGATTTTCTGAGGCATTTACTATCATCGGTCAAGTTGAGTTCTTCTACAAGCAATTCCCGGAAAATATGAAAAGCATAGCTGGATCTTTCTTGTTTTGTGGACTCGCATTGTCTAGTTATTTGAGTAGCTTCCTTGTGTCTATAGTTCATCGTGCAACAGGTGGAGCTGGGAAGGGGAATTGGTTGTCGGAGGATCTTAACAAAGGGAGATTGGATTATTTTTACTATTTGATTTCTAGTTTGGAGGTCTTGAATTTGGGATACTTCTTAGTTTGCGGAAAGTGGTACAAGTACAAAGGAGCTAGTGTCAATACCCTTGATGTGGCCCTTGAAAAAATGCCAATCTGAAAAGAAAAACCTCTTGTTTGACATAGAATATGTACGCAAGAGCCTATTGAAGAAGTCTTCAAACCAAAATGGTTGACATACAAATCATGGCACAAGAAGCTATAGTGTGTAAAATGGCATATAAAATATGAAACATGGATCTAGATACAGGATACGGATATGATAATAGAAAAAATTTAAAAAAAATAATATGATACATGTATGGCTAGGATACTATCATAAAAGATGGTGAAAAACCCTTTTTAAGAATCAAGTATTAATTTAAGAGAATAACTTGACTCCTTAGTAGCTCCTAGTAAAAATTTCATTCCAATATCAAGTCTATACTATTTTTGTTGTTTTTTATTTTTTATTTTTCATTTTATACTTAAATGTGTTATATGCAAAGATGTTATACTCGAGTTTCCGTGTTTATTGTTGAAATCTGATTTCGGTATCATCATATTTTTTATTATTATTTATCTTTGCTTTTTAAAAAGTATAGACGTGAATATGAGATTACATATATGACACATTTATAAAAATACGTCACTTTGATAATTTTAAAAAAAATAGGGTTTACTACTTTAATCGCATTATTTTCTTCATCTCTAAGAAGTAAGCAAAGTATATTGAAAAGTTATTATTGTATTTATCTTTACAATTATACTCTAATAGTATGCAATAATTATTACAATCTTACTTTCATAATAATTTACATACATGACAAACTATCAAAAATTTATCTGATTCTTCGGGAAAAAAAAAATAATATTAAGTATGAAATGTAGATGTTTACGAGCATCCCCATAGTGTTAATATCATATACAAATACAATATAGATACAACTCTCTTTTAAAAATATTCGTCCTTCATAGCACAAAATCAATTTTTGTCACCCTTCTTCACTTCTCTTATTTTCATTTCTTATTGTAAAGGTGGAAAATGTCATGAGTATTACCAAATTAATTTTAGGGTTTTGTTTGTATTATAATTTCCAATCCCATGTTTGAAGTTTGTCTAGACTTTTCTTGTCCAACTTCCTAGGCTGTTACTGGATTAATCCGATTTGAAAATTCAAACTCGTTAATGAATGTTTGATTCAATAATCCAAGAAAATCTTAATTTAATTGATCTAATTATTGTCAGATTGGATTCATCTAAATCCCATCCATTATTATTATCAATTTGATCCCAATTTCATATTTAAATTTAGGTTTAAATTACATTCACTGCTCTTAAGATTTGGAAAAAATACAACAAATTTCATAGTTTTAGCATAATTATACCATACTTGTAGAGTTTATTGTGTTTTCTCCAAAACTGAAAAAAGGTCAAGTGTAAATTACCATATATACATGAATATTATATTTTAAAAATAATGAGCAACAATTAAAAAATTACGAAAATAAATTTTGAATAAGAAATAAGATTATAATAAAACAAGTTATGTTAGACTTTTATATTGGATGACGAGATAAATCAAATTCAAATTCAGATGATTTCTAATTGGATTTGTCATAATCAGATCAAGGCTGGGTTCAGACTATTTTGTAATAGGATCGAATTTAGATTATATCAGATTTGGTCCAAATCTAATCCATTAATTGGCCTACACCTTCCCTAGAGGTGTAAATTTGGCTTAGCCCGACCCACTCGAGCCCAGGCTCAGGCCGACCCATGTCAAGCCGCGCAGGCTCTCATCAAAATTTGGTTTGGCCAGAAAATTAGGCCCAGACCTAGGGGGTATTTAAGCTTGGACAGGCCCGCGGGCTGGGTTGGCGGGCCTATGCATGGGCTCGAACTTGGGTTGGGCTTGGGCGGGTTTAAACATTTTTGTAATTTTTTTTAAAATTTTTTTTTTCACTAAAATTTTATTCTTTTCTACTAAAAATGACATTAGGCCTCGGGTGGGCCAGGTTTCGGGCCGAGCTTTGAATGGGTCTTGAGCGGGTTGATGGACCAGGTTACAAGTCGTGTCAAGTTTCAAAATGATGGCTCAGACCTAGGGTCCAAGATTAGGCTTAGGTCCAAACCTAACCGGGCCTGGCCCACCTTGAGCCGTGAGCGGATTTCGGGTCACCCAAGAGCTACATGCTATTTTTACACCACTAACCTCTCCCAACAGATAATAATGACTCTAATGATCACGTACAAGAAGGGTTGCCACCCTCTGTGGTCCTCCTTTCTACAATTTTTTTATTATCAAGCAAAAATGGCACTGTTTTGCTCTGCCATGGATACTATGAACCTACTTTTATTTATATTGATGATTCATAGGGGTGTAAATTTGGCCCAGCCCAGCCCATGTTAGGCCTTGCGGACTCCCGCCAAAATTTGGGGCCGGGCAGGCCCACGGGCCAGAAAATTAGGCCTAGCCTAAGGGGGTATTCGGGCCTTGGGTGGGCCGGTGGGCCTAGGCTCAGGCTTGGGCCAGGCCTGAATATTTTTTTCTATTTTTTTCACCAAAAATGACACTAGACCTTGGGCGGACCACGTATTAGGCCGGGCTTTGAGTGGGCCTTGAGTGGGCTGATGGGTCGGGCTACGGGTCAGCCTAGACGGGTCGAGCCAGGATGTGAAATGATGACCCAAGATCTCGAACTGGGCTTAATCCCAAGCCTAATCGAGCCAGCCCATCCCAAATTGTGGGCGAATTACAAGCCGCTCAAGGACCGCTTTACACTCCTAATGATTCATAATAACCTTCCAAAAGGAAATTTACCCATTAATAATAATAATAAATTACCTTTTTAAAAGGGAGTAGTTGTGCAATGAAACCTTTGTGAGCACTAACATGCAACAGTTAGGTCGCGCACACAAATTAGGGGGGTCCACCGACTTCTAATCAATTGGCTACTTTCTCTTCTTTTTTTTTTTCTTTTTTCTTTTTTTTTTTTTTTTTTTTTTTTTTTTTTAGGGTATCAATTGGCTACTTGTAACCCTATTTATATGAATAACCCTGTGGATAACACTCTGATGTGTTTGGAATTTAAGTACGTAAAAATAAAATAAAATAATATTATAATATGAATGTTATTTAAATGGTAAGAGTGTTCTGATTGAAATTAAAGGTTTTGGACTCAAACCTTGTGCACCTACTATAAGGTTTTGGCCTATTTTGAAAAATGGGTTAAAAGTCACTCCCTAACTTTTAACCCACTTCCTCTCTCAAAAAAAGAGGGAGGGGGGGGGCTAAAAATCAAAAAATCAAAAATCAAAAATCAAAAAATCAGTTTTTAACCATCTTCCCAAAACACTCCACAATATTAGGTAGGACCATGTTAAATGATGAAATCCACATATATACCTTTTGTCTTACTTAGTATATTAATTGATACACTAATTAGTATTTATTGCATTACTCTACTTGTAATTAATTGATCAAGTGATGTAAGAGCATCTCCAATGAGAGCTGTTATTGCCAAAATTTGGTAGTAGAAAGACCAAACTTTGCTTCAATGGCAAGTTATGGCAGCTGTCAAATTTGAAAAATACCAAAATTTGTGTTAAATTTGACACAAGTTTTGACAACTGCCATAACTGTCAACTTACAAAAATAGCATCCCTCTCTCCCTTCCTTCCTCTCAACAAAACATGTGAAAACCCATATTTAAATTATTCTTAAAAGAAAATAAATAAATAAATTAATTAATTGTCTCTTAAATTTTGGACATTGAATTATTATTGTGTGACATGTATAATGTTTTATGTTGGGAGTTTTTTTTTTTGTTGGTATAACATTATTGGTGATTGAGAATTGAATAATTTGTGTTTAATATATAAAGTTACTGATAAAGGATTAATCCGGGTATTCAGGGTGAGCCCTGGTTTTTAATAATTTTTAAGTAAATTGTATCGCGAAACCCTAAGATGGCACGGGGATTATTTGAACCCTTATCGGTATTTGGTTTTAGAATAAGGGTGGATGTGCGGTTGGCACGTAGGGAAGTTACATACCCCTTGCAGACCGTTCCCTTGGGGCAGACCACGGATGTCACGGCTTGGGTATATAATTCCGGGCGTGGGCATCTTTGGTAGTTCTTGAATATTTGACCAAGAGGGGGTTTGTAAATTAACCGTGGCCATGACTTAGTGGTTGGTAAGTTAAACCTCTTTGGCGAGATTTCAAAGGTCACCTAAGTTATTAAAATTATTTGAATTATTTTATTGGTTGTAATTTATGTTTACAATTATATTATTATCTCGTGTTTATAATCTCATTATTTTCTCTCAAAAAGAATGGTAGGTTGGTTATGTTTTCTTACTGTGTTGCAAAACTCATGGCATATATTTTTGAAAAATGCTTTCTGAAAAATGACCATAATATGTTTATTGAGTATTCTGTAGATTTATATGAATTTTAGAGTTGTATAAGTAATTTATTTATAATTTTATTTGCAAGATATACATTCTGAAAATTTTGACAGATTAAAGAGGAATAAAAAATTATCTCTTCAATTGTTTATTTATAACTTATTTTTGAGAAATTCTTTCTGAAAAATGACCTAAACATATTTATTGAATATTCTGTACATTTTCATGAATTTTAGAACTATATAAATAATTTATTTATAATATTTATTACCTAAGGTATAACCTGAAAATTTCTGGACAGATTTAAGATCATCACTTCAATTATTTATTTGGATAAAAATCAGTTATTGTGTTGGTCTAATTCATCAAATATTGTAAATTAGTAATCCATGTATGGGTGTATTGTGGTTTATTTAATATTGTGCTAGTCTAATCTTATAGATTAAAAGTCCATGCATGTGTGTAATTATGATTTATTTCTTCTTTTCTTTTTTTGTATCAAATTATTATTTCATATCTAACATTATTGGTAATTAAATTTTGAATTATTGTGAATATCTCAACGAGTAAAGAGACATGAAATTTAACCAATGATACATTAAAATGTAAAAGTGATGGGGTGAGCCCGGTCTAGAATCTTGCGCAAGTAAGTTGCGAACCCTAACATGGCATGGGAAGGTATTTCGGCTCTTATCGGTGTAGGCGATATAAGGTTGGTGGTGCGGGCGTCACAACATAGACCGTTCCCTTGGGGCAGACCGTGATGTCACGACTCGGGTATGTAACTCTGGTGCGTGAGCATCATTGGTAGTTACTGTAAGTAACATTTGAATATTTGACCAAGGGGGAGTCAGAATTGCCCGTGGCCATTGCTTAGTAGTTGAATGGAAATAGTGCTCCGCGGGGAGTTACTTAAACTTATCTGATAAACTAAATCTATGAAAATTTAAAAAAGAAAAGCGAGCATTTTCCTTATGATGAAATACTACCTCTGTTTGTCATTTATTTATTTATTTATTATCTGTTGTTATTATTTCAACTGATGGCATTCCTATTATGCTTATTAAATGCTACCTGTTATTTTGTTACTACGCATTATTCATTGTGGGTATTATTATCGGGGTGGGTATTTCGGGTTGTAATATCTTATTGAGCTCGTCGCTCATTGGCATCCTCGTTGCCCTGGCGTTTCATGCCAGGTACCGAAGAAACCGAAGGAAACACCGAGGTTTATGAAGGCAACATTCAGCCCTGATTAGCTTGAGGCGTGCCAAAGTTCCATAAACCATTTTTCTGAATTTTCTAGTTTTTCTCTAGTTTTTTTTTTTTTTTTTTTTTGTGTACTAAGACAAAGTTTTAAGTTTGACTAGAGTTGTAATTTAAGAATTCTTAGTTTTGGTGTTGTTAATTAATTTATGATGGTAAATTTGGAGGCAACATTGATGAGGATTCTTAATTACGAAAATTGATTTTAAGTTTTAAGGGCAAAATACCAATAAATCCCAAATTTTAATTTGTCAAACCATTTGGTCCTGCCTTTTATTTTGTAGACTAATAAGTTCTATTTGAATGTTAAAAGCTCACTATAGGCCTTTTTTAGATTTCTCTTCTTTCCGAACATCAACAACATTAACTACACCAACAATATCATCAACATCATCAAACATCAACTACATCACCAACATCATAAAACATCATCAACATCATCAAACATCAAACATCAACTACATCATCAAACATCACCAACATCATCAACAACATCAAACTTCAACTACATCATCATACATCATCAACTACAACATCAAACATCACCATAGTCCTATTTTCAATAACTTCCTAAAATTCTTAAAGAATTCAAACTTCTGCATTGATTTACATGCAAATAAACAGAACTTCTCAGCTAAAACATTGGCATTCGCTTTGTCACACCTTCAAAATAATAACATTAAACCCATCAATTTAGACATGCATTTACATGAGAGACAAACATCATTCTATTCCACAGAGTAATTCTTTACAAGAAGCATTACATATTAACAACGGAAGCAAATGCCTTACGGGCTTACAGTTATCCAAGCTAACACTTGGTTACAAAGAAGAGAGTACTAACTCAAATACATATTAAGCCCTTGGCTTGAAATTTACATGTAGTACAACAAAAGATAACAAAACCACAAACGTCTGTCTGCTTCTAGCCTCCCAGGCGATATCCTTGGAGGTGGCATGCTACCTGTACCTGAAAATGATGTTCCCATATAAGGTGAGCCACAGCGCAGTAGAAATACACTAAACCAACTATGAATAGTGACTAAAAGATCAACAACTGAAAGATGGTCAACACTGATACATTCATTTATGTCTTACTACAATTCCATGACAATCAAGTCTATGCTACACTTCACTTTCCATTTCTTATTCAACTTTGAGTTTGAAAATAAGGCTCAGTACTCTGGCCAAAAATTTGATGAGATTTTAGTTCACCACTAGAACACTTTCGAAATCCAAGGTGAATACACATTTTGGTGTTGTATCAACCTAACATAGAAACATTTCTATACTTCACAATTGATAACGATATACATTTTAGTGCTATATCAAATCAATCCAAACGCTTCCGTACTTCACAAAATGATGATGATATACATGTTAGTGCTATATCAAATCAAACAAACAACACTTCAATTGATAAGCATATGAGCTGTATCAACACTTCAATAGATAAGCATAAGAGCTGTATCATAACTACAATGGGAGAGCATATGAGCTGCATCCCCGGGTCCATCCCCCATCTCCCCATAACCATTAACCGGCTTAGAGGTACATCCCCCATCTTCCCCTAAACCGTGGAGTACATCCCCCATCTCCTCCCATACACAAGTAATGCATATAAGCACGGAATCATATACGCAATCAATCAATACACAAAGTCAATGTATTCTAACAACTGCCCACACATAATGCATATAAACACACTGGTCGTATGCACAATCAATCAATACATAAAGTTAATGTATTCTACTGACCGTCATACTCTATGACACATCCAATTGATTAGTTTTAGTTTGCCTAATCATCATGCATTGTCTACAACAATCAATACTACCCTCCACCGGTAGTCCAAAGCAATTATCTCTAAACAGGAAATAAATGCACAAATGGATAATATATCAACATTTCAACTAGGTGAGCAATGAATGATTCCACTACACCCTTCAGTCCCATACATTTCCAACTTCAACATTCTCAACTCAATTCTTCAATTTCTTTAATTAATTATCTACATTAATTAATTAAACCAATTAGGGCAAATTACCATAATTCACAAAAAAACCCTAAGGTTCCATTTCTATCAATGTTCCAACATTAATCTCATTTCTCTATGCCTAACTTGCATATAGGTTTATTATAATTAAAACCCCAACTTTTGTAAATTTACACAAAAGACCCAATCTTTCTCAAAATTTCCCAACAACCCCCCAACATATCAGAATGCCAAAATTTAAAGACAAAACTCATAAGATGGAGTAGGTTATCCCTACCTCGAAGTTTGAGCTCAAACGGAGATGAAGACTCAAAGACCAATGTGCTCCAAATCCAAAGATTTTCAGATTAAATCGAAGCTCTCAACACCCTCTATCTTTTTAACAAAGGCCCTAGGGTAGATTCACACTCTAGGGAGATGATTTCTTAGAGAGAAGGCAAGTCTAGAGAGAGAGGCTCTCGGATTTTAGAGTTTGAAATCAAAAGTGGGTGAAAAATGGTTTAAAATCCGCTACTGCCTCGCTGATAAAGATAGGCTCGCTCGAGCGAAGGCCTGCTCGCTCGAGCGACCAGACACAAGAAACACTCGCTCGAGCCAAGACAGCCTTGCTCGAGCCAACAACCCAGAAGCTCGCTCGAGCGACCAACTCCGCGCTCGAGCGAAAAACGAACCAGATCGCTAGAGCGAAGAAAAGCTCGCACGAGCCAAGAAATGCAACCTTCAGGTCTGAGCCAGACGCAATCGCTCGCTCGAGCGAAGCCACTCTGGCTCAAGCCACCAGACACAAAAACCAACTCTCGCTCGAGCGACCAAACCCTCGCTCGAGCGAAGGACCAAAAACAAAAGCTCGCTCGAGCGACCAACTCCTCGCTCGAGCGAAGGTCCAAAAATCTGGACAGCAACACTAGGTTTCCAACCCAACTAACCTGCAACCAACCTGCCCAATACATCCTATAACTCAAGAAGAAGGAAATAAAGGACAACAACAACAATTATCTAACAACGGGATCTACGGAACATAAGTCCGGATACAACAACTAACTGAGAAAAGACCGGGGTCGCTATACGCTTGACAAAACAAAACCGAGTCAATAATCAATATGGAAATTAACACTTACCCATTCCTCGAATGGCTGCTTCCCCCAAAACCCGATATCAAATCATCGAATTCCCGAGCATTCTTCTCCAGTTTTATCGATTTCTTCCCCGAACCATTTGATCTCAACCCCATTCCACCAAAATCTCCTAACACATCATCAACTAGAGCACTCTGCTTCAATGGCGTAGCAATAGACCCAAACACCTCATCATTATTACCTGAACCCAAGCTCTTGGACCTTGCAATACCTCCAAAGATATCATCATCATCATAATTATATACAGTTGACTTCACACCAAAATTATTAGAACCCCTAAAAATGGAATCCAAATCAAAACCATCACCACCAGCAGATGGCTTGGAAGTGTTAATAGGTCCACCAAATACATCATCAAAACCATCAAAGTTACCAAAATTCTGATCTTTTTGAGTACGAGTGGATCGGAAAATTCCATCGACGCCAAGATTGAAGGACCCATTAATGGAATTTGAATTATATACAGGGGAGGATTTGGAGTCGAACCCAGAATGGATTCCGAGATTTCGAGGGAACCCATTGTTGATTTTGTTTTATGATGTTGATGATGTTTTATGATGTTTTATCACCAACATCATAAAACCCTCAGGACTAAACATAAAAAGGACTAAATGGTTTACAAAAAAACACTCAGGACTAGATAGAGCAACATTTCCCAAGATGGGATTTATGAGTAATTTTTCCAAGTTTTAAACCTTATTATGATGTCCCCAAATTTTGGGGCGTCACAACATGTTTTACATTTTAATGTATCATTGGTTAAATTTCGTGTCTCTTTACTCGTTGAGATATTCACAATAATTCAAAATTTAATTACCAATAATGTTATACCAACTCATTAAAATCCGAACATAAAATATTACACATATCACACAATAATAAACAGTTGTACAAAATTTAAATAAACAATTTATTTAAACCATGGTATGAAATAATAATTTAGATATATATATAAAAAAAAAAGAAGGAAATAAATCATAATTGCACACATACATGGACTTTTAATCTATAAGAATAGACTAGCACAATATTAAATAAACCACAATACACCCATACATGGATTACTAATTTACAATATTTGATGAATTAGACCAACACAATAACTGATTTTTATCCAAATAAATAATTGAAGTGATGATCTTAAATCTATCCAGAAATTTTCAGGTTATACCTTAGGTAATAAAAATTATAAATAAATTATTTATATAGTTCTAAAATTTGTGAAAATGTACAGAATATTCAATAAATATGTTTAGGTCATTTTTCAGAAAGAATTTCCCAAAAATAAGTTATAAATAAACAATTGAAGAGATAATTTTTGATTCCTCCTTAATCTGTCAAAATTTTCAGAATGTATACCTTGCAAATAAAATTATAAATAAATTACTTATACAACTCTAAAATTCATATAAATCTACAGAATACTCAATAAATATGTTATGGTCAATTTTCAGAAAGCATTTTCCAAAAATAAGTTATAAATAATTCTTAAAAATTTTAAGAGTGTTTATGACACAGATTTATCACATTTTCTTAAATTAATTCTGTACTTAAGTTTATAAATCAATTCCATGATCTAAAAATTTATTATGCAACTAGACTTCTCAAATTTCATTTTTTTCTTAGAAATTACCAGATTTGGTTTAATATAAAATTTTTAATGATTTTTCAAACACATAATAAAATCTGTCTATAACTCCAGATTTGGTTAAAAATCTATATAAATTCGTACAAAACTCAATAATTGTTGAAAAATTTTGTGGATGAACTAGACATCATTATCAACAACGTTTTAGAAGAAATCATCTTCAAATTTTGAGTATAAAATTGCCTAAAAATTCGTACAACTTTCTGGCAGATTCAAAGGGCCAAAAACATCTTCAATAATATTTTTAATGGCATAAACTATACATGCAAGTCCAAATTTCACAATATTATCATGATTTTCAGATTACCAATATTTAATATACCATCATAAATTTTTTATACAATTATAAATAAAATCCTATCTACAAGTTTAGACAATTTATCATATGTATATAATCTGAAAATTTCAAATATAAAAAAATGAGAGGATTGAGAGGGTTTTCTTACCTAAAATCTTCAATTAATGAATCCTTAACAAAATCTTGAACTCCTCTTCAATTCTTCACTTTCCCAAGCTTTTTCCTTAGCCTTTCTTTACCATTTCCAGCACATGAATTCTAAGCTTTGAAATCTCTCTCTCTCCAATGTCTCAACTCTTAAACTCATTTTTTTTTTTTTTTTTTTTAGGAAATGCTCTCAACACAATGCACAATACATACACCTCATTCTTCCATTACACACCACGTGTGCACATGAACACTAACACATTTCATTGAGGCTCCAGCACATCACTCACATGCACACACACCCACAGTAGATTTCTCAATACACCCACACCCATAAACACTCTCACTTCTAGACTCTTACATAATTCAATTTATATTTTTGCTTAATTTAATAAATTTTAAAAAATCTTGATTAACACATAATTAAATTAATCAAACCTAATCACAAATCCCACATAAGTTAATTGGTCTAATTTGACTTCCATTAAGGCCCAATTAATTTTGTTCAATTTATCATTCTGAATCAGATTTCAAATCAAACTCCCAAAAGGCTGCAAATATCAAAGCTCTAGGTTAGAATACCTGGGGACGGTGGGAAGAGGTTTAACCTCAATTGAGGAGTAGTATCATGTGTTAGAAGGAATAGAATTATGTACCTCATAGTTTATGAGAGCTTTATGCTAATCATAGTAACTATCCTTGTTTGATCCTAACTAGCTTGACGCCAAATTTGTCGGATGTAAAATCATCACTTCCCTATCTTCATTGAACCTTTCCAATTCGACAAAGTATTGCCTTAAGATGATCAATTGGCAATTCTTGAGCCATGTTTATTGTATCTTGTATGTTGTTCTCTTGAAAGCCGGTTACACTCTTTTAATCCTTACAAGGTGAAGAATCGTAGGTGTTTGGTTTGAAATGTGTATGGCCAAACACAATTTCAATTCAAATATCTAGTTTGATCACCAGCTCCATAATCTTAACCCTATTAACAGTTCAAAACCATCATGTCATCCGACTATACCGTCTGTTCAAATTCCATTTGAATTCTTATGCTAGTTATGCCATTGTCGTAGCCACGTCATACTCTTTCTTCTCTACCATAACTGTGTGAATCTTGGGATTAGAGCTTGAACGATTAGAAACACCTATGAGTGTAGCTTCACTGCTAGCAGGTCAAACTCGAGTAGATCTCGTATGCAAATCATGCGAACTAGGAGTCTCTAGTTTGCGTTTAACTTGTCTGCGACTCTAGATGATCTGAGACTATTGGTTCAAGTTTTCTTTACCGAAAAAAAAATAAAATTAATTAAAACTAAATTAAATTAAAAATTAAAATAAAAAGTTTTGAGGAGTCTGTTGTAAAAGTGATGATTGGTGTAGTCACTCCAACTTTCTCGCACCCGAGAGCATTAGTATAGAATCCTTAAGGATTGTCTGAAGAGTATTAATCTGAATTTGAGTTAAGCATCTCGCTTAAGAGAATAGACTTATGTGATCTACATTACCCACGTGTTTCGGCCTACGGTTAGAAATAACTTTGCCCCGACTAGGTTATATTATGATAATACTATCTGTTTTGCTAATTAAAAGACATAAAAAATGAACTCTTCTTCGCCAACCTTAGGACGTTATTCGAATTTCCGGCATAATAACATTGACTCGGGAGAACATGTTTCAGATTCATAATCATTGCATTATGTGTTTCAACTCCAAACGATTTAACGATCACCTACGTAGGGGAGTGGGTTTAATCCTGACCGAGAAGTATTGCGCATTAGATATATATACTTATATATATATATATATATATAAAGGGAGGGTCACTATTATTCTTACGAGGTTTGTGTTGATCGTCATTTTCCTATCTCATATATATAACCTTTGCTTGATGTTGTTCATCTTCAAGAATAAGTCATTACCATTTTTTTTCCAATTCCACCATTGATAAATTGACAACCTTGTAGCCTTGATTATCCTATCTAGTACTAGAATTTTGTAAACAGTCGCAATCTCTTTACTCAGTGACAAACCTTGGATATTTATTTTGACACACGTAGGGCCAACGTAGTTTCAGGTTAGATATCTAGTTTAGTCACTTCCTCCATGATCTTGATCACATGAAAGTCCAAAACTATAATGTCACTCATTCTGTTGTATTGTTCATCCGTATTCCATTTGATCCTTATGTTAATTGATATTGTTGTTATAGCCACTTTGTATTCTGTTATCCTTATTACTTTTGTACCAACCTTGGGCTTAGAGTGACCAGTTAGAACTCTTTTGGTGTGACTCATTTGTAATCAAAACCTACACGACGAAAATTTCTATCAAACCAGTCTTAAAACTCTTGGTTATATGTTTTTCATCGTATTCCTTCACATTTGCAGATCACTAGAATTGGTATGCAAACCCTTACGAATTGTTCGTATACTTGAATTCTCGAACCTCGAGACATGAAGATGTTCGACATCGACATCATCTTGGACACAGATTGATTGTCCATACACTAAGCCGTAATTAGTGGCCACCAGAAGAAGGAAATGACTTATGCATTCGATGGAACGCTGTAATTGTTTAAGGAGGATAGACTAGCCTTCTAACCACAACAAGTTGATGAATGACACTAGCAGTCTACAAGACAGTCAACAAGACTAATCCTTAGCAAGTGTGCGAATGTTTTCTTGAGCAAAGGGCTTCACATTGAAGCAATGGGGTCATTACAATGAACAGTTTGAAAGTTTTGCAAATCACAAGAGCTTCATGCAACCGTGTACGTCAAAGGACCTAAACATGAGACAAAAGCATTGAATGGAAGATGAGAGAGGATGTGAACGAGTTAAGACTGGAAACTAATAACTTAATAATAGAGTTTGCTCATTTATTACCCACAACTTTTCAAAACCCAAGGACAACTTAAATTTCGAGGACGAAATTTTTTTAAGGGGTATAGATTGTGAAACCCCGTATTTTTATATAATAAAAATAATATATATTTTTAATTTTCTTAAATAATTATTCACAATATTTTGAATTTAATAGTCTGTATATTTTTATACTGAACTTTTATTCAAAATAAAATAAAATAAAATATTTTTTTTTGACTTTATATTATTACTCAATATAAATTTCTGAACCTTATGATATTTTTATTATATTATTCTCTATATTTTTTTGTAATCAAATTACACTGAAACCTAATATTTTATATACTAAAACCCAATCAAAAAAAAAACCATGGGCTTGCTCCCCATGTTTTCTCACCTCCCACATTCCACGTGTAATCATTTTCTAGATCAAAAGAAAATGTGGTGGACATGCAGATGCTATATACACCAGCTGTTCCATTTCCTTTTATCCCTTCTTTTTAATTTCTATCTTCTTTTACTCTTCCTCATTTTGCCCATAAATTGAGCCTAAGTTTTCCTCACCTCTCTTCACTTCCAGTTTCATCTCTCTCGGTTCCTTCTCTTTCTCTCCACCTCTCATTCTCAAAACTCTCTTTCTCCTTCCTTATCTATGTTTTTCCTCCTCCCTCCGACCTCCATAGCCATGGCCTCAACCCATACTATTACCATCCGAACAACCAACCTGCGAACTTCACCACCATTGGTAATTAAATTTTGAATTATTGTGAATATATCAACGAGTAAAGAGACACGAAATTTAACCAATGATACATTAAAATGTAAAATTGATGGGGTGAGCCTGGTCTAGAATCTTACGCAAGTGAGTTGCGAATCCTAACATGGCACGGGAAGGTATTTCGGCTCTTATCGGTGTAGGCGATATAAGGTTGGTGGTGCGGGCGTCACAACATAGACCGTTCTCTTGGGGCAGACCGTGATGTCACGACTCGGGTATGTAACCCTGGCGTGTGGGCATCATTGGTAGTTACTGTAAGTAACATTTGAATATTTGACCAAGGGGGAGTCAAAATTGACAGTGGCCATTACTTAGCGGTTGAGTGAAAATAGTGCTCCGCGAGGAGTTACTTAAACTTATCTGATAAACTAAATCTATGAGAATTTAAAAAGAAAAGTGGGCATTTTCCTTATGATGAAATACTGCCTCTGTTTGTCATTTTTATTTATTTATTATCTACCGTTATTATTTCAACTGATGGCATTCCTATTATGCTTATTAAATGCTACCTGTTATTCTGTTACTACGCATTATTAACTGTGGGTATTATTATCAAGGTGGGTATTTCGGGTTGTAGTATCTTATTGAGCTCGTCGCTCATTGGCATCCTCGTTTCCCTGGCGTTTCATGCCAGGTACCGAAGAAACCAAAGGAAACACCGAGGTGTTGGAAGGCAAAATTCAGCCCTGATTGGCTTGAAGCGTGCCAAAGTTCCATGAACCATTTTTCTGAGTTTTCTAATTTTTCTCTAGTTTTTTTTATTTGTGTACTAAGACAAAGTTTTAAGTTTGACTGGAGTTGTAATTTAAGAACTTTTAGTTTTGGTGTTGTTAATTAATAGATGGTGGTAAATTTGATGGCAACATTGATGAGGATTCTTAATTACGAAAATTGATTTTAAGTTTTAAACCTTATTACGATGTCCCCAAATTTTGGGGCGTCACAACATGGTATAGAATCCTCATCAATGTTGCCACCAAATTTACCACCATCCATTAATTAACAACACCAAAACTAAAAGTTCTTAAATTACAACTCTAATCAAACTTAAAACTTTGTCTTAGTACACAAATAAAAAAAAAAAACTAGAGAAAAATTTGAAAACTCAGAAAAATTGTTCATGGAACTTTGGCACGCTTCAAGCTAATCAGGGCTGAATGTTGCCTTCCAACACCTCAGTGTTTCCTTTGGTTTCTTCGGTACCTGGCATGAAACGCCAGGGCAACGACGATGCCAATGAGCGACGAGCTCAATAAGATACTACAACCCAAAATACCCACCCCAATATTAATACCCACAATGAATAATGCGTAGTAACAGAATAATAGGTAGCATTTAATAAGCATAACAAGAATGCCATCAGTTGAAATAATAACAATAGATAATAAATAAATAAAAAATGACAAACCGAGGCAGTATTTCATCATAAGGAAAATGCCCACTTTTCTTTTTAAATTCTCATAGATTTAGTTTATCAAATAAGTTTAAGTAACTCCCCGCGGAGCACTATTTTCACTCAACCGCTAAGCAATGGCCACGGGCAATTCTGACTCCCCCTTGGTCAAATATTCAAATGTTACTTCCAATAACTACCAATGATGCCCACGCACCAGGGTTACATACCCGAGTCGTGACATCACGGTCTGCCCCAAGGGAACAGTGTATGTTGTGACGCCCACACCACCAACTTTTTATCGCCCACACCGATAAGAGCGGAAATACCTGCCCCTGCCATGTTAGGGTTCGCAACTCACTTGCGCAAGATTCTAGACCGAGCTCACCCATCACTTTTACATTTTAATGTATCATTGGTTAAATTTCCTGTCTCTTTACTCGTTGAGATATTCACAATAATTCAAAATTTAATTACCAATAATTTTAGGTATGAAATAACAATTTGATACAAAAAAAGAAGAAGAAATAAATCATAATTACACACATGCATGGACTTTTAATCTATAAGATTAGACTAGCACAATATTAAATAAACCACAATACACCCATACATGGATTACTAATTTACAATATTTGATGAATTAGACAAACACAATAACTGATTTTTATCCAAATAAATAATCGAAGTGATGATCTTAAATCTGTCCAGAAATTTTCAGGTTATACCTTAGGTAATAAATATTATAAATAAATTATTTATATAGTTCTAAAATTCATGAAAATGTACAGAATATTCAATAAATATGTTTAGGTCATTTTTCAGAAAGAATTTCCCAAAAATAAATTATAAATAAACAATTGAAGAGATAATTTTTTATTCCTCTTTAATCTGCCAAAATTTTCAGAATGTATATCTTGCAAATAAAATTATAAATAAATTACTTATACAACTCTAAAATTCATATAAATCTACAGAATACTCAATAAACAAGTTATGGTCATTTTTCAGAAAGCATTTTTCAAAAATATATGCCATGAGTTTTGCAACACAGTAAGAAAACATAACCAACCTACCATTCTTTTTGAGAGAAAATAATGAGATTATAAACACAAGATAATAATATAATTGTAAACATAAATTACAACCAATAAAATAATTCAAATAATTTTAATATCTTAGGTGACCTTTGAAATCTCGCCAAAGAGGTTTAACTTACCAACCACTAAGTTATGGCCACGGTTAATTTGGAAACCCCCCCCCCTTGGTCAAATATTCAAGAACTACCAAAGATGCCCACGCCCGGAGTTATATACCCAAGCCGTGACATTCGTGGTCTGCCCCAAGGGAACGGTCTGCAAGGGGTACGTAACTTCCCTGCGTGCCACCCGCATATCCACCCTTATTCCAAAACCAAATACCGATAAGGGTTCAAATAATCCACGTGCCATCTTAGGGTTTCGCGACACAATTTACTTAAAAATTATTAAAAACCAGGGCTCACCCTGAATACCCGGTATTAATCCTTTATCAGTAACTTTATATATTAAACACAAATTATTCAATTCTCAATCACCAGTAATGTTATACCAACAAAAAAAAAAAAAAAAATTCCAACATAAAACATTATACATGTCACACAATAATACTTCAATGTCCAAAATTTAACAGACAAATAATTTAAATCATGGTATGAACATAATAACTTAGATATTAAAATTTTAAATAAATTATTTACACAATCCTAAAATTCGTGCAATTGAACAGAATACTCAACAGGGATGTTTAGGTCACTTTTTAGAAAGAATTTCAGAAAAATAAGATGTAAATAATTCTGTAAAATTTCCAGCAATCTTTATGATACAGGTTTGTCACATTTCCTTACATTAATTCCATGCTTAATTTTATAGATCAAGTCTATAATCTAAAAATTTATCATGAAACTAGACTTCTCAAATTTCATCTTTTAGTTAGAAATTACCTGATTTGGCTTAGTATAGAATTTTAAATAAATTTTCAAATACATAGTAAAATCTGTCTCACAATTTCAGATTTAGTTAAAAATTTGTATAAATTCGTAGAAAGCTCAAAAATTGTTGCCAAAATTCCTGGATGAACTAGACATCATTATCAAGAACTTTGTAGAAGAAATCATCTCGAAATTTTGAGTATAAAATTGTCTAAAAATTCAGGCAACATTCTCGGTAAGAAAACCCTCTCAATCCTCTCATTTCTTTTTATTAGTGAAGTTTTCAGATTATGTCCTTGTGATTAAAATGACTACTCATAAATAGAAATTTTATATATATGTGTAGGAATTTTGTGATGTGTATATCAAGTGTTTGAAGATGTTGATAGTCTTAAAATCATCTTATTATTGTAAAGAAATAAGCTTGCATGTGTAGTTTATACATTTAAAGAGAAGATTGAAAATAATTAATCAATAATGGCTCGATGAACTAACAACCAGTCCATTCCTAGGATGACGTCAAAATCAAACATATCCATAACCCTTAGATCACATATCAAATATGAACCGGAGATTTCTAGTTCACAAGACTTACATACTAGATTTACTCGGGTTTGGCCCTCTAAGGGTGAAGCAACACTTATTGCTATTTCTAACGTTTCGGGTTGCAAACCCAAACTTGACACACATGCAGTGGATATAAAAGAATGCGAAGCTCTGGAATCGGACAATACTTTAACCCAAGAATTCATAAGAATTAATATACCTTGAATTACTGCTGGGTTACCAACATCCTCTTCTCCTTGGAGAGCATACATTCTTCCTACTGCCTGTTGGTTAGTCCCTCCTGGTTTCTTTCCATTTCCAGCTCCTTGCGGTTGTGTTCTTGGTCGGCCTGCATTCCTAGAGGCTTGTGGCTACCCCTTGTTGGCCTGAGTATTTTGAGTAGGCTTAGAACCTTGCCCTGGTTGGCGTTTGTTGTATTGTTGTGCCCCTCCCTGATCCGTAAAATACTTCCCACCCTGAGGACACTCACTTCGACAATGCCCTTGCTGACCACATCTGAAACACTTTCCTTTCCACTCATTTACAAAGTTTCCTCCTTGCTGGTTTCCTCGATTCTGTCTTTGTTGCTGTTGTAACCCTCCGGTATAAGGTGCTGGCGTAGGATGGTCTCTGGTGTTGCGGACTGGGCCCCCTCCACGTGGTTGGTTGTTGTTCCTTGATCGCTGATTTCGAATGCGTTTGGAATCCGCTAACTCCCATTCCACAATTAAAGCTCGATCCACCATTTGAGCATAGGTGAAAAGTTGCACTGTGATCAATCTTTCTCTAATGTCTGTGTCCAAGCCCCATTCAAATCGCCTAACCTTATCCTCTTCATTTGCTACTATGGCTTAAGCGTACCGTGAAAGGGCTTCAAAACGGTTCGCATATTGAGCAACCGACATTTTTCCTTGTTTCAGTTGAAGGAACTCTTGAATAATTTCTTGTCTGAGTGAGTTAGGAAAATACTTTTCCATGAACAGGTCTTCGAACTGTCTCCAAGTTAATGTCTCTACTTGTCGAGTACTTTTGATCATTTCCCACCAATGATCTGCTTCCCCTTCCATTTGAAATGTCGCCATGGTCACTCTATCTTGTTCATTTCGGATGTTGGAAGTATGTAGCAACTTCTTAATTTGTCTTAACCAAGCTTCAGCTTCATGGGGGTTTGATCCACCAACGAATTTGTGGGGACGTAGCTTTTCAAATTTTGCTATCATTTTCGATTTGTTTTGATCTTGGTTTCGGGGTGGTATATTGCCTACCCTATCAGCAATCGCGCATATAATTCGAGGGACATCGCCATCAGACACTCCATCACCATTACCGTTGTTATTATTTCTTGTTCGTCCAGCCATTCTGGATGATGGGCTTTTTTTTTTTTTTCCTTTAGTAATTCGTGATTTGTTCATTTATTTATTTATTATTATTATTATTATTATTATTATTATTATTATGTGCAAGGATGGTAAAAAAAACTTCATTAATTAGATTAGATAAGCTACAATTAGCAAAATACAAATAAAACAAAGGAAAAGATTAAATAACATACTATGGGCAAAAGATAGCTCCTACAATCCGAGTTAACTCCTACATTCACAATTCTAAACTAGGCAATTTTTACATGTGAGCATACAAAACAATCAGTTAGCCTAGTTTATAGTTCCCTTAAGACCCCTTAAAATAGCCAAGGAAAGTCTCTCCACACAAGGGCTTCCGGCTCCCATGTGGCTTGGAAAAGCCCCATGAATCGCCACAGCACCCTCACGAAGATAGCAGTTTCGCACACACGATGCCCTAGCAGCTGCACCGGCTCCTCCCGAGAGGTTCTCCAGTCTCTGAAGTCCACTGACCCATCTCTCCTCACAATTCTGCTTGGGTCGGGCATGATATACTGAAGGCTCCAAAAGTCAAAAAGGTCGCCCACCCTATCGGTGAAACCATCCGGGAAGGGGCCTAATTGATATACCCAGGGAGTCTCTTGTCTTAGAATCTGGATAGGTCCGATATAGGTACCCACCCAACTCTCAGCTTTCCAAGCACAGCCTCCTAGGGGATAAAGTCTGACATATACAAAAGAGCCAATCTGCAACCCGTTTCGCACATCCTAACCCTCAAATGTGGCTCTTACATCTCCAGTGCTCTCCTCGGTATTGCCTTCTATAAACTCATCTTCAGTGTCTGACTCAATCACAATAACCTCCAGGGGGTTGTATATTGGTACAACTTCTTCAGACTCAGGTTCAAGCTCAAGTTCAAGATCAGGTTCAGGGTCAAGCTCAGGCTCAGATTCATAGTCTTCTATAGGCATCTCCACTTCTTCACTTGGGCCAGATTCTATGTCATAGTTTTCCACCGAATTTTCCTCGTTAGAGTTAATGTCTGATGACCCTGGCATCCTACAATTAAAAGGTTTTAACTTAGTTAAGTCACCGAAAATTACAAATTAACGTAAGGTTTTCTTAAATGTAAAATAATAAATTACTACCCACGGCCCAAAGGTTCAAACCTAGGCTCTAGGTTAGAATACCTAGGGACGGTGGGAAGAGGTTTAACCTCAATTGAGGGGTAGTGTCATGTGTTAGAAGGAATAGAATTATGTGACTCGTAGTTTATGCGAGCTTTATGCTAATTTAACTGTCATGTTGATCAAAACATTTTTAGAAAAAAAAAAACAAAAGAAAATAATAATAATAATAATAATAATAATAATAATAATAATAATAATAATAATAATAAAAATAATAATAATAATAATAATCAAGGCAATGAATTAGAGGCATAGTTGAGTCAGTGATTCTATCTTCTCCCCCCGCTCGAGTCACCTAGTCAGTGTATTCATACCGGTCAGGGTATTTATACCAGTCAGTGTATATAAATGTGTTTGGATTGTTTTGCTTCGTTTCTCTTTCGTTAAGTTATTTTGTGGTTCAGGTCAGTATGGAATCAATGTCCAATTCATAGCTCAAATTCAATCATTCTCAAATTCAAATCAAATAAAATTATTTTCAAATTCAGAGTGATGTGCCAGTCACGCCATTGATGTACAGAACCTAAACTGATTTTATTGCAGTCTAGGGAGGACATCCCCGATTACAGAGGCTCCAAAAAAAATAAAAAAAAAAAAAACCCAAAAATAAAAAAAGAAAAAAAAAAGAAAAAAGAAAAAAAAAAGGAGGGATCTTGTTCTTCTTTCTCCTCCGGCAAACGGCCATATGCCGACCACATTTGCTTGACTCTCCTGCTGCTTTCTTCATCTCAATTTCGTTCTGGGAGACCTTCGAAGGCCCTGCCTTAGTGTTTTCACCAAGAGAGTTAACTCTTCACCGACCATCAAAGGTAAAATACGACGGCGCTCCAAATCGGGCCATACAAGTGGCCTGTCGTTTTACCTCTTTATTCTCCATAGAGGTGGCCTTCTATTTCAGTTCTTTGTTCTCCGCCTTCAGCGCGCAAATCTCCGCTCGCGCATCCTTATACATATGCTGAAGCAAAGTGAGTTGGGCGTTAACCCGATGTACCTCACACGTCTTGTTTTGCAGACGGTGAGACAGGTTAGTGACCGCGGCCACCGTCTCCATACACGACTTCAACGTGTAGTGGTTGGCTTTGAGCAGCCATCACTTGCTCAACTGTTAGTGTAGGAAGACTAGGATGAGTAAGAGCAGGGGCACTTGGCCCAGAGGAGCTCGATGGATCATTAAGATCCGAAAAAAGAGAGAGGGGGCGAGACGAAGCCATGTATAGGAAGAGAGAGGAAAGAAGGGAGTCGCAGAGAAATGGCAGAAAATAGAAAAAGGAAGAGAAGAAGGGGATGAAAGAGTGATGGAGAAGAGACACAAGAAGAGAGTCATTAAGAAGAAGAGAAAAGAGTGATGAAGAAGAAGAAGAAAACAGAATGGAAGAAGACAAAGAGGGAGAGAGAGCCGAGGCGAGCTTGCAAATCGAGGAGGCTTACTTTTGTCGGCCAACCGACGCAAAAGCAAGCCTGCGTGTCAAACGCGGTTTTCAAAGGAAGAGAACGAGGCGGGAGAGTTGTATGCATATATGTATATGAATTGTATATCTATGTATTATATACATTTGTTTGCATATTTGGTCACAAGAGTGGCTTGGGTTTAGTGGTTTGGCTCAGTGGTTGAAAGAGCAAGAGACTAAGCCTGAGGACAGGGGTTCGAAACCTCGTATCCCCACATCCATGCATTTTGAGTTTTTTTTCCTTTCTTTTTTTTGCGTGTTCAGGAGGAAGATATTCTTAAGACTGCGTTTCGAACGCGTTACGGCCGCTATATTAGTGTAAAAGTTAGTTTTAAATTAACCCAATTCAATCACTAACAAAGATATAATAATAATAATAATAATAATAATAATAATAATAATAATAATAATAATAATAATAATAATTTTGTGGGTGCTCAATATTTGTTATTTATAAATTATTTTATTAAGGATTTATTTTAGAATTAGAAATTGAACGTTCAAATAGCCTAAGGAGGTGAAAGTGATAAGTTAAATCAGTTTAATTTCAAGTATTGGACCCTATGAAAGTGTAATTAAATATTCGATTCAGTTTAATAAAACTAAGGTTTGATCAATTGGGTCTGAATTGGAGTTAATTGAGTTGTGAGGATTGATAATTTAAATTATTATGAATTAAATTTATTTATGAGGTGCTCAATTGAATATGTAATTTATAGATGGAGATTTTGAGTTTAATCTGAAATTGAAGGCCTTAAAGGTTTGAGAAACCAAAATTGATGAGCTCAATAAGTTTAATTTGATATTTGGAGTCTTTTGGGGGTTTGATTTGAAATCTGATTCAGAATGATAAATTAAACAAAATTAATTGGGCCTTAATGGAAGTCAAATTAGACCAATTAAATTATGTGGGATTTGTGGTTAGATTTCATTAATTTAAATGTGTTAATCAAGATTTATTAAAATTAAGTGTTGCACAATTAAATTAAGCAAAAACATAAATTGAATTATGTAAGAGTCCAGAAGTGAGAGTGTTTATGGGTGTGGGTGTATTGAGAATCTACTGTGTGTGTACATGTGAGTGATGTGCTGGAGCCTCAATGAAATGTGCTAGTGTCCATGTGCACACGTGGTGTGGAATGGAAGATGGGAGAGGATGTGAATGAGTTAAGACTGGAAACTAATAACATAATAGTAGAGTTCGCCCATTGGTTATCCACAACTTTTCAAAAACCAAGAACAACTTAAATTTCGAGGACGAATTTTTTTTAAGGGGGATACATTGTGAAACCCCGTATTTTTATATAATAAAAATAATATATATATATATATTTAATTTTCTTAAATAATTATTCACAATATTTTGAATTTAATAGTCTGTACATTTTTATACTAAAAATTTATTCAAAATAAAATAAAATAAAATATTTTTGACTTTATACTATTACTCAATATTAATTTCTGAACCGTATGATATTTTTATTATATTTTTCTTTTTATTTTTTTTTTGTAATCAAATTACACTGAAACCTAATATTTTCTGTACTAAAACCCAATAAAAAACCATGGGTTTGCTCCCCAGGTTTTCTCACTTTCCACCTTCAACGTGCAACCATTTTATGCATCAAAAATGTGGTGGACATGCAATGGTGTTCCATTCCTTTTATCCTTTCTTTTAATTTCTTTTAAATTTTATCTTCTTTTACTCTTCCTCATCTTTCCCATAAATTGAGCTTCTCTTCCAGTTTCATATATATCTCTCTCTCTCAGTTCTCCCTCTCCCTCCACCTCTCATTCTCAAAACTCTCTTTCTCCTTCCTTATCTATGTTTTTTCTCCTCCCCCGACCTCCATAGCCATGGCCTCAACCCATACTATCACCATCCGAACAACCAACCTGAACTTCACCACCATTGGCGCACCGTTGGACCGCTACCACCACCATCACCTATTTCATTATCATCTAGAACCACCATTCACAAAGTGTTGTAGGTGAAGAAAGAGAAGAAGAAGGAAGATGTCGGAGAAAGAAACAAAGTCGGAGAAGTTTATTTTGAAGTTCAAAAGTTGGTTTTCGGCTTACTTTCGGTATGCCAAAACCATCCATTCCAGGAAGAAGTGAGAAAAAATAGGCCATGTAAGATGAAGTACGAAGTAAGTTGAAGAGATTGGCGAAAGAATGAAGTAAAACGGTTAAGAATTAAGAAAGTTGTGGGGTCCGAAAGATGATTCGAAAAAAATGTCCGAGACGGTAGGAAAAAAATCTAATTTTTCGTCAAATTTTGGAGATCCGATGGCATGCAAAAAGAGACGGAATGAGGCGTGTGAGTAGTGAACCAAAAACTAGGCTGTGAGGTGAATCCAATGACAGAAAAATAAGATAAAACGGAGTTACGATGAAGAAGATACAAGCATTTGAACTGGTGACATTGAAACTAAATTTCTGGGTCTTCTGTTCCTGCATGCTACGGCCGTTGGAGAAGATGAATTGAATTTTATCCAGCGTTTCTCGGCCCATAGTGCTACGGTGCATCCTAGTACCTTTAGGTTAATCGAGTGGTCCTATGACTTTGGGGATGACCACTCTTACGTTTCTCGACGTGTAGAATCCATTTTTGGGGTTAGATCTTTCAAATTCTAAGTCTAAGATGATGATCAACAACTAAAAGTTCTAAGAGAATCCAATGGAAGATCAACGATGAGATCGCGTCCGATTAATGTGAAATTTCAGCAAGACGATCATGGAGCCAGGACGGTCATATCTTACAATTAGAATCATAAATCAAATTTGGACGATAAATCGTTAGCAACCTAACATAGTAAGAAAATCCTCTCAACCCTCTCATTTTTTTTATATTTGAAATTTTCAGATTACATACATATGATAAAATGTCTAAACTTGTAGATAGAATTTTATTTATAATTGTATGAAAATTTATGATGGTATATCAAATATTGGTAGTCTGAAAATCATGATAATATTGTGGAATTTGGACTTGCATGTGTAGTTTATGCCATTAAAAAGATTATTGAAGATGTTATTTGACCCTTTAAATCTTCCAGAAAGTTGTACGAATTTTTAGATAATTTTATACTCAAAATTTGAAGATTATTGCTTCTACAAAGTTGTTGATAATGATGTCTAGTTCATCCACAAAATTTTTGAACAATTATTGAGTTTTGTTCGAATTTATACAAATTTTAAACCAAATCTAGAGCTATAGAGAGATTTTATTATGTGTTTGAAAAATCATTAAAAATTTTATATTAAACCAAATCTGATAATTTCTAAGAAAAAAATGAAATTTGAGAAGTCTAGTTTCATAATAAATTTTTAGATCATGGAATTGATTTATAAATTTAAGTATTGAATTAATTTAAGAAAATGTGATAAATCTGTGTCATAAACACTCTTCAAATTTTAAGAATTATTTATAATTTATTTTAAAAAAATACTTTCTGAAAAATGACCATAACATGTTTATTGAGTATTTTGTAGATTTATATGAATTTTAGAGTTGTATAAGTAATTTATTTATAATTTTATTTGCAAGATATACATTCTGAAAATTTTGACAGATTAAGGATGAATAAAAAATTATCTCTTCAATTGTTTATTTATAACTTATTTTGGGAAATTCTTTCTGAAAAATGACCTAAACATATTTACTGAATATTCTGTACATTTTCACGAATTTTAGAACTGTATAAATAACTTATTTATAATCTTTATTACCTAAGGTATAACCTGAAAATTTCTAGACAGATTTAAGATCATCACTTCAATTATTTACTTGGATAAAAATCAGTTATTGTGTTGGTCTAATTCATCAAATATTGTAAATTAGTAATCCATGTATGGGTGTATTGCGGTTTATTTAATATTGTGCTAGTCTAATCTTATAGATTAAAAGTCCATGCATGTGTGTAATTATGATTTATTTCTGTTTTTTTTTTTTGGTATCAAATTATTATTTCATACCTAACATTATTGGTAATTAAATTTTGAATTATTGTGAATATCTGAATGAGTAAAGAGACACGAAATTTAACCAATGATACATTAAAATGTAAAAGTGATGGGGTGAGCCCGGTCTAGAATCTTGCGCAAGTGAGTTGCGAACCCTAACATGGCACGGGAAGGTATTTCGGTTCTTATCAGTGTAGGCGATATAAGGTCGGTGGTGCGGGCGTCACAACATAGACCGTTCCCTTGGGGCAGACCGTGATGTCACGACTCGGGTATGTAACCCTGGTACGTGGGCATCATTGGTAGTTACTGTAAGTAACATTTGAATATTTGACCAAGGGGGAGTCAGAAATGCCCGTGGCCATTGCTTAACGGTTGAGTGGAAATAGTGCTCCGCGAGGAGTTACTTAAACTTATATGATAAACTAAATCTATGAGAATTTAAAAAGAAAAGTGGGCATTTTCCTTATGATGAAATACTGCCTCTGTTTGTCAATTTTATTTATTTATTATCTGCTGTCATTATTTCAACTGATGGCATTCCTATTATGCTTATTAAATGCTACCTGTTATTCTGTTACTGCGCATTATTCATTGTGGGTATTATTATCGGGGTGGGTATTTCGGGTTGTAGTATCTTATTGAGCTCGTCGTTCATTGGCATCCTCGTTGCCCTAGCTTTTCATGCCAGGTACCAAAGAAACCAAAGGAAACACTGAGGTGTTGGAAGGCAACATTCAGCCCTGATTAGCTTGAAGCGTGCCAAAGTTCCATGAGCCATTTCTCTGAGTTTTCTAATTTTTCTCTAGTTTTTTTATTTATTTGTGTACTAAGACAAAATTTTAAGTTTGACTGGAGTTGTAATTTAAGAACTTTTAGTTTTGGTGTTGTTAATTAATGGATGGTGGTAAATTTGGTGGCAACATTGATGAGGATTCTTAATTACGAAAACTGATTTTAAGCTTTAAACCTTATTATGATGTCCCCAAATTTTGGGGCGTCACAACATGGCCCCAAATTTATTTTTTTTTTTTTTTGACGTCATAAGATTTAAATAACAATAACTTGCTTGATAAAATTTTAACTACTAATTAGGAACTTTTAAATTCTTACATAGTCAAAGTCCAACAACAAAATAAAACTACAAGTTCACACGCAACGTCACAACATAGTTAAATATTAATTAAAGAAATAACAGGATTTTATTTTGATAAAATCTTCACTGTAAGTTAGCCAAGGTTCGATATTAGCAGCAGCTCCAATTTCAGCCTCAGTCCCTTCTTTGACATAATCTGGCATGAAACGCCAGGGCAACAAAATATATGCCATGAGATTTACAACACAGTAAGAAAACATAACCAACCTACCATTCTTTTTGAGAGAAAATAATGAGATTATAAACACGAGATAATAATATAATTGTAAACATAAATTACAACCAATAAAATAATTCAAATAATTTTAATAACTTAGGTGACCTTTGAAATCTCGCCAAAGAGGTTTAACTTACCAACCACTAAGTCATGGCCACGGTTAATTTGGAAACTCCTCCTTGGTCAAATATTCAAGAACTACCAAAGATGCCCACACCCGGAGTTATATACCCAAGCCGTGACATCCGTGGTCTGCCCCAAGGGAACGGTCTGTCAGGGGTACGTAACTTCCCTGCGTGCCACCAGCACATCCACCCTTATTCCAAAACCAAATACCGATAAGGGTTCAAATAATCCCCGTGCCATCTTAGGGTTTCGCGACACAATTTACTTAAAAATTATTAAAACCAGGGCTCACCCTGAATACCCGGTATTTATCCTTTATCAGTAACTTTATATATTAAACACAAATTATTCAATTCTCAATCACCAATAATGTTATACCAACAAAAAAAAAAAAAAAAAAACTCCCAACATAAAACATTATACATGTCACACAATAATAATTTAATGTCTAAAATTTAACAGACAATTAATTTAAATCATGGTATGAACATAATAACTTAGATATTAAAATTTTAAATAAATTATTTACACAATCCTAAAATTCGTGCAATTGAACAGAATACTCAATAGGGATGTTTAGGTCACTTTTCATAAAGAATTTCAGAAAAATAAGATGTAAATAATTCTGTAAAATTTCCAGCAATCTTTATGACACAAGTTTGTCACATTTCCTTACATTAATTCCATGCTTAATTTTATAGATCAAGTCCATATTCTAAAAATTTATCATGAAACTAGACTTCTCAAATTTCATCCTTTAGTTAGAAATTACCTGATTTGGCTTAGTATAGAATTTTAAATAAATTTTCAAATACATAGTAAAATCTGTCTCACAATTTCAGATTTAGTTAAAAATTTGTATAAATTCGTAGAAAGCTCAAAAATTGTTTCCAAAATTCTTGGATGAACTAGACATCATTATCAACAACTTTGTAAAGAAATCATCTCGAAATTTTGAGTATAAAATTGTCTAAAAATTCGGGCAATATTCTGGCAGATTCAAAACAGATTAATTATTTTCAATCTTCTCTTTAAATGTATAAACTACACATGCAAGCTTATTTCTTTACAATAATAAGATGATTTTAAGAGTATCAACATCTTCAAACACTTGATATACACATCACAAAATTCCTACACATATATATAAAATTTCTATTTATGAGTAGTCATTTTAATCACAAGGACATAATCTGAAAACTTCACTAATAAAAAGAAATGAGAGGGTTGAGAGGGTTTTCTTACATTATAGTAGTATTCAAATGGGTGACGAAATGGTAGAAAATTTTTGCTTCCTTAACCTTCCCCTCTTCTTTTCCTTCTACTAAATTTTTTTTTTTTTTTTTTGTTAGACTCTCCTCACCCGTCAAAGGCATGCATGTATATCTATAGAAATCCTGTTGAGCCTTCATGTGTTTATATAGGAATCCTATTGAGCCTTTTCCCCTCTCACTCCCTCTCTCTTTTTCTCTTTCTCATTATGTTATCCACTACAATTCTCCCTAACTCAAGAATGATGATGGGATAGAATTTTCCAAGCTTACATGCAAGCTTGCAGTTGGCACTTACCTGCCGAGAATCTAATTCTTCCCCCCCCCCCCCCCCCTTTTTTTTTAACTAATAAATTATAACAATAATTATTGAACATCCACAACATTTTTATTCTTAATAAGATCTTTGTTAGTGATTGAATTGGGTTAATTTAAAACTAATTTTTTTTTTTACACTATTATATATTTTAGGTAGATTCTGAATAACATTAATTAATTAATTTATTTATTTATTTTCTTTTAAGAATAATTTAATTATGGGTTTTCACAATCTACCCTCCTAAAAAAATTTCGTCATCGAAATTAATTCGTACCTTTACACTCGAAAAGTTGAGGTTAATTGGCACGCATCATATCTTCTCGTTCCCACGTTGACTCTTCCGTCACACGATGTCTCCAGAGAACTCGAACCAACGGTATAGTTTTACCTCGTAATTTCTTCTCGCGACGATCTAAAATTTTAACAGGCTTTTCTTCAAATGTCACGTCTTCATCAAGGTTAATTTCCTACCAATTGATGATGTGAGAAGAGTGTGGCTCGTATTTCCGTAGCATAGAGACGTGAAAAACATTATGTACTCCGGCCAGTTGAGGTGGTAGAGCCAAACAGTATGCCACTTCTCCTATTTTGTCCAAGATTTTGAAAGGCCCAATGAAGAGAGGTGACAACTCTCCCTTCTTTCCGAAACGAACAACTCCTTGGCGAGACTGTATTTTCAGAAACACATGATCTCCAACTTTAAATGCTAAAGGTCTTCTCCTTTGATCTGCATAGCTTTTTTGCCTACTCTGAGCGGTCTCAAGTCTTTGCCTAATTAGTTTCACCTTCTCGGTAGTTTCTTGAACTAATTCTGGCCCTAAAAGAGGTGCTTCTCCGACTTCTGTCCAACATATTGGTGACCGGCAAGGTCGTCCGTACAAAGCTTCATACGGTGCCATATCAATACTTGCTTAAAAATTGTTATTGTAAGAGAATTCGACTAGTGGTAAGTGTTTCTCCTAACTACCCTTAAAGTCCATCACACAAGCTCGAAGCATGTCTTCTAAAGTCTGAATTGTTCTTTCTGATTGACCGTCAGTTTAAGGGTGAAAAGCTGTGCCAAAACACAACTCTGTACCCAAGGCTTTTTGCAGAATTTACCAGAATTGTGACGTGAAACGAGAATCACGATCTGACACTATTGAGACTGGTACTCCGTGCAATCTAGTGATTTCTCGAATAAATAATCAACTTAAAGATTCGAGTGTGCCTGCTGGTCCTATTGGTAGGAAATGTGCCGTCTTAGTTAATCGATCAACCACCACCCAAATGGCATCATGGCCTTGCGGCGATCGGGGTAATCCCATTACAAAATCCATTATTATGTGTTCCCACTTCCACTTAGGTATTGGTAAAGGTTGGGGTTTCCCTACCAGTTTTTGATGTTCTGCCTTCACTTGCTGACACGTGAAGCACTTAGATACGAATTGAGCAACGTCCTTCTTCATTCCACTCCACCAATACTATCGCTTAAGATCCTGGTACATCTTGTTTCCTCTCGGATGAACCGCAAAAACTGAATGGTGAAATTCTTTAAGTACTTCCCCTCTTAATTGTTCGATGTTTGGCACAAAAATTCTACCTAAATACCTTAAACTACCATCTTGATGGAGTGTCCAATCCGGTGAAGATTCCACAGACACTAATCAGGCCTTGATGAAGTCCGTCTCCTGATCAAATCTTTGGGCTTCCAACACTTTGGTAAGAAGTTGGGGTGTTGTAACTATTGTAAACAACCTACCCTTCCCATTCTGAGTCACTGGTTGTAACATAAACCCATTCACAGTGCTTACCATTTCCCATTCTTTAATTGATATGTTGGCGACAATCTCTCTTGTCTTTCGACTTAGTGCATCTGCTACAACATTAGCCTTCCCGAGATGATAAGACAAGGTGAATTGGTAATCTTCAAGGTACTCCATCCCGCGTCTCCGTCTCATGTTCAAATCTTTTTGTGTGAACAAGTACTTTAAGCTTTTGTGATCGGTAAATATCTCACATTTTTCGCCATAAAGGTAATGTCGCCAAGTCTTAAGTACGTAGACCACAGCTGCCAATTCCAGATCGTGAATAGGATAATTTTTCTCATGATTCTTCAATTGTCTTGATCCGTAAGCTACTACCTTCCCGTTTTGCATTACACACTATGTAACACCCCTGTTCTGTGGTATGCTAATTGGTCCTTAATATGAGTATGATGATGTGTTTAATGTGATTTTATGTGCCATTTTGTGAATATATGTGATTTCGAAGTTCTATCTGTTCACCGTAGGAATATCTGTTTGATTTATCTGCTTTGGAAATTTAATTGGAGGCCTTCTCGGCCACAGAACCCGAAATTGATTACGCTATTGCGATTGGCATAATTTTTGGAACCTATGGTGAAATTTAATTGAAAATTGATTCGGGTCAGATTAAATCGATTAAATCGGTGAATTAGAGCCCAATTATCTTTATTAATATTATATTGGCCTTAGTGGGTTTTGTTGTGAAGTCACTACACTCTCTATCCTCTCTTTTTCACTTCATTTTGGCTGAATTTGGGACTCAAAATAGAGAGAACCGGCTGTAGAGAGAGAGAATGAGAGAATTGTGTGATTTTTGGCTCAAGCTTGGGAATTTGAAGATTAAGCTCAAGATTTGGCTAGAACTTGAGTGTTTAAGGCTCCTAGGTGAGTAATTAACCCTTGAATCATGGGCTTTTGTTTGCTATTTGTAAATTCAGCGTTGAATAAGAATAAAGAACATGAATTTAATTGAGTATGATGAAATTGAATTGGTTTTGTTGAATTGAAGGCTAAATTGTGCATGCATGTAAGAAATTGTCTTAAATTTGCATGTTTGAGCTTGAAATACATGATTCATGTAGAGTTTTGGCTAAAGCTCATGATGTAATCACCAATTGTATTATCTAAGTTGAGAATCATCACATGCATGTACAAATTATAAGGTTGAATGCATGACATTGTTATGTTGGTAATGAGTTTGGTGGAAAATGAGCCATGCATGTGTTTGATTCATGAGATTAAGCTCCATGTTGATGTATTCTAGTGTTAGTACCATGTTAGTACAAATATATGTGAGATTGGAGCTCAAGAACTCAATCTGGAAAACCCAGATTTTGATGTTTGCTCGAGCGGGTGAAGTGCTGCTCGAGCGGGAAAATCGTGCTCCCAGCACTTTTTGCAGACATGGTTCCCGCTCGAGCGGGGGGGGGGGGGGAGGGGGCTATGTAGACAGGCCATCCGCTCGAGCGGCAGAGTTCACGCTCGAGCGTGATCTTGATGTAACCAGTATTTTTGCAGGCCTTAAGGGTACGCTCGAGCGGGGAAGTCCATGCTCGAGCGGGCGGGGACCTTATTTTCTTAAATTCTGAATTTGCATTCTGTGTTCTATTTTCCGTTCTCTTTCACTTGTAAGCACTCTTAGGCATGCATTGAGCATTGTAAATGAGTTAACAAGATAAGAATGAAGCCTAAAGAGGAATATGTGAATTAAAGAACGGATTGAACTGTTAGTGACCCTTTTGTGTTCATGAAATGTGTAGGGTCAAGCTCCAGGGCAAATCCACAAGCCGATCACTGTGAGTAATATCTCAACAAAAGATGTTTGAATATGCTGTTGTCCTATTGCTTACCTCTTTGTAAGTCTGTAAGTTCATTAATTTGAATGGTGGACAATGTCTGATGTGAAAGTTTGCAATGGGCCACAGGCCGTTTTGACAAGAAATAATGAATGGGCCAGAGGCCGTTTTGATATGAATAATTGGGCCAAAGGCCAGTTTGACACGAAAGTGTGAATGGGCCAAAGGCCGTTTTGACATAAACGAATGGACCGAAGGTCGTTTTGACATAAATGAATGGATTGAAGGTCGTTTTGACACGAACGAATGGACCAAAGGTCGTTTTGAGATAAATGAATGGACCGAAGGTCGTTTTGAGATAAATGAATGGACCGCAGGTCGTTTTGAGATATATGAATGGACCTAAGGTCGTTTTGACATGAATGAGTAGGTCGAAGGCCGTTTTGACACGAATGTATGGGCCGAAGGCCATTTTGACGTAAACGAATGGGCCGAAGGCCATTTTGACAGAAATGAATGGGCCGAAGGCCGTTCTGACATAAATGAATGAGCCGAAGGCCGTTTTGACATGAATGGAAATCTGAATGGGCCAAAAGCCAGAATGTTTGGAGCTATAGTCACTTGATTTGAATTTCGTATAGTTATATATCTGTTAAATAGAAATATGAAATGGGCCCAAGGCCATTTGGAACATGCTGTTCTACATTGTTATGTAACTTCTGTATTTGATTTGATATTATTCACTGGGCTTTCGCTCACGCTCATTCATGTGTTTGTAGGTGAGCCAAGAGAAGTCCAGACCCAGCCTCAATGAAGTCTGTATGGAACAACTAAGGTTTTGAGAGAGTCAGCCCTTGTGTCTCACGCACGAGACCCGTTTTCGCCCTTTTATTATATATTTACGTTTTGTCAGGTTGGCGAAGTTTTGAATATGTCTGTATATAGTTTTCATGGGTTGACTTAGTTTGGATGATCCTGTCTGTATAGAATCTTATGTCATTACACTTTCTGTTGTGAGTTATTAACATATGTACATATGGAATGTTATGGTGTGCATATAAGCACGGCTCTATGGACAAAGTCTTAAATTTGCTTCCGTTTGGCCCCTTTTACTCTGATGAGTCTTGTCTTATTTGGTTTGAGGCCGTAGGTAATCTCGTGATTACTGGCCGGTTATGGCCTTAACCCATAGGGGCGGGTTCGGGTCGTGACAGAGTGGTATCAGAGCACGAGTTAATAACTCACACACTTGTCCAAAAGAGCAATAAGCGTCCATAAAAGATTTAGGATGCATTCATGTGATAAATGTGAACTTAGAAGCATCAGGAATATGCTTAATTTTTTTCGATATGAACATTTATGTGTTATAAATTCATGAATTGCTTGCATTGTAAACCATTGGAATATGTATGCTCCCTAGTATATGCATACCTGTGAATCTTTTGTATAAAATATAATGCAAGTTTAATCAAATGGTGAACTTTAATTATTTTCTGATGATATGAAATGACAAGTTCCCTGAAATGCTATGTTTTGCATGAGTGAATGACTGTCAAAATTTTCTTCGAATGTAATTATGGATCCTTAGCAGAAGCCCTCGCCCAGGGGACATAATACTGTGGCTTATGGTCATGAGGCCCTAACCCAGGGGAAATAATACCGTGGCACAGGCCCTCGCCCGGGGAAAACAATACCGTGGCTTATGAATGAGATATGTTACTCGGTACCGAAGGTTCCATTATGGAACTTGTTATGCTTGACCAATATGATATGTTACGCTAAAGGAAATACCACACATGATTTGAATATGAGATATGAATTGTTACACTACTGTGTACAATAAAATTTGTTTTGTTATAGTGCACATACATGAACATATGAACCATGAAAAGTTGCTTATGTGCATTCGATTCTACCAATGGGTGCCTATGTGAAACATGAACATGATTTGAGTATATAATTACTTAGTAAATGATCAGCATGCGATATTTGATAAGTATGCAATTATCTGTTACGTATGTGATTTATTGCGTACGATATGTGAAATGAGAATATAACAATGTGCCTATGTGCGAATGTATCCATGTGTATCTGTGTTTATTTTTGTATTGGACATCCCCGTAATTGGCAAGGATTAATGAGAGTTTGTGTAGAGGGTGGTTAAATTAAGGACATACAAATTGGAAAGCTCTTCCACAGCCCGACTTGATAGACTGGAAAGAATGGTACAAGAAATGACAGAGATCTTAAGACAACAACGTCAGTTGCTGCTATGGCAAGAACTTTTGCCACCACCAGTGTAAGAAACGCCGAGGGGTCGTTCTCGAATTTCGGGGGCTTGTTATAGGTGTGGTAAAATGGACCATATGGTAAGGGATTGTTCCCGAACTGAGCAATATGAATAAATGTTCTGCCTCAGCTAGATTTGTACCAGTAGTAGGAATTGCTACTCAGGATAGAGTAATTACACTCATCCCTGAAAGCACTCAGAATACTGTGATTGTTATCCCAGGTATCTATATTGGTTACAAACGAATGCTTATGTGTTGATTGATTTTGAATTAGTACATGTGTACCTCTTTGCTTGGGATATTATTTGATTCGAATCGGCATATCCTTTCGTATCTGCTGCATGTGTATTTAGATTGGTTGAACCCACAAGATCGAGACCATATTCATTGAATGTGTATGTTCCATTTGGGGAAATTTGTGAAATGCGTATTGGGGTACCGATTAACTCTGCACATGCACATGTACATCTGAACCTATGCTTAGGGTGATTTGTTATATTGCTGTTTCAATGACTAAACCACTGGAAGTATGATTCCGTGATCGTGTGACTGAGTTGAGCACCCTAAATGATGAACTCTATAATTGTGAGACCATGTATTTTGATTGGTAGAAAGTTGACTGGATTGCGTGACTATACTAGGCTCGACTCATAAACCTATGCTTCTGTGGCTAATTTGGAACTTTTCCGTAACGATCCTATACTATGTGTATCTGAGGAACTCTGTTTAATGTGTTACTGTGCACCATGTTCTTGCATATAAGACTTATTTGAGAACTGCTATACTAATAATGATACGTACCTCCCGGTACGAATAACTGCATGCTTATGCGACTACCCCCGAATTTATGTAGACAATACCGTATTGTACCTGATTTGAAACATTTTGATATAAACTATTGTGGTGAATGATTCTGATATGACCTTGAGAACTGATGAACTTAGGGCAGTTGAGAAACCATCACCCATGTACCTAAGCAGACGAAGTATGCCTTGCAGAACTGAATGTGCCCTATTTGAGAAAAATTTTATCTGATTCGATCTAATAGAGCCTTTGCCCGATATTGTCTTGATGGAACCCTTATTTGATATAATCTGATAGATCCTTTGTTTGATTTAATTTGGCAAGACCTGTGTCGGGATTGGTTTGATAAGACCCTCTATCTAATTTAATTTTGTAAAAAGGGATTGAGGATTGCCTGTAAATAAATAGCCAGAATATTCTTGGCAGAAAAACTGATAGACCCAAAACTTGAATCTGTTCAGAGTACTTGACCTATTTGAAAGACCTTTTGTGGGCTATGATAGATTGATCTAACCATGAACACCGTTGAGAACCAACCCCCAACTATCGAGGACATATGCATTGAAAATGAGCCGAATTGTACAAATCCCGTGATTGGGTGTCTTAAGGAACGATGCTTGTGTATTGTCCCATCCTTGTTGGTTGACGCTATGGGGACTGATGCTGGCAGATTGATTTGATTATAAGCAGTACTGAACTTCTGTCTTTGACTGATCAGAATATGTTTTGTAAGGGAGAGTAGTTGCTTCAATGTTATCAGATTTTGGGAAATCAGGTTAAAGTAAATGGTATTATGTTTGTTTTGATGACATTCTTGGAGCGTCCCTTCGTGCTAGGAGACGCTAAGCCTATGTAGCACCTTTGTTGAGATATCTCTTTTGCCACCGACGATCTTGTACCGGTGGGTTTGTCTAATCGATCTCGGGTCGGCCACCGACGGTCGTGAACGGGTGTGCTTTGGTCCCGAGGCGATTATTTGTTTGCTTTGTCCCAAATGTCATCTCTTGAGATCATGTAGATGTTATTAACATCCAAAGAAGCTTTGAAAAACCCTGATTATCCGAAAGTGTGTGGATTCAGTACGCCTTGTGTAAATAATTGCTCAGTGCCATTATACTCTGCAATTAGGGCTCTGAGGATGTATAAATGGTGTTTAACGCGTGTTTGACTGTTTTTAATACTACCTTTGATGCTGTGGGGATTAATATGTGAATTGCCTTATGCTTTCGACAACTATCAGATAATATGGAGAGACTCGATGGAACGGGGAATTGAATGAATTGAGAGCACGCGTATTGTGTTAACAGTTGACTGCTTCGATGTTCTTGTGCTTTACAATTGGTGCTATGGGGATATATGAGTTACGTATGTCGTGTAGTGGATTGTTTTGTTGTTATCCTTTGTTGGTTCGGGAATCTGTATCTGGATCCACTTTGTGTTCCTGAAAACTTTTGATTGACCTTGGATGACTGTGATGAGTCACTAAACTAAGTACTGAATTGGGTTGTAAATTGCGGGATTATTGAAGAACGAATCGAACTTCTGTGACATGGAAATGAACCGAACTTCTGGGGTAAAGTTAGTTAGCATCAGAAATAAATATGTTGGCGACCTATTGTGAAGAAGAAATTGTTGAATTAGTGCCTAAATGTTTTCGGTGCCAACAAGGCAAAGTTGAATAACGGTTATTGGCAGAACTACTGCAATCTCTACCTCCATTTCGGAATGGAAATAGAAATAGAAACATGTGACTACAAATTTCGTTGTGGGGCTACCTTGGACGCCCAAGTGTAAGTCCCGTTTGGGTTATTGTGTACAGAATTACTAAGTTTGCTCATTTCCTCCCTGTGAAATCTTTGTATGATGCTTATAGACTGACAACTGTTTACGTCAATAAGATTGCTCGTTTGCATGGGATCCTAGTGTCTACTGTTTGGACAGGAATCCTAAAATGTGTCTGAATTTTGACAAGCCTTCAAGAGGCAATAGGAACTGAATTGTGATTTGGCGTTGCTTTCCATCCGAAAATCGAAATGTAACTAGAAAGAACTTCTGGGAGAAATGCTCCAAATACGTGCAGTAGATTTTTCGAGGAGTTTGGGAGATCTATCCATTGTTGGCAGACTTTGTTTACAACCATAGCCTACACTCCAGTTTTGGTGTGACACAATACAAGTCTTGTATGGAGGAAAAGTTGAGTCTTTGACTGATTGAGAACAGAGTGTTGCTTGATTTTGAAACTAAGCAGATAACTATCAGAAGGATTGGAACCATTGAATAAGAAGGTGTTCCGTATTGTGTTAGACTAAAGGTGAAATAAGTTTGAGGGACCAAACTTCCTAAAGGGGGGAAGACTGTAACACCCCTGTTCTGTGGTATGCTAATTGGTCCTTAATATGAGTATGATGATGTGTTTAATGTGATTTTATGTGCCATTTTGTGAATATATGTGATTTCGAAGTTCTATCTGTTCACCGTAGGAATATCTGTTTGATTTATCTGCTTTGGAAATTTAATTGGAGGCCTTATCGGCCACAGAACACGAAATTGATTACGCCATTGCGATTGGCATAATTTTTGGAACCTATGGTGAAATTTAATTGAAAATTGATTTGGGTCAGATTAAATCGATTAAATCGGTGAATTAGAGCCCAATTATCTTTATTAATATTATATTGGCCTTAGTGGGTTTTGTTGTGAAGTCACTACACTCTCTATCCTCTCTTTTTCACTTCATTTTGGCTGAATTTGGGACTCAAAATAGAGAGAACCGGCTGTAGAGAGAGAGAAGGAGAGAATTGTGTGATTTTTGGCTCAAGCTTGGGAATTTGAAGATTAAGCTCAAGATTTGGCTAGAACTTGAGTGTTTAAGGATCCTAGGTGAGTAATTAACCCTTGAATCATGGGTTTTTGTTTGCTATTTGTAAATTCAGAGTTGAATAAGAATAAAGAACATGAATTTAATTGAGTATGATGAAATTGAATTGGTTTTGTTGAATTGAAGGCTAAATTGTGCATGCATGTAAGAAATTGTCTTAAATTTGCATGTTTGAGCTTGAAATACATGATTCATGTTGAGTTTTGGTTCAAGCTCATGATGTAATCACCAATTGTATTATCTAAGTTGAGAATCATCACATGCATGTACAAATTATAAGGTTGAATGCATGACATTGTTATGTTGGTAATGAGTTTGGTGGAAAATGAGCCATGCATGTGTTTGATTCATGAGATTAAGTTCCATGTTGATGTATTCTAGTGTTAGTACCATGTTAGTACAAATATATGTGAGATTGGAGCCATTGTATGCAAGAAAAAATGGTTGAAAATTGAATTGGAGCTCAAAAACTCAATCTGGAAAACCCAGATTTTGATGTCCGCTCGAGCGGGTGAAGTGCCGCTCGAGCGGGAAAATTGTGCTCCCAGCACTTTTTGCAGACATGGTTCCCGCTCGAGCGCGGGGGGGGGGGGGGAGGGAGCTATGTAGACAGGCCATCCGCTTGAGCGGCAGAGTTCACGCTTGAGCGTGATCTTGATGTAACCAGTATTTTTGCAGGCCTTAAGGGTACGCTCGAGCGGGCAAGTCTACGCTAGAGCGGGGACCTTATTTTCTGAAATTCTGAAATTGCATTCTGTGTTCTGTTTTCCGTTCTCTTTCACTTGTAAGCACTCTTAGGTATGCATTGAGCATTGTAAATGAGTTAATGAGATAAGAATGAAGCTTAAAGAGGAATATGTGAATTAAAGAACGGATTGAACTGTTAGTGACCCTTTTGTGTTCATGAAATGTGTAGGGTCAAGCTCCAGGGCAAATCCACAAGCCGATCACTGTGAGTAATATCTCAACAAAAGATGTTTGAATATGTTGTTGTCCTATTGCTTACCTCTATGTAAGTCTGTAAGTTCATTAATTTGAATGGTGGACAATGTCTGATGTGAAAGTTTGCAATGGGCCAGCGACAGTTTTGACAAGAAATAATGAATGGGCCAGAGGCCATTTTGACAAGCATGAATGAATGGGCCAGAGGCCGTTTTGATATGAATAATTGGGCCAAAGGCCAGTTTGACACAAAAGTGTGAATGGGCCAAAGGCCGTTTTGACATAAACGAGTGGACCGAAGGTCGTTTTGACATAAATGAATGGACCGAACGTCGTTTTGACATGAACGAATGGACTGAAGGTCGTTTTGAGATAAATGAATGGACCGAAGGTCATTTTGAGATAAATGAATGGACCGCAGGTCGTTTTGAGATATATGAATGGACCTAAGGTCGTTTTGATATAAATGAGTGGGTCGAAGGCCGTTTTGACACGAATGTATGGGCCGAAGGCCGTTTTGACGTAAACGAATGGGCCCAAGGCCATTTTGACAAAAATGAATGGGCCGAAGGCCGTTCTGACATAAATGAATGAGCCGAAGGCCGTTTTGATATGAATGGAAATCTGAATGGGCCAAAGGTCAGAATGTTTGGAACTACAGTCACTTGATTTGAATTTCGTATAGTTATATATCTGTTAAATAGAAATATGAAATGGGCCCAAGGCCGTTTGGAACATGTTGTTCTACATTGTTATGTAACTTCTGTATTTGATTTGATATTATTCACTGGGCTTTCACTCACGCTCATTCATGTGTTTGTAGGTGAGCCAAGAGAAGTCCAGACCCAGCCTCAATGAAGTCTGTATGGAACAACTAAGGTTTTGAGAGAGTCAGCCCTTGTGTCTCCCGCACGAGACCCGTCTTCGCCCTTTTGTTATGTATTTACGTTTTGTCAGGTTGGCGAAGTTTTGAATATGTCTGTATATAGTTTTCATGGGTTGACTTAGTTTGGATGATCCTGTCTGTATAGAATCTTCTGTCATTACACTTTCTGTTGCGAGTTATTAACATATGTACGTATGGAATGTTATGGTGTGCATATAAGCACGGCTCTATGGACAAAGTCTTAAATTTGCTTCCGTTTGGCCCCTTTTACTCTGATGAGTCTTGTCTTATTTGGTTTGAGGCCGTAGGTAATCTCTTGATTATTGGCCGGTTATGGCCTTAACCCATAGGGGCGGGTTCGGGTCGTGACACACTACCTAACCCTTCTTTAGAGGCATCATAATAAACAGTGTACCCAACATCACGTTCAGGTATGATTAATATAGGAGCGCTTGTCAGTCTCTTCTTGAGTTCTTGAAATGACTTCTCACACGCTTCGTTCCATTCAAACTTTACTCCTTTTTGCGTTAGGCGTGTCATTGGCTTGGCTAATTTGGAGAAATCTTGAATGAATCTCCTATAATAACCTGCTAATCCTAAGAAACTAGGAATCTCAAACATATTTTTAGGTTGTTTCCACCCCATTACTACTTCTACTTTAGCAGGATCCACTGATATTCCTGATTCAGACACAACATGACCTAATGATTTTACTTCCCTCAACCAAAATTCACATTTGCTAGCTTTGGCATATAATTGGTTCTCTCTTAGAATTTGCAAAATGGTTCTAAGATGTTGCTCGTGATCTTCCTCCGATCATGAGTATATCAAAATATCGTCAATGAATACTACCACAAATTGGTCCAAATAGGGGGTAAAAATTTTGTTCATTAAACTCATGAATACCCCAGGCGGATTCGTCAAACCAAATGGCATTACCACAAACTCATAGTGGCCATAACGGGTTCGAAACGCAGTTTTGGGTATATCATCTCCTCTGACACGAAGTTGGTGATATCCCGACCTAAGGTCAATTTTGGAGAAACATTTTTAACCTCTTAATTGATCGAACAAGTCATCAATTCTGGGTAAGGGATATCGATTTTTAATGGTGACTCGATTTAGTTGTCGATAATCGATGCACAATCGTAAGGTTCCACCCTTCTTCTTCGCGAATAATGCTAGCGCTCCTCAAGGGGACGTACTTGGTCTGATGAACTTCTTACTTAACAGTTCTTGTAACTGCTCCTTTAATTCTCAAAGTTCGGCTGGCGCCATACGATGTGGTGCTATTGAAATTGGTGAAGGCCCTGGTTGAAACTCGATCGTGAAATCTGCGTCTCGTTTTAGGGGTAATCCTGGTAATTTGTTAGGGAAAACGTCAGTGTACTCGCACACCACATGGGGTAATTCCGGATCCTTTCGATTTTTGTCTTCCAAAATTAAACTTGCCAACCATCCAGTCAGTTGGTCATGCCACCGCGACTTGTGACACATTGGAGTTAGAGAATCTTGTCTATCTTCTTTAAATTGAACTTTCGTGCCATTAAGGGAGGATGCTCTCACTGTCTTACGGTAACAATCAATAATGGCTCGATGAACTGACAACCAGTCCATTCCTAGGATGACGTCAAAATCAGACATATCCACAACCCTTAGATCACATATCAAATATGAACCGGAGACTTCTAGTTCACAAGACTTACATACTAGATTTACTCGAGTTTGGCCCCCTAAGGGTGAAGCAACACTTATAACTATTTCTAACGTTTCGGGTTCCAAACCCAAACTTGACACACATGCAGTAGATATAAAAGAATGCGAAGCTCCGACATCGAACAATACTTTAACCCAAGAATTCATAAGGATTAACATACCTTGAATTACTGCTAGGTTACCAACATCGTCTTCTCCTTGGAGAGCATACATTCTTCCTACTGCCTGTTGGTTAGTCCCTCCTGGTTTCTTTCCATTTCCAGCTCCTTGTGGTTGTGTTCTTGGTCGGCCTGCATTCCTAGAGGCTTGTGCCTGCCCCTTGTTGGCCAGAGTATTTTGAGAACCTTGCCCTAGCTGGCATTTGTTCTATTGTTGTGCCCCTCGCTGATCCGTAAAATACTCCCCACCCTGAGGACACTCACTTCGACGATGCCCTTGCTGACCACATCTGAAACACTTTCATTTCCACTCATTTACAAAGTTTCCTCCTTGCTGGTTTCCTCGATTCTGTCTTTGTTGCTGCTGCAACCCTCCGGTATAAGGTGCTGGCGCAGGATGGTCTCTAGTGTTGCGGACTAGGCCCTCTCCGTGTGGTTGGTTGCTGTTCCTTGATCGCTGATTTCGAATGCGTTCGGAATCCGCTAACTCCCGTTCTACAATTAAAGCTCGATCCACCATTTGAGCATAGGTGGAAAGTTGCACTGCGATCAATCTTCCTCTAATGTCTGTGTCCAAGCCCCATTCAAATCGCCTAACCTTATCCTCTTCATTTGCTACTATGGCTGAAGCGTACCATGAAAGGGCTTCAAAACGGTTCGCATATTGAGCGACTGACATTTTTCCTTGTTTCAGTTGAAGGAACTCTTGAATAATTTCTTGTCTTAGCGAGTTAGGAAAATACTTTTCCATGAACAGGTCTTCGAACTGTCTCTAAGTTAATGTCTCTACTTGTAGAGTACTTTTGATCATTTCCCACCAATGATCTGCTTCCCCTTCCATTTGAAATGCCGCCATGGTCACTCTATCTTGTTCATTTCGGATGGTGGAAGTATCTAGCAACTTCTTAATTTGTCTTAACCAAGCTTCAACTTCATGGGGGTTTGATCCACCAAGGAATTTGTGGGGACGTAGCTTTTCAAATTTTGCTATCATTTCCGATTTGTTTTAATCTTGGTTTCGAGGTGATATATTGCCTACTCTATCAGCAATCGCGCGTATAATTCAAGCGACATCACCATCAGACACTCCATCACCATTACTGTTGTTATTATTTCTTGTTCGTCCAGCCATTCTGCATGATGGGATTTTTTTTTTTTCCTTTAGTAATTCGTGATTTGTTCATTTATTTATTATCATTATTATTATTATTATATTTATGTGCAAGGATAGTAATAAACACTTCATTAATTAGATTAGATAAGCTACAATTAGCAAAATACAAATAAAACAAAGGAAAAGATTAAATAACATACTACGGGTAAAAGATAGCTCCTACAATCCGAGTAAACTCCTACACTCACAATTCTAAACTAGGCAATCTTTACATGTGAGCATACAAAACAATCGGTTAGCCTAGTTTATAATTCCCTTAAGACCTCTTAAAATAGCCAAGGAAAGTCTCTCCACACAAGGGCTTCCGGCTCCCATGTGGCTTGGAAAAGCCCCATGAATCGCCACAGCACCCTCGAAGATAGCAGTTTCGCACACACGATGCCCTAGCAGCTGCACCGGCTCCTCCCGATAGGTCCTCCAGTCTCTGAAGTCCACTGACCCATCTCTCCTCACAATTTGCTTGGGTCGGGCATGATATACTGAAGGGCTCCAAAAGTCAAAAAGGTCGCCCACCTACCAGTGAAACCATCCGGGAAGGGGCCTAATTGATATACCCAGGGAGTCTCTTGTCTTAGAATCTGGACAGGTCCGATATAGGTACCCACCCAACTCTCAGCTTTCCAAGCACAACCTCCTAGGGGATAAAGTTTGACATATACAAAAGAGCCAATGCAACCCGGTTCACACATCCCAACCCTCAAATGTGGCTCTTACATCTCCAGTGCTCTCCTCGGTATTGCCTTCTATAGACTCATCTTCAGTGTCTGACTCAATCACAATAACCTCCAGGGGGTTGTATATTGGTACAACTTCTTCAGACTCAGGTTCAGGCTCAAGTTTGGGATCAGGTTCAGGGTCAAGCTCAGGCTCAGATTCATAGTCCTCTATAAGCATCTCCACTTCTTCACTTGGGTTAGATTCTATGTCATAGTTTTCCCCTGAATTTTCCACATTAGAGTTAATGTCTGATGACCCTGGCATCCTACAATTAAAAGGTTCTAGCTTAGTTAAGTCACCGAAAATCACAAATTAACGTAAGGTTTTCTAACCTAGACCGAATCAGACATATCCAATTACCGTTTAACCAAGAGTTTTTTTGGTATCAAATTATTATTTCATACCTAACATTATTGGTAATTAAATTTTGAATTATTGTGAATATCTCAATGAGTAAAGAGACACGAAATTTAACCAATGATACATTAAAATGTAAAAGTGATGGGGTGAGCTCGGTCTAGATTCTTGCGCAAGTGAGTTGCGAACCCTAACATGGCACGGGAAGGTATTTCGACTCTTATCGGTGTCGGTGCTGTAAGGTTGGTGGTGCAGGCGTCACAACATAGACCGTTCCCTTGGGGCAGACCGTGATGTCACGACTCGGGTATGTAACCCTGGTGCGTGGGCATCATTGGTAGTTACTGTAGGTAATATTTGAATATTTGACCAAGGGGGAGTCAGAATTGCCCGTGGCCATTGCTTAGCGGTTAAATGGAAATAGTGCTCCATGGGGAGTTACTTAAACTTATCTGATAAACTAAATCTATGAAAATTTAAAAAAGAAAAGTGGGCATTTTCCTTATGATGAAATACTGCCTCTGTTTGTCATTTATTTATTTATTTATTATCTATTGTTATTATCTCAACTGATGGCATTCCTATTATGCTTATTAAATGCTACCTGTTATTCTGTTACTATGCATTATTCGTTGTGGGTATTATTATCGGGGTGGGTATTTCGGGTTGTAGTATCTTATTGAGCTCGTCGCTCATTGGCATCCTCGTTGCCCTGGCATTTCATGCTAGGTACCGAAGAAACCGAAGGAAACACCAAGGTGTTTGAAGGCAACATTCAGCCCTGATTAGCTTGAGGTGTGCCAAAGTTCCATGAATCTTTTCTTCTTCTTTTTTTTGTGTACTAAGACAAAGTTTTAAGTTTGACTAGAGTTGTAATTTAAGAATTTTTAGTTTTGGTGTTGTTAATTAATTTATGATGGTAAATTTGGAGGCAACATTGATGAGCATTCGTAATTACGAAAATTGATTTTAAGTTTTAAACCTTATTATGATGTCCACAAATTTTGGGGCGTCACAACATGATACCATGATGTGACGCCCCAAATTTAAGGACATCATAATAAGATTTAGAAACTTAAAATCAATATTGCCACCAATATTACTAACATCCATTAATTAACAACCCAGAATTTAAAGTTCTTACATCACAACTTAGTCTCAGTACATAACCGAAATGACACAAATATAAAAGGAAAACTAGAGAAAAACTAGAATTTTTAGGAAATGGTTCATGGAACTTGGGCACTCTTCAAGCTAACCAAGGCTGAGTGTCGCCTTACAAGGCCTCGGTGTTTCCTTCGGTTTCTTCGGTACCTGGCATAAAACGCCAGGGCAACGGGAATGCCAGTGAGCGACGAGCTCAATGAGATACTACCACCCGAAAATACCCACCCCAATAATAATACTCACAAATTATGAATAATGTGTAGTAACAGAATAACAAGTAACATTTAGTATGCATAAAGGAATGTTATCAGTTGAAATAATAACAATAGATAAAAATAAAATAAAAATAAAACTATAACAAACGGAAGCAGTATTTCACTATAAGGAACATGCCCACCTTTTTTTAAAAAAAATTTCATAGATTTAGTTTATCAAATAAATTTAAGTAACTCCACGCGGAGCATTATTTCCACTTAACCACTAAGCAATGGCCACGGGCAATTCTGACTCCCCCTTGGTCAAATATTCAAATGTTACTTACAGTAACTACCAATGATGCCCACACACCAGGGTTACATACCCGAGTCGTGACATCACAGTCTGTCCCAAGGGAACGGTCTACGTTGTGACACCCGCACCACCAACCTTATATCGCCTACACCGATAACAGCCGAAATATCTTCCCGTGCCATGTTAGGGTTCGCAACTCACTTGCGCAAGATTCTAAACCGGGCTCACCCCATCACTTTTACATTTTAATGTATCATTGGTTAAATTTCGTGTCTCTTTACTCGTTGAGATATTCACAATAATTTAAAATTTAATTACCAATAATGTTATACCAACTCATTAAAATCCGAACATAAAATATTACACATGTCACACAATAATAAACAATTGTACAAAATTGAAATAAACAATTTATTTAAACCATCGTATGAAATAATAATTTAGATATAAAAAAAAAAGGAAAATAAATCATAATTACACACATGTATGGACTTTTAATCTATAAGATTAGACTAGCACAATATTAAATAAACCACAATACACCCATACATGGATTACTAATTTACAATATTTGATGAATTAGACCAGCACAATAACTGATTTTTATCCAAATAAATAATTGAAGTAATGATCTTAAATCTGTCCAGAAATTTTTAGGTTATACCTTAGGTAATAAAAATTATAAATAAATTATTTATACAGTTCTAAAATTCGTGAAAATGTACAGAATATTCAATAAATATGTTTAGGTCATTTTTCAAAAAGAATTTCCCAAAAATAAGTTATAAATAAACAATTGAAGAGATAATTTTTGATTCCTCCTTAATTTGTCAAAATTTTCAGAATGTATATCTTGCAAATAAAATTAAAAATAAATTACTTATACAACTCTAAAATTCATATAAATCTACAGAATACTCAATAAATATGTTATGGTCATTTTTCAGAAAACATTTTCCAAAAATAAATTATAAATAATTCTTAAACATTTCAAGAGTGTTTATGACACAGATTTATCACATTTTCTTAAATTAATTCTGTACTTAAGTTATAAATCAATTCTATGATCTAAAAATTTATTATGCAACTAGACTTCTCAAATTTCATTTTTTTCTTAGAAATTACCAGATTTGGTTTAATATAAAATTTTTAATGATTTTTCAAACACAATAAAATCTGTCTATGGCTCCAGATTCGGTTAAAAATCTATATAAATTCGTACAAAACTCAATAATTGTTGAACATTTTTTGGGATGAACTAGACATCATTATCAACAACTTTGTAGAAGAAATCATCTTCAAATTTTGAGTATAAAATTGTCTAAAAATTCGTACAACTTTCTGGCAGATTCAAAGGACCAAATAACATCTTCAATAATCTTTTTAATGGCATAAACTACACATGCAAGTCCAAATTTCACAATATTATCATGATTTTCAGATTACCAATATTTAATATACCATCATAAAATTTTTATACAATTATAAATAAAATCTTATCTACAAGTTTAGACAATTTATCATATGTATATAATCTGAAATTTTCAAATATAAAAAAATGAGAGGATTGAGAGGGTTTTCTTACTTAGTTGTAGGGTGACGAAATGGTTGAGAATTTTGGCTTCCTTAATCTCCTACTCTTCTTCCTCTCCTACTACTAAGCTTGGTTGCTTCAAAGATTTCTCTCTTCTTGTTTTTTTTTTTTTTTCACCGAATGCTTGCATGCACATCTATATATAATGAATGCTTGCATGCACATATATATACAATGCTTGTTGATCACATCTCTCTCTCTCTCTCTCTTTCTTTCTTTCTCTTCATTCTAAGTTCGCTTTCCCTCAATTCCAAGAGCATAATCATCTCTTCTTCCCTAAACAAGAATGCAAACCAACATGTGGAAAGCCTCCACCGAATATCTGCAAAGGTTTGATTCCCTTCTTTTTTTTTTCTTTTTTTTTTTTCTTTTTTTGTGTATTTGTGTGGGTTTCTGAAAATTGATACACTAAGATTTTTAACTAAGGTATTTAGTAAGAATAATTATCATATTGAATCCTAATTAAAATAATTTATAAACAACAAATATTGAGCACCCACAAAATTATTATTCTTAATCATGTCTTTGTTAGTGATTGAATTGGGTCAATTTAAAACTAACTTTTACACTAATATACATTTCAGATAGACTGTAGATAAAATTAATTAATTAATTAATTTATTTATTTTCTTTTAAGAATAATTAAATGTGGGTTTTCACAATCTACCCTCCTAAAAAAAAATTTGTCATCGAAATTAATTCGTACCTTTAGACTCAAAAAGCTGAGGGTAATTGGCACGTATCATATCTTCTCGTTCCCACGTTGACTCTTTCGTCCCACGATGTCTCCAAAGAACTCGAACCAATGGTATGGTTTTACCTCATAATTTCTTCTCGCGACGATCTAAAATCTTGACAGGCTTCTCTTCAAATGTCACATCTTCATCAAGAATAATTTCCTCCTAATTGATGATGTGAGAAGGGTGTGGCTTGTATTTTCGTAGTATAGAGATGTGGAAAACATTATGTACTCTAGCCAGTTGAGGTGGTAAAGCCAAACGGTACGCCACTTCTCCTACTTTGCTCAGAATTTTGAAGGGTCCCACATACCGAGGTGCAAGTTTTCCTTTCTTCCCAAATCGTGTAGCACCTCGACGAGGTCGAACTTTGAGAAAAACATAATCCCCTGCCTCAAATGTTAAGGGTCGTCTCCTTTGATCCGCATAGCTCTTTTGTCAACTTTGGGCTGTGGTTAGCCGTTGTTTGATCAGTTTTATCTTCTCAGTGGTCTCCTGAACCAAGTCTGGTCCTAACAAGGTTACTTCCCCTACTTTAGTCCAACAGACCGGTGACCGACAAGGTCGCCCATAAAGTGCTTCATACGGTGCCATTCCAATACTGGCTTGGAAACTATTGTTGTAAGCGAACTCAACGAGAGGTAGGTGTTTCTCCCAACTTCCCTTTAATCCATAACGCAAGCTCGAAGCATATCCTCCAAGGTTTGTATGGTCCTTTCAGACTGCCCATCGGTTTGTGGGTGAAATGATGTGCTCAAGCATAGGTTTGTTCCCATTGCCTTCTACAAGCTCTGCCAAAATTGAGAAGTGAATCGAGGATCACGATCAGAGAATCAATCTCATATATAGTAATTGGCGACATTATCTTTATGGCGAAAAATTTGAGATATTTACCAATCACAAGAGCTTGAAGTACTTGTTCACACAAAGAGATTTGAACATGAGGCAGAGACGCTGGATGGAGTACCTTGAAGATTACCAATTCACCTTGTCTTATCATCTCGGGAAGGCTAATGTTGTAGCAGATGCACTAAGTCAAAAGACAAGAGAGATTGTAGCCAATATATCAATTAAAGAATGGGAAATGGTAAGCACCGTGAATGGGTTTAAGTTACAACCAAAGACTCAGAATGGAAAGGGTAGGTTGTTTACAATAGTTACAACACCCCAACTTCTTACCAAAGTGTTGGAAGCCCAAAGATTTGATCAGGATGCGGACTTCATCAAGGCCCGATTAGTGTCCGGGGAATCTTCACCGGATTGGACGCTCCATCAAGATGGTAGTTTAAGGTATTTAGGTAGAATTTTTGTGCCAAACATCGAACAATTAAGAGGGGAAGTACTTAAAGAATTTCACCATTCGGTTTTTGCGGTTCATCCGGGAGGAAACAAGATGTACCAGGATCTTAAGCGACAGTATTGGTGGAGTGGAATGAAGAAGGACGTTGCTCAATTCGTATCTAAGTGCTTCACGTGTCAGCAAGTGACAGCAGAACATCAAAAGCTGGTAGGGAAACTCCAACCTTTACCAATACCTAAGTGGAAGTGGGAACACATAACAATGGATTTTGTAACGGGATTACCCCGGTCGCCGCAAGGCCATGATGCCATTTGGGTGGTGGTTGATCGATTAACTAAGACGGCACATTTCCTACCAATAGGACCAGCAGGCACACTCAAATCTTTAAGTCGATTATTTATTCGAGAAATCATTAGATTGCACGGAGTACCAGTCTCAATAGTGTCAGATCGTGATTCTCGATTTACGTCACAATTCTGGCAAAGTCTGCAAAAAGCCTTAGGTACAGAGTTGTGTTTTAGCACAGCTTTTCACCCTCAAACTGACGGTCAATCAAAAAGAACAATTCAGACTTTAGAAGACATGCTTCGAGCTTATGTGATGGACTTTAAGGGTAGTTGAGAGAAACACTTACCACTAGTCGAATTCTCTTACAATAACAGTTTTCAAGCAAGTATTGGTATGGCACCATATGAAGCTTTGTACAGACGACCTTACCGGTCACCAATATGTTGGACAGAAGTCGGAGAAACACCTCTTTTAGGGCCAGAATTAGTTCAAGAAACTACCAAGAAGGTGAAACTAATTAGGCAAAGACTTGAGACTGCTCAGAGTAGGCAGAAAAGCTACGTAGATCAAAGGAGAGACCTTTAGCATTTAAAGTTGGAGATCATGTGTTTCTGAAAATACAGCCTCGCCGAGGAGTTGTTCGTTTCGGAAAGAAGGGAAAGTTGTCACCTCGCTTCATTAGGCCTTTCGAAATCTTGGACAAAATAGGAGAAGTGGCATACCGTTTGGCTCTACCACCTCAACTGGCCGGAGTACATAATGTTTTCCACGTCTCTATGCTACGGAAATACGAGCCACACTCTTCTCACATCATCAATTGGGAGGAAATTAGCCTTGATGAAGACGTGACATTTGAAGAAAAGCCTGTCAAAATTTTAGATTGTCGCGAGAAGAAATTACGAGGTAAAACTATACCGTTGGTTCGAGTTCTCTGGAGACATCGTGAGACGGAAGAGTCAACGTGGGAACGAGAAGATATGATGCGTGCCAATTACCCTCAACTTTTCGAGTCTAAAGGTACGAATTAATTTCGAGGACGAAATTTTTTTCGGAGGGTAGATTGTGAAAACCCATATTTAAATTATTTTTAAAAGAAAATAAATTAATTAATTAATTAATTAATGTTATTCAGAATCTACCTAAAATATATAACAGTGTAAAAAAAAATTAGTTTTAAATTAACCCGATTCAATCACTAACAAAGACCTTATTAAGAATAAAAATGTTGTGGATGTTCAATAATTATTTTTATAATTTATTAGTTAAAAAAAAAAAAAAGGGAAGAATCAGATTCTCGGCTGGTATGTGCCACTTGCAAGCTTGCATGTAAGCTTGGAAAATTCCATCCCATCATCATTCTTGGGTTAGGGAAAATTGTAGTGGATAGCATAATGAGAAAGAGAAAAAGAGAGAGGGAGTGAGAGGGGAAAAGGCTCAACAGGATTACTATATAAACACATGAAGGCTCAACAGGATTTCTATAGATATACATGCATGCCTTTGACGGGTGAGGAGAGTCTAACAAAAAAAAAAAAATTTAGTAGAAGGAAAAGAAGAGGGGAAGGTTAAGGAAGCAAAAAATTTCTACCATTTCATCACCCATTTGAATCCTACTATAATGTATGAAAACCCTCTCAACCCTCTCATTTTTTTATATTTGAAATTTTCAGATTACATACATATGATAAAATGTCTAAACTTGTAGATAGAATTTTATTTATAATTGTATGAAAATTTATGATGGTATATCAAATATTGGTAGTCTGAAAATCATGACAATATTGTGGAATTTGGACTTGCATGTGTAGTTTATGCCATTAAAAAGATTATTGAAGATATTATTTGGCCCTTTAAATCTTCCAAAAAGTTGTACGAATTTTTAGACAATTTTATACTCAAAATTTGAAGATAATTTCTTCTAAAAAGTTGTTGATAATGATGTATAGTTCATCCACAAAAATTTTCAACAATTTTTGAGTTTTGTACGAATTTATACAAAATTTTAACCAAATCTGGAGCTATAGACAAATTTTATTATGTGTTTGAAAAATCATTAAAAAATTTATATTAAACCAAATCTGACAATTTCTAAGCAAAAAATGAAATTTGGGAAGTCTAGTTTCATAATAAATTTTTAGGTCATGGAATTGATGTATAAATTTAAGTGTGGAATTAATTTAAGAAAATGGTATCAGAGCCAACTCTCCAGAGTACCGAGTGTGGGCCCTTGGCGTCTCTCAGTGCATGTGGGCGGGCTTGCAAGCTGGCAGGCTACTGTACGGGGACGTGCAGCCTTATGGGGGGTGGATTCTAAGGCCCCTGTGTCCCACATCGGGAATGGAAGGGGAGTTCCTTAGCTATAAAAGTAAAAACCTGGACCCTTATATAGCATTGAGGCCTTTTCTCGAGTGGTGAAATCCCTATTAGAACTCCCCAGTTAAGCGTGCTTAGGCTGGAGTTGTTCTGGGTTGGGTGACCCACTGGGAAGAACAAATTCATGTGGGCGTGGCCCAAAGCGGACAACATCGATGCCGTGCGAAGGGTTGGGGCGTTACAAATGGTATCAAACTTAGGTGACCTTTGAAATCTCGCCAAAGAGGTTTAACTTACCAACCACTAAGTCATGGCCACGGTTAATTTGGGAACCCCCCCTTGGTCAAATATTCAAGAACTACCAAAGATGCCCACGCCCGGAGTTATATACCCAAGCCGTGACATCCGTGGTTTGCCCCAAGGGAACGGTCTGCCAGGGGTAGGTAACTTCCCTCCGTGCCACCCGCACATCCACCCTTATTCCAAAACCGAATACAGATAAGGGTTCAAATAATCCCCGTGCCATCTTAGGGTTTTGCGACACAATTTACTTAAAAATTATTAAAAACCATGGCTCACCCTAAATACCCGGTATTAATCCTTTATCAGTAACTTTATATATTAAACACAAATTATTCAATTCTCAATCACCAATAATGTTATACCAAAAAAAAAAAAAAAAAAACTCCCAACATAAAACATTATACATGTCACACAATAATAATCCAAAATTTAACAGACAATTAATTTAAATCATGGTATGAACATAATAACTTAGATATTAAAATTTTAAATAAATTATTTATTCGGTTGTAATTTATGTTTACAATTATATTATTATCTCGTGTTTATAATCTCATTATTTTCTCTCAAAAAGAATGGTAGGTTGGTTATATTTTCTTACTGTGTTGCAAAACTCATGGCATATATTTTGTTGCCCTGGCGTTTCATGCTAGATTATGTCAAGGAAGGGACTGAGGCTGAAATTGGAGCTGCTGCTAATATCAAACCTTGGCTAACTTAGAGTCAAGATTTTATCAAAATAAAATCTTGTTATTTCTTGTATTAATATTTAACTATGTTGTGACGTTGTGTGAACTTGTAGTTTTATTTTATTGTTGGACTTTGACTATGTAAGAATTTAAAAGTTCCTAATTAGTAGTTAAAATTTTATCTAACAAGTTATTGTTATTTAAATCTTATGACGTCAAAAAAAAAAATTTGGGGCGTCACAGTTTGGTATCAGAGCCTAGGTTTGAACATTTGGGCCATGGGTAGTAATTTATTATTTTACATTTAAGAAAACCTTACGTTAATTTGTAATTTTCGGTGACTTAACTAAGTTAGAACCTTTTAATTATAGGATGCTAGGGTCATCAGACATTAACTCTAACGAGGAAAATTCGGTGGAAAACTATGACATAGAATCTGACCCAAGTGAAGAAGTGGAGATGCCTATAGAAGACTATGAATCTGAGCCTAAGCTTGACCCTGAACCTGATCCTAAACTTGAGCCTGAACCTGAGTCTGAAGAAGTTATACCAATATACAACCCCCTGGAGGTTATTGTGATTGAGTCAGACACTGAAGATGAGTCTATAGAAGGCAATACCGAGGAGAGCACTGGAGATGTAAGAGCTACATTTGAGGGTTGGGATGTGCGAAATGGGTTGCAGATTGGCACTTTTGTATATGTCAGACTTTATCCCCTAGGAGGTTGTGCTTGGAAAGCTGAGAGTTGGGTGGGTACCTATATCGGACCTGTCCAGATTCTAAGACAAGAGACTCCCTAGGTATATCAATTAGGCCCCTTCCCAGATGGTTTCACCGATAGGGTGGGCGACCTTTTTGACTTTTGGAGCCTTCAGTATATCATGCCCTACCCAAGCAGAATTGTGAAGAGAGATGGATTAGTGGACTTCAGAGACTGGAGGACCTATCGGGAAGAGCCGGTGTAGCTGCTAGGGCATCGTGTGTACGAAACTGCTATCTTCGTGAGGGTGCTGTGGCGATTCATGGGGCTTTTCCAAGCCACATGGGAGCCGGAAGCCCTTGTGTTGAGAGACTTTCCTTGGCTATTTTAAGGGGTCTTAAGGGAATTATAAACTAGGCTAACCGATTGTTTTGTATGCTCACATGTAAAAATTGCCTAGTTTAGAATTGTGAGTATAGGAGTTAACTCGGATTGTAAGGGCTATCTTTTGCCCGTAGTATGTTATTTAATCTTTTCCTTTGTTTTATTTGTATTTTGCTAATTGTAGCTTATCTAATCTAATTAATGAAGTTTTTTTACTATCCTTGCACATAAATATAATAATAATAATAATGATAATAAATAAATGAACAAATCACGAATTACTAAAGGAAAAAAAAAAAATCCCATCATGCAGAATGGCTGGATGAACAAGAAATAATAACAACGGTAATGGTGATGGAGTGTCTGATGGCGATGTCGCTCGAATTATACGCGCGATTGCTGATAGGGTAGGCAATATACCACCCCGAAACCAAGATCAAAACAAATCGGAAATGATAGCAAAATTTGAAAAGCTACGTCCCTATAAATTCCTTGGTGGATCAAACCCCCATGAAGCTGAAGCTTGGTTAAGACAAATTAAGAAGTTGCTAGATACTTCCGACATTCGAAATGAACAAGATGGAGTAACCATGGCGGCATTTCAAATGGAAAGGGAAGCAGATCATTGGTGGGAAATGATCAAAAGTACTCAACAAGTAGAGACATTAACTTGGAGACAGTTCGAAGACCTGTTCATGGAAAAGTATTTTCCTAACTCGTTAAGACAAGAAATGATTCAAGAGTTCCTCCAACTAAAACAAGGAAAAATGTCAGTCGCACAATATGCAAACCGTTTTGAAGCCCTTTCACGGTACGCTTCAGCCATAGTAGCAAATGAAGAGGATAAGGTTAGGCGATTTGAATGGGGCTTGGACACAGACATTAGAGGAAGATTGATCGCAGTGCAACTTTCCACCTATGCTCAAATGGTGGATCGAGCTTTAATTGTGGAACGGGAGTTAGCGGATTCCGAACGCATTCGAAATCAGCGATCAAGGAACAACAACCAACCACGCGGAGGGGGCCCAGTCCGCAACACCAGAGGCCATCCTACGCAAGCACCTTATGCCAGAGGGTTGCAGCAGCAACAAAGACAGAATCGAGGAAACCAGCAAGGAGGAAACTTTGTAAATGAGTGGAAAGGAAAGTGTTTCAGATGTGGTCAGCAAGGGCATCGTCGAAGTGAGTGTCCTCAGGGTGGGGAGTATTTTACGGATCAGCGAGGGGCACAATAATACAACAAATGCCAGCCAGGGCTAGGTTCTAAGCCTACTCAAAATACTCAGGCCAACAAGGGGTAGCCACAAGCCTCTAGGAATGCAAGCCGACCAAGAACACAACCACGAGGAGCTGGAAATGGAAAGAAACCAGGAGGGACTAACCAACAGGCAGTAGGAAGAATGTGTGCTCTCCAAGGAGAAGACGATGTTGGTAACCCAGCAGTAATTCAAGGTATGTTAATCCTTATGAATTCTTAGGTTAAAGTATTGTTCGATTTCGGAGCTTCGCATTCTTTTATATCTACTGCATGTGTGTCAAGTTTGGGTTTGGAACCCGAAATGTTAGAAATAGCTATAAGTGTTGCTTCACCCTTAGGGGGCCAAACCCGAGTAAATCTAGTATGTAAGTCTTGTGAACTAGAAATCTCCGGTTCATATTTGATATGTGATCTAAGGGATATGGATATGTCTGATTTTGACGTCATCCTAGGAATGGACTGGTTGTCAGTTCATCGAGCCATTATTGATTGTTACCGTAAGACAGTGACAGCATCCTCCCTTAATGGCACGAAAGTTCAATTTAAAGGAGATAGTCAAGATTCTCTAACTCCAATGTGTCGCAAGTCGCGGTGGCATGACCAACTGACTGGATGGTTGGCAAGTTTAATTTTGGAAGACGAAAATCGAAAGGATCCGGAATTACCCATGTGGTGTGCGAGTACGCTGACGTTTTCCCTGGCGAATTACCGGGATTACCCCCAAAACGAGACGTAGATTTCACGATCGAGCTTCAACCTGGAGCTTCACCAATTTCAATAGCACCACATCGTATGGCGCTAGCCGAACTTCGAGAATTAAAGGAGCAGTTACAAGAACTGTTGAGTAAAAAGTTCATCAGACCAAGTACGTCCCCTTGGGGAGCGCCAGCATTATTCGCGAAGAAGAAGGATGGAACCTTAAGATTGTGCATCGATTATCGACAACTAAATCGAGTCACCATTAAAAATCGATATCCCTTACCCAGAATTGATGACTTGTTCGATCAATTAAGAGGTTCAAAATGTTTCTCCAAAATTGACCTTAGGTGGGGATATCACCAACTTCATGTCAGAGGAGATGATATACCCAAAACTGCGTTTCGAACCCATTATGGCCACTATGAGTTTGTGGTAATGCCATTTGGTTTGACGAATGTGCCTGGGGTATTCATGAGTTTAATGAACAAAATTTTTACCCCCTATTTGGACCAATTTGTGGTAGTATTCATTGACGATATTTTGATATACTCACGATCGGAGGAAGATCACGAGCAACATCTGAGAACCGTTTTGCAAATTCTAAGAGAGAACCAATTATGTGCTAAAGCTAGCAAATGTGAATTTTGGTTGAGGGAAGTAAAATTCTTAGATCAGGTTGTGTCTGAATCAGGAATATCAGTGGATCCTGCTAAAGTAGAAGCAGTAATGGGGTGGAAACAACCTAAAAATATATTTGAGATTCGTAGTTTCTTGGGATTAGAAGGTTATTATAGGAGATTCATTCAAGATTTCTCCAAATTAGCCAAGCCGATGACACGCCTAACGCAAAAAGAAGTAAAGTTTGAATGGAACGAAGCGTGTGAGCAGTCATTTCAAGAACTCAAGAAGAGACTGACAAGCGCCCCTATATTAATCATACCCGAACGTGATGCTGGGTACACTATTTATTGTGATGCCTCTAAAGAAGGGTTAGGTAGTGTGTTAATGCAAAACGGGAAGGTAGTAGCTTACGGATCAAGACAATTGAAGAATCATGAGAAAAATTATCCTACTCATGATCTGGAATTGGCGACTGTGGTCTACGCACTTAAGACTTGGCGACATAACCTTTATGGCAAAAAATTTGAGATATTTACCGATCACAAAAGCTTGAAGTACTTGTTCAAGCAAAGAGATTTGAACATGAGGCAGAGACGCTGGATGGAGTACCTTGAAGATTACCAATTCACCTTGTCTTATCATCCCGGGAAGGCTAATGTTGTAGCAGATGCACTAAGTCGAAAGACAAGAGAGATTGTAGCCAACATATCAATTAAAGAATGGGAAATGGTAAGCACCGTGAATGGGTTTAAGTTACAACTAGAGACTCAGAATGGGAAGGGTAAGTTGTTTACAATAGTTACAACACCCTAACTTCTTACCAAAGTGTTGGAAGCCCAAAGATTTGATCAGGAGGCAGACTTCATCAAGGCCCGATTAGTGTCCGGGGAATCTTCACCGGATTGGACGCTCCATCAAGATGGTAATTTAAGGTATTTAGGTAGAATTTTTGTGCCAACATCGAACAATTAAGAGGGGAAGTACTTAAAGAATTTCACCATTCGGTTTTTGCGGTTCATCCGGGAGGAAACAAGATGTACCAGGATCTTAAGCGACAGTATTGGTGGAGTGGAATGAAGGAGGATGTTGCTCAATTCGTATCTAAGTGCTTGACATGTCAGCAAGTGAAGGCAGAACATCAAAAGCCGGCAGGGAAACTCCAACCTTTACCAATACCTAAGTGGAAGTGGGAACACATAACAATGGATTTTGTAACGGGATTACCTCGGTCGCCACAAGGCCATGATGCCATTTGGGTGGTGGTTGATCGATTAACTAAGACGGCACATTTCCTACCAATAGGACCAGCAGGCACACTCGAATCTTTAAGTCGATTATTTATTTGAGAAATCATTAGATTGCACGGAGTACCAGTCTCAATAGTGTCAGATCGTGATTCTCATTTTATGTCACAATTCTGGCAAAGTCTGCAAAAAGCCTTGGGTACAGAGTTGTGTTTTAGCACAGCTTTTCACCCTCAAACTGATGGTCAATCAGAAAGAACAATTCAGACTTTAGAAGACATGCTTCGAGCTTATGTGATGGACTTTAAGGGTAGTTGGGAGAAACACTTACCACTAGTCGAATTCTCTTACAATAACAGTTTTCAAGCAAGTATTGGTATGGCACCATATGAAGCTTTCTACGGACGACCTTACCGGTCACCAATATGTTGGACAGAAGTTGGAGAAGCACCTCTTTTAGGGCCAGAATTAGTTCAAGAAACTACCGAGAAGGTGAAACTAATTAGGCAAAGACTTGAGACCGCTCAGAGTAGGCAGAAAAGCTATGCAGATCAAAGGAGAAGACCTTTAGCATTTAAAGTTGGAGATCATGTGTTTCTGAAAATACAGCCTTGCCGAGGAGTTGTTCGTTTCGGAAAGAAGAGAAAGTTGTCACCTCGCTTCATTGCGCCTTTCAAAATCTTGGACAAAATAGGAGAAGTGGCATACCGTTTGGCTCTACCACCTCAACTGGCCGGAGTACATAATGTTTTCCACGTCTCTATGCTACGGAAATACGAGCCACACTCTTCTTACATCATCAATTGGGAGGAAATTAACCTTAATGAAGACGTGACATTTGAAGAAAAGCCTGTCAAAATTTTAGATCGTCGAGAGAAGAAATTACGAGGTAAAACTATACCTTTGGTTCGAGTTCTCTGGAGACATCGTGAGATGGAAGAGTCAACGTGGGAACGAGAAGATATGATGCGTGCCAATTACCCTCAACTTTTCTAGTCTAAAGGTACGAATTAATTTCAAGGACGAAATTTTTTTAGGAGGGTATATTGTGAAAACCCATATTTAAATTATTCTTAAAAGAAAATAAATAAATTAATTAATGTTATTCAGAATCTACCTAAAATATATAATAGTGAAAAAAAAAAATTAGTTTTAAATTAACCCAATTCAATCACTAAGAAAGACCTTATTAAAAATAAAAATGTTATGGATGTTCAATAATTATTGTTATAATTTATTAGTTAAAAAAAAAGAAAGGGATGAATCAGATTCTCGGCAGGTATGTGCCACCTGCAAGCTTACATGTAAGCTTGCATCTATGCTTGGGTTATGGAGAATTGTAGTGGATAGCATAATGAGAAAGAGAAAAAGAGAGAGGGAGTGAGAGGGGAAAAGGCTCAACAGGATTACTATATAAACACATAAAGGCTCAACAGGATTTCTATAGATATACATGCATGCCTTTGGCGGGTGAGGAGAGTCTAACAAAAAAAAAATTAGTAGAAGGAAAAGAAGAGGGGAAGGTTAAGGAACCAAAAAATTTCTCCCATTTCGTCACTGTAACGCCCTCAAAATAATACATAGAAACCCACACTATTGACATGCATAGACATAAGTAAACAAAACTTAATTCCATTCATCAGAGTATTCCTTACAAATGTATTACATGTTGACAACAAAAGTAAATGCCCAATGGGCTTACAATATTCCAAGCCAACACTTGGTTACACAAAAAGCGAGTACTAACTCATAACATATTAAGTCCTTGGCTTGAATTTACATGTAATACATAACAGATATCACAAAAAAGTCTTTCAGTCCCTAGCCTCCCAAGCTACGTCCTTGGAGGTGGCATACCATCTGTACCTGAAAATGACGTCCCATATAGGGTGAGCCACAGCCCAGTAGAGATATACTAAGCCAAATATAAGCAATGACTAAAACAGTAGCATTTGATAGATGGTTAACACTTATAAACTATTTTATATCACAATCCAGTTCCATGACAATCATGTCCATGTTTCATTCCAATTTTCTTTCCTTATACAAACCCGATACATAAACATGGCTCAGAACCTGGCCTATCAATTCAATGAGACTATGGCTCATATTAACACGTTTCCATATTTCACAGTTCACATGAGATTTACAACTCATATTCAAACACTTCCATATTTCAAATGATACACATATTTGCTGTATCAACACTTCAATTTAATACACATATTTGCTGCATTAATGGAGTCCATCCCCTATCTCCTCCCAAACAGGTTTGAGAGTCCATCCCCTATCTTCCCTCAAACCATGGAGTACATCCCCTATCTCCTCCCACACAATGCACATATTCCAAGTATATAAACAATTATCATATACAGGGATCAATCAATACATATATTTGATGTATTATTCCAACTGTCATATTCGATGACATATTCAATGTGATTAGTTTCAGTTTTCCCTAATCAACATACAGTGTCTACAACAATCAAGACTATCCTCCACCAATAGCCCAAAGCAGTTATTTCTAAACAGAAAATAAATGCATTAAACAAATATAATATCAACTTTTACATGGGTGAGTGATAAATTAATCCAACTACACCATTCAATCCCATAACTTCCCAATTTCATGGTTTTCAACTCAATTTCATGTTTTCCCAAATTAATTATACCAATTAATTTATCACAATAATTAGGGCATTTTTCCCCTTTACCAAAAATTAACCCTAAGGTTCAATTTCCTCAATTTGACACTAATAATGCCATTTTCCAAGTCTTACGTATATATGGGTTCTTAATATTTGAAAACCCCTCTTTTGTAAATTACACAATAACCCCAACTTTTCTGAAAATTGCCCAACATTACCAACTAATCAAAATGACCAAAATTAAAGACAAAGCTCATAAGATGGAGTAGGGTATCCCTACCTCGAAGTTAGAAGCCCAAAGGAGTGGATGAGGAAAAACCAAAGTGCTCCAAATCCACTATTGTCCAGATTAAAACAAAGCCCTCGCGACCCCCTACCTTTCTTACAAAGAACTTAGGGTAGAAACACACTAAAAATAGATGAATCCCTAGAGAGAAGGTGTGTAGAGAGAGAGAGAGCTCGGATCTAGGGTTTGAAAGAAAAAGATGATCAAAAAGTGAAGTGTTTACCCGCTGCTGTCTACTGATATAACACAGGCTCGCTTGAGCGAAGAAGTGGTCGCTCGAGTGACCAGACACAAAGAATCCTCGCTCGAGCGTAGAAAGCCTCGCTCGAGCCAACAATCCAAACCTTCAGGTTTGCAACCCAGAAGCACGCTCGAGCGACAGAATTATCGCTCGAGCGAAGAAACCCAAAACATAAACCTCGCTCGCTTGAGCAAAGGAAAGCTCGCTCGAGCCAAGAATCAAAACCATCAGGTCAAAAAGAGACGCAGACGCAAGCTCGAGCGCAGGACTTCTCGCTCGAGCCACCAGACACAAAACTCAACTCTCGCTCGAGCGAAGGAACCCTGGCTCGAGTGAAGGATCTAAAACAAGGAGCTCGCTCGAGCAAAGGACCAAAATTCTAGGCAGCAACCATTTGCTCCCAATCACACCCAACCTGTAACAAACCTGACCAAAACATCCTATAACTCAAATACAAAGTATTGAAGGACGGAAACAAGATATATACAACAACCGACATCCACGGAACCAAGCCCGGATTACACTAATCAATGGAGGGAAAACCAGGGTCACTATAACCTTCCCCCCTTAAAGAATTTCGTCCCCGAAATTAGGTACAAGTTTTTCAAAAACAAGTTTTTCTCAATTCTCAATAACATCATAGTTCAACATTCCACATCTTGACCATTACCGGTCATCCCATCTCTATTCAAGAGGCATTTTACAATATACAACTTCCAACGTGCATTATCAATATGCATTCATTTGAAATTTACCGATTTCAACATATAGTCCAAAATTCAATTATATAACCAATGCCAACAACATATTTGCATTTCTATAACATATTTAACATACACAATGTTAAAATAAACTTCCATTCTCAAGGCATAATTCACAATACTTCCATAATATTTCCATAAACCAAACATATACAATGTTTTACCACTCAAGACATATACAATGCTCTTAAAGTTTATCAATACAGCAAAATATACAACATATGCTCAAACGTCCACAAATAGATCCGGATATTTCTCTCGGACCTCCAACTCACGTTCCCAAGTGGCTTCCTCCACTCTGTGATGTTTCCACAAAACTTTTACTAAGGGAATGGTCTTGCCTTGCAAGACTTGATCCCGCCTATCCAAGAACCAAACCGGTCTCTCCTCATATGAGGCATCCTCATCAACCTCTAAGTCGGTCCAATCCAATACATGCGATGGATCCGGCCCGTACTTCTGAAGCATACTAACATGAAACACGTCATGAACTCGGGACAACTGCGGCAGCAAAGCTAAACAGTAGACAATCTCGCCAATCCTCTCAAGGATCTCGAAAGGGCCAATAAATCGAGGGGACAACTTCCCACTCTTACCAAACCTCATCAATCCCCGCCTAGGTGATATTTTCAGAAAAACATGATCACCCACCTCAAATACCAAAGGCCTCCACCTACGGTCGGCATAACACTTTTGGCGACTCTAGGCTGTAACAAGCCTCCTACGGATAAGCTCAACTTTCTCCATCGTTTCCCTCACCAACTCCGGGCCCAGCAAAGGTGCATCACCCACCTTGGCCCAACAAACTGGAGACCTACAAGGTCGGCCATACAAGGCCTCAAACGGTGCCATACCGATACTCGACTGGAAACTGTTGTTGTAGGCAAACTCCACCAAGGGCAAGTGCCTCTCCCACAACCCACTAAAGTCAAGGACACAACCTCGAAGCATATCCTCAAGGATCTGAATAGTACGCTCGGACTGCCCGTCAGTCTGAGGATGATAGGCCGTGCTAAAGGTCAACCTAGTGCCCAAGGCACTCTGCAAACTCTGCCACAACCTAGCAGTAAAACGTGGATCTCTATCTGAGACGATCGACACTGGGACCCCGTGCAACCTCATTATGTCCCGAATATACAAGTCGGCAAGATGATCTACCGAGTCTCTCACGCGCATAGGAATGAAGTGCGCCGACTTAGTCAACCGGTCTACAACCACCCAAATAGCATCACTACCCCGCTGAGTCCTCGGAAAAACTACAACAAAGTCCATAGTGACGTGCTCCCACTTCCACTCGGCAATAGGCAAGGGTTGTAACAAACCCACTAGCCTCTAATGTTCGGCCTTCACTTGCTGATAAGTAAGGCACTTAGACACGAAAACTGCCACATCCTTCTTCATACCCCGCCACTAAAACTGGCGACCCAAATCACGATACATCTTAGTGCCTCCCGGATGCACCGCAAGGGGTGAATGGTGAAACTCTCAGAGTACCTCCTCTCGGCAAGACTCCGGTACGAACAAACGGTCTCGGTATCTCACACTCAGGTTGGGATACACCGCCAAACCCTTCTCAACCTTCTCACTAGGGATCTTTTCTCGGAGGGATTCTACCTCAAGGTCACCTCTCTGTGCCTCTAACACTTGACTCACAAGCGTAGGCTGTGCAATAACAGAAAACAAGGCCGCAGCCTCAACAGATTCGCCCAGAAGCAATTCAAACTCTTCAAGAGCACCCAACATCTCTCACTCCCGGATGGCTATACAAGCTACATCACTAATCGATTTCCTGCTAAGGGCATCGGCCACAACATTGGCCTTCCCCGGATGATAGTGCAACTCAAAGTCGTAATCCTCAATAAACTCCATCCACCTCCTCTGCCTCAAGTTCAAGTCTTTATGTGTAAACAGATACTTCAGACTCTTATGCTCCGAGAATACCTCGAATCTCTCACCATAAAGGTAGTGCCTCCAGATCTTCAAGGAAAAAATCATAGCTGCTAACTCTAGGTCATGTGTAGGGTAATTCCTCTCGTGTATTTTCAACTGCTGCGAGCCATAAGCTACCACTTTCCCCTCTTGCATTAACACACAACCCAAACCCTCTCGTAAGGCATCACAATAAACCGCATAACCCAAACCTCTCTCCAGAATAATCAAAACCAGAGCGGTGGTAAGTGTAACTTTCAACTCTTCGAACGACTTTTCACAATTCTCACTCCATACAAATTTGACCCCTTTCCGCGTCAATCTAGTCAACGGCGAAGCTAGCCTGGAAAAATCTTTCACAAACCGGCAGTAATACCCAGCTAATCCCAGAAAACTGCGAATCTCAAAAACACTCTTAGGCTGTGCCCAACCTTGCACTGCCTCAATCTTAGATGTATCAACAGACACCCCTTCCCCGGAGACTACATGGCCTAAGAATTTGACCTCTCCTAGCCAGAACTCGCACTTCCCAACCTTGGCATACAGCCTATGGGCTCTAAGCAACTCAAGCACCACTCTCAAGTGTTCCTCGTGCTCCTCCTCAGACGGTGAATAAATCAGAATGTCGTCCACGAAGACGACCACAAAACGATCTAAGAATTCCCGGAATATCCAGTTCATCAAATCCATAAACACTGCCGGTGCATTGGTGAGCCCAAAAGGCATCACTAGAAACTCATAGTGGCCATACCGCGTACAGAATGTCGTCTTCGGAATATCCTCCTCCCTGACCCTCAACTAATGGTAACCCGATCTCAAGTCTATCTTAGAGAAACAACGGGACCCTTTCAACTGGTCAAACAAATCATCAATACGAGGCATAGGGTACTTGTTCTTAACCGTAGCCCGATTCAATTTTTGATAATCGATACAAAGTCTCAAAGCCCCATCTTTCTTTTTAGCAAAGAGGGCTGGTGCTCCCCATGGCGAAGTGCTAGGGCGGATGAAGCCCTTATCTAGCAACTCTTGGAGTTGAATCTTCAACTCTATCAACTCGGCTGGGGCAAAATGATATGGTGCCATAGAAATCGGTGCCGTGCCGGGCACTAGATCAATAGAGAACTCAATCTCTCGATGAGGTGGCAAACTTACAAGATCCTCGGGAAAGACGTCCAAGTACTCACAAACCACTCTCGGCAATACAGTCTGGGTCTCATCACACTCACTACTCATAAAGCTAGCAAGAAGACCACTGAGCTCACTCCGCCCTCGCGGATCATACACCGGTAGCAACACACTACCGATCCGGTCCCCCAAGAAATGAAAACAATCCCCGCTCAAGGTACATACAGTGACCCTCTGGCGGTAGCAATCAATAACAGCCCAGTATAACGATATCCAGTCCATACCCAAAATCACATCGAAACCCGACATAGCCATAACTACAAAAGAAAATGGAAGCCGGCGGTCGGCGACCTCTATATCACAGCCCCGACACCCTTGTTTCAAAATCAATTCACCCCCGACAGGTGATACAACACATATAGGAGATGCTAACTGTGCCAACTCCAACCCCAAAACAGATGCAAATGCAGCAGATATAAAGGAATGGGATGCACCCGTATCAATCAACACGTTGGCAACTAAGTTGCAAAACAAAAAGGTACCTCTCACAACAGATGGAGCCGGTACAAAATCTTGCGCGGTAACAACATACACGTGCCCAAAAGGTCTCTGATCAACCTGCTCACCCCTAGGAGCAAAAGATTGCTGCACAGACTGGGATGATGAAGCTCCCTGATTGGCCCTCGAGGCCTGAACAGACTGTGCTGGCTGAAAACTCTACGTCTGCCTAGCACCAGACGCACCCGATGTGGCACTCAACTGCGGGCAGAACCTCTTCAGGTGCCCCGCCTGACCACACTGGTAACAAGAGAGCGGCTGACCTCTGCCCTGACTCTGACTCTGAGGACAAGCCGAAGATGAAGCTGCTCTCTACCATCCGCCCTTCTGCGGGCAAGCTAGAGACTTGTGGCCCAGCTGACCACATTTGTAACAAGTAATGTCTCCCTGACTGCCTCTCCCAGAACCTGCACTCGTCACTAGAAAGGTAGATCTCGCCAAAGCACCCTGGGACTGCTGAGGGTTAGAACCCCTCTGCCTCCTACCATTCCCCTGGCCATCCTGACTCCTCTTGGAGCCCCTCATCCTCTCCTCCTCCTCATGCATCATAATCTCCATATGGGCAGCAGCTTCCACTAGACGCCCATACTCCCGAACCATGGATCCCCCAACTCTAGTCTTGAGTCCATGTCTCAACTTCCTCTCAAATTCCAGACAACGGCGTTCCTCAGACGCCACTAGCTCAGGTGTAAACTTGGATAAACTGGTAAATATGGCCTCGAACTCAGCCACTGGCATACTCAGCTGCTTAAGCTGACAAAACTGGTCCCTCAGCTTCTCTCTAACAGCTGGAGATAAGAACTTCTCCTGGAAAGCATTTACAAAGGCCTCCCATGTACCACCAATACGACCCGTCATAAACTTCCACCACTGACCCGCATCCCCCTTTAGCTGGAAAGATGCCAAAGTCACCTTCAATGCCCCATCTTCGATGCCAAGCATCTCAAACGTCGTAGTCATCTGCTCGAGCCACTCATCAGCCTTAAGTGGCTCCTTCGGATCACCCACAAACTCATCCGGATTTGACCGGAAGAACTCCCTCTTCAGAAAAGAAGGCTCTACATTAACAACCTGGGCCTGGACTTGATTCTCAGCTCTGAGAATGTCCATGGATGCCCTCAAAGCTCCTGCCATCTAGCGGGCTAAGGCACCCGTAGCCTGCTGACCTACTGGCTCGGCCACATTGGCCTGACCAACCCCCTCCTGCTGCGCCGGAATATCATCCGGTATAAGCATCTCCTGCCTCCTAGGCCTACCTCGCCTACCACCACGTCCTCGTCCTGACATCCTGATAAAGGTAACGAAGAACATTAGCACATTCACAAATGTGACGAAGCTATAACACTCCTGTCCTAATGCATTGGACAACAATAATTCATTCCACGTAAGCACATAATCGCATAAGCACTTACGAATTTCATTTCTGGATAATGATAGTCCCGAGGCGTTACTAGAGTTCCGGTTAGAAACAGCATTGATCAAGTGCTTTTCCAACATGACTCCCAGAAACCCAAAGATCCAATCAACATCCTAGAAACTGCATTCCATACCCATATAACCACAAAAACATGTTATCACATAAGCACATAACATTATATCTAAGTCTCTAACAAGCGAGACAAACCAATTGTGGTACTAACCACTTCCCGCATACCCAAAGTATTCGAACCCGGTACGCTCTGATACCAAGTTGTAACGCCCTCAAAATAATACATAGAAACCCACACTATTGACATGCATAGACATAAGTAAACAAAACTTAATTCCACTCATCAGAGTATTCCTTACCACAGCCCAGTAGAGATATACTAAACCAAATATAAGCAATGACTAAAATAGTAGCATTTGATAGATGGTTAACACTTATAAACTATTTTATATCATAATCCAGTTCCATGACAATCATGTCCATGTTTCATTCCAATTTTCTTTCCTTATACAAACCCGATACATAAACATGGCTCAGAACCTGGCCTATCAATTCAATGAGACTATGGCTCATATTAACACGTTTCCATATTTCACAGCTCACACGAGATTTACAACTCATATTCAAACACTTCCATATTTCAAATGATACACATATTTGCTGTATCAGCACTTCAATTTAATACACATATTTGCTATATTAATGGAATCCATCCCCTATCTTCCCTCAAACCATGGAGTACATCCCCTATCTCCTCCCACACAATACACATATTCCAAGTATATAAACAATTATCATATACAGGGATCAATCAATACATATATTTGATGTATTATTCCAACTGTCATATTCGATGACATATTCAATGTGATTAGTTTTAGTTTTCCCTAATCAACATACAGTGTCTACAACAATCAAGACTATCCTCCACCGATAGCTCAAAGCAGTTATCTCTAAATAGAAAATAAATGCATTAAACAAATATAATATCAACTTTTACATGGGTGAGTGATAAATTAATCCAACTACACCATTCAATCCCATAACTTCCCAATTTCATGGTTTTCAACTCAATTTCATGTTTCCCAAATTAATTATACCAATTAATTTATCACAATAATTAGGGCATTTTCCCCCTTTACCAAAAATCAACCCTGAGGTTCAATTTCCTCAATTTGACACTAATAATGCCATTTTCCAAGTCTTACGTATATATGGGTTCTTAATATTTGAAAACCCCTCTTTTGTAAATTAAACAATAACCCCAACTTTTCCGAAAATTGCCCAACATTACCAACTAATCAAAATGACCAAAATTAAAGACAAAGCTCATAAGATGGAGTAGGGTATCCCTACCTCGAAGTTAGAAGCCCAAAGGAGTGGATGAGGAAAAACTAAAGTGCTCCAAATCCACTATTGTTCAGATTAAAACAAAGCCCTCGCGACCCCCTACCTTTCTTACAAAGAACTTAGGGTAGAAACACACTAAAAATAGATGAATCCCTAGAGAGAAGGTGTGTAGAGAGAGAGAGAACTCGGATCGAGGGTTTGAAAGAAAAAGAAGATCAAAAAGTGAAGTGTTCACCCGCTGCTATCTACTGATATAACACAGGCTCGCTCGAGCGAAGAAGTGGTCGCTCGAGCGACCAGACACAAACAATCCTCGCTCGAGCGTAGAAAGCCTCGCTCGAGCCAACAATCCAAACCTTCAAGTCTGCAACCCAGAAGCACGCTCGAGCGACAAAATTCTCGCTCGAGCGAAGAAACCCAAAACATAGACCTCGCTCGCTCGAGCGAAGGAAAGCTCGCTCGAGCCAAGAATCAAAACCATCAGGTCAAAAAGAGACGCAGACGCAAGCTCGAGCGCAGGACTTCTCGCACGAGCCACTAGACACAAAACTCAACTCTCGCTCAAGCGAAGGAACCCTGGCTCAAGCAAAGGATCTAAAACAAGGAGCTCGCTCGAGCGAAGGACCAAAATTCTGGGCAGCAACCATTTGCTCCCAATCACACCCAACCTGTAACAAACATGCCCAAAACATCCTATAACTCAAATACAAAGTATTGAAGGACGGAAACAAGATATATACAACAACTGACATCCACGGAACCAAGCCTGGATTACACTAATCAATGGAGGGAAAACCAGGGTCGCTATAGTAACCCATTTGAATCCTACTATAATGTAAGAAAACCCTCTCAACCCTCTCATTTCTTTTTATTAGTAAAGTTTTCAGATTATGTCCTTGTGATTAAAATGACTACTCATAAATAAAAATTTTATATATATATGTGTAGGAATTTTGTGATGTGTATATCAAGTGTTTGAAGATGTTGATAGTCTTAAAATCATCTTATTATTGTAAATTAATAAGCATGCATGTGTAGTTTATACATTTAAAGAGAAGATTGAAAATAATTAATCAGTTTTGAATCTGCCAGAATGTTGCCAGAATTTTTAGACAATTTTATACTCAAAATTTCGAGATGATTTCTTCTACAAAGTTGTTGATAATGATGTCTAGTTCATCCAGGAATTTTGGCAACAATTTTTGAGCTTTCTACGAATTTATACAAATTTTTAACTAAATCTGAAACTGTGAGACAGATTTTACTATGTATTTGAAATTTTATTTAAAATTCTATGCTAAGCTGAATCTAGTAATTTCTAACTAAAAGATGAAATTTGAGACGTCTAGTTTCATGATAAATTTTTAGATTATGGACTTGATCTATAAAATTAAGCATGGAATTAATGTAAGGAAATGTGACAAACCTGTGTCATAAAGATTGCTGGAAATTTTACAGAATTATTTACATCTTATTTTTCTGAAATTCTTTATGAAAAGTGACCTAAACATCCCTATTGAGTATTCTGTTCAATTGCACGAATTTTAGGATTGTGTAAATAATTTATTTAAAATTTTAATATCTAAGTTATTATGTTCATACCATGATTTAAATTAATTGTCTGTTAAATTTTGGACATTGAATTATTATTGTGTGACATGTATAATGTTTTATGTTGGGAGTTTTTTTTTTTTTTTTTTGTTGGTATAACATTATTGGTGATTGAGAATTGAATAATTTGTGTTTAATATATAAAGTTACTGATAAAGGATTAATACCGGGTATTCAGGGTGAGCCTTGGTTTTTAATAATTTTTAAGTAAATTGTGTCGCGAAACCCTAAGATGGCACAGGGATTATTTGAACCCTTATCGGTATTTGGTTTTGGAATAAGGGTGGATGTGCGGGTGGCACGCAGGGAAGTTACGTATCCCTGGCTGACCGTTCCCTTGGGGCAGACCATGGATGTCACGGCTTGGGTGTATAACTCCGGGCGTGGGCATCTTTGGTAGTTCTTGAATATTTGACCAAGGGGGGGTTTCCAAATTAACCGTGGCCATGACTTAGTGGTTGGTAAGTTAAACCTCTTTGGCGAGATTTCAAATGTCACCTAAGTTATTAAAATTATTTGAATTATTTTATTGGCTGTAATTTATGTTTACAATTATATTATTATCTCGTGTTTATAATCTCATTATTTTATCTCAAAAAGAATGGTAGGTTGGTTATGTTTTCTTACTATGTTGCAAAACTCATGGCATATATTTTGTTGCCCTGGCGTTTCATGCCAGATTATGTCAAGGAAGGGACTGAGGCTGAAATTGGAGCTGCTGCTAATATCGAACCTTGGCTAACTTAGAGTCAAGATTTTATCAAAATAAAATCCTGTTATTTCTTTTATTAATATTTAACTATGTTGTGACGTTGTGTGTGAACTTGTAGTTTTATTTTGTTGTTGGACTTTGACTGTGTAAGAATTTAAAAGTTCCTAATTAGTAGTTAAAATTTTATCTAGCAAGTTATTGTTATTTAAATCTTATGGCGTCAACAACTTTGTGGAAGAAATCATCTCGAAATTTTGAGTATAAAATTGTCTAAAAATTCGGGCAACATTCTGGCAGATTCAAAACAGATTAATTATTTTCAATCTTCTCTTTAAATGTATAAACTACACATGCAAGCTTATTTCTTTACAATAATAAGATGATTTTAAGACTATCCACATCTTCAAATACTTGATATACACATCACAAAATTCCCACACATATATATAAAATTTCTATTTATGAGTAGTCATTTTAATCACAAGGACATAATCTGAAAACTTCACTAATAAAAAGAAATGAGAGGGTTGAGAGTGTTTTCTTACATTATAGTAGAATTCAAATAGGTGACGAAATGGTAGAAAATTTTTTCTTCTTTAAGCTTCCCCTCTTCTTTCCTTGTACTAAAATTTTTTTTTTTTTTTTTGTTAGACTCTCCTCACCCGTCAAAGGCATGCATGTATATCTATAGAAATCCTGTTGAGCCTTCATGTGTTTCTATAGTAATCCTGTTGAGCCTTTTCCCCTCTCACTCCCTCTCTCTTTTTCTCTTTCTCATTATGCTATCCACTACAATTCTCCCTAACCCAAGAATGATGATGGGATGGAATTTTCCAAGCTTACATGCAAGCTTGCAGGTGGCACATACCTGCCGAGAATCTAATTCTTCCCCCCCTTTTTTTTTAACTAATAAATTATAACAATAATTATTGAACATCCACAACATTTTTATTCTTAATAAGGTCTTTGTTAGTGATTGAATTGGGTTAATTTACAACTAATTTTTTTTTTATACTATTATATATTTTAGGTAGATTCTGAATAACATTAATTAATTTATTTATTTATTTATTTTCTTTTAAGAATAATTTAAATATGGGTTTTCACAATCTACCCTCCTAAAAAAATTTCGTCCTCGAAATTAATTCGTACATTTAGACTCAAAAAGTTGAGGGTAATTGGCACGCATCATATCTTCTTGTTCCCACATTGACTTTTCCGTCTCACGATGTCTCCAGAGAACTCGAACGAACGGTATAGTTTTACCTCGTAATGTCTTCTCGCGACGATCTAAAATTTTGATAAGCTTTTCCTCAAATGTCACGTCTTCATCAAGTTTAATTTCCTTCCAATTGATGATGTGATAAGAGTGTGGCTCATATTTTCGTATCATAGAGACGTGGAAAACATTATGTACTCCGGCCAGTTGAGGTGGTAAAGCCAAACGATATGCCACTTCTCCTATTTTGTCCAAGATTTCGAAAGGCCCAATGAAGCAAGGTGACAACTTTCCCTTCTTTCCGAAACGAACAACTCCTCGGCGAGGCTGTATTTTTAGAAACACATGATCTCCAACTTTAAATGCTAAAGGTCTTCTCCTTTGATCTGCATAGCTTTTCTGCCTACTCTGAGCGGTCTCAAGTCTTTGCCTAATTAGTTTCACCTTCTCGGTAGTTTCTTGAACTAATTCTGGCCCTAAAAGAGGTGCTTCTCCGACTTCTGTCCAACATATTGGTGACCGGCAAGGTCGTCCGTACAAAGCATCATACGGTGCCATACCCATACTTGCTTGAAAACGGTTATTGTAAGAGAATTCGACTAGTGGTAAGTGTTTCTCCCAACTACCCTTAAAGTCCATCACACAAGCTCGAAGCATGTCTTCTAAAGTCTGAATTGTTCTTTCTGATTGATCGTCAGTTTGAGGGTGAAAAGCTGTGCTAAAACACAACTCTGTACCCAAGGCTTTTTGCAGACTTTGCCAGAATTGTGATGTAAAACGAGAATCACGATCTGACACTATTGAGACTGGTACTCCGTGCAATCTAATGATTTCTCGAATAAATAATCGACTTAAAGATTCGAGTGTGCCTGCTGGTCCTATTGGTAGGAAATGTGCTGTCTTAGTTAATCGATCAACCACCACCCAAATGGCATCATGGCCTTGCGGCGACCGGGGTAATCCCGTTACAAAATCCATTGTTATGTGTTCCCACTTCCACTTAGGTATTGGTAAAGGTTGGAGTTTCCCTACCGGCTTTTGATGTTCTGCCTTCACTTGCTGACACGTCAAGCACTTAGATACGAATTAAGCAACGTCCTTCTTCATTCCACTCCACCAATACTGTCACTTAAGATCCTAGTACATCTTGTTGCCTCCCGGATGAACCGCAAAAACCGAATGGTGAAATTCTTTAAGTACTTTCCCACTTAATTGTTCGATGTTTGGAACAAAAATTCTACCTAAATACCTTAAACTACCATCTTGATGGAGCGTCCAATCCGGTGAAGATTCCCCGAACACTAATTAGGCCTTGATGAAGTCCGCCTCCTGATCAAATCTTTGGGCTTCCAACACTTTGGTAAGAAGTTGGGGTGTTGTAACTATTGTAAACAACCTACCCTTCCCATTCTGAGTCTCTGGTTGTAACTTGAACCCATTCACGGTGCTTACCATTTCCCATTCTTTAATTGATATGTTGGCTACAATCTCTCTTGTCTTTCGACTTAGTGCATCTGCTACAACATTAGCCTTCCTGGGATGATAAGACAAGGTGAATTGGTAATATTAATCTTCAAGGTACTCCATCCAGCGTCTCTACCTCATGTTCAAATCTCTTTGTGTGAACAAGTACTTCAAGCTTTTGTGATCGGTAAATATCTCAAATTTTTCGCCATAAAGGTAATGTCGCCAAGTCTTAAGTGCGTAGACCACAGCCGCCAATTCCAGATCGTGAGTAGGATAATTTTTCTCATGATTCTTCAATTGTCTTGATCCGTAAGCTACTACCTTCCCGTTTTGCATTAACACACTACCTAACCCTTCTTTAGAGGCATCACAATAAACAATGAACCCAACATCACGTTCGGGTATGATTAATATAGGAGCGCTTGTCAGTCTCTTCTTGAGTTCTTGAAATGACTGCTCACACGCTTCGTTCCATTCAAACTTTACTCCTTTTTGCGTTAGGCGTGTTATTGGCTTGGCTAATTTGGAGAAATCTTGAATGAATCTCCTATAATAACCTGCTAATCCCAAGAAACTACAAATCTCAAACGTATTTTTAGGTTGTTTCCACCCCATTACTGCTTCTACTTTAGCAAGATCTACTGATATTCCTGATTCAAACACAACATGACCTAAGAATTTTACTTCCCTCAACCAAAATTCACATTTGCTAGCTTTAGCATATAATTGGTTCTCTCTTAGAATTTGCAAAACGGTTCTCAGATGTTGCTCGTGATCTTCCTCCGATCGTGAGTATATCAAAATATCGTCAATAAATACTACCACAAATTGGTCCAAATAGGGGGTAAAATTTTGTTCATTAAACTCATGAATACCCCAGGCGCATTCGTCAAACCAAATGGCATTACCACAAACTCATAGTGACCATAACGGGTTCGAAACGCAGTTTTGGGTATATCATCTCCTCTGACACGAAGGTGGTGATATCCCGACCTAAGGTCAATTTTGGAGAAACATTTTGAACCTCTTAATTGATCGAACAAGTCATCAATTCTGGGTAAAAAAAATGGTATCAGAGCGTAGGGATTAGGTCTTACATGAGATCTGTTGGGTGGGTAGTAAAAAAAAAAAATTTTGATATTTGAAGTGAAAAAGAAGCTGTGGATTTTGTAGGTATTAGAGGGAAAAATATATGTATATATATCGAAACGTGTTATTTGAAGATTTAGTCGTTATCTAAGTTTTGGAGCATTAAGAATTGAAATTTCGGGGATGAAATTAATTTAAAGGAGATAGATTGTGGCACCCCGTATTTTTGAGTTATTAATAATTTAGTGAGTGGTATTAGTGATTTTTGATAATAGTATAGTGGTGAGATTTTTAGATAAGAATTTAATTTAAAATTATTTATTTGTATTTATCTCTTTTATATCTACCTTATTGTTATTCATCCCCAGTTGAAAATAAATTTAACCCCATATTTCACCTTTCCTATTACTCCTTTGGTGAAAAAAAAAAAAAAAAAAAAAGGAGAAAGAAAGTGGCCTGCTATGCCACCCGCCCCCATACCCTTTTGTCTACCTTTTTAATTCTTTTCATTAATTTTATTTGTTTTATTTTACTTTATTAATGACCAACAGTCCATGCTACCAGACCATACCCATTTGCTTTCCCAAACTTCCTTGATTTATTGGGAACATAATTGCCTTTTATTTTATTACCTCATCTTGTTCTTATAAATTGAGCTTATCATTTTTCAGTTCCTCAACTTCTTCTTTGCTTTGGCTTCATCTCTCTCTTCATATTGTTTTCTCGCTTAATTTGTTTGGGATCAAAATATTAAGTTTAGATGTGGGATTTAGAGTGAGAGTTAATGTTTTTAATATGAGAGTTGTATATTTTATCAAAGTGAGATCAGAGTTATTTTTGGAGACCCATGGAGTAATTTTAGATTTATGGTGGCCGAATTAATTGATTTGACGTAAACTCGGGTTGTATACAATATGGTCTATTAAATCTCTTCGCAAAGAGTTCTCTATTTTTAATTATCCTCAATTTCTAATCCACTTGATTATTGTGGTTATTAGTAGATTTTGTAAAATCATTTGTTGTCAAATCGTTGATATTCTGATCATTTGGTAAAATTCTCTACAAATATTTATGCGTTAAAATGGTGATTTGTCTGACTGAATGACATGGAAATACGCCGTACATGGATCGAGTGAATCTTGTTAAATTGTTTACAACAATATGCCCGGATAAGCGTGGAGCATGGGTGAGGTGAGTGAATAAATGAATTTGTTTACTGGTCATGTAGTGAGTAGGACCGGGTATTTGGTCTAGCTAAGTTATGGTTGATTTGTTGTGCAATTTGGTAAATTGTTTGATTATCGTATCGTTGATTTAATGTCATAAATTGTTTGATTCCTATTAATTTATTCTGTACCCGAGCCTTGTATTCCTGTCATATTGTATACTTCCCGAATTAATTTATTTTTCAGGTGCGGAGCGTATTTTAGCGAAGATCGAAATTGAGATAAGAAAGATTTATTAATATAGTGATTTGGGACCCGCCACTGTAATTATTAAATTTGGAGATAGTTGTAATATTGTTTATTTCGGAGATAAATGTACTATAGAATATTTTGGAGAATACAGTACAATTTGGAGACAATTTTGTAGTTATTATTTTTGGGATCAAAACTTGTATATTTTTTCAAGGCTATTTTAGTGTATTTAACGACCCGGCAGTGGGGCGTTACAAAATGGTATCAGAGCGTAGGGATTAGGTCTCACATGAGATCTGTTGGGTGGGTAGTAAAAAAAAAAAATGATATTTGAAGTGAAAAAGAAGCTGTGGATTTTTTGAGGTATTAGAGGGAAAAATATATGTATATATATCGAAACGTGTTATTTGAAGATTTAGTCGTTATCTAAGTTTTGGAGCATTAAGAATTGAAATTTCGGGGACGAAATTAATTTAAAGGGGATACATTGTGACACCCCGTATTTTTGAGATATTAATAATTTAGTGAGTGGTATTAGTGAATTTTGATAATAGTTTAGTGGTGAGATTTTTAGATAAGAATTTAATTTAAAATTATTTATTTGTATTTATCTCTTTTATATCTACCTTATTGCTATTCATCCCCAGTTGAAAATAAATTTAACCCCATTTTTCACTTTTCCTAGTACTCCTTTGGTGAAAAAAAAAAAAAGAAAAAGGAGAAAGAAAGTGGCCTGCTATGCCACCCGCCCCCATACCCTTTTGTCTACCTTTTTAATTCTTTTCATTAATTTTATTTGTTTTATTTTACTTTATTAATGATCAACAGTCCATGCCACCAGACCATACCCATTTGCTTTCCCAAACTTCCTTGATTTATTGGGAACATAATTGCCTTTTATTTTATTACCTCATCTTGTTCTTATAAATTGAGCATATCATTTTTCAGTTCCTCAACTTCTTCTTTGCTTTGGCTTCATCTCTCTCTTAGTTTGTTTGGGATCAAAATATTAAGTTTAGATGTGGGATTTGGAGTGAGAGTTAATGTTTTTAATATGAGAGTTGTATATTTTATCAAAGTGAGATCAGAGTTATTTTTGAAGACCCATGGAGTAATTTTAGATTTATGGTGGCCGAATTAATTGATTTGACGTAAACTCGGGTTGTATACAATATGGTCTATTAAATCTCTTCGCAAAGAGTTCTCTGTTTTTAATTATCCTCAATTTGTAATCCACTTGATTATTGTGGTTATTAGTAGATTTTGTAAAATCATTTGTTGTCAAATCGTTGATATTCTGATCATTTGGTAAAATTCTCTACAAATATTTATGTGTTAAAATGGTGATTTGTCTAACTGAATGACATGGAAATACTTCGTACATGGATCGAGTGAATCTTGTTAAATTGTTTACACCAATATGCCCGGATAAGCGTGGAGCATGGGTGAGGTGGGTGAATAAATGAATTTGTTTACTGGTCATGTACTGAGTAGGACCGGGTATTTGATCCAGGTAAATTATGGTTGATTTGTTGTGCAATTTGGTAAATTGTTTGATTATCGTATCGTTGATTTAATGTCATAAATTATTTGATTTCTGTTACTTTATTTTGTACTCGAGCCTTGTATTCTTGTCATATTGTATACTTCCCGAATTAATTTATTTTTCAGGTGCGGAGCATATTTTAGCGAAGATCGAAATTGAGATAAGAAAGATTTATTAATATAGAGATTTGGGACCCGCCACTGTAATTATTAAATTTGGAGATAGCTGTAATATTGTTTATTTCGGAGATAAATGTACTATAGAATATTTTGGAGAATACAGTACAATTTGGAGACAATTTTGTAGTTATTATTTTTTGGATCAAAACTTGTATATTTTTTTGAGGCTATTTTAGTGTATTTAACGACCCGGCAGTAGGGCGTTACAAAATGGTATCAGAGCGTAGGGATTAGGTCTTACATGAGATCTGTTGGGTGGGTAGTAAAAAAAAAAAATGATATTTGAAGTGAAAAAGAAGCTGTGGATTTTTTGAGGTATTAGAGGGAAAAATATATGTATATATATCGAAACGTGTTATTTGAAGATTTAGTCGTTATCTAAGTTTTGGAGCATTAAGAATTGAAATTTCGGGGACGAAATTAATTTAAAGGGGATAGATTGTGACACCCCGTATTTTTGAGATATTAATAATTTAGTGAGTGGTATTAGTGAATTTTGATAACAGTTTAGTGGTGAGATTTTTAGATAAGAATTTAATTTAAAATTATTTATTTGTATTTATCTCTTTTATATCTACCTTATTGCTATTCATCCCCAGTTGAAAATAAATTTAACCCAATATTTCACTTTTCCTAGTACTCCTTTGGTGGACCAAAAAAAAAAAGAAAAAGGAGAAAGAAAGTGGCCTGCTATGCCACCCGTCCCCATACCCTTTTGTCTACCTTTTTAATTCTTTTCATTAATTTTATTTGTTTTATTTTACTTTATTAATGACCAACAGTCCATGCTACCAGACCATACCCATTTGCTTTCCCAAACTTCCTTGATTTATTGGGAACATAATTGCCTTTTATTTTATTACCTCATCTTGTTCTTATAAATTGAGCTTATCATTTTTCAGTTCCTCAACTTCTTCTTTGCTTTGGCTTCATCTCTCTCTTCATATTGTTTTCTCTCTTAATTTGTTTGGGATCAAAATATTAAGTTTAGATGTGGGATTTGGAGTGAGAGTTAATGTTTTTAATGTGAGAGTTGTATATTTTATCAAAGTGAGATCAGAGTTATTTTTGGAGAGCCATGGAGTAATTTTAGATTTATGGTGGCCGAATTAATTGATTTGACGTAAACTCGGGTTGTATACAATATGGTCTATTAAATCTCTTCGCAAAGAGTTCTCTATTTTTAATTATCCTCAATTTGTAATCCACTTGATTATTGTGGTTATTAGTAGATTTTGTAAAATGATTTGTTGTCGAATCGTTGATATTCTGATCATTTGGTAAAATTCTCTACAAATATTTATCTGTTAAAATGGTGATTTGTCTGACTGAATGACGTGGAAATACTCCGTACATGGATCGAGTGAATCTTGTTAAATTGTTTACACCAATATGCCCGGATAAGCGTGGAGCATGGGTGAGGTGGGTGAATAAATGAATTTGTTTACTGGTCATGTACTGAGTAAGACCGGGTATTTGATCTAGGTAAATTATGGTTGATTTGTTGTGCAATTTAGTAAATTGTTTGATTATCGTATCATTGATTTAATGTCATAAATTATTTGATTCCTGTTAATTTATTCTGTACTCGAGCCTTGTATTCTTGTCATATTGTATACTTCCCGAATTAAATTATTTTTCAGGTGCGGAGCATATTTTAGCGAAGATTGAAATTGAGATAAGAAAGATTTATTAATATAGAGATTTGGGACCCGCCACTGTAATTATTAAATTTGGAGATAGTTATAATATTGTTTATTTCGGAGATAAATGTACTATAGAATATTTTGGAGAATACGGTACAATTTGGAGACAATTTTGTAGTTATTATTTTTGGGATCAAAACTTGTATATTTTTTTGAGGCTATTTTAGTGTATTTAACGACCCGGCAGTGGGGCGTTACAAAAGTGATTTGTTCATTTATTTATTTATTTATTTATTTATTATTATTATTATTATTATTATTATTATTATTATTATTATGTGCAAGGATAGTAAAAAAAACTTCATTAATTAGATTAGATAAGCTACAATTAGCAAAATACAAATAAAACAAAGGAAAAGATTAAATAACATACTACGGGCAAAAGATAGCCCCTACAATCTGAGTTCACTCCCACACTCACAATTCTAAACTAGGCAATTTTTACATGTAAGCATACAAAACAATCGGTTAGCCTAGTTTGTAATTCCCTTAAGACCCCTTAAAATAGCCAAGGAAAGTCTCTCCACACAAGGGCTTCCAGCTCCCATGTGGCTTGGAAAAGCCCCATAAATCGCCACAGCACCCTCACGAAGATAGCAGTTTCGCACACACGATGCCCTAGCAGCTGCACCGGCTCCTCCCAATGGGTCCTCCAGTCTCTGAAGTCCACTAACCCATCTCTCCTCACAATTCTGCTTGGGTCGGGCATGATATACTGAAGGCTCCAAAAGTCAAAAAGGTCGCCCACCCTATCGGTGAAACCATCCGGGATGGGGCCTAATTGATATACCCAGGGAGTCTCTTGTCTTAGAATCTGGACAGGTCTGATATAGGTACCCACCCAACTCTCAGCTTTCCAAGCACAACCTCCTAGAGGATAAAGTCTGATATATACAAAAGAGCCAATCTACAACCCGTTTCGCACATCCCAACCCTCAAATGTGGCTCTTACATCTCCAGTGCTCTCCTCGGTATTACCTTCTACAGACTCATCTTCAGTGTCTGACTCAATCACAATAACCTCCAGGGGGTTGTATATTGGTACAACTTCTTCAGACTCAAGTTCAGGCTCAAGTTCAGGGTCAAGCTCAGGCTCAAGCTCAGGCTCAAATTCATAGTCTTCTATAGGCATCTCCACTTCTTCACTTGGGTCAAATTTTATGTCATAGTTTTCCACCGAATTTTCCTCGTTAATGTCTAATGACCCTGGCATCCTACAATTAAAAGGTTCTAACTTAGTTAAGTCACCAAAAATTACAAATTAACATAAGGTTTTCTTAAATGTAAAATAATAAATTACTACCCATGGCCCAAAGGTTCAAACCTAGGCTCTAGGTTAGAATACCTAGGGACGGTGGGAAGAGGTTTAACCTCAATTGAGGGGTAGTGTCATGTATTGGAAGGAATAGAATTATGTGACTCATAGTTTATGCGAGCTTTATGCTAATTTAACTGTCATGTTGATCAAAATATTTTTACAAAAAAAAAAAATCAAGGTAATGAATTAGGGGCATAGTTGAGTCAGTGATTCTATCTTCTCCCCCGCTCGAGTCACCTAGTTAGTGTATTCATACCAGTCAGTGTATATAAATGTGTTTGGATTGTTCTGCTTCGTTTTTCTTTCGTTAAGTTATTTTGTAATTTAGGTCAGTATGGAATCAATGTCCAATTCAGAGTTCAAATTCAATCATTCTCAAATTCAAATCAAACAAAATTATTTTCAAATTCAGAGTGATGTGCCAGTCATGCCATTGATGTACAGAACCTAAACTGATTTTATTGTAGTCTGGGGAGGACATCCTCGATTACAGAGACTCCAAAAAAAAAAAACAAACAAACAAACAAACAAGCCTAGAGAGAGAGAAAAAGAGAGAGAGAGAGAGAGAGAGAGAGGGAGATGTTGCTCTTCTTTCTCCTCCGGCAAACGGCCATACGCCGACCTCATTTGCTTGACTCTCCCGCCATTTTCTTGATCTCAATTTCGTTCTGGGAGACCTTCGAAGGCCCTGCCTCAGTGTGTTTCCCAAGAGAAGGCCCTGCCTCAGTGTTTTCACCAAGAGAGTTAACTCTTCGCCGACCATCAAAGGCAAAATACGACGGCGTTCCGAACCGGGCCATACAAGTGGCCTGTCATTTTACCTCTTTATTCTCCATGGAGGTAGCCTTCCGTTTCAGTTCTTTGTTCTCTGCCTTCAGCGCGCAAATCTCCGCTCGCGCATCCTTATACATATGCTGAAGCAAAGTGAGTTGGACGTTAACCCGATGTACCTCACACGTCTTGTTTTGCAGACGGTGAGACAGGTTAGTGACCGCGGCCACCGTCTCCATACACGACTTCAACGTGTAGTGGTTGGCTTCAATATCAGTTTGAGCAACTATCACTTGCTCAACTGTTAGTGTAGGAAGACTAGGATGAGTAAGAGCAGGGGCACTTGGCCCAGAGGAGCTTGATGGATCATTAAGATCCAGAAAAAGAGAGAGGGGGCGAGACGAAGCCATGTATAGGAAGAGAGAGGAAAGAAGGGAGTCGCAGAGAAATGGCAGAAAATAAAAGAGGAAGAGAAGAAGGGGATGAAAGAGTGATGGAGAAGAGACAAAAGAAGAGAGTCATTAAGAAGAAGAGAAAAGAGTGATGAAGAAGAAGAAGACAGAATGGAAGAAGACAAAGAAGGAGAGAGAGCCGAGGCGAGCTTGCAAATCGAGGAGGCTTACTTTTGTCGGCCAACCGACGCAAAAGCAAGCCCGCGTGTCAAACGCGGTTTTCGAAGGAAGAGAAAGAGGTGGGAGAGTTGTATGCATATATGTATATGAATTGTATATCTATGTATTATATATATTTGTTTACATATTTGGTCACAAGAGTGGCTTGGGTTCAGTGGTTCGGCTGTTGAGGATTGAAGGGCTAAGCCTGAGGTTAGAGGATCAAGCCCCCATAGCAACGAGTGTTTCTTTTGTTTTGTTTTGGTTTTTTTTTTTTTTTTTTTTTTTTGTATATGTGTCTTGTATACCTATATATACATTTGTTTGAATATTTTATCACAGGAGTGGCGTGGCTTAGTGCTTAAAACAGCAAGAGACTAAGCCTGAGGACAGGGGTTCGAAACCTCGTATCCCCACATCCATGCATTTTGAGTTTTTCCTTTCCTTTTTGTTTTGTTTTGTTTTTTTTTTTTTTTTTGGTGTGTTCGGGAGGAAGATATTCTTAAAACTGCGTTACGAACGTGTTACGGCTGCTATGAACTCGTAGTGATGCCATTCGACCTAACCTATGCACCAGGCGTGTTCATGAGCTTAATGAACAACATATTCACGCCTTACCTAGAACATCCACAACATTTTTATTCTTAATAAGATCTTTGTTAGTGATTGAATTGGGTTAATTTAAAACTAATTTTTTTTTTTTTACACTATTATATATTTTAGGTAGATTCTGAATAACATTAATTTATTTATTTTCTTTTAAGAATAATTTAAATATGGGTTTTCACAATCTACCCTCCTAAAAAAATTTCGTCCTCGAAATTAATTCGTACCTTTAGACTCGAAAAGTTGAGGGTAATTGGCACGCATCATATCTTCTCGTTCCCATGTTGACTCTTCTGTCTCACGATGTCTCCAGAGAACTCAAACCAACTGTATAGTTTTACCTCGTAATTTCTTCTCGCGACGATCTAAAATTTTGACAGGCTTTTCTTCAAATGTCACGTCTTCATCAAGGTTAATTTCCTCCCAATTGATGATGTGAGAAGAGTGTGGCTCGTATTTCCATAGCATAGAGACATGGAAAACATTATGTACTCCGGCCAGTTGAGGTGGTAGAGCCAAACGGTATGCCACTTCTCCTATTTTGTCCAAGATTTCGAAAGGCCCAACGAAGCGAGGTGACAACTTTCCCTTCTTTCCGAAACGAACAACTCCTCAGCAAGGCTGTATTTTCAGAAACACATGATCTCCAACTTTAAATGCTAAAGGTCTTCTCCTTTGATCTGCATAGCTTTTCTGCCTACTCTGAGCGGTCTCAAGTCTTTGCCTAATTAATTTCACCTTCTCGGTAGTTTTTTGAACTAATTCTAGCCCTAAAAAAGGTGCTTCTCCGACTTCTGTCCAACATATTTGTGATACCCCTGTTCCGTAATATGCTAATTGGTCCCTAAAACAAGTGTGATTATATGTTTTGATATGATTTTGTGTGCCATTATGTGGATATATGTGATTTTGGAACTCTATCTGTTCACCGTAGGAATATCTGTTTGAATAATTCGCTTTGGAAATTAAATTGGGGGTCCTATCGGCCACAGAGCCCGAAATTGATTACGACTTTGTGATTAGCGTAATTTTTAGACCCTACGGTGAAATTTAATTGAAAATTTATTCGGGCCAGACTAAATCGATTAAATTGATGAATTAGAACCCAACCACTTTATTATTATAATATTGGCCTTAGTGGGTTTTGTTGTCAAGGCTTCAAACACTCAATCTCTCTCTCTCTCCCTAGCCTCATTTTGACTGATGTTAGACTCAAAGAAGAGAAGGGAGGGTCGGTTGGGAGAAGAGAGAGTAGGAGATTGAGGGTTTGGCTTAAAGCTTGGAAATTTTGGAGATTAAGCTCAAATATTGCTAAATTGGGAAGATTAAAGCTCCTTGGTGAGTGATTCATGCATTTATAGTCATCATTTTGTGAATTCAAATTTGATTAATGGTCAAGAGCATGAGTTAGATTGATTATGTTGAATCTAAAGTCTTAGAACACACGCATGTAAGAAATTGCCATGAATCTCCATGTTTGAGCTTAAAGTATGTAATCCATGTTGAGTTTTGATTATTGACCATGTATTTGATCACCTCCTCACCAATTGAGTTGAAGATGTTATGCATATTTCACATGCAAGTGTAAATCATGGGAGTGTGAGTCTTGCATGTTTGAATCTAGTGTGTTGGTGATGGGTTTGAGTTAAATTGAGCCATGCATGTGATTTAATTGTGAAATTAAGCTTCATTATGTTATAATTTGGTGTTTATACCATGTTAGAGTGTGTATATGTGAAGATTGAGCCAAAATCATGCATTTGGAACCTTTGAACATCAAGATGAAGCTCAAGAACTCAATCTGGAAAACCCAGATTTTTTATGTCCGCTCGAGCGGGTGAAGTGCCGCTCGAGCGGGAAAATCGTGCTCCCGGCACTTTTTGCAGACATGGTTCCCGCTCGAGCGGGGAAGTTGACGCTCGAGCGGGGAGCTATGTAGACAGGCCATCCGCTCGAGCGGCAAAGTTCACGCTCAAGCGTGATTTTGATGTAACCAGTGTTTTTGCAAGCCTTAAGGGCACGCTCGAGCGGGGAAGTCCACGCTCAAGCGGGGACCTTGTTTTCTGAAATTGCATTCTGTGTTCTGTTTTCCGTTCTCTTTCACTTGTAAGCACTCTTAGGCATGCATTGAGCATTGTAAATGAGTTAACAAGATAAGAATGAAGCCTAAAGAGGAATATGTGAATTAAAGAACAGATTGAACTGTTAGTGACCCTTTTGTGTTCATGAAATGTGTAGGGTCAAGCTCCAGGGCAAATCCACAAGCCGATCACTGTGAGTAATATCTCAACAAAAGATGTTTGAATATGTTGTTGTCCTATTGCTTACCTCTATGTAAGTCTGTAAGTTCGTTAATTTGAATGGTGGACAATGTCTGATATGAAAGTTTGCAATGGGCCAGAGGCCTTTTTGACAAGCATGAATGAATGGGCCAGAGACTGTTTTGATATGAATGATTGGGCCAAAGGCCAGTTTGACACGAAAGTGTGAATGGGCCAAAGGCCGTTTTGACATAAACAACGAATGGACCGAAGGTCGTTTTGATACGAACGAATGGACCGAAGGTCGTTTTGAGATAAATGAATGGACCGAAGGTCGTTTGAGATAAATGAATGGACCGCAGGTCGTTCTGAGATATATGAATGGACCTAAGGTCGTTTTGACATGAATGAGTGGGCCGAAGGCCGTTTTGACACGAATGTATGGGCTGAAGGCCGTTTTGACGTAAACGAATGGGCCGAAGGCCATTTTGACAGAAATGAATGGGCCGAAGGCCGTTTTGACATAAATGAATGGGCCGAAGGCCGTTTTGACATGAATGGAAATCTGAATGGGCCAAAGGCCAGAATGTTTAGAGCTACAGTCACTTGATTTGAATTTCGTATAGTTATATATCTGTTAAATAGAAATATGAAATGGGCCCAAGGCCGTTTGGAACATATTGTTCTACATTGTTATGTAACTTCTGTATTTGATTTGATATTATTCACTGGGCTTTCGCTCACGCTCATTCATGTGTTTGTAGGTGAGCCAAGAGAAGTCCAAACCCAGCCTCAGTGAAGTCGGTATGGAACAACTAAGGTTTTGAGAGAGTCAGCCCTTGTGTCTCACGCACGAGACCCGTCTTCGCCCTTTGTTATGTATTTGCGTTTTGTTAGGTTGGCGAAGTTTTGAATACGTCCGTATATAGTTTTCATGGGTTGACTTAGTTTGGATGATCCTGTCTGTATAGAATCTTATGTCATTACACTTTCTGTTGTGAGTTATTAACATATGTACATCTGCAATGTCATGGTGTGCATATAAGCACGACTCTATGGACAAAGTTTTAAATTTGCTTCCGTTTGGCCCCTTTTACTCTGATGAGTCTTGTCTTATTTGGTTTGAGGCCGTAGGTAATCTCACGATTACTGGCCGGTTATGGCCTTAACCCATAGGGGCGGGTTCGGGTCGTGACAGAGTGGTATCAGAGCACGAGTTAATAACTCACACACTTGTCCAAAAGAGCAATAAGCGTCTAGATGAGATCTAGGATGCATTCATGTGATAAATATGAATTTGGAAGCATCGAGAATATGCTTAAGTGTTTCAATATGAACAGTTATGTGTTATAAATTCGTGAATTGCTTGCATTATAAACCATTGGGCATTATAAACCATTGGAATATGTATGCTTCCTGGTATATGCATACTTGTGACTCTTTTGTATATAGTATAATGCAAGTTTAATTAGATGGTGAGTAATAACTCTGTAAAGTCATTGTTTCGTATGAATGAATAATTGTTCAAAATTTTCCTTGAACGTAATTGTGGTATCCTTAGCGGAGGCCCTCGCCCAGGGGACATAATACTGTGGCTTATGGTCATGAGACCCTAGCCCGGGGGAAACAATACCGTGGCCTATACATGAGATATGTTGATATGCTTGACCAACATGATATGTCACACTAAAGGAAGTACCACACATGATTCGAATATGAGATATAAATTGTTACACTAATGTGTACAACAAGTTTGTTTTGTTATAATGCACATACATGAATATATGAACCATGAAGAGTTGTTTATGTGCATTCAATTCTGCCTACGGGTGTCTATGTGAAATATGAACATGATTTGAGTATATAATTACTTAGAAAATGTTCAGCATGCGATATTTGATAAGTATGCAATTATCTATTACGTAAGTGATTAATTGCGTACGATATGTGAAATGAGGATATAACAATGTGCCTATGTGCGAATGTACTCATGTGTATTTGTGTTTAATTTCGTATTGGGCATCCTAGTATTTGGTAAAGTTTGATAAGAAATTGTGTAGAGTATGGGCAAATTAAGGGCATACGGGTTAGAAGGTTCTTCCACAGCCCGACTTGATAGTCTGGAAAGAGTAGTACAAGGATTGGTAGGGATCTTGAGACAACAGCGTCAGTTGCCGCTACGGCAAAAACCTTTGCCACCACCAGTGTAAGAAACACCGAGGAGTTTGTTATCAGTTTTCAGGGGCTCGTTATAGATGTGGTAAAATGGACCATACTGTAAGGAACTGTCCCCGGATTGAACGAAATGTGAATGAATCTTCTGCCTCGGCTAAATCCATACCAGTGGTAGGAATTGCTACTCAGGATGGAGTAATTGCACTCATCCCAGGAAGCACTCAGAATACTGCAACCGTTATCCCAGGTATTTATACTGTTTATAAACGAATGCCTATGTGTTGATTGATTCTGAATTAGTCCATGTGTACATCTTTGCTTAGGATATTATTTGATTTGGATCGACATGTCCTTTCGTATCTACCGCATGTGTACTTAGATTGGTAGGCCCACAAGATCGAGACCATATTCATTGAATGTGTATGTTCCATTTGGGGAAATTTGTGAAATGCGTATTGGGGTATCGATTAACTCTGCACATGCACATGTACATCTGAACCTATGCTTAGGGTGATTTGTTATATTACTGTTTCAATGACTAAACCATTGGAAGTATGATTCTGTGATCGTGTGACCGAGTTGAACACCCTAAATGATGAACTCTATAATTGTGAGACCATGTATTTTGATTGGTAGAAAGTTGACTGGATTACGTGACTATACTGGGCTCGACTCATAAACCTATGCTTTTGTGTCTAATTTGGAACTTTTGCGTAACGATCCTACCTTATGTACAATCAAGGAACTCTGTTTAATGTGTTACTGTGTACCATGTTCTTGCATATAAGACTTATTTGGGAACTGCTATACTGATTATGATACGTACCTCCTATTATGAACACTTGCATGCTTATGTAACTACACCTGAACTTATGTTGACAATGCTATATGGTATATGATCTGAAATACTTTGATATGAACGGTTGTGACGAATGACTCTGATTTGACTTTAAGGACTGATAAACTTAGGACAGTTGTGAAACCATCGACCATGTACCTAAGCAAACGAACTATGCCTTACAGAACCGAATGTGCCCCATTTGAGAAAACTTTTATCTGGTTCATTCTGATGGAACTTTTGTTTGATTTGGCCTACTAGAACCCTCGCCCGATATAACTTGATGGAACCTTTGTTTGATTTAATTTGGCAAGACTAGTGTCGGGATTGGTTTGATAAGACCCTCTATCTGATTTAATTTTGTAAAAAGGGATTGAGGATTGCCTGTAAATAAATAGCTAGATTATTCTTGGCAGGAAAAATTGATAGACCCAAAACTTGAATTTGTTTAGAGTACTTGACCTATGTGAAGGACCTCTTGTGGGCTATCAACAGATTGATCTAACCATGAACACCGTTGAGAACCAACCCCCAACTATTGAGGACATATGTGTTAAAAACGAACCGAATTGTGCAAACCCCGTGATTGGGTGTCGTAAGGAGTATTGTCTCATCTTTGTTTGTTTGACGCTATGGGAACCGATGGCGGCAGATTGATTTGATTATAAGCAGTACTGAACACTTGTCCTTGACTGATCAGAACATGTTTTGTAAGGGAGAGTGGTTGCTTCAGTGTTGTTAGATTTTGGGAAATCAGGTTAAAGTGAATGGTATTATGTTTGTTTTGATGACATTCTTGGAATGTCCTTTCGTGCTAGGGGACGTTAAGCCTATGTAGCACCTTTGATTGAGATATCTTTTGCCACCGACAGTCATGAACGGGTGTGCTTCGATTCCGAGACGATTATTCCTTTGTTTTGTCCGGAATGTCATCCTTAGGTATTATGAAGATGTTTTACATCCAAGAAACTTTGAAAAACCCTGATTGTCCGAAAGTGTGTGAATTCAGTACGCTTTGTAAATAACTGCTCAGTGTCATCATATTCTGTGATTGGGGCTCTGAGAGTGTAAATTGTGTTTGGCATGTGATTGACTCATTTGATAATGCCTTTGACATCCTGAGGATCTACGTGTATGAATTACCTTCAGCTTTTAACGACTATTAGATAATGTGAAAGGACCCGATGGGGCAGGGGATTGAATATTGAACTAAAATGTGAACCGTAAACTGTTAAATGAATTAAGAACACGTGTGTGGTGTTAGAAAGCGACTGCCTCGATGTTATTGTACCTTACAATCAGTATTATGAGGATATCTGGACTATGTGCATAGTATGGGTAAGTGCTTCGATACTACCTTTGTTAATTCGGAAATCAGTATCTGGATCCACTGTATATTCCTGAAGATTTCTGATTGACTTCGGATAATTGTGATGAATCACTCCGAATCGGATTGTAAATTGTGGAATTACTGAAGAACAAATTGAACTTTCGTAACAAGGGAATAGACCGGACTGCTATGGTAAAATTGGTTGGCATTTGAAATGAATATGTGGGTGACCAATTATGAAAAAGGAAATTATTGAATTGTGTCTAAATGCTTTTCGGTGCCAACAGGTCGAAATCGAATATCAGATAGTGACGGGACTACTTCAACCTTCCTTTATTTTGGAATGAAGTAGGGATATGAGACTACGAACTTCATTGTGGGGCTACCTTGAGCACCCAAGGTATAAGTCCCGTTTGAGTTATTGTATATAAAATTTTTGTATGATGCTTGTAGGCTAGCCACTGTTTACATCGATAAGATTGTTCGTTTGCATGGGGTCCCAGTATCTATTATTTAGACAAAAACTCTAAAATGTGTTTGAATTCTGACAAGCCTTCAAGAGGCAATGGGGGCTCAGCTTCTGTTCTGTTCTGTTCTGTTACCCGGATCCGGAGGTTTCTTTATGGAACTGGTTATTCGTAACCTCGCGTGTATATGTTCTGTTCTGTTTTGTTCCGTTCTATTCTGTTCTGTTAATGCTAATGGATGTATCACGTAAACTTAATCATGACTTATGATTTCTGTATATGATCTGGGCAAATTATGAATTTGATACGAAACTGAATTATGATTCGGTGCTGTTTTCCATCCGCCAATTGATGTATGATCAGAAAGAACTTTTTAGATTTTTGGGAGGAATGCCCCAAAGATATGCATTAGATTTTTCAGGGGAGTTGGAAAGATCTATCCATCGTTGGCAAACTTTGCTTGCAACAACAGCTTACACTCTGGTTTTGGCATGGCACCATACAAGCCTTGTATGGCAAAAAAGGGTAAATCTCTGACTGATTGAGAATGAAGCGTTGCTTGATTTTGAGACTAAGTGAATGACTATTAAGAAGGATTGGAACCGTTGAATGAAAAGTGTTCCGAATTGTTTCGACTAAAGGTAAAATAAGTTTGGAGGACCAAACTTCCTAAAGGGGGGAAGACTGTGATACCCCTGTTCCGTAATATGCTAATTGGTCCCTAAAACATGTGTGATTATATGTTTTGATATGATTTTGTGTGCCATTATGTGGATATATGTGATTTTGGAACTCTATCTGTTCACCGTAGGAATATCTGTTTGAATAATTCGCTTTGGAAATTAAATTGTGGGCCCTATCGGCCACAGAGCCCGAAATTGATTACGGCTTTGTGATTAGCGTAATTTTTAGAGCCTACGGTGAAATTTAATTGAAAATTTATTCGGGCCAGACTAAATCGATTAAATTGATGAATTAGAACCCAACCACTTTATTATTATAATATTGGCCTTAGTGGGTTTTGTTGTCAAGGCTTCAAACACTCAATCTCTCTCTCTCTCCCTAGCCTCATTTTGACTGATGTTAGACTCAAAGAAGAGAAGGGAGGGTCGGTTGGGAGAAGAGAGAGTAGGAGATTGAGGGTTTGGCTTAAAGCTTGGAAATTTTGGAGATTAAGCTCAAATATTGCTAAATTGGGAAGATTAAAGCTCCTTGGTGAGTGATTCATGCATTTATAGTCATCATTTTGTGAATTCAAATTTGATTAATGGTCAAGAGCATGAGTTAGATTGATTATGTTGAATCTAAAGTCTTAGAACACACGCATGTAAGAAATTGCCATGAATCTCCATGTTTGAGCTTAAAGTATGTAATCCATGTTGAGTTTTGATTATTGACCATGTATTTGATCACCTCCTCACCAATTGAGTTGAAGATGTTATGCATATTTCACATGCAAGTGTAAATCATGGGAGTGTGAGTCTTGCATGTTTGAATCTAGTGTGTTGGTGATGGGTTTGAGTTAAATTGAGCCATGCATGTGATTTAATTGTGAAATTAAGCTTCATTATGTTATAATTTGGTGTTTATACCATGTTAGAGTGTGTATATGTGAAGATTGAGCCAAAATCATGCATTTGGAACCTTTGAACATCAAGATGAAGCTCAAGAACTCAATCTGGAAAACCCAGATTTTTTATGTCCGCTCGAGCGGGTGAAGTGCCGCTCGAGCGGGAAAATCGTGCTCCCAGCACTTTTTGCAGACATGGTTCCCGCTCGAGCGGGGAAGTTGACACTCGAGCAGGGAGCTATGTAGACAGGCCATCCGCTCGAGCGGTAGAGTTCACGCTCGAGCGTGATTTTGATGTAACCAGTGTTTTTGCAGGCCTTAAGGGTACGCTCGAGCGGGGAAGTCCACGCTCGAGCAGGGACCTTATTTTCTGAAATTTTGAAATTGCATTCTGTGTTCTGTTTTCCGTTCTCTTTCACTTGTAAGCACTCTTAGGCATGCATTGAGCATTGTAAATGAGTTAACAAGATAAGAATGAAGCCTAAAGAGGAATATGTGAATTAAAGAACAGATTGAACTGTTAGTGACCCTTTTGTGTTCATGAAATGTGTAGGGTCAAGCTCCAGGGCAAATCCACAAGCCGATCACTGTGAGTAATATCTCAACAAAAGATGTTTGAATATGTTGTTGTCCTATTGCTTACCTCTATGTAAGTCTGTAAGTTCGTTAATTTGAATGGTGGACAATGTCTGATATGAAAGTTTGCAATGGGCCAGAGGCCGTTTTGACAAGAAATAATGAATGGGCCAGAGGCCGTTTTGATATGAATGATTGGGCCAAAGGCCAGTTTGACACGAAAGTGTGAATGGGCCAAAGGCCGTTTTGACATAAACAACGAATGGACCGAAGGTCGTTTTGATACGAACGAACGGACCGAAGGTCGTTTTGAGATAAATGAATGGACCGAAGGTCGTTTGAGATAAATGAATGGACCGCAGGTCGTTCTGAGATATATGAATGGACCTAAGGTCGTTTTGACATGAATGAGTGGGCCGAAGGCCGTTTTGACACGAATGTATGGGCCGAAGGCCGTTTTGACGTAAACGAATGGGCCGAAGGCCATTTTGACAGAAATGAATGGGTCGAAGGCCGTTTTGACATAAATGAATGGGCCGAAGGCCGTTTTGACATGAATGGAAATATGAATGGGCCAAAGACCAGAATGTTTGGAGCTACAGTCACTTGATTTGAATTTCGTATAGTTATATATCTGTTAAATAGAAATATGAAATGGGCCCAAGGCCGTTTGGAACATATTGTTCTACATTGTTATGTAACTTCTGTATTTGATTTGATATTATTCACTGGGCTTTCGCTCACGCTCATTCATGTGTTTGTAGGTGAGCCAAGAGAAGTCCAAACCCAGCCTCAGTGAAGTCGGTATGGAACAACTAAGGTTTTGAGAGAGTCAGCCCTTGTGTCTCACGCACGAGACCCGTCTTCACCCTTTGTTATGTATTTGCGTTTTGTCAGGTTGGCGAAGTTTTGAATACGTCCGTATATAGTTTTCATGGGTTGACTTAGTTTGGATGATCCTGTCTGTATAGAATCTTATGTCATTACACTTTCTGTTGTGAGTTATTAACATATGTACGTCTGGAATGTCATGGTGTGCATATAAGCACGGCTCTATGGACAAAGTTTTAAATTTGCTTCCGTTTGGCCCCTTTTACTCTGATGATCTTGTCTTATTTGGTTTGAGGCCGTAGGTAATCTCACGATTACTGGCCGGTTATGGCCTTAACCCATAGGGGCGGGTTCGGGTCGTGACAATATTGGTGACCGACAAGGTCATCCGTACAAAGCATCATACGGTGCCATACCAATACTTGCTTGAAAACTGTTATTGTAAGAGAATTCGACTAGTGGTAAGTGTTTCTCCCAACTACCCTTAAAGTCCATCACACAAGCTCGAAGCATGTCTTCTAAAGTCTGAATTGTTCTTTCTGATTGACCGTCAGTTTGAGGGTGAAAAGCTATGCTAAAACACAACTCTGTACCCAAGGCTTTTTGCAGACTTTGCCAGAATTGTGACGTAAAACGAGAATCACGATCTGACACTATTGAGACTAGTACTCCGTGCAATCTAATGATTTCTCTAATAAATAATCAACTTAAAGATTCGAGTGTGCCTGCTGGTCCTATTGGTAGGAAATGTGCCGTCTTAGTTAATCGATCAACCACCACCCAAATGGCATCATGGCCTTACGGCGACCGGGGTAATCCCGTTACAAAATCCATTGTTATATGTTCCCACTTCCACTTAGGTATTGGTAAAGGTTGGAGTTTCCCCGCCAGCTTTTGATGTTCTGCCTTCACTTGCTGACACGTCAAGCACTTAGATACGAATTGAGCAACGTCCTTCTTCATTCCACTCCACCAATACTGTCGCTTAAGATCCTAGTACATCTTGTTTCCTCCCGGATGAACCACAAAAACCAAATGGTGAAATTCTTTAAGTACTTCCCCTCTTAATTGTTCGATGTTTGGCACAAAAATTCTACCTAAATACCTTAAACTACCATCTTGATGGAGCGTCCAATCCGGTGAAGATTCGCCGGACACTAATCGAGCCTTGATGAAGTCCGCCTCCTGATCAAATCTTTGGGCTTCCAACACTTTGGTAAGAAGTTGGGGTGTTGTAACTATTGTAAACAACCTACCCTTCCCATTCTGAGTCTCTGGTTGTAACTTGAACCCATTCACGGTTCTTACGATTTCCCATTCTTTAATTGATATGTTGGCTACAATCTCTCTTGTCTTTCGACTTAGTGCATCTACTACAACATTAGCCTTCCCAGGGTCATCAGACATTAACTCTAACGAGGAAAATTCGGTGGAAAACTATGACATAGAATCTGACCCAAGTGAAGAAGTGGAGATGCCTATAGAAGACTATGAATCTGAGCCTGAGCTTGACCCTGAACCTGATCTTGAACTTGAGCCTGAACCTGAGTCTGAAGTTGTACCAATGTACAACCCCCTGGAGGTTATTGTGATTGAGTCAGACACTGAAGATGAGTCTATAGAAGGCAATATCGAGGAGAGCACTGGAGATGTAAGAGCTACATTTGAGGGTTGGGATGTGCGAAACGGGTTGCAGATTGGCTCTTTTGTATATGTCAGACTTTATCCCCTAGGAGGTTGTGCTTGGAAAGCTGAGAGTTCGGTGGGTACCTATATCGGACTTGTCCAGATTCTAAGACAAGCGACTCCCTGGGTATATCAATTAGGCCCCTTCCCGGATGGTTTCACCGATAGGGTGGGCGACCTTTTTGACTTTTGGAGCCTTTAGTATATCATGCCCAACCCAAGCAGAATTGTGAGGAGAGATAGGTCAGTGGACTTCAGAGACTTGAGGACTTGTCGGGAGGAGCCGTTGCAGCTGCTAGGGCATCGTTTGTGCGAAACTGCTATCTTCGTGAGGGTGTTGTGGCGATTCATGGGGCTTTTCCAAGCCACATGGGAGCCGGAAGCCCTTGTGTTGAGAGACTTTCCTTGGCTATTTTAAGGGGTCTTAAGGGAATTATAAACTAGGCTAACCGATTGTTTTGTATGCTCACATGTAAAAATTGCCTAGTTTAGAATTGTGAGTGTAGGAGTTAACTCGGATTGTAGGGGCTATCTTTTGCTCGTAGTATGCTATTTAATCTTTTCCTTTGTTTTATTTATATTTTGCTAATTGTAGCTTATCTAATCTAATTAATGAAGTTTTTTTTTACTATCCTTGCACATAAATATAATAATAATAATAATGATAATAAATAAATGAACAAATCACAAATTACTAAAGAAAAAAAAAAATCCCATCATGCAGAATGGCTGGACGAACAAGAAATAATAACAACGGTAATGGTGATGGAGTGTCTGATGGCGATATTGCTCGAATTATACGCGCGATTGCTGATAGGGTAGGCAATATACCACCCCGAAACCAAGATCAAAACAAATCAGAAATGATAGCAAAATTTGAAAAGCTACGTCTCTACAAATTCCTTGGTGGATCAAACCCCCATGAAGCTGAAGCTTGGTTAAGACAAATTAAGAAGTTGCTAGATACTTCCGACATCCGAAATGAACAAGATAAAGTGACCATGGCGGCATTTCAAATGGAAGGGGAAGCAGATCATTGGTGGGAAATGATCAAAAGTACTCGACAAGTAGAGACATTAACTTAGAGACAGTTTGAAGACCTGTTCATGGAAAAGTATTTTCGTAACTCGCTAAGACAAGAAATGATTCAAGAGTTCCTCCAACTGAAACAAGGAAAAATGTCAGTCGCTCAATATGCGAACCGTTTTGAAGCCCTTTCACGGTACGCTTCAGCCATAGTAGCAAATGAAGAGGATAAGGTTAGGCAATTTGAATGGGGCTTGGACACAGACATTAGAGGAAGATTGATTGCAGTGCAACTTTCCACCTATGCTCAAATGGTGGATCGAGCTTTAATTGTGGAACGAGAGTTAATGGATTCCGAATGCATTTGAAATCAGCGATCAAGGAACAACAACCAACCACGTGGAGGGGGCCCAGTCCGCAACACCAGAGACCATCCTGCGCCAGCACCTTATGCCGGAGGGTTGCAGCAGCAACAAAGACAGAATCGAGGAAACCAGCAAGGAGGAAACTTTCTAAATGAGTGGAAATGAAAGTGTTTCAGATGTGGTCAGCAAGGGCATCGTCGAAGTGAGTGTCCTCAGGATGGGGAGTATTTTACAGATCAGTGAAGGGCACAACAATACAACAAATGCCAGCCAGGGCAAGGTTCTAAGCCTACTCAAAATACTCAGGCCAACAAGGGGCAGCCACAAGCCTCTAGGAATGCAGGCCGACCAAGAACACAACCACAAGGAGCTGGAAATGGAAAGAAACCAAGAGGGACTAACCAACAGGCAGTAGGAAGAATGTATGCTCTCCAAGGAGAAGAGGATGTTGGTAACCCAGCAGTAATTCAAGGTATGTTAATCCTTATGAATTCTTGGGTTAAAGTATTGTTTGATTCCGGAGCTTCGCATTCTTTTATATCTACTGCATGTGTGTCAAGTTTGGGTTTGGAACCCGAAACGTTAGAAATAGCTATAAGTGTTGCTTCACCCTTAGGGGGCCAAACCCGAGTAAATCTAGTATGTAAGTCTTGTGAACTAGAAATCTCCGGTTCATATTTGATATGTGATCTAAGGGTTATGGATATGTCTGATTTTGACGTCATCCTAGGAATGGACTGGTTGTCAATTCATCGAGCCATTATTGATTGTTACCGTAAGACGGTGACAGCATCCTCCCTTAATGGCACGAAAGTTCAATTTAAAGGAGATAGACAAGATTCTCTAACTGTAACGTGTCGCAAGTCACGGTGGCATGACCAACTGACTGGATGGTTGGCAAGTTTAATTTTGGAAGACGAAAATCGAAAGGATCCGGAATTACCCCATGTGGTGTGCGAGTACACTGACGTTTTCCCTGACGAATTACCGGGATTACCCCCAAAACGAGACGTAGATTTCACGATCGAGCTTCAACCTGGAGCTTCACCAATTTCAATAGCACCACATCGTATGGCGCCAGCCGAACTTCGAGAATTAAAGGAGCAGTTACAAGAATTGTTGAGTAAGAAGTTCATCAGACCAAGTACGTCCCCTTGGGGAGCCCCAGTATTATTCGCGAAGAAGAAGGATGGAACCTTAAGATTGTGCATCGATTATCGACAACTAAATTGAGTCACCATTAAAAACCGATATCCCTTACCCAGAATTGATGACTTGTTCGATCAATTAAGAGGTTCAAAATGTTTCTCCAAAATTGACCTTAGGTCGGGATATCACCAACTTCGTGTCAGAGGAGATGATATACCCAAAACTCTGTTTCGAACCCATTATGGCCACTATGAGTTTGTGGTAATGCCATTTGGTTTGACGAATGTGCCTAGGGTATTCAAGAGTTTAATGAACAAAATTTTTACCCCCTATTTAGACCAATTTGTGGTAGTATTCATTGACGATATTTTGATATACTCACGATCGGAGGAAGATCACGAGCAACATCTGAGAACCGTTTTGCAAATTCTAAGAGAGAACCAATTATATGCTAAAGCTAGCAAATGTGAATTTTGGTTGAGGGAAGTAAAATTCTTAGGTCATGTTGTGTCTGAATCAGGAATATCAGCGGATCCTGCTAAAGTAGAAGCAGTAATGGGGTGGAAACAACCTAAAAATACGTTTAAGATTCGTAGTTTCTTGGGATTAGCAAGTTATTATAGGAGATTCATTCAAGATTTCTCCAAATTAGCCATGCCGATGACACGCCTAACGCAAAAAGAAGTAAAGTCTGAATGGAACGAAGCGTGTGAGCAGTCATTTCAAGAACTCAAGAAGAGACTGACAAGCGCTCCTATATTAATCATACTCGAACGTGATGTTGGGTACACTGTTTATTGTGATGCCTCTAAAGAAGGGTTAGGTAGTGTGTTAATGCAAAACGGGAAGGTAGTAGCTTACGGATCAAGACAATTGAAGAATCATGAGAAAAATTATCCTACTCACGATCTGGAATTTGCGGTTGTGGTCTACGCACTTAAGAGTTGGCGACATTACCTTTATGCCGAAAATTTTGAGATATTTACCGATCACAAAAGCTTGAAGTACTTGTTCACACAAAGAGATTTGAACATGAGGCAGAGACGCTGGATGGAGTACCTTGAAGATTACCAATTCACCTTGTCTTATCATCCCGGGAAGGCTAATGTTGTAGCAAATGCACTAAGTCAAAAGACAAGAGAGATTGTAGCCAACATATCAATTAAAGAATGGGAAATCGTAAGCACCGTGAATGGGTTTAAGTTACAACCAGAGACTCAGAATGGGAAGGGTAGGTTGTTTACAATAGTTACAACACCCCAACTTCTTACCAAAGTGTTGGAAGCCCAAAGATTTGATCAGGAGGCGGACTTCATCAAGGCCTGATTAGTGTCCAGGGAATCTTCATCGGATTGGACGCTCCATCAAGATGGTAGTTTAAGGTATTTAGGTAGAATTTTTGTGCCAAACATCGAACAATTAAGAGGGGAAGTACTTAAAGAATTTCACCATTCGATTTTTTTGGTTCATCCGGGAGGAAACAAGATGTACCAGGACCTTAAGAGACAGTATTGGTGGAGTGGAATGAAGAAGGACGTTGCTCAATTCGTATCTAAGTGCTTGACGTGCCAGCAAGTTAAGGCAGAACATCAAAAGCCAGCAGGGAAACTCCAACCTTTACCAATACCTAAGTGGAAGTGGGAACACTTAACAATGGATTTTGTAACGGGATTACCCCGGTTGCCGCAAGGCCATGATGCCATTTGGGTGGTGGTTGATCGATTAACTAAGACGGCACATTTCCTACCAATAAGACCAGCAAGCACACTCGAATCTTTAAGTCGATTATTTATTCGAGAAATCATTAGATTGCACGGAGTACCAATCTCAATATTGTCAGATCGTGATTCTTGTTTTACATCACAATTCTGGCAAAGTCTGCAAAAAGCCTTGGGTATACCATATTGTGATGCCCCAAAATTTGGGGACATTAATAAGGTTTAAAACTTAAAATCAATTTTCGTAATTAAGAATCCTCATCAATGTTGCCTCTAAATTTACCATCATAAATTAATTAACAACACCAAAACTAAAAATTCTTAAATTATAACTCCAATCAAACTTAAAACTTTGTCTTAGTACACACACACACACACACACACACACACAAAAAAAAAAAAAAAAAAAAAAAAAAAAAAAACTAGAGAAAAACTAGAAAACTCAGAAAAATGGTTCATGGAACTTTGGCACGCCTCAAGCTAATCAGGGCTGAATGTTGCCTTCCAACACCTCGGTGTTTCCTTCGATTTCTTCGGTACCTGGCATGAAATGCCAGGGCAACGAGTATGCCAATGAGCGACGAGCTCAATAAGATACTACAACCCGAAATACCCACCCCGATAATAATACCCACAATGAATAATGCGTAGTAACAGAATAACAGGTAGCATTTAATAAGCATAATAGGAATGCCATCAGTTGAAATAATAACAATAGATAGTAAATAAATAAAAAAATGACAAACAGAGGTAGTATTTCATCATAAGGAAAATGCCCACTTTTCTTTTTTAAATTTTCATAGATTTAGTTTATCAGATAAGTTTAAGTAACTCCCCGCGGAGCACTATTTTCATTCAACCGCTAAGCAATGGCCACGGGCAATTCTGACTCCCCCTTGGTCAAATATTCAAATGTTACTTACAGTAACTACCAATGATGCCCACGCAACAGGGTTACATACCCGAGTCGTGACATCACAGTCTAGCCCAAGGGAACAATCTATGTTGTGACGCCCGCACCACCAACCTTATATCGCCTACACCGATAAGAGCCGAAATACCTTCCCGTGCCATGTTAGGGTTCGCAACTCACTTGCGCAAGATTCTAGACCGGGCTCACCCCATCACTTTTACATTTTAATGTATCATTGGTTAAATTTCGTGTCTCTTTACTCGTTGAGATATTCACAATAATTCAAAATTTAATTACCAGTAATGTTAGGTATGAAATAATAATTTGATACCAAAAAAAATAAATAAATAAATAAATCATAATTACACACATGCATGGACTTTTAATCTATAAGATTAGACTAGCACAATATTAAATAAACCACAATACACCCATACATGGATTACTAATTTACAATATTTGATGAATTAGACCAACGCAATAACTGAATTTTATCCAAATAAATAATTGAAGTGATGATCTTAAATCTGTCCAAAAAATTTCAGATTATACCTTAGGTAATAAATATTATAAATAAATTATTTATACAGTTCTAAAATTCGTGAAAATGTACAGAATATTCAATAAATATGTTTAGGTCATTTTTCAGAAAGAATTTCCCAAAAATAAATTATAAATAAACAATTGAAGAGATAGTTTTTTATTCCTACTTAATCTGTCAAAATTTTCAGAATGTATATCTTGCAAATACAATTATAAATAAATTACTTATACAACTCTAAAATTCATATAAATCTACAGAATACTCAATAAACATGTTATGGTCATTTTTCAGAAAGAATTTTCCAAAAATAAATTATAAATAATTCTTAAACATTCCAAGAGTGTTTATGACACTGATTTATCACATTTTCTTAAATTAATTCCATACTTGAATTTATAAATCAATTCCATGATCTAAAAATTTATTACGAAACTAGACTTCTCAAATTTCATTTTTTGCTTAGAAATTATCAGATTTGGTTTAATATAAAATTTTTAATGATTTTTCAAACACGTAATAAAATCTGTCTATAGCTCCAGATTTGGTTAAAAATCTGTATAAATTCGTAAAAAAACTCAATAATTGTTGAAAAATTTTGTGGATAAACTAGACATCATTATAAACAATTTTGTAGAAGAAATCATCTTCAAATTTTGAGTATAAAATTGTCTAAAAATTTTTACAACTTTCTGGCAAATTTAAAGGGCCAAATAACATCTTCAATAATCTTTTTAATTGCATAAACTACACATGCAAGTCCAAATTCCACAATATTATCATGATTTTCATACTACCAATATTTGATATACCATTATAAATTTTCATACAATTATAAATAAAATTCTATCCACTAGTTTAGACATTTTATCATATGTATGTAATCTGAAAATTTCAAATATAAAAAAAAATGAGAGGGTTGAGAGGGTTTTTTTACTATGTTAAGTTGCTAATGATTTATCGTCCGAATATGATTTATGATTTTGATCGTAAGATATGACCGTCCTGGCTCCATGATCGTTTTGCTAAAATTTCACATTAATCGGACGTGATCTCACCGTTGATCTTCCATTGGATTCTCTTAGAACTTTTAGTTGTTGATCATCATCTTAGACTTAGAATTTGAAAGATCTAACCCCAAAAATGGATTCTACACGTCGCAAAACCTAAGGGTGGTCATCCCCAAAGTGTCACGACCCAAACCCGCCCCTATGGGTTTAGCACCGTAACCGGCCAGTACTCCGTGATTGCCGAAGGCCTGCTTAACAGTAATAACAGTAATGCAGAGTGTAGGGGCTGGCGGAAGCCAAAACAGTAATAAAAGATGTCCAACGAGCTGTGACAGTCTGTATGCAAAAAGACTTTTCGTAACATATTCACATCATAACCGGAATAGTATATACATACAACTTATACAGACATTCAGATTAGGGACCAACTCCCTACCATAACAGTACAGTACAATCATCATTCAGTCTATGCATAACAGAGATAGATAGGGTGAATCTGAGACACCCCAAAAGCAGCCTAGCTTGAACAGATCTAGAACCTCGAAGTGAGGCACAAAGGTTGGCTTGGCAAAACAAGGGCTTAGCCTGACGCTTCTAGCAACGGTCCGGTGCCTGAACACCTACATATATATATGAGCAGTGAGCTAAAGCCCAATGAATAACACATGCGTAAAGAGGTTAAGAATGAATGTCCTTTCAATATTGAAAATAGTCATTTATCAGTATATCAGTCATTCAATTTGTGGCTCATATTTCATGCCATAACAGTTATTCAGAAACTATAATAGTCATATGTGGTACATCCAATGGCAAAATAGTGCAGTAGGTCATAATAGACCGAACAATCAGTTGATGGCCATCATATCAGTAAACAATAATGGTTCCAATATGGGAACCGACAGAGATCTCTGTGACAGTAGCAGTACAGTACAATAACAGTAGGTTGCTATGGATGCTACGAATACAGTTCACAAATAGGACAAACATTCATCCAGTAAGAAATATCATTTCAAAAAGCAGTACAGTGGTCCATTCAGAAAATATTCATGATTAAACATATCTTTACAACATTGTTACTCACAGAGCACTGGGCTATAAGTAGCTAGAGCGTCCTCGAATGCCAACCCTACACAGTTACAGAACAAACACACACTAAGCTACACAGTTGGGAAAATAATAACTTAATCCCTAATTTGCCTCGGTGTGGTTCTACATCAATATCCTCCTTAAGATGCCTTAAAAATGCCCTAGGAATGCTTAGGATGGAAAGAGGATGCAAAGATGCACTTTTAAACACTTTACAAAATTTTCAGAAAATAGGGGTCACGCTCAAGCGTGGCTTTCTACGCTCGAGCAGACATGCAAACAAAGGTTCTCCGCTCGAGCGTCACTTTTTTCGCTCGAGCGGACTGTAAAACATGGCAAAAGTACTGGATGCGTGAAATTCACGCTCAACAGGCGCTCGACCACCGCTCGAGCGTGAAACACATGTCCTCGCTCGAGCGTGCATTCCCTCGCTCAAGCGGACTGTAAAATACATGAAAGTACTAGATACACGCATTTCCCACTCGAGCATCACTTTCCCCACTCGAGCGGACTGCATGAATTCAGTGTGTACGCTCGAGCGTGGAGTTCCACGCTCGAGCGTGAGTCCAAAATCTGGAATTTCCAGATTTGAACCTCAAGCTCAAAACCAACTTTTAAGGCATCAAATTCAATCCTCTTGTGCTAATTTTCTGGAAAGCCCTTCAAAACCCATAATATTACATGTTTCAAAGATCAATTTGAGAAATCAAAGCCCAAAGGTAGTTCAATTAAACACCATTTTCAAATAAACTTCAAGAACACAAAGTGTATGAAACATGCATGTGTTCAACCAAATTCAAAGCTTCAAATACAAGACCAAATGAGTCAATTCTTTCGAAAACATGATGAATTCATGAACTATAATCAAGATATGAGCATGCATGTAACAATTTCCATGAAAACAACCTCAAAACTCCCAAATGTGTATACGCATGCATGATTAAGCTTCAATTCAACATGCTAGAACCAATTCAAGACCTTAAAACTCTAAACTTCCATGAACCATGCAACATATGACTTAATTTAACAACCAAGAAGATGATTCTCCTACCTTATGCCTTGAATTCAAGGTATGGGAGTCTAATGTTGCAAATCTTCTATAATTCCTTCCAAATTCCAAGCCAAAACAAGATGAAATCAAGCTAACTCCTATCTCTCTCTCTAGTCGGTTTGCTCTCTAGAAGTGGCTGAACAAAGTGCTGGAAATAAAGCTCAAATGTGTTTTATGAAGTGGGCCACTAAGTGGCAAAATGGTAATTAAGGCCAACTATTGTAACTTAGCTTATTTAATCCAATTTAGTCATACCAAATCACATTCCAATTAAATACACCATAAAATCACATAAATTTTAATTAGCATAAAACATTAATCAATTTCGGATTCAGCCGCCGATAAGGCCTTCGATTTGCAGTTTAAACATAATACATGAACAGATAATTTGATGACAAACAGATAGAAATGCATTAAACTAACATACTCAATCAATCAGTTCAGGATTTCAGTCAATCGGTCAATTAACATGCTTAATCATAGATTAGCACTAATTAGTAGCGAGGGTTGTCACACAAAGTCATAGGACCACTCGATTAACCTAAAGGTACTAGGCTGCACCGTAGCACTATGGGCCGAGAAACGCTGGATAAAATTCAATTCATCTTCTCCAACAGCCGTAGCATGCACGAACAGAAGACCCAGAAATTTAGTTTCAATGTCACCAGTTCAAATTCTTGTATCTTCTTCATCGTAACTCCGTTTTATCTTATTTTTCTGTCATTGGATTCACCTCACGGCCTAGTTTTTGGTTCACTACTCACACGCCTCGTTCCGTCTCTTTTTGCATGCCATCGGATCTCCAAAATTTGACGAAAAATAAAATTATTTTCCTACCGTCTCGAACATTTTTTTTCGAACCATCTTTCGGACCCCATAACTTTCTTAATTCTTAACCGTTTTACTTCATTCTTTCGCCAATCTCTTCAACTTACTTCGTACTTCATCTTACATGACCTATTTTTCTCACTTCTTTCCGGAATGAATAGTTTTGGCATGCCGAAAATAAGCCGAAAACCAACTTTTAAAATTCAAAATAAACTTCTCTAACTTTGTTTATTTCTCCTCCACCTTCCTTCTTCTTCTCTTTCTTCACCTACAACACTTTGTGAATGGTGGTTCTAGATGATAATGGAATAGGTGATGGTGTTGGTGGCAGTCCGACGGTACGCCAATGGTGGTGAAGTTCGCGGGTTGGTTGTTCGGATGGTGATAGTATGGGTTGAGGCCATGGCTATGGAGGTTGGGGGGAGGAGGAAAAACATAGATAAGGAAGGAGAAAGAGAGTTTTGAGAATGAGAGGTAGAGAGAAAGAGAGGGAACCGAGAGAGATGAAACTGGAAGTGAAGAGAGGTGAGGAAAACTTAGGCTCAATTTATGGGCAAAATGAGAAAGAGTAAAAGAAGATAGAAATTAAAAAGAAGGGATAAAAGGAAATGGAACAGCTGGTGTATATAGCATCTGCATGTCCACCACATTTTCTTTTGATCTAGAAAATGATTGCACGTGGAAGGTGGGAGGTGAGAAAACATGGGGAGCAAGCCCATCGTTTTTTTTTTTTTTTTTTTTTTTTTGATTGGGTTTTAGTATATAAAATATTAGGTTTCAGTGTAATTTGATTACAAAAAAATATATAGAAGAATATAATAAAAATATCATAAGATTCAGAAATTTATATTGAGTAATAATGTAAAGTCAAAAAAAATATTTTATTTTATTTTATTTTGAATAAAAGTTCAGTATAAAAATATAGACTATTAAATTCAAAATATTTTGAATAATTATTTAAGAAAATTAAAAATCTATATTATTTTTATTATATAAAAATACGGGGTTTCACAATCTATCCCCCTTAAAAAAATTTCGTCCTCGAAATTTAAGTATGGGTCCCTGGCGTCTCTCAATGCATGTGGGCAGGCTTGCGAGCTGGCAGGCTATTGCACGGGGACGTGCAGCCTTATGGGGGGTGGATTGTAAGGCCCCGGTGTCACACATTGGGAATGGAGGGGGAGTTCTTGGGTTATAAAAGTAAAAACTTGGACCCTTATATAGCATCGAGGCTTTTTCTCGGGTGATAAAATCCCTAACAGAACTCCACAGTTAAGCATGCTTAGGCTGGAGTAGTTCTGGGATGGGTGACCCACTGGGAAGAACAAATCTGTGCAGGCATAGCCCAAAGCAGACAATATCAATGACGTGTGTAGGGTCAGGGCATTACAAAACATCCCTCCCTCCCTCCTGTCCACCATTTTTGTAAACGAAAGTTGAAAATTAGTGTGTGTGAGACGTTTGGACAATCGGTTGGACATCCCACACACGTCAATTTTTGTGTCAAAATGACAAAAATAACAGCCTTACATTAAAGCACAATTGCTATAATTCTACTATTGTTCACCATTCATTATCATAATTTGACAATGACAATACTATTATAACATTTGCAATTAAAGATGTTCTAATAAGATTTTAAACCATTTTTATCATAGCCATACTTCACAGTCTATTAAACTAAATTTATAATTAATAGATCAAGTGCTATAATGGCACCGTTTGGTAGAGCTGTGGGAAAATGATTATAGCTTATACCTTAACAGCTTATAGCTTATAACTGTGAACATAAGCTGATTTTTGACTTATAAATTAAGTTTCTCCTCCCCCACTCAAAGAATAAGTTGATTTTTGACTTACAAAAAGTTATAAGTTGTATTGTTAAGCTGAACCAAATACATCAAAATAGCTTAAATTAAGCTAAAAACTGAAATAAGTTGGAAATAAACCCTACCAAACAAGCCTAATAAGCTTTTAAAGTTTAAAAGCTTATTACCATTTTTATCTTAGCCATACCTTACAATTCTGTTAGACTAGGGTGAATTACACTTTACTTTTTTATGTTTGGTCATTTTTTTACTTTAACCCTAGAGTTTTCTTTTTCCACTTTGGTCTTTCATATTTTAATTTTTTTTCAATTTATTTTTAAAACTAATTTCTATTCAAAATTATATAAAAAAAAATAATACATTAACAATTACGTGACATAAAAATATTCTATGACTGTGCTTCTCTAAATCTTGAAGACCCCATGCAAAAAGTACTTTACAGTCTGTTAAACTAAATTAGAATAAAATATTTAAAAAACATTTCTTTGAGATATTGGTTCTGTTTTATGTAACTGTTGAAACAGATTATAGACTATAACTTAACAGATTATAGATTATGACTTTAATCAGAAGCTGTTAATCTGTTTGGTATAGCTGTTGAATTATAGATTTAAGTTGCTGAGTAGTGTTTGTTAAATAAGCTGTAAAGTAGCTTTTTCAATTAACTTTTATTTTTTATTATTCACTATTTGTCTACATTTCTCATAAAAAATAATAATAATATTTTATAGTCCATTTGGGTCTTTTTCTATTTTTTTAAAAAATAAAAAATAAAAAAATCTAAGAGTATAACCGTAAATTAACATGTCCACAACATAAACTGATAATCAGAAGCAAGTGGTGAGCAGTTTCTCAGAATCATCTTTTTTGACTTAAAATAAGTGATTAGAATCAGAAGCTGTTTAAAATAAGTTTAACCAAACAGTCTAAAATAACTTTTTAAAAGCCAAAAGTCATAAATTGGCTCAAAAAAGCCACACCAAACACCCCCATTCTGTAGCTATACTTCTCTAAATCCTGAAGTCTTACAAATTTGCAGAAAGTACTTGTAAATAATGTGCACGATTTTCACAATCATTTATATATATTTATATATATAAAAGAATCTCTTAATTGTTTGAAGTTTAATTTTTATTTAAATTTATAATTCTCTAATAATGGCCTATATGTTGAGTAAATTTTTTTTCGTAATTACGTAAATATTTTTGGTCAATTATAAAACAAATTTTTCGCAATTATGTAAAAATTATTAGTCAATTATGAAACATAAATTTTTTATTTTTTAGCAAATTACAAATACACCCATAACGGCATTACTTAATGATTTACTTATGAATAAAATTGGTCTTTTATTATGCAAGTATAATTCATATATGAATAAAATTAGTTATTTGCATATATATATATATATATATATTTCTACTTCTTTATTAGTTTAGTGAATTATCTTAGTATTTTTTTCTTTTATATTTATCTGTTGAGAAAAGATACACACTATAATTTTTTTATTTTTTTTATAAATTCAAAAGAAATGTTAAAAACTCATAAATTTACCTAAAATGATATGATAATAAAATTGGAGTCTACATAATTAGGTGTATAACAAATCAAAAAATAATACATATCGTATTGTATAATTTTATTATATATCTAATGATTTATTCTATTTAATTTCATAAAATAATATTTTAATTTTTAAAAAATTATCAAAATATAAAACTTAAATATATTTTAATAATAATACGTGCACGAGCCTTTTTAAACTAATATATATATATATATATATGTGGCCAAGCAAATTCCATGCGTAACATGATTAAATTTTCATTTAGTGTGAAAATTGTTTAGGTCTCCAAAAGATATTCTTGAACAGATGGAACTGGTCTATCTCCGACAAAAATGATAAGGGGAATTCTATTATTCACACTTTATACTATATATATTTTTAGTTGCGTCATTTTATTTTTTAATTATGATTATTTTTTTAATTATGATATTATTTTAAGATTTTGATTATAATTTTTTTGTATTTGATTATATTTTTTAAAATTTATTTTAATTTTGATTCAAAAAATATAAAATTATCTCTTTTTTTTTTTTATAGTTATAAAACACATATGTATAATCATTTCCAAATGATAATCAAACAAAAACAAAGTAGAGACGTGTTGACTTGTCTGGTTTTGAGAATTGACTTAACATGTGATTTTTTTCGTCACAATATCTAAGTTTAGGCCACTCCCGATGAATTGCCTTTCTGTCTTGGAGAAATAACTAATTAGTGTATGGTTGAATTTTTATTTATTTTTATTAAATTAATGATAAAACTAATAAATTTGAATTATTAAAATTATAAAATTTTCTATGAATATGAAATTATTTTTGAAAATTATACCTGATTTGTAATTTCTCATTCTTTCATTTTCTTTATAAGTTCGGTCCTTTTCTTAATTCATTAGGATCTCTGAACCACTCGGGCATAACTTTTTTGGTTTCCACTAAACTAAAAATAATAATACAGTTGCTCAAAAGAACATAAAAAAATAAAAATATATATAAACTTTTTCTTTATGACGGATTGTTTGGGGTGTCTTAAATAAGTGCACTTTTTGTCTTTTTGGACTAAAAAGTTGAGGGAAAAAATATGGATGTTTGGGTTAACTTTTTGACTTTTTATGAAAAAATATGTATTAAAAAATTGTATAAATTAGTGTGTAGGGGAAAATTAAGATTGGGAGTTGTGCAGCCGTAATTTTTGACTTTTGGTGAATAGTGATAACTTTTTGAGTAACTTTTTGACTTTGTTTACACTTCCCAAACTTGGCCTAAATCTTTTCAGGACAGACCGTCTATTGGATCAATTCTTGCAAAGCAAATCCCACATTACAATTTTATGAGTAAATATTATTTTTCCTCTCCAAACTATCGCTCGTTTTTCAAGTGCATCCCCATACTTCTATTTATTTTAATTTCGTCCCTAAACTTTTCACAAATTGTTCAATTAGACCCCTGTCGTCACCTTTCGTCCACAATTGGACAGAATGTGATGAGTTGTCCCCTGAACTAACTTTTGGAGGGAATATAAGTGAGTTTCCCCCCATATGCAACCTCTCCATTTTACTATATAACAGAGGCAAGCTCCCAACCAAAAAAAAACAAAGCATCTCTTTGGTGGTGAGAGAGAATAAGGAATAGAGGGTCAAGATGTAACGCCCTCGAAATAATAACATTGAACCCAACAATATAAACATGCCATAATATATAAAAAGTTCACATCCTTTCATTAACCAGAGTTGTATTACAAGAAGTATCACATGTTAACAACAAAAGCAAATGCCCTAAGGGCTTAAAGCTTTCCAAGTTAACACTTGGTTACACAGAAGTAGAGTACTAACTCATTTACACATAGAGCCCTTGGCTTCAATTTACATGTAATACAACAAAAGGAAAGACAACCAAAAAGTCTGTCCGCCACTAGCCTCCCAAGCTAAGTCCTTGGAGGTGGCATGCTTCCTGTACCTGAAAATGATGTTCCCATATAGGGTGAGCCACAGCCCAGTAGAAATATACTAAACCAATTATGAACAATGCCTAAAAGATTAACAGTTGATAGATGGTCAACACTTTTACACTCATTCATAACATAACACAATTCCAAGACACTTAAGTGCCTATATTCCCTTTCATTTCCATTTCTTTCCCTTTACTTGCCATTTCATAACCTTGGCTCAGAACCTGGCCAAACATCACACATGAGACAAACACTCATGCCAATCACTTTTCACTTCATCAAAGATAAACATAACAGTTATATCAATACTTCCAACGACAAGCATATCCGCTCTGTCAATACACTTCTAGATAGGCATACCCGCTCTATCTACGGAGTTCATCCCCTATCTCCTCCCAACAACATCCGGTTTAGAGGTTCATCCCCTATCTTCCCCTAAACCGTGGAGTACATCCCCTATCTCCTCCAACACAACACAATGCATATAAACAACAATTATATACATCACAAATCAACACAATTAATTATCCAAATTAATCAATCAATGTAATTAGGGCATTCTCCATAATTAACATCACAACCCTTAGGTTCCAATTTTCTTAATGTTTCAACATTAATTCCATGTTTCTATACCAAACATGCTTCTAGGTTTATCATAGATGAAAACCCCCAACTTTTGTAAAATTACACAATGGCCCAAAGTTTCCCAAAATCACACAACAACCCCCAACATATCAACATGCTAAAATTTAAAGACAAAACTCATAAAGAGGAGTAGGATATCCCTACCTCAAAAGATGAGTTCCAAAGGAGATGATGCCCAACACCCAACTTGCTCCAAAATCAATTTTGTTCCGATTAAAACGAAGCCCAAGTCACCCTCTATCTTTTTAACAAAGGCCTTAGGGTAGGAAATCACCCTAGGTAGATCAAATCTTAGAGAGAAGTAAGGTTTTTGAGTGAGAAGCTCTGAAAATGGCGTTTTGGGTAAAGTAAGAGAGAGAAGATAAGTCAAAAAGTGATTTAAAATGCCCAGTCTCACTCAGTTATACGACAGGTCCGCTCGAGCGCAAGACACTCCGCTCGAGCGTGAAGACACAAAACACATGGTCCGCTCGAGCGCAACATTGTCCGCTCGAGCTCCAAGACACAGACACAAAGTTCTTCCGCTCGAGCGTAGATACCAGTCCGCTCGAGCTCAGATCTCCCCCTCCCAGAACTCTCACCAAAAAATACACTGTCCGCTCGAGCGCAACATCACCGCTCGAGCGCAACCAGCTCGAGCGCACCAAACCCGCTCGAGCGCAAAAACCACACTTGCAGAAGTTTTGCAGGTGCACAAAATACTGGACGTGTGCATTCTCCGCTCGAGCGCCACAATCCCCGCTCGAGCGCACAAGCAACACAACCTTTCCGCTCGAGCGTGAACATCTCCGCTCGAGCGGACCAGCCAAAACCTGGGCAACTAGACTTTGTTCCTAAGCTCAACCAACCTGTAACAAACCTGCCCAACACATCCTATAACTCAAATACAAAGCAAGAAAGGATGTAAACAAGACAATACTCAACTACCAACATCCACGGACACATGTCCGGATTACTATACAATAGGGGTAAACCCGGGATCGCTATACAAGAAATCTAGAAAGATCAAGCTCAACTGAAGGAAGATGGAGTGCAAGTGACATGGAAGACCTGAGATGCATTTGTTGTGGAAGACGAAGGGTGATACAAACATCATGGACTGATGCAAATCCTAGTAGGAGGGTCCTCACCTGTCCCACGAATGGTTATAATCAGTTCACCTGGGTAGACCCACATATGTGTTCACGGGCAGTGCAAATCATCCATGGGCTATTGAAGAAGGTCAATAAGCTAGAAGCAAGATTGCAGACAGAGAATAGAAGAGGAAGAAAGCTATGGATATGCTTGGTTGCCTCATGGTGCTTCATTTTATTAATGTGGTTTGTAATGTAGTACAAGAAAGAATGTAATAGGGGGGACTATTATAAATGAATAAATGTAATGGGGGGAAATATTATGAATTAAATGTAATGGGGGAAATATTTTGAATGAAAATTTCAGATTTTATGTTAAGGTTTTATTCTTAAAAAAAACAAAGCATCACAGCCTTTGTTTGTCCCTTAAAAAACAATTTGTGTTTATCCTTACAAAAACAAGGCATTATCATTTAATTAAAAAAAATAAAAAAATAAAAGTGGCATTGTGTGTTACTTTAACTATTTGTCATCCATCCATTAAAATAACTAATTGGTGGCCTCTTTGAATGGCCCCTTGGCAACCAATGAATAAAATACCTATCACTAGCATCCATCCATCCATCAAATGGCATTCGTTCAATGAATAAAAAACCTATCAGTGGCATTCATTCAAAACACACAATTGGAATCCATCCATGTAATGGCAACCAAAACCAACACAAGCTGCATTTACATAGAAATAAGGAGTACCATCCATTAAAATAGAGCATTATACACAAAAGCAACAGTCATAAATTTGTCATTCAAGTTTTCAAAACACACAATTGTTTGAGACAACCAAAATATTACTTGTACATAGTTAACAAGTTCAGGGCAACCATTCCAAACAAAAAATCATTACATGTACAAAAACCCTAATGAGAAAGTCATGTAGATGCTTCCTTCTTCTAAAAATAAAAAATAATCAAGTGGATGCTCCAAGTGCTTTCTCTATCTACAAGTACTCCCTTTCTCTGACTTCTTTTTGCACTTGACCCTATAACACCATCCATTCCTAAACAACCTACATAAACCTCTACTACTCTGTTTCCATCCACAAATGTCTCCAACCTCATTACGTCTTTATCAGTGTTAATCAACTCTAACCCAACACAAAAATTAAAGTTTATAGTAATAGATATTACATCCAGTGCAGCCTACTTCCTTGGCTATTTTATCCAACTCCACAAGTGATATTTCATCATAATTACAAAAGTCAAAATAACTTATCAATCCACCACTATAAACCTTCTGAGGATTATAACTAACCAAATCCCCATGATACATTTTGATTGTGAAATAACAAGATCCTTTCTCTGCATTTTTAAATGAAAAAATATGCTATTATAGACTAATTATACTAATAAATAAATAAAAATAGTATTAAACTACTATTACCATAAGACAATTCCAATTGAAGAAATCCATGTATGAATACATTAAAAAAAAAAAAAAAATATTTGTTTTCTAAAAAATGATAAAACTAAATTGATTTTTAATAAGTATTACATAAAAAATGAGTTTCTTTTAAGGACTGATTAAACTAAAACTAATCAAGTATTACACTATTCAAGTAAAATAATTACAATTAAACAAATCATTTTCAAAGACAAGCAGACAAAGATGTATTCTAAAAAATGCCAAATCAAAATAGTATTATATCAGAAATCGATTTTTCATAATCATTAGCTTCAAAATTAAACAAATATTAAAAGTAAATACCATAAACAATTGGTCGCTTCATTCGCTTGCCATCCTTCTCTCTTCGAACCCAACCCATGGTTCAATGTTAGTTCATGCCCTTCATTCACTGATGAACTTTGATTTCGATTTCAAATAAGGAATTTGAAAACCCTAAAACCGATTTTGATCCCAATGAAGCCCTAATTGAACTGTCTACTAAACCAGCCTATTTTGTAAGGAAACCCTCTTATATTTCCTCCAAAAGATAGTTCAGGGGGATAGCTCATCACATTCCATCCAATTGTGGACGGAAGGTGGCTGCATGGGTCTAATTGATCAATTTGTGAAAAGTTCAGGTACTAAATTGGAATAAATAGAAGTATGGGGGTGCGTGTGAAAAACGAGTGATAGTTTGGGAGAGAAAATGATATTTACTCCAATTTTATTGCTATATGTATAATCTTTCTGTCACTCAATTGTTAACATTTTAAATCAAATATATATATATATATATATCACGTGCAAAACTAGAGAAACCGAAATGAAAATTAAAAGAAATTATAGAAATCACTAATGTAATGAATAAATTACACCGATAATCTCTCTAGTTTATTTTGAATTCCTCGTTAGTCTCCCTAATCTTATACGGATTTTTTTTTTTTTAACTCAAAATTTTAACAATAAGTGACAGGAATTAAATTGCAACAAATGAAATGCATTTGTATTTTATGTTATTTATATGCATATGCTGTCTAATTCCTGTGTTCCTTCCTCATCTTTCTTGTCTAATTCCTTGATCCTCTAATACTTAAAAAGAAAAGAAATTTAAAAAAAAAAAAAAAAAAAGAAGGTAACAACCCAAGTTTTCTAGCTTACAGTAGAAAACTTGAAGCCAATGTTTTCCTATTATATAATTATTTAGAAGAAAATTGAGTTTACCAAAAAAAAAATATTTATTTGCCTCTCTGAGCCCTGCTTTAATTTTCTAAGATTTGGGGGGGGTTTGTTGGAAACATTTTTTTTTTTAACAAAAGAAAACCATATTGATGATCATCATATGTACACAACCTAATATTGAAAAGGTCAACACCATATTCACCACAACCAGATATCACCATATTCAAACAACAATATAATATAAATAATCACCATGTTCACACACAATATGATATACAAAATAAGTCATTTCATTCCATTAAGGGTAAATTATAATGACGCCTATGATGTTTTTGTTTAATAGAGACCCGCTTTCACGTTTGAAAAATTATATTTATTTTTTGTCAGATTAAAATAATATATTTATTTCTTAATCTTTATACATATAAAATAATAAAAAATGCTAATATTTTGCTCATGTCATTTTAAAAAAAAATAACATTCATCTTCTATAGTGTAACTCATAGAAAAAATTAAATTTTTTTATTTTGGGTTTTTTTTATTTTTATTAATTTTTTTTAATATTTTAAGTAATTATTTATTTATTTTTTAGATACACCTAATCTAGATATAATTAAGAAATATAATATTTTATGATTTTTTTTTAAATTCACAAAATACAAAAAATAAAAAAATGCAAAAATTCAGTAATGCTGTAATAAATGTGAATGTTGATATTTTGTAGTACTATAATAAATGTGGGTGAATAGATGAAAAAGAAAAATGATAGCGAAAATAAAAATGAAGAATTCTACTCATATATAAAAATTTATACAAAAAATATCATAAAAATGCTGTGATAGTGATGTTGTTATAAATATAAATAATGTTTATGGGTGTTTTGTTTTAAAATGAAAGGTCACCATTAAGTTATATATTGTGTTTGAAAATTTTATATAAAATTTATGTTTGTATATCATCACTCAATAAAAATATATTCATGTAGAATTTAATAATAAAAAGTTATAGAATATAATTATGATGATAGGAAGAAAAAATGGTAAAAAGAAGGATAAAATAGTCATTTAAAAAAATTTAGAGTATGACATAAATAATTCAAGAAATAATTTATAATGAGATTATAAATTTGAAGAAAAAAATGTAATTTTTTAAACCTGAGAAGATGGCACTGTAATTTACCCTTCCATTAAATATCATTACCATGTTAATAACTACAAAACATCCTTCCATCTGTGCAAATTGCCCACCGACACAAAAATAGACTATGTGGACAAACATGCAGTAACATGTATCTGTGATGTGATGCCCACAACTACCCAAAAACATTGTATATGAGCATGCTTCCTATAAAATGTACATCCAAATTAAAATAGAGAATTATACGCGGGTAGAAATTAGAATAAAAAATAAAAAATTATCAATTTATCGAGGGGTATAAGTAACACTTTCACTCTTATAGTATTTTATTTGTACCCTACTACAGATACATTTGTACCTCCATGTATCTATAATTTTTTTTTTTTTCAACTTCCACTTGCATATAGTTCCCCTAACTAAAATTAGAAGATGTGACATTTTGTCTTATTAATTATTTTATATTTTTTTGGTAAATTACAAATATATTTCCTAAGATTTACATCCCTTGTAATTTTAGAAATCACATCTCACAACTAAAGTTTAGAATTACATAACAAATGACATTTTTTTGGCGCCAAATCATATACTCAATTAACATTTTTTAATAATATCAAAAATATATATCAAATAATAATTCATGTAATTTTATTTTTGAATAAAAGAGCAGTTAGTAATTTTATTTTTTCAGTTAATTCTATTAAATAAAAAAATATGAGAATGAAGTGTTCGTAATTTTCAAACCACAAGAAGCAATATATATTTTAAGCAAATTTAACGGAATGTATTTGTAATTTATTCTATATTTTTTTTTTTCTTTAACAAAAGAAAACCATATTGATGATCAACATGTGTAAACAACCTAATATTCAAAAGGTCAACACCATATCCACCACAACCAGATATCACCATATTCAAACAACAATATAATATAAATAATCACCATGTTCACACACAATATGATATATAAAATAAGTCATTTCATTCCATTAAGAGTAAATTATAATGGTGGTGTTTGGGAAGGAAAGTTGACGCTAAATTAGCCACATGCGGACAAAAAAGGCTTATTTAGCCACATGACGACAAAACTGTTTGAGCGGGTTGGAGAAGAACCCTTCTTGGGGTAAATTTACCAAAATACCCTGAAATATCCCTCTGATTCTGAGGCCCAACGCCTCACCACACACACAACCTTCCTAGGGCACACAAGAAGCGAAGAAGGCGATTAATGGCAACCAGCGGCGACGACATCTGAGGCAGCTTCGCAGAGGCGATCGGCACCGGAGTACGCATCTGCGGCGGCGAAGAAGACTCGCGAACAGGTCGGCAAATCAGACAGTTAGGGCGTACGTTGGCAGCGGCGAACAAGAACGAACCCTCTCTGTAATAACCCCGACCCGTAATTAGCTACTAATCAGTGATTAAAGATGCTAATTGAGTGGATCAAATGAATTACGGGATTAATATGTAAATTGCATGATATTTGGCCTTCTATCTGTTACTTATAGAATATCTGTTTGGAATTCCACTTTATGTAAATTGAAAGTCTTATCGGCATCCGAAACCGAAATTGACTACACCGATATGTTATTTGGAATTTTTAGAACCATATGGCAAGTTTTATTAAAAATTGATTCAGAACGATTAATTAAGTCATGTTTGGTTAGCCTAATATTTTAATTAATGTGTTTTAGCACCATAAATATATATATATATATATATATATGAGCCTCAACTCATTTTTGAGCTCAATTCTTTGCTCTTCTTAGTGCAAAAATCTGAGGTTTTCTTTTAGAGACAGAGTGTGTGCAATTCTAGAGAGAGAGATGAAGAAATTGAAGGAGAATTGAAGACCTTGGCTTAGATTCATCAAAACTAAGCTAGAGCTAGATTAATTCAAGACTATAGGTATGAATTCAACCCCTAAATTATGAATCTAAGTTATCAACATGAAGATTATGTGTTTAAGGGTGTGTATTGAGCTTAGAAGGAAGATTTGAGTGGCAATTCATGCATACATGTACATTTTCTTACAAATTGAGCATGATTTCCACGAATTCATTCTTGCATGTTTGAAATTCATCTTCATTTGGGGAAATCATCAAGTTTCAAGTTGTTTTGTGGTGTTTGATCATGTTTTGGGAAGCTCAAGACCAAGAAAACCCATGCATGTTGTGTTCATGAACATTCATCATGTTTTAAGTTGAAATTGTGAGTTTTTAACAAACTCTTGGGCCATGATTTTATGAAATAATCCGTAATTCTTCATGTTTTACAAGTTTACTATGTTATCTCAAGTTTTGGGGCCCAAGAGATGTGTTTTGAAGGTTGGAATTCGAGTTTTGAGCTCGTAGGTGCAATCTAGAAATTCCAGAATTTGCATCTACGCTCGAGCGTGGGAGTTCACTCTCGAGTGACCACTCTGAGTGCGTGCACTCCGCTCGAGCGACCAAAAGTCCGCTCGAGCGTGAATTGCAAGCTCCCAGAAGTTTCATGTCTTTTATAGATCGCTCGAATGAAGAAATGTGTGCTCGAGCGGCCATTCACATTTTGTATGTCCGCTCGAGTGAGGAAAGCTACGCCCGAGCATGGACCTTATTTTCAAAAATTTTGCCTAAGTGTTCCAAGGCATGTTTTGGCATCCTCCTTGCATATTAGGCATTGCTAAGCCTTAATTAAGCCATAGTAATGAGGTTATGGATTAGAAACACACTAAGAAAAGAATGTACTAAGTTCCGAGACTGCAAGTGTGTGTGTTTTAGGCAATGTGATAAGAAAGAATAAGAACCAATGTAATGAAAGCTAAGCCTTAATGGCCACTTGAATGTGTAATGATAAGACATGCTTGTGTTATGTATTTTGTGGTTGTAGGTCAAGACTCGAGGGTTGACTGACCATTGCAGGAAACCACTGTGAGTAACATTATTGTAAAGATACGTTCATATGAATTACGTTCCAAATGAAATATGATAAGTTCTAATTTCTGAAATGATATCTGTTTTCGTGAACGAATATCCCATGTTTGAAATCTATTATGGCATCCATAGATAGTCCCAAGTCATGGGGGACGGCATGAAAATGCGGGTCCATGACATACATGTGATCACGAGATCTCGTTAGCCACTTCATTGTGGCGATATGTGTTTAATCGGTATCCGGAACCGATTACTCTAGTCGGAAGACGTTCTGTGATGTGTTCTATGGGATGTACCATTATTATGTTCTGATATGAGAATGAGTATGCTATGATCTGTTTTCCGCCTATGTCATGTTCGGATTTCGTTCACTAACCCCTTTACCTTACTGTTATTCACTAGGCTTTAGCACACTGTGTATATATATATGTAGGTGGGCATTCTGGAGTTCGAGCCTGAAGGCTTTTGTTCGGATCTGTGTTCTGTTGTCAGCCAACCATTGTGCCTCACGTGGAGGTTCCCCAAGAGTCCTGTGTTTAAGTTCCATTGTTTCTGTACATATAAGACTTGGTAGTTTTGTTGGCTGTACTTAAGATACTTTAATGTGTGTGGGTATAATGTACGAATGACTATTGCATACTTATATAAAGTTTTAACTATTCTATTCATATAAGTTAGCACAGCTCATTGGACAACTATATTTATGTATTTGCTTCCGCTAGCCCCTTAATCTTGTTAATTTGTTCAGAGGCCTTTGGTAGTCCAAGGATTACTGGCCGGTTACGATACTAAACCTATAGGGGCGGGTTTGGGTCGTGATAGAGTGGTATTAGAGCACGAGTTATACCGTACAAACGTGTCCATATGAGCTATAGGATGTATTAGAAATGAAATAAGGATATTGCATCATCATGTTTAAGTGTGTGAACTACTATGAACACATCCTTATTGAAAATGAATTGAAATGAAACCTTTGTGCATGATCAAAGAAGTTAAGTGGAATAACATGTAATGTTAATTTCAATACCGAATATGGAATCTATGTAAACATGAACGTATGAAAGTAAGGGATCATGTGACTGTATCTGAATTGAAATGAAAGTATAAACGCATCTGATATGAAATGAAATGTGAGAACAGTGAGAACTTTCCTTATATTAATAAGTAACATGTTTGTGTGTAGGTAATGGAAAGGACAAGGAATGTAGACGAATCTGAATCTTCTGACGCTAGAATTAGCCGGTTAGAAAGAATGGTTGAAGCCTTAACCGAAAATCTGAAACAACAGCAACAAGGGCAAATACATGTACCTGAACCAACTAATTATGATATGGTAACACTGACACAGAAATACAATAAGATGAAACCACCGGAATTTCAGGGGGGTATTGAACCGTTGAAAGCTGAGGCTTGGGTCTTAGAAACTGAGAAAATATTTAAGGTATTTCCGTGTACTGAGGCACATAAGGTTTTGTTGGCAACATTCACACTTAAAGAAGAAGCTAGGAGATGGTGGATGTTAGTACGAAATGATAATGAAGGTGTGACGTGGGAGAGGTTTAAAGAAATTTTCTTTGAAAAATACTTTCCCCAATGCATCCGGGATAGAAAGGTATCTGAATTTGAACAACTAAAACAAGGCAATATGACTGTGGCCGAATATGAAACAAAATTCACCGAATTGGCCCGATATGCACCCCACATGATAGACACTGACTATAAAAAGGCTAGAAAATTTGAAGGTGGGCTTGACTTAGATGTGTTTGATCGAGTTGGCATCTTAAAATTGCCAAAATATGTGGATGTTCTTGATAGGGCCTTAATGTCCGAGGCAAACATAGCAGCCTTGAAAATATCAAAATCAACATCATCAACTGAATCAAAAACAATGAAACAGAAGAAACAGAAGGTTGAAATGACTAGTAATTCGATAACTTCTGCGAATGAAAAATCTAGGGCAAAAACAGTGAACAAAGAAAGCCAGGGAAGCAATGTGAACAATGGTATACCTAGTTATAAAGAATGTGAGAAACAACATTGGGGCATTTGTTGCCACATGTCAAGGGCCTGTTTTAGATGTGGTCAGAGAGGGCACTTGGCTAAATCTTGCCCGCGAATTCATTCGAACAACACTAGGTCTAATGCTAGTACGACTGGTTCTGTTCCTACACCCTAGTTCCAGAAAATGCTCGGAACACTGAAACAATTGACGCAGGTATTACCTTAATTATGTGCAATTGTTTATATGGGAATTTGTGTGGAAGTGTACATTCCTTAACTTGATATAGATTGTGGACATGTTAATTGAACCAATTGAATTATTAGAATTATGAACCCCTAGTTATTGACTGCCTCGAAAACTTGCTAATTTTATGTGAGATGCCCGAAGCCCTATAACGAATTACCTAAGCTTTGGGAATTGTTGAGACTTATGGACAACGAGAACTTGCTGGGTTAAATCCTTGTACTGTATTGCAAAATTTAATATGAACTGTTAGGTATGACCTTTGAACTATGCTAGAACTATTGAACATGGGAACACATCATGATTGACTATAGTTTGGGAAATCTGTATGACCATGACTTGAACTGAACTGTTATATATTGACTGACATCATCGAATGAGTAGACCCATGATCTCGAATTATATACATGAATCAGCCACGTACGGAATTTCTGAAATTGAGAACTTATGTCAGTTTGGAAGAATGAACTTTTACTTATGAATTGTGAACGAATGCCTAAATGGTAATTGATTTTGGACTCGTACCTGTCTGTATGTTTCCATGCTTGTAATACTATTAGAATTGATGGGATTGAACCATGGTTAATGAACACTTAGAGACTTACTGGTTGATATGAACTATCGTGACTGACCTGTTGAACTATGCTCGAACTGTTAAATATGGAGACACACTATTATTGATTGGATATGGAACATGTTTGGACTTACATACGCCTATACCTTTGCGTGGGATGTTAATAAATTGAGCTCGACACACTCTTTGTGTCCGCTGCATTTGTATCTAGACTGAGTAGACTTATGACTTGTTGCCTTAACTATTGTATCTGGGGAAACTGTTTTGTGTTCATCTGTACATAGACCTCGTGGACCTATATTGGGAAGGTTATTAGACTTTGGACATGTATATATATGACTATACCATTGCCCAGAATGATTGTTATGATTATTTGTTGATAACTTGACCGTTGGGACCATGACTCTGGGAAATTGTTATATTGACTGTGATGCTTACTTCTTGATAGGAACAATGACATACCTGTGCACCCACATGTGAACTTACTTGGAGAATGTAACATTGTATATGACCTGAACTCTTCGATATGAACTATTGTGATACATAACTCTGATGTGATTTGAGAACCGAGGAACTTAGAACAACTGTAGAACTACTGACTATGCACCTAAGCGAATGGAGTATGAACTATAGAATTAATGTACCTCGTTTGGAAATAATAAGGCTAGAACCTTTACCTGATCTAATCTGATAGAACTATGGTTTGATGAGACCTTTGTTTACTTGAGAGAACTTCTATTTGATGACCCACGCTTGAACTTTGACTTGATATGACTGGGTAGAACTTGCATCTGCCATGACCTGGTTGAGCCTTTATTGATTTGATCCGCAGAGACCCTTATTGAGAGCTATTATCTGATTTGGTTACATTATGGGGGAGTGTGAATTACTTATGATTGAATAACAGGGTCGTGTTGCTAAGGGAACTAACCGAATACGAACTAGAATCAATCTTGAACCCTTAGGAAGAATGTGAACCGTCAACAGCAGACTATGTGATTACGAATAGCTTCTTACCATATGCCTGTAACCGATTGGGAAAACACGTGAATGAGATTATGAAATTTGGTAACTTATGCTTGGGGAATATGGGAATACCGTATACATGACACGTGGTTAATTACTCTGGTATTACCGTTACTACCATGAACTTGTTTGACTAAGAGAATGATTGCTTTTGTGTTACTGTACTTCAAACTGATGGAATTTATTGACAGCAGACTGGTTCGATTAAAAACTTTGACTACTTGGGAGGATACGCACTCAGTATGACCGCTTCTGTATTGGCACATAGTACGATTGAATCTGTGGAAACTAAGGCTGATGACTAGTATATGAATGATTACTTCGAAATTTCGTTTACTGCTATGGGGTTAATGTACGAAATTGCCTTGTATTTCTGCTATACTTTAGATGACCTGGACTAACTGTAATGGATTACCAAATTGAAAACCAAGTTGAACAAAGACCGAATGAATGACTCGGAAATGAATAAATCAAATCTCTGTAACTTAACGGGGGAAATTACTTATGAAAGTGGAAACAGTGTGAATCTAAGACCTCGATAAGTACTTGATATAAGTAATATGAATAATAACGTAGTAAAGTTGTGTTCAACTGTATTTCTTTTCTGTGTGTCTAAAGGAGATCTGTTTTCTGAAATATTATGTGTTGTGTAATGAATAATTGTCCAATCTCTGATATGTATTTGTGTGACTCTTGGTATTATGCGATATCTGTTGGCTGTTACCCGGTATCGGAGGTTCCTTTATGGAACTTATATCTGTCTACACTCTGTTACCCGTACCGGAGGCCACGTCATGGGGGCTCAGCTTATCTGTTCTTTGTTCTCGAATTCGGAGGTTCCTTTACGGAACTGGTTATTCATAACCATCACGTGTCTGCATCTGTTTTGTTTCTGCTCTGTTAGTGCTAATGAATGCACCACGTACGCTTAAGTAAGAATTGTGACATCTGTGTATGATCTGGACAAGAATATGAACATGAACATGTATCTGAATCTGTTCTAGACTAAAGTCTGAAAGCGTATAAGACTCTGTTTTGATATGAACCGTGAGCGTGAGCATGTTTATGATTATGGTTATGCTTCTGTTTTGTAAAGAGTTAAAGTTACATTTATGATGGGCATCATTTTTGTTGACATACGTTAACTCAAGTTTGGAGGACCAAACTTTTTAAGGTGGGGAGACTGTAATAACCCCGACCCGTAATTAGCTACTAATCAGTGATTAAAGATGCTAATTGAGTGGATCAAATGAATTATGGGATTAATATGTAAATTGCATGATATTTGGCCTTCTATCTGTTACTTATAGAATATCTGTTTGGAATTCCACTTTAATATGTAAATTGAAAGCCTTATCGGCATCCGAAACCGAAATTGACTACACCGATATGTTATTTGGAATTTTTAGAACCATATAGCAAGTTTTATTAAAAATTGATTCAAAACGATTAATTAAGTCATGTTTGGTTAGCCTAATATACTAATTAATGTGTTTTAGCACCATAAATATATATATGAGCCTTAACTCATTTTTTAGGTCAATTCTTTGCTCCTCTTAGTGCAAAAATCTGAGGTTTTCCTTTAGAGACAGAGTGTGTGCAATTCTAGAAAGAAAGATGAAGGAATTGAAGGAGAATTGAAGACCTTGGCTTAGATTCATCAAAGCTAAGCTAGAGCTAGATTAATTCAAGACTATAGGTATGAATTCAACCCCTAAATTATGAATCTAAGTTATCAACATGAAGATTATGTGTTTAAGGGTGTGTATTGAGCTTAGAAGGAAGATTTGAGTGGCAATTTATGCATGCATGTACATTTTCTTACAAATTGAGCATGATTTCCATGAATCCTCTCTTGCATGTTTGAAATTCATCTTCATTTGGGGAAATCATCAAGTTTCAAGTTGTTTTGTGGTGTTTGATCATGTTTTGGGAAGCTCAAGACCAAGAAAACCCATGCATGTTGTGTTCATGAACATTCATCATGTTTTAAGTTGGAATTGTGAGTTTTTAACAAACTCTTGGGCCATGATTTTATGAAATAATCCATAATTCTTCATGTTTTACAAGTTTACTATGTTATCTCAAGTTTTGGGGCCCAAGAGATGTGTTTTGAAGGTTGGAATTCGAGTTTTGAGCTCGTAGGTGCAATCTAGAAATTCCAGAATTTGCATCTACGCTCGAGCGTGGAAGTTCACGCTCGAGCAACCACTCTGAGTGCGTGCACTCCGCTCGAGCGACCAAAAGTCCGCTCGAGCCTGAATTGCAAGCTCCTAGAAGTTTCATGTCTTTTACAGATCGCTCGAACGAAGAAATGTGCGCTCGAGCGACCATTCACATTTTGCATATCCGCTCGAGCGAGGAAAGCTACGCTCGAGCGTGGACCTTATTTTCAAAAATTTTGCCTAAGTGTTCCAAGGCATGTTTTGGCATCCTCCTTGCATATTAGGCATTCCTAAGCCTTAATTAAGCCATAGTAATGAGGTTATGGATTAGAAACACACTAAGAAAAGAATGTACTAAGTTCCCAGACTGCAAGTGTGTGTGTTTTAGGCAACGTGATAAGAAAGAATAAGAACCAATGTAATGAAAGCTAAGCCTTAATGGCCACTTGAATGTGTAATGATAAGACATGCTTGTGTTATGTATTTTGTGGTTGTAGGTCAAGACTCGAGGGTTGACTGACCATTGCAAGAAACCACTGTGAGTAACATTATTGTAAAGATACGTTCATATGAATTACGTTCCAAATGAAATATGATACGTTCTAATTTCTGAAATGATATCTGTTTTCGTGAACGAATATCCCATGTTTGAAATCTATTATGGCATCCATAGATAGTCCCAAGTCATGGGGGACGGCATGAAAATGCGGGTCCATCACATACATGTGATCACGAGATCTCATTAGCCACTTCATTGTGGCGATATGTGTTTAATCGGTATCCGAAACCGATTACTCTAGTCGGAAGACGTTCTGTGATGTGTTCTATGGGATGTACCATTATTATGTTCTGATATGAGAATAAGTATGCTATGATCTGTTTTCCGCCTATGTCATGTTCGGATTTCGTTCACTAACCCCTTTACCTTACTGTTATTCACTGGGCTTTAGCTCACTGTGTGTATATATATATGTAGATGGACATTCTGGAGTTCGAGCCTGAAGGCTTTTGTTCGGATCTGTGTTCTGTTGTCAGCCAACCGTTGTGCCTCACGTGGAGGTTCCCCAAGAGTCCTGTGTTTAAGTTCCGTTGTTTCTGTACATATAAGACATGGTAGTTTTGTTGGCTGTACTTAAGATACTTTAATGTGTGTGGGTATAATGTGCGAATGACTATTGCATACTTATATAAAGTTTTAACTATTCTGTTCATATAAGTTATCAAACTCATTGGGCAACTATATTTATGTATTTGCTTCCGCTAGCCCCTTAATCTTGTTAATCTGTTCAGAGGCCTTCAGTAGTCCAAGGATTACTGGCTGGTTACGATACTAAACCTATAGGGGCGGGTTTGGGTCGTGACACTGTCAAACACCACCGATCTTCAGGTAACTCTTTCAAACCCTTCTGATTTCGTTTCCCTTTTCGCGTGTGTGTGGCCTCTGCTTCCGATCTGCTTAGGGTTCATGTGTGGAATCCCTTTCTCTGTTTACACGGGATTTTTTCCAAATTTGAATGGAAGTGTGGGCTCTCTTTTTTTAATATCCTCTGGGTTCATTATGGTTAAATTAAGTTGACACATTTTGGGTTCATTACAAATTGAGTTCATTACCGACCTGTTGAAGTTCATCGTCGTGCTTGGATTTACACATTTTGGCCAGATATATATATATACATATATCTGTTATTATATATAAATCTGTTAATCTATGAGTAATGAGGGCCGAAGTATGTAAAGCTCTGTTGAGATTCTTAAAACACTCTGTTCTTCTTTTGATTTTTTTTTTTTATAATTATCATTAAACCATGAAAAATTTCAGATCACAAGTTCGAATTGATGTACACAAATGCTAAATGAAATTTGATTTATCAAATTGATGTATACATTGTTCCACTGCTAGTCTGTAGCCATCTCTAATACCTATTGATTTGTCATGAAATAAATTCTGAATGAAATCTGTGAATGCATATCTGATTCTGTTAAATACCTATTGATTTGTCATGAAATTTGAGTCTGTGAATGAATAAGGAAAACTGAAATCTGGGTTTTGTGATTTTTTATTCAATGCTGAATAGGATGTCCAATTTTTGTTATATTTTTTGTTATACTCAATGCTCAATGCTAAATTTTTGTTATTTTTTGTTATACTCAATACTCAATGCTGAAGAGGATGTCCAATTTTTTGTTATTTTTATACTCAAATACTGAAGAGGATGTCAATGCTGAATGGGTTCTGAAATCTGATTCTGTTATTTTTTTTAAAAAAAAAAAGTATGTCCAATTTTCATGTGGATACAAACATAATCTTTAAAATTATTGATTAAAATCATGTGGATACAAACATAATCTTTAAAATAGAGTATTCTCAAATTTCAAAAAACAACTAAAAATAATAATAAATAACTAGGATAATAATAATAATAAAATTAATGGTTACAAAAGGAATCTGTGCAAGTACATATGGGTTAATAAATACTCCTACCACTATACGTAAATTAAAGATGCACAATACTTTTACAAAAATTCAATTTCGTTAATGGAATCAAATATAAAATTGCGTTAGTCTTTGTACGTTATCATGTTGATTCATGTAAATTTAATTGAAATGCTGATTGATTACGGCTTCATAATTTACAATGTTTTGACTTAATTTGATTATGAATTCTTCATTTCATTCATGTAAACACACGGTTATGTAGCCCTTTTTTATCTGTTAGGTTTGCAAAGGAAATTAGATCTCTGCTTTTCTATTACCACCTTCACAGTGAAACCATGATAATGTAGGCTGCTTTTCTTTAAAATAAACTGAAGGAAGTTGAAAATTTCTATACCTATCCAATATATCTTATGCATAACGTATTCGGTTTATGTAGCCCTGATATATGGATAACATAAACTAATTACTTGTATGATTCATGGTCACTTCTGAATGTTTGTAAAGCATAGCATGGCTTCGTTTACCTCTACTGCAACTTCCAGTACATGGCCACGACGAATGTGTGCCTGTGGACAGGGCCCCTGTATTGTTAAGATTTCCAGGTCCACCAAAAATCCAGGGCGTCCCTACTTTGCATGTCCCCGCCCTGTGGTAAGTGACCCATTCTTTATCGGTCATAACTGTATGAACATTAACAACCCATGAAACTAATAGTTCCATCATTTGCACTCATCAGCCCTATGTCAGTTGGATTGGTTGGTGCGAAGAACCAAGGCTAGAGAACCAAGACTATGCGTCACCCAGAGACGAAATTGTCATGCAATTGCGGGCTGATGTCATAGACATTCAACAATCCTTGCGTGTCCTTAAGACCATTGTGTATGTGCTATGCATTGTCGTTGTCATTTTGTTGTTCCGTATGTAAGCAACGTTAGGATGTTGTCAGTATGTACAAACACGTTATGAGGTTGTTAGTATGTTCGTAGTATGTTTTAGTATGACTTTAAGCTGCCTTTGCCTTCCTCCACCACGAAACGTTAGGAAATATTAATGACTATGATAACTATGTCCACTACTGAGTTCCATGGAACTTGTGTATGTATGTTATTAATGTGCAATGGTTATATGCTTTCTAATTTACCATCCTATCTCTCTGTTTTTTGTTATTAATGTGCAATGGCTTATGCGTTTGTATATAACAACCGAATTTGTGATGGTAATCTTTTGTAACCCTACATTAGTAATGGCTTCCATACGTATTTCTCCGCGTACCCAATCCAAAAGCAAAGGCATTGTCGCAGATAAGTCAAGCAGTCTTGAAGAGGCACATAATCAGTTCAGCCACAAGGCCTCATGGGACAGTGACTCAATCCGAGTTTTCCTGCAGTTGATTGCAAATGAGATTACAAAAGGAAATTGACCATTCCTAGTCCTCAACCAAGCAGGGTACAAGTCCTTGGCAACGAAATTTGAGAAAAAAACAGGAAGAAAACATGGCCTCAAACAGTTGAAGAATAAATACATGAGTTTGAAAAAAGAGTGGCAAGCGTGGACAAAGTTGATGGATTCAAGCAAAGGAGTGTCAGGGATAGGGTTTGACAGTGACACCGGTATGTTTCAGGCACCTGAGGAGTGGTGGGACAAGATGGAATCGGTAAGTACATGTTTATTGCGTTTCATATTCATCTGTTACCAGTACATTTAAACTTTTCAACTTAACTGCATTACTTGTTATATGAAATGTAACGCCTTCCTCTTTCTTAAATCTCCAACTATGCAGATAAACAAGGTGTGTGCCAAGTTTAGGAAAAAAACTCTGGAACATCGTGACTTGATGGAGACGGTCTTCATGGGGGCATCTGTTACTGGTAAGCACCATTGGACCACGGGAGAGAAATTTGCTGAAGAGGCCGATGACTCATCTGATTCTGTGCACAGTCTAAGAGCGCAGCCATTTACTGATCCGATACCCGCAAGAGTACAGGACGTGGATTCAGATTCTTCACTGGAACCGGTTGTGGTTGAAAAGGGAAAAAGGAGAAAGACGCCATCAACAAGTGTTTCAAAGTCCAAGAAGGCAACAAGTGGAGCGTCTGTTATTGCGGAAAGCATGAACAATCTAACAGATGTGGTGCGTACCAAAAATAGCAGGTTACGGTGAGGCACCTCACAGGTAACGAATCACTGTACACTATCTCGAAGTGTATACATCGCCTGACGACTATTTCATCCCTTGTTGGTACGCCGCTATTTCATTTTGCCTCGACCCTTATGGATAACGCAGATGATTAAGGCCGAAATGTACATCATTGAGGCCGTTAATTAGAATCTCTTAACTACACTTGCTGGTCAAACCGTATACTTTATGTGTGTTGAATGTCAATCAGGTTGTACATCGTCGGAGCATAAAATGGGCAAAAAGACAAAATTTGGATAGAGTTGACTTTTTCTGGATAAGTCAAACCAATGTTTTAAACCTATTTGGAAGTGAGTAGAAGTATAAAAAGAAAAGGAAAAGGCTTTTCTAGGGTTTTTGAAGTTGTTTTGACCTAAAGGGAGAGGCTAGGGTTTGGAGAAGGGGAGTCTACCAAAGCTTGAAGGACACTTCCATGGAGGTTTCTTCCTCATCTTCTTCCTCTTTCCACTCCTCCATGAGTAGCTAGTCGTCTTTTCTAGGGTTTTGATGAAACCCTAGCCATGTAATGGAATTTTTCATGAGCTTTAATTGTAAATTGGTTTGAATAAATGTATAGATGTTTTGGAAGTTTATAAATAATTGTTTCGTTCTTCTCTTCAAGCATTTTACTCTCTATGATTGTTTAATGCTTTCCATACATTAGTATTCTTTGTGTTTGTATTCAAAGTATGAGACGAGTCATGCTATGAGAGACGGGTCGTTTTGCTAACTTAGTTTAGAGCAAACGACTCGTACTACTCGGGATGATTCGTGCCTGTACATTGAATGCAACAACCCTCTTGATCAATATTTCAAACTTGTAGTTGTGAAATATTGGGTTGTTCAAACCGAATTGCGATTGGTGGTTGATGTTAAGTCTCATTCATGTGGTTAGTGGTGAATTCTCTATCCTAGGATTTTTCTCCAATTCAGTAAACCCAATTTCAATTATTATTGATAATTTAATTCCTTAGTATAATTTATTCGTAATTAAATTAGGTTATAAAAAACCAATCTTTTTATCAAAATTAATTTAGGAATTTGACAATTAAATTAGTTTAATTTCACAATAATCCCTGTGGATCGATACCTGGACTTGCCATTATTCTGAAAGAATATGGTGTAGTTTAGTATTTAATTTTGGTGTGTTCAACGACCTACCGGAAGGTGATGATGTGCCAGCCTAATGACGACCACATTATAGGGTGGCTTACACAGAAGCAGCTCCAGTGTACTACGTCGGTGCTGTTTGCGAACCTTTTTGGGGCTCGCCGGATGTGATATAGCCGTGTTATTAATGCTGAAGATGCCTGCCAAACTTTTACTTTTGAAAACTTTTACTTATGTTGTTGTTGGAATTGTACTAAAACAGGATGGTTATGTCTACATGTTTGAAACTTGCACAATGTTTTTTTTTTTTTCTTGCTAGCTATGGTTTAGTAATGGTTTGCATGTTTGTCTTAGACGCGATGTCTGAATGGTTGTGCGTTTTTGTTGGAATGGAATATGATGGTTGTGTTTGAATTAAATGTTGTGTTTAGGAAACTATTACGTTAGTTTCACGCCATCTTTTGTGGCTGTGTTAGCAATGGCTTATGCTATGTTAATAGTCCCCTTGCTCAGGATAACGACCAGGTTCACTATTTGTTTAATTCATTTCATTATACGGTACTCATGACATTGGTGACGGCATATTTTAACATTAACAACGATGTTGGCTTATACTGTAATTGGAAACTGTTGTATCATTTTAGTCCATGCATCACGCGCAAACTGATTGAAACAGTGCCACTCTTGTAGGTTTTGCGACAACAACGACATGATGAATCCCTGGGATGGAAGCAACAATGACGAGTTAAGGGAAATGCTTAATGGAATGGCCATACAGCTGCAACACGAACACAACTGGACATTTCTACAAGCATGCCAATATGTCACAGAGTGGTACGAAAAACACATGGCTAAAACGCCATGTCGCACTTCTATACTGACCGGGAATGCATGGATATCCGAACTATATGCGGGCCATATGGGTCGATTTGAGGAAAATGTCTGCATGTTGAAGGAAGTTTTTGCCGCTTTGTGTGAGACATTAGTAAATGATTTTGGGTTACAAGTACCGCAACATCCACATGGCTTAGCTGTTGAAGAAAGCGTTGCAATGTTTATCCATGTGTTGAAAGGGAAGCAAAATTGGGAAATCCAAGAACGGTTCCAACATTCGAGGTAGACTATGTCTCGACACGTGCATAACGTATTAGCCTTTATGAAAGAGTTCACTGTTGTTCATTGCCGACCCACATATAGTCAGCATCGTATACATCCATACGTGCGGTCTAAATGGAAATACCTACCGTTCAAGGTACTACTGCAACACATTACCTAGTTATTTGTGCGAAGTATGTTATTTTGTGTTCAATATTAAGTGGACGTGAAGTATGAAAATAACCATTACATGTACCCGTAGGAGTAACAATACAATTAGGTTGTTGGCAGGACTGTATTGGAGCAATAGACGGAACACATGTAAGTGCATAGGTTACGGGGCCAGATTCGGCAACATATTTCGGTAGGAAATTGTTGGCTACATATTTTGTAAAAGCCAGTTACAATTCGACACGTGGCAGAATGAGGGTATTATGGGAAGATGATTTTAACCTTCAATCTCAATCATACACGTGGCAATAAATATTGGTTCTCAAGTGGTCTGAGTAGCACTAGATCAGTAATGAGATACAAGGTGACGTGGCCTCAACGGTTACCTATATTCAAATTCAAATACAGGTGGGAAGTTCAATTACAAGTGATGGCGTAGTGGGACTATTTCTAAGGCAGCATGATCAGCGATCATGGAGGAGCAGTTCGACGGTTCGAAATACAGTTCGAAGGTCATCCTGGACAAGTATAAATAGCAAGGAAGTCCCCAGAAAAGGCCCCCAGACTCAGATCATACAAACCAGTCTTTACTTCATATTTATCTTTCCAGTTTTACATTTCCTGTACTTTAAATACTTGTTCTTTAAATACCTGCACTGTACTTCAATTCATAGGAGTAGTTTCAAGTAGATTCAAGTAGACTGTTGCTGTAAACCTCCTCGAGGCTGAGTTTGGACTATTGTAAGTATTTATGTTAATGAAATACTTCAATTGTTCTTCATATTAATTGTCGTTTCTTTTAATTTCTCCTAAAGTCAAGCCGCCAGTAAAAGTCCTCTTCATTGAGGCTGAAAGAACTAAAACATAGTCGCCTGATAATTGATTGGCAATTATAATTTCTGTAAGGACTGATTGATCCTTGCTGGCACGCTCGCATTTACAAATACACCCTTCGAAAGCCAAAAAGCCAACATATATTTTTGGCACGCCCAGTGGGACCTGTTAAAATGGCTAGACGAAGACGACAAGGAGAAAATGAACGTCAGGAAGAAGGCGTAGAAGGAGAGGTAGAAATACCTAATCCAGAGGATAATGTGGCAACACGTCCTGTGGAAACTCCTATGTTATCAGAACCTATGGTCGAACAGACCAGTACTTCTGGACAAGAACCATATGTTCAGGATATTAGACGAAACCAAGAAATTGGACCATCCACTGTTCCATCTACTCAGCCAACAAATCCATGGGATGGCTTAGTAAATGCTATGGGACAACAACTAATGAACACAATGGAAAGGTGGGCAACATCCTTTTTGGATCTAATGAACAACCACCAACCAACAAATACAAGACCTACAGAGGAAATTTTAAATGTCCCTCAGCAAAGATTGGCTAGAGAAAAACAGCCTATGCAAGTTAATGGACAAATTAATGGTCAGACTAGTACTCAGAACTATGAAAGACCATCGCCTCAGTCTTGGTATGAACCCATTTCAAGGCTTGTAGTAGGCCAAAATGCCACAGTACTCAACAGTGAAGCCACACCAGTTGGTAGATCTGGCCAAGTACAAGAAACTGGCATAAGAATGGTGGCAAATCCCATGTTCGAAGCCATACCTGGCACCAGGGGGTATAATAATCCCTTATTCGAATTTATACCCGGGGGGTTGGAAGGTTTTCCTGTAAATGGAAGGGACACAACACCCGTTCCAGCACCTTTCACAGGTCCCTTCGCAGGACAGGCTCAAAGGGGTTACCCATACCCCCAACAGCAACCTGCACCACAGGGGCAACCAGCCCCAAATGTACCACTTTATGGACCAAGAGGACCACAGGCACAAGGTTGTCCACCAAACCCTGTGTTTGCTCCTCCAGTAGTGGTTCAGCAAGCCCAAAATATGGTCCCTAGGGACCAAATTGCTGATATTGTTAGGGAGATGTATGGACCAATGGCTCGGGGGGTCCAGACTCCTGTATACAGAAAGCCATACCCAGAGTGGGTGGATAGGGTACATGAATACCCAAGAGGGTTCAGAATATCAGATTTTACCCTATTCTATGGAACTGGAAATCAATCAACAGTAGAGCATATTGCTAGATTCGCTGCTCAGTGTGGTGAATTCACTAATCATGACTACATAAAATTGAGATTATTTCCAAACTCTCTAACTGGGGGAGCGTTTGTATGGTATATCAACCTTACACCTGGCTCCATTCAAAATTGGCAACAAATGGAAGAGGCATTTCATGCCCAATTTTTCCAGACGGAGCCAGAGGTTTCTATGGCAGACTTGGCAAGATTGAGTCAAAGGCCTGAAGAAAAGGCCACTCAGTTTATTGCCAGATTTAAAAGGGCTCGAAATAAATGTAGGGTCATCCTTCCAGAGCCAGAATTTGTAAGATTGGCTCAAAACGGTTTAGAGTTCAGGCTTCGAAAGAAGTTTGACTCAACTGAATTCAGGGATTTGGTCGAACTGACCTATAAGGTGTCTCGATATGAAGCATTACTAGAGGAAGAACAAGATCGAAATAATGCTTCGTATAAGACATATTATAGAGATCCCAATTATGAGATCGATGCAGCAGAGATTGTGGGTAAAGAGCCTGTAATCTGTGAAGCATTAATTCATAAGGATACAACCATCGACCAGCAGTTTAAAAAGAAAGATTTTCACAGAAAGTACTCTTTCGATTTAACAAAAGCAGATGACATTTTTGATCATTTGCTTGCAGCAAATTTCCTTAAGTTACCAAAAGGAGTAAAACTGCCATCTCCAGATGAACTTGAAGGAAAAGTATACTGTAAATGGCATAATTCTTGGTCTCACTCGACTAAAAACTGCATTGTTTTTCGAGACAGGATCCAAGAGCAAATTCGGAAAGGTAGTTTGAAGTTCCCAGCCAAAACAGAGAAGGCCATGGGGATTGACAGCAACCCGTTTCCAGAAGTTGGAGAAAGCGCGGCTAATGTGGTTGTTCCAAACTTTCAGAACCTATCTCTGCAGGAATTGAAAGAAGTTAATGTGCAAATGCATATTGCCAACCAGACAACTGCCAAGAAGGAGACTAGAAACCCACCAGCCATTGGACAAGGTTTCTCACATCAGAAGGAACACTCTGATGAAGAAGTACTGGATGACGATTCTTTAGAAGCAGCAGTAATGCAGAGGATGTGTCCCAGATGTAGGCTAAGCTACAAATGGTTGAAGGGGCTTCCAGTTGACGGTAAGCAATATTACAGGGACGTTTAGAGGCGTCCTAAGTCAACCAACGCTTACAACAAAAGGCCGTATCCGGCTGGTGACAGGCAGCGACCACCAATGGTTGAGCCTGCAATGGACAGGATGCATGCTAAAGGCAAAAGGCCCTTGTATGAGTCTAGGCCACTTAACTACTACAGAATGGAGAGCAAACATTCTGAAAGAAGATTAGAGAGGAATTCAAGTTATGGGACTAAAGCCAGAGATTGGCCCCCCAGATCAACCTCACACAGAACAGAAAATGGCCATCTCCATCGAAGGCCAGAATCAAGCTCGAACTATGAGGCCAAAACCAAGCACTTACCTCCACAGCCAGTTCCAAAGATGGCTTCGAAGATGGAAAAGGGTGATTCAACATCTGAATCAGTAAGCTCTTGGGTGCCTGGAGTCCCAGATTGGTTTGTAATGCAAAACAAACCTAGGGAATTCCCTGCCAGGAGAGATATTGGAATTACAGGCAGAATGGTCAAACCTCCTTTGGTGGCTCCGAACAACTGGGTATTGTTGAAACATCCAAAGACAAAGGAACCAAATATGGTTCCAGTTATTTCCAGATCACAGAGGAGGAAGATTCAGCGCAGGTACACCCAGTACCAGCAAGATCTGAAGGAAAGTGGGGAAAGTTCTTCACTGGTCAAGGCAGAAGGAAAGAAAACTTCGAAGTCAGACCATACTCCAAAACCGACGCTACAAAGTAAAGTGGTTTGTAGCAGAGAACAATTGGCCCAAGTTCATTCTGAACTAAAGGCCAGAGAGAAGTCCAGTTTGGCAGGGCTGGAGAAGGCTCTGATGGAAAGTGATAGTGAAATAGAAGAAGAGATTGGCATGAGCCAAAAGAAGGAAATGGCAGAAGAAGAAATGTTCGAAGCCTTCATGGCTGAACAAACATTTCTGACTGAAAGCTTAGTTGAGAAGGATCCTTCGAAGGGATCAGTTAACAATGAAATGCCAGAGTGCAGCATGGAGGATGCTGTTGAAGTCACTGGGCAAGGTAGCCAGGGGGAAGAGAAGGTACAACCAGCCATCCAGTTTGGCTCATTTCCACCTGTATCAGTCAACATGGTACATATACTACCTCATGAATTCCAGGCTGAAAATGAGGATCAGGAGGACCAAGACATGGATCCAATTCCTGTCTCTAGTGAGGAATCACAAATAAGTATGGTACAGGATGCTCCTGAAATGGCTATTCCAATGGAAACTGAGTGTGAAAGCGAGGAGGAGGTGAGCATCAACCTCTCATATCCTTTTGAATACCCCTCGAATTCCATGACTCAACATGTCAAGCCTTTGTACATTAAGGCTTTCTTTGATGGGATACAGTTAAACCGAGTCCTAGTAGACAATGGGGCGGCGGTAAATTTATTACCGAAATCTTCTTTGAAGAAATTAGGGAAGAAAAATCCCAGGTTGATCCCAACCAGTACAACCATTGCTGGCTTTGCTGGAGATAAGCAGATGGCCCAAGGAATTCTGCCTATCAATTTGAGTGTGGGAACCAGGGATTGTATGACAGCATTCTTCGTGATCGACAGCAATGCTAAATATAATGCCTTACTTGGGAGAGATTGGATTCACACCAACAAATGTGTGCCTTCCTCTTTGCATCAGAAGATCATGATGGCCCTGGGCAATGGAGAGACAGAGGAGATTGATGCAGATCCTCAACCCTTCATAGCTTGTGCAGACTTTGCAGAAGCCAAGCTGTATATTGAGGGAGTAACCCCACTCAGTATATTGAGGAAAGCTGATGGCTCAGCCGAAGTGACGGCTGATGAGGAAGTGACACACCTGAAGCACTTGGTTCAAGAGAGTGCTGATGAAGAGATTGTCGTTAAAGATGACAATGATGCCTGGTTGTAGGCAAAGGAATGAAGAACAAGAAGCCAGGTCTTTGGCTCTGATTAAATTCTCACCATTGGATGTAAAAGCAATAGTCCAGAAAGTACAGAAACAAGAAAGAGAAGCCATGATAATTGGCTGTAAACAAAAGCAACAACAGGTCAGAAGTTTGACCCTTGGGAAATATTGTGCATTGGACATTGAGACAAAAGTCCAGGAGATACAGGAAGAGGATGCCCTATGGACAGATTTTGTCTATGAGGAGGAGGGTAAAGATGTTGAACCAAAGAACCTAAAAGCAGAACAAGGTGAGAAGATGGCTTCGAAGGTAGAAGAAACTAGAGAAGAAGCTTCGATAAGTCCTCAAACGCAAGATCCCTGAGAAGAAGTAAATCTAGGGGAAGGTTCCATACAACAACCCACTTATATAAGTGCTTGTTTGAATGTTCTGGACAGAGACCAGTTGTTGGTTATCCTGAAGAAATACAAGGATTGCTTTGCATGGTCCTACAATGAACTACCAGGATTGGATAGGTCATTAGTGGAACATAGGCTCCCTATGAAGCCTAATTTCAGGCCATACAAGTAGAAACCAAGAAGAATGAGTCCAGAAGTAATTCAGAAAGTTAAGGAAGAGATTCTGAGACTACTCAAGGCAGGCTTTATTAGAACAGCTAGGTATGTTGAATGGCTATCTAACATTGTGCCTGTAGTCAAGAAGAATGGCAAAATGAGGGTATGCATCGATTTCAGAAACTTAAATCTAGCAACTCCTAAAGATGAGTACCCTATGCCTATAGTGGATCTGCTGGTAGACAGTTCAGCAGGCCATCAAGTTCTATCAATGATGGATGGTCACTCTGGTTACAACCAAATATGCATTGCAGAGGAAGACATCCACAAGACAGCATTCAGATGTCCTGGGAATATTGGCACCTTCGAGTGGGTTAAGATGCCATTTGGTCTGAAGAATGCTGGGGCTACGTATCAGAGGGCTATGAACACTATCTTTCATGACCTTATTGGAGGGTATCTAGAATGTTATATTGATGACATCGTGGTGAAATCCCAGTCCATGGAGAAGCATTTGCTTCATTTAGAAGCAGCTTTCGAAAGAATGAGGAAGTTTAAGTTGAAACTCAGCCCTCTTAAATGTGCTTTTGGTGTGTCATCTGGAAATTTCTTGGGTTATGTAGTGCACAAGAAAGGAATACAGATTGATCAGAATAAAGCCAAAGCCATCATCGAAGCTAGGCCTCCATCAAGTAAGAAAGAATTACAAAGGTTCCTTGGGCAGGTTAACTTTCTTCGAAGGTTTATTTCTAACACTGCAGGGAAAACTAAAGTATTCTCTTCCTTGTTAAGGCTGAAAGATGAAGAGGAATTTGTGTGGACAGCAGAGCATCAAACTGCTTTCGAAGGTATCAAAGCCTACTTGGCCAATCCTCCAGTGCTGATGCCACCCAAAGGAAACAAGCCCTTGAAGTTATACATAGCGGCAGCAGAAGATTCATTGGGAGTTTTCTTGGCCCAAGACAATGAAGAAGGCAAGGAACAAGCTGTTTATTACCTTAGTAGGTTTTTAAATTCTTGTGAATGTAAATATTCAGCTGTTGAAAAGCTGTGTCTTGCTTTGTATTTTGCTGCAATGAAATTAAGATATTATCTTTTACCTACAACTGTCTTGGTAATTGCAACCACAGATTTGGTTAAATACATGTTATCTAGACCTATGTTGAGGGGAAGAATTGGCAAGTGGATATTAGCCTTATCGGAATTTCATTTAGAATATGTCCCTCAAAGGGCAGTAAAAGGGCAGGTATTAGCCAATTTTCTGGCAGATCATCCATCTCAAACAGAGAGCCAAGAGGTAATGGAACTTGGTATGGCTAGTGTTGAACCATGGCAAATGTGGTTCGATGGATCGAAGGCCAATGGATTAATTGGGATTGGTATCGTGATTAAGTCTCCACAGGGGGTAGAAACCACGCATGGTTTCAGAGTGGATGAAGCTAGTTGTTCCAATAACCAGGCTGAATATGAAGCCTTAATAGTGGGACTAGAAATCCTTATTGGATTACAAGTACATGCAGTTGACATATTTGGGGACTCTCAATTGGTGGTTAACCAAGTAAAAGGGATTTTCAAGTGTCAAAGCATAAGCATCCTACCATATTATGTTGTTGCATTACATCTGCTTTCTCAGTTTCAAATAACAAATGTAACCTATGTTCCAAGATTCTTGAACAGTAGAGCTAATGATGTGGCTCAAAAAGCTTCGAACTTCAAGAAAATGGATAATACCCAAAGGGATATAAGCCAAACAACATATCAGAGATTAATACAACCTTTGAATAAAAGGAATGTGATCTTGGAAGTCAATCATAATGACTTACAAGAACAGGATTGGAGGCATCCAATAATACAGTACTTGGCTGGTCCATCTTCGAAGGCCAGCAGAAAAATCAAATTGCAGTCCATGCAATATATATTATATGGTAATGCTCTCTACAAAAGAGGGGGAGATGGTTTATTGCTGGAGTGTTTAGGCCCAAAAGAAGCATTAACAGCCATGGCTGAGGTTCATGAAGGCATTTGTGGTGCTCATCAACCTGGTGTGAAGATGAGATGGTTGCTTCCAAGGCATTCCTACTATTGGCCAACTATCCTTAAAGACTGCATAGAATATGCAAAGGGTTGCCAAGCATGCCAGAAGCATGGCACAATAAGGCATGTGCCTATAACTGATTTACATGCAGTAGTGAAGCCTTGGTCATTCAGAGGATGGGCCATGGATATGATGGGAAAAATACACCCACCCTCTTCGAAGCATCACTGTTTCATTCTAGTGGCCACTGACTACTTCACTAAGTGGGTCGAAGCTAAGCCATACAAGGCTGTAGACCAAACAGAGGTTATTGGGTTCATTAAAGATCTGATCCATAGATTTGGTATCCCACAAACCATAACAGTTGATAATGGGACTGTGTTTGATGGGAAAATGGTGAAAGCTTTTGTGGCAGAATTTGGGATTAGTCTTGTTAATTCCACACCTTATTATGCACAAGCCAATGGTCAAGCTGAATCATCCAATAAGTCCTTGAAAAAAGGAATACAAAAGGTTGTGGAGGATAATCCTAGGGATTGGCATAATCTATTGTTAGATGTGTTATGGGCTTACAGAACCTCCCCAAGGTCAAGCACAGGAGTTACTCCTTATGCCTTAGTATATGGGCATGATGCAGTTTTACCTGTAGAGATTAATGTCAAATCTTTGAGGGTAAGATGCCAAGATCAGTTAGATTCTGAGCAGTACCATCAAAGTATGTTCTTGGAATTGGAAGACATAGATGAAGTGAGGATTTTGGCGTTAAATAGCATTCTTTTTCAAAAGAAGAAAGCAGCCAAGAATTATAACAAGAGGGTCAAACATATTGGCTTTGATGAAGGTGATTTGGTATGGAAAACAATACTCCCAATAGGAATTAAAAGCCATAAGTTTGGCAAATGGTCACCTAACTGGGAAGGACCATATCAAATTCATAGAGTTTTGCCTTTTGGAGCATACCATTTAAGAAATTTGAATGGATATGTACATCCCAAGAAGATTAACGGCAGATATTTGAAGCCTTATTTTCCAACCATTTGGGAAACACAAGGAATAAAATAAACATTATGTACAAACACACAAGACACTCAGATAATAGATAAGAGCCTGATTTTTCATAAAGAATCAAGTACATGGTGCCACAAATTGGCCCAAAAATCATTACAATGTTTCAATTGTTTTTGTACAGTTGATTTCCTACTATTAAGTGATGGAAACAGGTGAATAGCTGCAGCCATGTCTTCTTTTCGTTCGGACAGTTCTTGGTTGGTGATTTGCAATTTGGTGTCAGTTCGAATCAAGGCCTGGTTTACTGCAGCTAAATCCTCCTCAAGTTGAGCTTTCCTCTCCAGCAGCTGACTTCGAAATTGGGAGGTAGAAGAGTGTTGTTCCTTGAGATCTGATATTTCGGTATGCACCTGAGAAACAAAACGCTGATCCCTAGCCAATTTCTCATTGGCAGTATTGGCAGCATGACAAATGTTGATATAGAAATCAATAGTAGCTGCAGCCTGGGATAGGTGACTTGAGACGTTCATACTGGACTGCTCAGCAATATTACAGCACTGAAGAAACCCATTCCTGATAATAGGCCTTTGTAGAGCCTCGAAGGGGATTCTCGAAAAGGAAGTCAACAGTTCCAGGCATGTGTCCAGGTCCACTGAAGGTGCAGAAGACTTGCTATTAGAAGAAGGATGACTCTCAAAAATCTCCAGCAAGGAGTCAGCCAAGACTAATGGCTCAGCTTCAGCACTAAATGTTGGAGAGGTAGAAGGTACGTCGAAAAGACTAGCAAGTCTTCCTTCGAAGATGTCTACCTCATCCCTAGACATGAAGGGCATAGAAAGTATTGTGGTGGAAGACACAGAGGGCTGCATGGGGATGGGAGAAATGGATGGAGCATCTTTGGCAGCTTCTATGGTTTTAGCCACCAATGAATCTAGTGAAGAGGGGCTGGAAATAGGCATAGGTGATGAACCATGAATTGGAGAACTACCAGCACCCTCTGTGGAAGAATCAACTGCCACTGGGATTGGAGTAACAGCTGGAATATCCTTGGAAGAAGGAAGAGCAAGGCTCGAAGAAGGAATGGACTGAGGTAGATTGAAAGTCAGGAAAGGAAGGTATGGTTCTAGGCCAAGAAGAAGAGATGCAGGAATGTTGGGACTCAAGGAAGGTACAGGAAGCGTAGGCTTAGGAAGTGGAAGTTGTATTTGAACAGTCTTCACATTTTGCATCTGGTCAACTTCAACCGAAACTGGAAGAGGCCCATGGGAAAGATAAGCGCAGTGGTTGTTACTGCAGAAGGAAGAAATGTAAAGCAATGTCAAACTTCAAATATTTAAAGCTGAAGAAGGAAAAACAGCAGAAGTATGAAAGAAATTACTTGTTTCAGAAATGTTGATACTGATGGGAGAACTACGAAGAGAATAACGTTCGACAATTTGTTGTCTTCGAGCAGTTTCTCTTTGTAACATATCAGCAGCAGCAGCTTCATCTCTCAGAAACTGTTGCTGCCGTTTCTTCTCAGCCCTCTCAAAAACGATTATTGCTTTGGAATGTTCCTGTTCTACTGCCTTGGCAGCGGCTTTATGAATCGGATCTTCCACCAAGTCAGCAGCAGAAACAGTCATCTTCTTTCTCTTCCTCCTTGGCAGTGATACTACTGGTTCTTTTTCAATCTCCCTCTCTTCAATTTGGGTTTCAGATTTTTCAGAGGTAAGTGCTTTCTCCGTTACTGTAGTGGGTGCTTCGAAAGAAGGATGCTTAGTTGTATCAGGAAGGGAGGTAACTATCTTTTGTCTCTTTGTTCTCTGCAAAGGCTCTTGCTCAACCTCTTCTTCTCCCAAGGATTCGGATTCCTCAGGAGGAAGGACTAGCTTTCTTTTTTGTTTTTGTTCTTGTTGTCTCTTTTTGAGAACAGCTAAAGTTTCAGCTCTCTTGGGAGATTCTTCGTGTGGGGGCCCTGCACCAAAGAACAAAAGTGTAAAGGGAATGAACAAAAGATTCAAAAGAAAGGAAAAGGAGAAGTTTGAAAATATTTACCCTTCTTCGAAGCAGCTCTAGTAACTCTAGCCGGAGGGGATGAAGCTGTAGGTTTAGTTGTGGCAGCCTCATGAAGAGGGGGAATGTCCCTAGATGTCGCTGACTTAGCCTTCGAAGGCACTCCCAATCCTACCAGCAAGTCATGGGGATGTTCAGATAAGCGCACTTCCATATTGACTGACCACCAGTTCTGGAATCTTTTCAAGACTGAGCCATACGGAAGAAAGGGGACAAAGTGGAACTCATTCAACTCTTTCAGTAGTTTGAGAATTGCCGTCTCTAGTCTGGATTTGGATATTTTCGAATCTCTGACAGTAAGATGGACATTCGAGAGACTGCAAAGAGGAACTGGTATCCCTTGAGTGAGTCCAAATTGTCTGGCAAATTGAGAAGGGCAGTACACCTCAGATATGCATTTGTAGGCTCGAGGGTTTAAACTACCAATGAACAATTCCCTTGGTAGTAGTATAGAGGCCCACATGTCTTTGTGAGGAGAAGTGGAGCATTCTTTATCAGCCAGGAAGGCTTGCAGCCAGGTTGGTCCTTTATTGGCTTCAAAAGGACAAAAGAAAGAGGCAGATGGAGAAATGGGGAGTTGATAAAAGAAGGTAAAGTAGTAAGCGAAGGAAGCAGGGTAAAGGGCAATCCTAGCATACTTTTCCCCATAAGTACTAGGATCCTGAACAAGGAATTTTAGACATTTGGGGTGTAGGTCAGTGAAATAGGCGAAGAGCCAAAGTTGAAGCACCCAGAAGGGACCTCCTTGGTTGGCATCAAGAGGTTTTTCACAAAATTGGGAACTGTCACGACCCAAACCCGGCCCTATGGGTTTAGTACCGTAACTGGCCAGTAATCCGAGATTACCAAAGGCCTGCTGAACAGTAATACAGTTAAACAGAGTACAGGGCCTGGCGGAAGCCAATACAGTAAATAACTAGTGTCCATTGAGCTGTGAAATTCTGTATGCCAAAAACATTTTTCATGCATTTATACAGTTCAACCAGTACAGTCTGTACAATCATTCACAACATTCAGTACGGGAATCAAATCCCTCGATAACAGTACGGTAAAACAGTAAACAGTTTATACAATTATACAAAACAGTCAAGAGACAGGTGGGGGACACAAAAACACCCCAAGCCATAGCATGGCGTCTCGGAACCTCGCAGTGAGGCACATAGGCTGGCTTGACAAAACTGGGGGACTAACCCACGCTCCTAGCTCCGGTCTGGCTGCTGAGAACCTACATATATATATAAACAGTGAGCTAAAGCCCAGTGAATAACAATAAGTGTAAAGAGGTTATGAATGAATGTCCTTACAGTAATGAAAGCAATTCATTAAACAGTATTTCAGTCTTTCAGTAATTCGGTCAATCAGTCATATGTGGTACATCCAATAGCCTATAAACAGTAGGTCCAGAAGGACCGGGCCTTAACAGACCCAACAATAATGATGGCCATCAATCGATAAACAATATGGTTCCACAGGGAAACCTACAGAGCTCTGTAACAGTCAATAACAGTAGGTGCTAAGGATGCCACAGTACAGTTCAGAAATAAAGGACATACATTCATTCAATAAACAATATCAGTTCAATAAACAGTTCAGTTCAGTATTCAAAAGATAACCATTTTGAACATATCTTTACACAATCTGTTACTCACAGAGATTGGGCTAATAGCAGCTAGAGCGCGTCCCCGAAAGCCAACCCTAAACAGTCAATAAATAGAACACACACTAAGTTTCACAGTCGGGAAGGATGATAATTAAATCCCTAAATTTCCTCGGTGTGATTCTATGTCCAAATCCTCATTAAGATGCCTTAAACTAGGCCTAAGAATGCCTAGGATGAGATGAGGATGCAAAAATACACTTGGAAGGCATTTTTCAAAAGTTGCTGAAAATAGGAGCCTCGCTCGAGCGAGCCTTCCTTCGCTCGAGCGAGCTTCCACAATCAAAGGCTTCGCTCGAGCGAGTAATCCTTCGCTCGAGCGACCTGCATGAACAGTAAAAGTACTGGATGCTCGATTTTTACGCGCGATACCACGCTCGATGCTCGCTCGAGCGGATCCCTGTACAAAGGTGCTCGCTCGAGCGAGGAATCCTTCGCTCGAGCGAGGAAGCAAAATCTGGAATTTCCAGATTTGTCTCCCAAGTTCGAACCAAGCATTCAACCACCCAAAACTCAACCTCTTGGGCCCAAATTCTGGGAAAACATTTCAAACTCATAGTACAACAAGTTTTAAAGCTCAATTTATGAATTCAAGCCCCAAAGGTTGGTCAATTAAATCCAACATTCAAACCCAATTTCAAGAACAATCTTTAAACATGTAATGCATGAACTTTAAACCAAAATCAAGGTTCAAATCTTGCTCTATTGAGCTCCAATCTTTGAAAACAACTTGAAAACATGGACTATGATAAAAACATGGACATGCATGTATCATTCTCAAGAATTCAACTTCAAAAGTCCACAAATTCAACATGCATGCATGAATTCTAGCATGAATCAACCTATATGGACTCAAACATGGTTTAATTCTACAATTGAGCAAGAATCATGCAAAATGAAGCTCCAAGATGACAAGAAGACAATGGATTCCTTACCTAGAGTGTTGATTTCAAGTCTAACAAGCTTAATTTGCCAATTACACTTCAAATCCTCTTAAGTTTCAAGCACAATCAAGCAAAATGTGAAGAAAAATCAATTCCCTCTCTCCAACTCCCTTCTAATTTCGGTGGAAGCAAAGGAAAATGGCTGATCAAATGTTTGATTAGGTGATAAGGCTCAAGCAATAAGAATAAACAAATGCCACTCAATGGCAAATCCGTAAATAAGACGAACTCTTTAATTGGCTTAATTTAATCTAATTTAATCATTCCTAATCAATTTTCAGATAAATATACCATTAAATCACAAATGTTCTCCTGATTACAAAACACTAAACGATTCCTAAATCGGCCGCCGATAAGGCCTTCAATTAGCAGTTTAACATATAAATTCTAACAGATAAGCAATCAATCAACAGATGCAACATGCAATGCAACGTATAAACTCGTTCAAATTCAGTTTCGATTTCAATCAGTCTATTCAGTAGTTCCTCCAATTCACTTATCAGTCATTATCAGTTCAGTTTAGCATTAATCAGTATATAATTCAGTGGTTAATCAGTAATCAATACGAGGGTTGTTACAGGAACAGACTCTGTAGACATGACCTAAAAGATAAGGAGCAAGAGCTATATGTTTTTTCAAGACAAGTGCCTTCGCGAGAGGAACAAACTCAGGCATAATCCTCTGAGATGAGGTGCAAAAGAGGAATTTGCATAACCAATATAAAATGAAGGAAAATAGCTCTCTGTCCCTCACAGGACCTTCCCTTTTATTTTCAGACTTTACGAAATCACTATAAGAGGAGCTTAAGGATGGAAGAGAAAACTTAATAGGAAGGTCTGGGTAGTTGGGAGTAAATGGAGAACCATGGGGGGAAAGCCCTAAGAGATGGCAAATATCAAGAACGGTGGGGGCCATCATGCCGCACCGAAATTGAAAGAAATTAAAAGCCATATTCCAGAAACATAAGGCAGCAGGTATCAAGAAAGGGTCCTCAGGAATGATGAACCTGGAAAGACGAAGGGCATCGAGGATACAGAGCTCTTGCAGGTCATCTTCTCTCGCAGGTACAACTCTGTCATACCATTCTTCCCATTCAGTCCTCATTGTCGGCCAGCAACGGTGAGGACGATTCACCCTCCAGTTTCCCCAATCAAGCCCTACTTCGTAAAGAAGGAAATGGTCCTCCAAGCGAGGATATAGGGCTGCGAGTTGAGCAGGAGCTTCCCGAAAAATAGGGCCAAGGACGTATTCCTGTTTGTTGCTATGACGAGGCACGAAAAGACGTCCATCTATGTGGCTTGACTCACCAGATGATAGTTTGGTGATTTCTTCATCGATACATCGCTTCAAAGCCAAGGTAGGACTGATACGATCGCCAGTAAACACTTTTAATGAGGAAGAATCCATTGATAGCGAGTAATAAGGAAGAGGGGTTTAACAGGAGATCGGTAGGGTTTGTGTGTCAAAAGAGCAAGTGATTTCAGAGTACAAAGCAAAGGGGCTTTTAAAAGGTTTCGTGTCTGAAAAATATATTGCGTAAATCGTTATGTACTAAAAGTACGAATATAAGGAGACTCTTCCAATATTGATAGTTTTGGAGGGAAGAACACATTCTGAATGTTGGCGTCAGCTTCGAAGAAAGATATTTGGCTTCGAAGCCAATTTTGGCTCCAAGAAATCAAATAAAAACGGCTTCGAAATACAGAATCCGGCTTCGAAGCATGCTATATGTTTTGGAGATGCTATTAAGACAGCATGAGTTGCTTTTCGAAGCAAGAGTGGTCAAAATTGATTGGCTATTTTAATTATGACCATATATTGGTTACAGTTAGCTTTGAAAAGTAAGGTTGTTAAATTCGAAGCACTAATTTGAGATAATATTAACCAAATTGTCAATTTTTACTCCATCAATTGGAAAAAGACATGTTGGTTCTCTTTTAGTGTTTCATTAAAGATAAGTGAGTCCAGATGCGGAGGATGAGATTATTTAATTCGAGGCTCTGAATTGGCTTTTAAAGGCAAAAGGAAACAGAGTCAAACAAATACAGAAAGATTTTGCTTGTATTAAAGCCAAGACAATTACATTAAGTAATTCTATTTGGGTACAAATTCGAGCTCATAAAAATAAGGAATAGAATAAATAACAAGATCATGGAATTTCATCCAACAATGATCAATGAATGTTTGTTCTTTCTTTATTATATCTTCCATCTCCTCTAAAGTTGGCTGCATGAGTTGGTGTGCTCTCACTTCATAGTAGAGCTCTTCAGCCTTTGTTTCGAAAGCCTCTTCCCTCAATTTTTGTTCCAACTCATCTATAACTAAATCATCCCAATACGCAGAATCTTTATTTTTGAAGTCATCAAAGTCTTCAATGAAGTTTTCTGCTTCGTATTGGGCATGTATTCGGAGAGATGAAAGTTGATCTAAAGATTGGATGGCGATCTTGGAATTTCGATGCCAGTAGAGGAGTACTGGAAGTTGATCCAAGAACATGTGAAGTTCTGCTTGGGCAATGGGGTTAAGGATATGGCCCCTAGTCAGAATATCACAAGCCCATCGAAAATTCTTGAGAGGGATGTCATCCTCAAGAACATTGAAGGGCAAGTGAGAAAAAGCCGCAAGCAGAAGTTGAGCTTGTTTCCGCTCAAATGGAGTTGGAGATGATGGAGGTTTGTAAGGAGGAAAGATTTTGTCCATTGGAAGAGCAAGCCTTAATTTCTCTGTCCAAGAAAGAATGGGAGGAGGAGAAGGAATAGTTGGTTCTGCTGCAGAAGATGGAGAAGGTGTGGATGCTTCTATTCCAGAGGACGGAGAAGGTGTGGATGCTTCTATTCCAGAAGATGGAGAAGAAGAAGTGGATGCTTCAGTTAGGGGAGATGACACAGGGATGGGAGGAACAAAGGCATTAATGTAGTCAAGCCAGTCAGAAGAGCAGATCTGCGCTTTCTTGGTTAAAAATGAAGGGGTATATCCTTGTGATTCTTCCAAGCATCGGGCAGTGTGCATTATCCTTGTGGGCATGGAAGATGTATACCAAGCCACAAGCAAATTCTCCTCTAAACTGCGTCGAAGGTCGATGGGCACATAAGGATAAACCACCGAGCTTCGAGTGTAGGAAGGAAAATCTAAAGGGTCAGTGAACTCAATAAAATGATGATTGATTCGTTCCCTCAAGTCCCAGGACTCAGGTGTTGACCAGTTCGTCCATCCAAAAGCCCCAGAAGATGAAGAAGTTGTAGCTTCATCCCAAGTAGAAGTTTGTGACGAAGAACTTCCTAAGTCCATATTTGCAATTTGTTGAAGCAAAGGTTTGAGAGTAGTTCGTTCAAGGTGCGAGGGGAGTTTAGAGGAAGAATTTCTTGTACCAATAAATTTGTAAACCAAAGGATTGAGGGCAATGTGTTCGTAGTCCAAAGGTTGATAATCTGCGAAAGCCTCCATGACCTGAATATAGAAAGGCGGGTAAAGGTGGCTAATAAATGCGTAGGGATTCTTTCGAGGGGAAACAGCATTACTCAATGGCTCTTCGTATGCTTGATCAATAGAGCGAGAAGGTGATTGAGTCATAATCCGTTCGAATGCTGAAAGTATTGGAACGTTCAAACAAAGTCAAGAGTTAATGCAAATAATCACCAAATAGGTGACGGTTGTGTTTCCTGAAGATAGATTCTATGCACGTTCCAAAAGGCGCGGGAAAAGCTTTTGATCCACTAATATCTCCAAGTATTGGGTATATTAGTGCGGGGGGTAATGTTGGCTACATATTTTGTAAAAGCCAGTTACAATTCGACACGTGGCAGAATGAGGGTATTATGGGAAGATGATTTTAACCTTCAATCTCAATCATACACGTGGCAATAAATATTGGTTCTCAAGTGGTCTGAGTAGCACTAGATCAGTAATGAGATACAAGGTGACGTGGCCTCAACGGTTACCTATATTCAAATTCAAATACAGGTGGGAAGTTCAATTACAAGTGATGGCGTAGTGGGACTATTTCTAAGGCAGCATGATCAGCGATCATGGAGAAGCAGTTCGACGGTTCGAAATACAGTTCGAAGGTCATCCTGGACAAGTATAAATAGCAAGGAAGTCCCCAGAAAAGGCCCCCAGACTCAGATCATACAAACCAGTCTTTACTTCATATTTATCTTTCCAGTTTTACATTTCCTGTACTTTAAATACTTGTTCTTTAAATACCTGCACTGTACTTCAATTCATAGGAGTAGTTTCAAGTAGATTCAAGTAGACTGTTGCTGTAAACCTCCTCGAAGCTGAGTTTGGACTATTGTAAGTATTTATGTTAATGAAATACTTCAATTGTTCTTCATATTAATTGTCGTTTCTTTTAATTTCTCCTAAAGTCAAGCCGCCAGTAAAAGTCCTCTTCATTGAGGCTGAAAGAACTAAAACATAGTCGCCTGATAATTGATTGGCAATTATAATTTCTGTAAGGACTGATTGATCCTTGCTGGCACACTCGCATTTACAAATACACCCTTCGAAAGCCAAAAAGCCAACAGAAATACTGTCACACGCAAAATATCATGGCCGCGTGCGATTTTGACATGTGTTTCATCTTTATTTTGTGCGGATGGGAAGGAAGTATGCATGATAGTCGCATCTTCAACGAGATACTAACAAATGATAATGTCCCATTTCCACATCCTGACGAAGGTAACACAGTGCCATGAATTCTGCATTGATAGGGCTATAATTTTTTGTCATAACTGCATGAAAATGAAGCACAAAGTTTGTTTTTGGCGTCATACATTGTTGTCCTGTCTGCAGGCAAATATTGTCTTGTCGATTCTGGCTATCCAAACCAGATAGGTTACTTGGCACCATTCAGAGGCATCCGTTACCACCAACAAGAATTTCGACATATTCCACGGAACACGACGGCAAACATGCCAAGGGAATTATTTAACAAAGTTCACTCGTCGTTACGCAGTGTGGTGGAACACACTTTCGGTGCCTAGAAAAATCGATGGGGGTTTATTCGAGACATGCCTCGGTATGACTTTGCAAATGTGCAAGTTCAGTTAGTAGGTGTGTCAATGGCATTACATAATTATATACGGCAAAACACAGGTAATCCAACAACTGTTCACCCAATCTGTGACGAGGAAGAGGCTATGACAATAGTAAATGCCATACTAGAAGTTGAACATGACGAGGATGGTTTAATGGTTGGGGATGAGGACCCGCATATGGCATTGGTGCACCTCCGCATACGCGACAAATTATGTTACATGCGTAGTGACGGAATGTTAGGAAATATATAATAGTCGACCTAATTTTCGTAGGGTTGTAACATTGGTAACACACGTGGAACAGACTGTATTCAAATATATTATCATGTACAAGTAGAATGTGTTTACACGGGAATATACCCCCTTTCTGTTGGTGACGTGCCTAACTTTGAAAAAGCCTATTCGAGAAAAAAAAACAAGGTGAAAATAATAAGAAAAAAAATAAAATAAAAAAGCTAATACAGACATTATCATGTGCGACGTCAATTAAAAACATAAAAACACCAGTTCAAAACAACAAAAAACCAAAACATACCTCATTTTTTGTCATGTGTCACGGTTATATATGATTTTTCACATCATGTTAAATAAATGACATAAAAAACGTTTTCCCAAAAACACCAAACAAATTAAAAACAAAGTCAAAAATAAAAAAAATATAAAAGTAAAAAACATGAATTACCAGTTGCCACATAATTTAAAAATAAGGAAAACACATGAAAAACCATTTCTGAAAACAAAAAACAAATTAATGTATACAAAATAAAAAAAAAATTACAAAAACGTAAATTCAAAAAAAAAAAAGAACAACAAAAATATGCCTCATCCAAAAAAAAAAAAAAATAGAAATTACTATTTGCCACATAATTTACAAATAAATAAAACACATGAAAACCCTTTTTTGAAATATAAAAACAAATTAATGTGTACAAATTAAAAAATGACAAAAACGTAAATTAAAAAAAATAACGAGAAAAATACGCCTCGTTCAAAAATATTTATAAAAAAAAACATAAAAACATAAATTATCATTCGCGACGTAATTTAGAAATAAATAAAACACATGAAAACTCTTTTTTGAAAAATTAAAAAAAGTTATTGTATACCAATAAAAATTAAAAACAAGAAAAACGTAAATTAAAGAACAAGAACTAATTAATGTATAAAAAAAGAAAAATGACAAAAAAATAAATTTAAAAAAAAAAAAAACAAAACAAAAAAATTTCGGTCCAATTACGCATCTGACGTGGAGAAGCAGAAGAAATTAGTTCACATGAAAAACACATGTGAAGGGCAGTTTGGTAATTGACCATGAAGACACCTCACCAAAAAGTCAAAAAAGTCAAAAAATCCTTCCCAAACCAGGCTTTTTAGCCCCAGGCTAAAATAGCTAAAAAAGCTAAAAAACCAAAAAACCAATCCACTTCCCAAACAGAGGCAATGACACCTATGATGTTTTTGTTTAATATAGATACTCTTTCACGTTGAAAAATTATATTTATTTTTTGTCAGATTAAAATAATATATTTATTTCTTGTCAAATTAAAATAATATATTTATTTCTTAATCTTTATACATATAAAATAATAAAAAAATACTAATATTTTGTTCATGTCATTTTAAGAAAAAATAACATTCATCTTCTATGGTTTAACTAATAGAAAAAATTTAAAAAAAAATTATTTTTGGGTTTTCTTTTATTTTTATTAATTTTTTTTAATATTTTAAGCAATTATTTATTTATTTTTTAGATACACCTAATCTAGATATAATTAAGAAATATAATATTTTATGATTTTTTTTAAATTCACGAAATACAAAAAATAAAAAAATGCAAAAATTCAGTAATGCTGTAATAAATGTGAATGATGATATTTGGTAATACTATAATAAATGTGGGTAAATAGATGAAAAAGAAAAATGATAGTGAAAATAAAAATGAAAAATTCTACTCATATATAAAAATTTATGCAAAAAATATCATAAAAATATTGTGATAGTGATGTTGTTATAAATATAAATAATGTTTATGGGTGTTTTGTTTTAAAATGAAAGGTCACCATTAAGTTATATATTGTGTTTGAAAATTTTATATAAAATTTATGTTTGTATATCATCACTCAATAAAAATATATTCATGTAGAATTTAATAATAAAAAGTTATAGAATATAATTATGATGATAGGAAGAAAAAATGGTAAAAAGAAGGATAAAATAGTCATTTAAAAAAATTTAGAGTATGACATAAATAATTCAAGAAATAATTTATAATGAGATTATAAATTTGAAGAAAAAAATGTAATTTTTTAAACCTGAGAAGATGGCACTGTAATTTACCCTTCCATTAAATATCATTACCATGTTAATAACTACAAAATATCCTTCCATCTGTGCAAATTGCCCACCGACACAAAAATAGACTATGTGGACAAACATGCAGTAACATGTATCTGTGATGTGATGCCCACAACTACCCAAAAACATTGTATATGAGCATGCTTCCTATAAAATGTACATCCAAATTAAAATAGAGAATTATACGCGGGTAGAAATTAGAATAAAAAATAAAAAATTATCAATTTATCGAGGGGTATAAGTAACACTTTCACTCTTATAGTATTTTATTTGTACCCTACTACGGATACATTTGTACCTCCATGTATTTATAATTTTTTTTTTTCAACTCCCACTTGCATATAGTTTCCCCAACTAAAATTAAAAGATGTGACATTTTGTCTTATTAATTATTTTATATTTTTTTGATAAATTACAAATATATTTCCTAAGATTTACTTAAAATACGAGTTATCCCTTGTAATTTTAGAAATCATATCTCACCCCTGAAGTTTAGAATTACATAACAAATGACATTTTTTATCGACAAATCATATACTCAATTAACATTTTTTAATGATATCAAAAATATATATCAAATAATAATTCATGTAATTTTATTTTTGAATAAAAGAGTAGTTAGTAATTTTATTTTTTCAATTAATTCTATTAAATAAAAAAATATGAGAATGGAGTATTTGTAATTTTCAAACCATAAGAAGCAATATATATTTTAAGCAAATTTGACGGAATGTATTTGTAATTTATTCTATATTTTTTTTTTCTTTATAGACAATTTTAGTGTAAACCAAACATCTCAAACAAAGCCTTGACGAGAGCTCAAAGATTAATCCATACTAAAAATAAAAGAAATTGCACAATAGCGTATCTTAAAAAAATTAATTATAAGTAACAAATTTTATTAATACTAATAAATAAAGTCATAAATCTTTTTAATGAATTTGTAATGATTTTTTTAAAAGTACACTGAATGGTAATTTTTTCTTAAAAATAAAAGTATATTAAATATATATTTTTTGAAATTTGTTCAAAATACATATTGTCCTTTGTAATTTTAGAATTAATAAATATCTCATTGTCAGATTTTTTTATTTAATAAAATTCACAAAAAAACTCAAGAAGTCACTAAAAAGCTAAAAAGCTAAAGAATCATACAAAAAAAAATATAAATAAATAATAAAATATTCTCTTTTGTCTCTATTTTTTGCATGTTTTCTTTAATAAAGAAGTTAAAAAAATTATCCAAAACATGCTACTTTCCACCTTATATTTTAGTCAAAAAGTGAAAAAGTTAAGGTTCAAATTGCAAACAAATTAAATAGTTTAAATTAAAAACAAATCAAAATATTAAAGTTTAAATCGATAAAATTAAAAATTTGTAATTTATTTTGTTATAATGTTGAAATTTTTAGATTTTTATTTTATTGTAGTTTTTCCAAATAATAATCACATATGAACATTATTGACCGAAGTAATACAAAGAGTTGACTCTTTAGTGGTTCTTGGCTTCCATTCTAGAGGTACTCCCGTTTTCTTTTACACAAACGTATGAGATGGATGCTAAGGTTTGGAGTGGACCTTAATCATATATTTTTTAATTTCATATTTGAATAAATTGAAAAAATGGGCTGATATTTGGTTTTTAGACATATGTTTTAGTCCATACTCACTTTAGTATTTATAACATGACCGAAATATGTGTGCATGATCTAATCATATTTCTGTATAGAACACAACTTAATAAGTCTATTTGACATTACTCATATTTTATTTAACAGTATATAATACATAATTATTTGTTTACTGTAGGCCCATCTACAAACAAATTCTTCTAGTATTAGATTTTTGGTATATGACATTAGACTTTCTTACATAATTGATTGTTCACCTTCATATAATATATTTTTTTTAATTGATTGACCAAAAAACAAAAAGGAGTTGTAGTTCTAATAGATGAAATGTCTCTTGAATCACAAAAAAAAAAATAAAAATAAAAAAAATAAAATAAAATAAAAAATAAATAAAAATAGAAAAGGACATGTGACTATATCACTTGCTAAAAAATTATTATACATCTTGTTTTCACCAATACTAGGCATAACTCAAAAATTATTCACAACTTTTGAAGCTCATGTTGTTTGAGAATATGGTTCTTGTTTTCAGAGGTCAACGGGATAAAAAGAATAATGTTTGAAACCACTAAAGTAGCAGTTCTAAATCTGCATTAATGAGGTGGCATTGCTATGGATCCCACCTTGATGTGATGGTTTGGCCTTTTTTTTTTTTTTTGCACTGCCAGCTCATTAGAGCTAGCATTAGTGCTCCTAAATTAGTGGTCTGTATTACCACTGCCAAATTAGTTGCAATTTTTCAAAAAATTTCAATTTCAACTTGTCCATCTTGTCCTTTTTTTTCTTTTCTTTTCTTTTTTTTTTTTTTTTTTTTATAAAATATGACGTAATTCTACGTTTGCTAGCCAAAAATAACATTTCAACTTTGGACATTAATCACCTTTTTTTCCCTTAGACTTTTGTCAATTTCACCATTCTAAATTGCACCTTAAAAAAAAAAAAAAAAAAAAAAAAAAACCCCTATCCTATAACACACGTTTTCTAGCTCTTCAAGACTCAACCTAACAGCATCTCCATTAAAATTAATTAAATTTATGTTATATTTTATTAACTTTTTATGGAAAAATTACTCATAAATCCCATATTGAAAAATGTTACTCTATCTAGTCCTGAGTGTTTTTTTATAAACCATTTAGTCCTTTTTTTACATCACAACATCATCGTCAAAACAACATCAAACATCATCATCAAAACAACATCAAACATCACAACAACATTCATCCAAAAACTACTACACATTTTATAATTACGTTGTTTCGATAGAATAGAACTCAAATTTCGTAAATCGAATGGTCCTGCATTGGTGATCATCGAGAACTGTGTGTATATACAGATTACATACACAAATGTAAATAGAGAAAGAGAGGTTTGGATTGATTTCCTTACGTTTTCCGCCTCCCAAGACCTTGTGCACAAGCTTCTCTCTGCCGAAGAGACGATAGATCTTCTTTTTGACCACAGACGCCGAAGAAGGCTTCTTCTCGGTATCGGAATCTGACGACGACAACGAATCGTGGCCGTCGATCTTCTCGTTCACCGCCTCAACCACTGGTTCATTCTGATCGCCGTTGTGATCGACCATGGAAGTCTCCGCCGTGGATCTGACACAAACATCAAACAAAATTGTTTAATCGTTATTTTGATGTTTGATGTTTGAATCTGATGAATCTGATGTTTGATGTTTGAATCTGATGAATCTGATGTTTGAATCTGTGAGGGATGTACATAACACCCACAAACATCAATGAATCTAATGTTTGCACATCACCGTCGGACATAGATGAGGCGCTCATGATCGATTCATTGCTTCTTTCCACTGTTGCGATCCACCATCCCCAACTGCGATGAATCCTTTCCAGCAGCACTAAATTGATGGCAATGACCTTCTCTCTTTTTCACCCTCTTTCTCCCCATCTTTATTTTTTCAGATCTGGGTTTGTGTGTTTAGGGCTAATAAATTATGATGATGTTTGATCAAAAAAATTGTTATGATGATGTTTGATCAAAAAAATTTGTTATGATTATAATGTTTGATCAGAAAAAATTGTTTAATCGTTATTTTGATGTTTGATGTTATTTTATTTGTTATTTTGATATTTAATCGTTATTTTAAAAATTGTTTAATCGTTATTTTGATGGTGTTGTGATGTTTGACGTTGTTTTGATGATGATGTTTGATGTTGTTTTGATGATGTAATTCTAACGTTGCTAATGTTTTCACCAACATTATACGAATAATCCTGACATTGCTAATATTTGATGTTTGATAAATAATTCTGACGTTGCTAATGTCTGATGAATAATGTTTGATGTTTCAAAAGTTTGATGTTTGAAGGGAAATCATAAAAAGGCTTATAGTAAGTTTCTTGGGAAATAGGACCTATTAGTCCAACAAAAAACTTTTGGGACTAAATAGGTTAACATTCTCAAATTTAGAATTTATTGGTGCTTTCCCCATTTTTTATTTTAATTGTACACTGTTTTTAACACACTCTTCAGCAAACTATCTATTTTTTTTCTATTACATTTAAATATTAACTTTTTATTTTAACTTAGAATTATTTTTTGTAAGTTCAACCCAACTAACTTCCAAACAATAAAAGTAATATTTTTTTTTAATATTTAATTAGCTAAAATCACTAGATACATTTGCTGCATCAAATCACAAAATCTAATTTAATGAAATTAAAATTTAATGGTTTACTCACTATTTTAGCTAAAAATAAAAGAGAAAATGACAAATATATATATAAGGTATAACTATTGTAGCAAAATAAAGTCTGAATTTTTAATTTTATTAATTTAAACTCTAAACTTTTAATTTATTTTAAAAAAAAATCATCTATCTATTTTTATTAAGTAAAATTAATAAAAAAAGGTATTTTAGTCAATACGCTAAACAAAAAAGAGTATTTAAGACATTTTATGTACATTTATATTGAGTTTAATGACTGAAATATCTATTTTTTTGTCAGTTTTACTTGATAAAAATAGACTATGGTTTAGATTGAATACAAATTAAAAGATTAAGATTTAAATTAATAAAATTAAAAATTAAAAAATTATTTTATTACAAAAATCAAATTTTGATTTTTTTTTTTAATCTTTTTTTTTTTATATATAATTTTTCCAAAACCAAAATAACCTGATGTGATATAGATGTTCCCTGTTTGGGAATAAGGTTTTGGGCTAAAATAGATAATAAAGACAAAATGGACTAAAATAGATGATAAGACAAAATATTACATCTAAATTATAATCATTTCACTTTTTTTTTTTTTTTCACAATCATAAAATCAACTATAAAAAAAATTTAAAAAAGCTAATTATCTTTCCAAACATAACTTTTTTAACTAAGTTAAAATAATCAAAAATTCAAAAGCCAACTAAAATAGCTAACTTCCCAAACCAATTCGAAAGGGTGTCATTTGTGGGAAAATTATTGTTTGCTCCTAGGGCAAATAGATGTGGTGCTACAACTTAGTTGTTATTGGTTGAATCAATGAGACTCACCATCTTTTTGTCTCTTTTTAGAAGATAATGGAATATTTGTTCCGAATAGTGTGGAACAATACTTTAAGACCAACCAATAATTTCTCGTTATTTGTGTATTGAAATAAGTTTTGAACATTGCATCTGGTAGACTATCTCCAATCATTCATTAGATCTTTCATCAAATTTAAATTTGATAAAAAACTAATGAAAACCGTGCTCTAATAGTTTCACCAGTTTGGTATTAAATGAAGTAAGCGGTACTTTTTTCATCAAATGAATGGAGCGTTTATCCTTATATCAAATTTGTAGTTGACTATTGGATCGAACGTCCACTCAGACGTCCTCACGGATATCCTCCCGAATAATTAGTTTTGGAATGAATTTGATGAAAATTTAGGGCTTGTTTGGTTTGTGTTTCAGAAACATGTTTTGGAAAAAAAAAGTACGAAAACATGTTTGGTTTGGTGTTTTGGGAAATTTGTTTTGGAAAATTGTTTTGAGAGAGAGTTTTGGAAAAAGTGATTGATTTGATGTGTGTGTGAGAGAGATTTGTTTGGAAAATTTGTTTGGTTTGTGTGTTTTGGGAAATTTTTTTGGGAAAATTTGTTTGGTAGAGAAAATTTCTGAAATTTGTTTGTAGAGAAAATTTCTGAAATTTTTTTCCCAAACACTAACCAAACAAGCCCTTACTCTTGATAGACAATCGGCCGAATGACCGACCGACCAGATTTGATGAAAGGGTTAGAGTGCATCGTATCAAATCAAATTTTTTTTCAAAATTAATGAAATATCTAATGAATGATTGGATATACTTTTACAAGAATATATTTGATTCGATGTAGAGAACAAAAAATAATTTGGCGTTACGTGTACAAACCATTTGTTTAATTTAGAGTTTGTTTAACATCCCCTAAATAAGTATATTTATTTAAATATGTACATTTATTTAGATCATATCCTTACTCTATTTTATAAAAAATATAAAAACAAACGTATTTAAATTATTTCAAATAACGAATAATCACACAGAAATGCTTCAAACATTTCATAGGAGCCTTTCGTTTGTACACATATTCCAGTGTGGGTGTGAGACTAGTCTTGATTGATGATGATGCTTTGTGGACCAGGCAAGATCTTGCGTCACCTCTGAAAGAGACAGAATTATTAGATAATCTTTAAATATCATACTATAATCTACTAATTTATTAAAAAATTAATAAATTATAAATACATCTTTTGAGTTTTGATTCAAATATAAATCACTCCTTATGATTTTAAAACTTACATTCCACTTGTGAGGTTTCTAATTTAATAAGAAATCATTTTTTTATTAATAAATTATCAAGTTAATTAACAGTTTTTAATAATTTTAAAATATGTTTCAATTAATAATTTAAGTAATTTTATTATTGTATAAAAGAATAATTATAAATTTTATTTTTTTACTTAATTCTATTAAATAAAAATTCTGACAAGGGGATATTTGTAATTTTCTAAATTACAGAAAGCTATCTGTACTTTAAATAAATCTCAGGAGATGTATTTGTAATTTATCCTAAAAAATTTATGGGTTTGAATTCTCTTGAATTGATCATTTTTATTTGAGAGAGTATTTGAAATTAGTAGATCCATTTTGAAGTCAATCTCGATAATTTAAATTGTTCAATTTTTAAAATTCATTGAGTAAAATATTCATATAAAAAAATTAATATGGTTAGATATCAATAACTATATATTTAAATCATATCTGTAGTTCTAAAAAGTAAACGGTTTAAATTATCGAGTTTGGCCATAAAATGCACTCCCTAAACTCAAATGCTTTCTCAAATTGGATGGCCAACTTCAAATAATCCAATCTCAAATTTTATAACACACTTTAAAACGGGGTGTGTACCATATGCCTAAATATAACATTTGTGATTTTTTATTATAACTTGATTATGATTAATTAAGATGTTAGTTATGACTCATTGGCCCATTTTGGCAATTTTGGCTTTTTTTTTTTTTTAGGTCCTACCGCTTCTCTATTTTTTTATACATTTTTCAAAAGTCATAAAACAATAAAAAATCAACTTTTAACGTACTTTCCAAAACAATCCATTGTAATGTTGGTTATGATTTATTTTGATTAAGATTGAAAAAATATTTATTTATATATTATATTATATTTGGTTATGACTTATTATTATTTAATTATAACTAAAAAAGATATAATTATGATCCTTATAAATTAAAATTTTTTTTTTTTTTGAACGGCAAAGAAAATGAAACTTTATTGATGATGATAAGAGGTACAAGATGTACACACATAAACATCAAAACACCAACAAAGAGAAGAGGTAGAAAAACAAGATAGAATACCCTTCTGATGCAGACTAAGACAGCAACCAAGAGAGACAGAACACAAGACAAAACCAAGACAACAACCAAGAAAGAACACAACATCAAAACACCCTTCTGATGTAGACCAATCCTGCATAAAACCTCTGAGGTTTAAAAAGTCATCCTAGGACCATTCTTATGGTTAACAAAAATTTGTTCTGCAAGCTTTGAGGCATAGTGCCCAGCACACCAGATTAACACTCACTTAGCAGATCCCATCTCCTGCTTCAATCACCCCTTTGTACATTTCCCAAACGGACCAAACGGAGTTCTATGCTCAGCCAACACCCCTACTGCAGAACTTTACCTCTGATAGAGACAAATCAGGAGCAGACATTAGACAGCAAACAGCAAGCTAACACAAACCAAAATACTGAGAGGATCAAAACAGAGAGGACCAATCGACTAAAAGCTAAGAGGACCAATCAGGAGCAGACAATAGGCAGCAGCAGCAGCAAACCAAAGGCAAGGCCATAAGCATAACAGAGACAAGGGCAGAAGCATAGCTAACATTAGATTCAGACCAAAATAGAGCCAGAACAGAGCCAAAACCAACATAAGATGCAGACAGCAGACAGCAGACAGCAAAGAAGATCAAACTGAGCCCCTAATCTGCTTCCACTTGAAAACTATATCATCCACTGAGAAGGGGAGATCCTTGACTGATGCTTTGAGCCAAAGGGCAGTTCTAATTTTGATGAGATCAAGCAGTCCAAAAAAATTAGGCTGAGCCTTGGAAAATACACAATCATTCCTATGCTTCCAAAGAGACCAAAAAATGACTAAGGGGGAGGGCTCTCCAAATTAATCTAACAAACTTTTGAAATTTCTCACTCATCCACCAATGAAATAAACTAGCTACTGAATTTGGAATGCACCATTGAAGCCCCCATTCTTGAATCACTGAAGACCAAGTCAGCCAAGAGAAAGGGCAATGAAGCAAGACATGAATATTAGTTTCAGATTCAGAATTACAGAATGGACAAAGAGTCGAAGTACTGCTGTCAAGTATGCCAATCTTGTGCAAGAATTCTGAGGATTTCACTCTGTTTTTCCAGGCCAGCCAGCAAAAGAAGGAGACTTTGGGAGGGCAACAAAGAGCTCCAAACATGCTTGCAGATTCTTAGATTAGGGCCAAGAAGGAAAGTACTGTAAGAATATAGGCCAGATACAGAGAACTGATTATGGCCTGCAACATCATTAGACCATATCAGGTAGTCTGCATTTTCATTACACAAAGGAGGAGCTAAGGATAAGACCGTAATCAGATTAGCTTCTTCAGTTAATTCCCAATCATACAACTCTCTTCTATGAGGAAAGTTCCAGACACATGAGCTGGTTTTCTTGGCAAAGAATTGGTGGAGAGAGCCTTCTTTGTCAGTTGAGAGATTAAAGAGAAGTGGAAAATTAGATTTCAGGCAAATACCACCACACCATCTATCAGTCCAAAACTTAATTCTATTCCCATTCCCTACTTTAATTAGACAATTGGCCAAGAAAAAATTAAAGATAGAGTTGTTGGAGGCCGTAATGGATAAGATGTCACTCCATATTCTAGAGTGCTTGTAAGAGGGCCTTACAGGAGGATGCCAACAATCCTCGATAATCTTGTATTTGCTGCAAATTACTTTCCTCTAAAGAGCATTGATTTGGGTTCCAAATTTCCACCACCATTTAAGTAGTAAACAAGTATTTACATCTCTGATTCTTCTGATGCCCAAACCCCCTTGATCAATACCCTTTGTAGCCTCCACCCACTTCACCAAATGTACTTTCCTTTTCAGATTATGACCACCCCATAGGAATGCAGCCTCAATCTTTTCGAGCTCTCTAGCCACACCTTCAGGCATTTTAAACAGGGAAAGGAAATAGATAGGTAAGCTTGAAAGAGTAGACTTGATCAAAGTTAGTCTGCCTACAAATGATAACAACTTTCTCTTCCACCCTGACAGTTTAGATTTGATGTTGTCAAGAACAGGCTTCCATGTAGATTTCCTACTAGGATTGGCTCCTAATGGTAGCCCCGGGAATTTTAAGGGAAGGCTCTGTACCTTACAGTTGAGAAGATTAGGAAAAGAAGGCATAAGATCATTAGTTACACCAATACCACACACAACACTCTTATGATAATTGATTTTGAGACCAGATAGGACTTCAAAACATCTGAGAATTCTTTTGACTAACACCAATTGATCCCAATAAGCTTCACAAAAAAGAATTGAATCATCAGCGAATTGCAAATGTGAAATGCGAACATTATTGGCTCCAACTAGCACACCTTTAAGAATGCCAAGGTTAAGTGCTCTAGCTAAGAGAATGTTAAGCCCTTTAGCCACTATGTTAAACAAAAAAGAGGAGAGTGGGTCACCCTGCCTAAGACCTCGTTGGGGTGAGAATTCCTCAGTAGGAGATCCATTTACTAAAATGGAGATTCTTGATGTAGTCACACAAGCTTTCATCCAAGAGACCCATTGAACCCCAAAGCCAAAGTTAATCATCATAGAGAATAAGAATTCCCAATTTACAGAATCAAATGTTTTCTCGAAATCCAGCTTAAGGATCAATCCTTGCTTCTTGGTCTTCTTCCATCCATCCACTACTTCATTAGCAATTAACACCCCATTGAGAATATATCGCCCACCTATGAAGGCTGTCTGGGTTTCACCAATGATAGAGGGTAGCACTGACTTCAATCTGTGTGCTAAAACTTTGGCTAAGATTTTGTAAATAGAACCCACAAGACTAATGGGTCTATAATCTGTTAAGCCAATGGGATTTTCTAACTTAGGGATAAGAGTAATGAAGGTGCTGTTAATGCCATAAGTGAGTTTGTTGTTGGAGTGAAATTCCTTAAAAAATTGCACAAGCTCCTGTTTCATAACCGTCCAAAACTTTGAAAACATGGCAAGTTGAACCCATCAGGGCCTGGAGCTTTGTTGTTGTTGCATTCTTTGATTGCTGCCAAAATCTCTGCAGCACTGAACTCAGGTACAAGATGGTGAGAGACGTGATCTGCCGCAATAGTTTTAAACACCCCTCCTAGAGTAGGTCTCTTAACCCATGATTCAGTGAATTGAGTCTTGAAAGTATCTCATACCTGACCCTGCTAGGATCCTCAAAAATCACACCATTAACTGTAATAGAGTTTATTAGATTTCGACTCTGCCTGGAACTAACAACAACATGGAAGAATCTAGTATTTCTATCTCCATGAAGAGTCCAGTTCAATCTGGACTTTTGATGCCATGACCATTCTAGCATTCTATAAAGCTTCCATATTTCACCTCTAACCACATTTCTTCTTGCCTTTTCTAAATCCTGCAAAGCCCTTTCTTCTGCTACAATGTCCAATGCATGTAACTCTTCCTCAAAGGTCTTGAGTTATGAAGAAATGTTTCCAAACACCTCAGTATTCCTGGCTTTAAGAGTCAACTTAAGGTGTTTGAGTTTTTGAACAAGCATAAACCCAGACCAACTAGAAAATGAAGTATTTGTCCAGGAGGTAACAAAAGGCCAGGGGAAAGTAGGATGAAGAGTCCAAGCATTTAAGAACTTGAAAGGTTTAGGGCCCCAATCTCTGTCATCCTCTTTCATCAACAGAGGGTAGTGATATGAAATTAACCTGGGCAACCCCCATAATTTCATTGAAAAGTTGATCAACCACTCAGGACTGAGCAAGACTCTATCTATTCTGCTCTATTTCTCTGATTCTTGAGCATTGCACCAAGTGAATTTCCTACCATGGAGAGGTAAATCAGTGAGTTCACTTTTTTCAATAAACTCATTTAGATGTCTCATTCCCCTATCTCTCCTGGAGCATCCTAGCCGTTCACCCATATGCTTGATTTCATTGAAGTCACCCCCCAAGCACCAAGGATTAGGGAAAGGAACTTTGAGCTTTAGAAGATTGTCCCAAAAAATGGATCTATTGTTGACTTCATTAAATGCATAAATGTTGAGCAACACACAATTAAAAGAATTATATAAAGAACCAGAGAGCAAGATGTACCTCCTACTGTAGCAGCAACCAGAGAGTTGAAATACATCAGGGTCCCAAATACATAATAACCCCCCAGCTGTTCCTTCAGGATCTACAGACATATATTCCATGTTTCTACAACCCAGAGCCCTCTAGCAGCAATTTCAGAAACCACTGCTGTCACGACCCAAACCCGCCCCTATGGGTTTAGCACCATAACCGGCCAGTAATCCGTGATTACCGAAGGCCTGCTTAACAGTAAAGACAGTAATACAGAGTACAGGGGCTGGCGGAAGCCAAAACAGTAATAAAAGATATCCAATGAGCTGTGACAGTTTGTATGCAAAAAAAAATTTCTATAACATATTCACGTTCATAAGCAAAACATATATACACCACATGTACAACATTCAGGTTAGGGACCAAATCCCTAATTAGCACAGTACAGTACAAGTTTTAAACAGTATTACAAAACAGAGACGAAAGGGTGAAACTGAGACACCCTAAAACAGCCTTAGCTCAGTCAGACTTGGAACCTCGAGGTGAGACACAATGGTTGGCTTGACAAAAAGGGAGTTAACCCAACGCTTCTAGCTCCGGTCCGGTGCCTAGACACCTACATATAAATATAAACAGTAAGCTAAAGCCCAGTGAATAACAGTTGTGTAAAGAGGTAAAGAATGAATGTCCTTTCAGTCATTAAACAGTCATATCAGTCATTTAGAAATAGTAGCAGTTAGATGTGGTACATCCAATAACAAAACAGTACAGTAGGTCTTAACAGACCGAACAGTCAGTTGATGGCCATCATAACAGTAAACAGTAGTGGTTCCAAATTGGGAACCGACAGAGATCTCTGTGACAGTAGCAGTAACAGTACAGTAACAGTAAATTGCTATAGATGCCATGGCTACAGTTCACAAATAGGACAAACATTCATTCATTAAACAATAACGTTTAGGTAAGCAGAACAGTTGATTATTCAGAAAATATTCATAATTGAACATATCTTTACAACATTGTTACTCACAGAGCACTGGGCTAATAGCAGCTAAAGAGCGCCCTCGAATGCCAACCCTACACAGTTACAGAACGAACACATACTAAGTTACACACTTGGGAAACAACAACTTAGTTCCTATCTTGACTCAGTGTGGTTCTACATCAATAGCCTCATTAAGATGCCTTAAACTAGGTCTATGAATGCCTAGGATGAAATGAGGATGCAAAGATGTACTTTAAAACACTTTTCAAAATTTTCAGAAAATAGGGGTCTCGCTCGAGCGTGGCTTTCTTCGCTCGAGCGAGCTTGTCAAAATAGTGGGGTCGCTCAAGTGTGGACTTGCTCGCTCGAGCGGTCTGTAAAAATGCAAAAAGTGCTGGATGTTGAAAATTTCCGCTCAACACCCGCTCGACGCTCGCTCGAGCGTGAGACACAGTCCTCGCTTGAGCGTAGGTTCTCTCGCTAGAGCGTGCGTCTGCGTGCACCAAAAACCTAAGAGCTTGCAATCTACGCTCGAGCCAGCATCCCTTCGCTCGAGCGGAGCTCTGAACAAAAGATGGTCGCTCGAGCGTGGAATCCTTCGCTCGAGCGTGGAAGCCAAAATCTGGAATTTCTAGATTTGCCTCCCAAGCTCAAACCAAGCATTCAACACATCAAAACTCAACCTTTTGGGCCCATTTTCTGGAAAACACTTGAAAACTCATACTACAACATGTTTTGAAGATCAATTTTATAAAATCAAGCCCAAAGGTAAGTCAATTGAACACAATTTCAAAGAAACTCTCAAGAACAAGATGTACATTTAACATGCATGTATTCAATTGAATTCAAAGCTTCAAATGCATGGTCAAATAAATCAATCCTTCCAAAAACATGATGAATTCTTGAATTATAATCAAAATATGAACATGCATGTAGCAAATCTCATGGAGAAGACCTCAAAACTCAAGAATGTGCACATGCATGCATGAATTACTACTCAATTCAACATATTAAGCTAATTCTTGCCTTAAATCACTAATCTTTCCATGAATCATGCAGGAAACAACTTAAATTCACAATCAAGAAGATGAATCTTTACCTTAGGTCTAGAATTCAAGGTATACAAGCTCAATTATGCAATCTCTCTTCAATTTCTTCTAGTTCCCAAGCTAAATGTGATGAACTCAAATTTTCTCCTAACTCTCTCTCTCTTGTCGGTTTTGGCTTCTAGAGGAAAGGATGAAGAATGATGCAACTAAGCTCTAAACAAGGTTTGTAAAGTGGCCCACTAGGTAGCAATTAGGTAAATAACACAATCTAATGTAATTTAATGTTATTCAATCTAATTTAATCATTCCAAATCATATTTCAATTAAATCTACCATAAAATCACATAAATTCTAATTAACACAAAATACCAAACAATTTCTGAATCAGTTGCCGATAAGGCCTTCAATTTACAGTTCGAAACTAAAAACATGAACAGATCAATTTATGACAAACAGATAGAAAATGAAATCAAGCAACATACTCATGCATTCAGTTCAGAATTTCAGTCTGTTCAATTACTTATCATGTTCAGTCATAGTTTAGCAGTAATTAGAGGTGAGGGTTGTCACAGTCTCCCCTCCTTACAAAGAGTTTGGTCCTCTAAACTCGAATTACCTTCATTATGGAAGAACACTGGGTCCAGTGGGAACAGTTCAGGATATCTCTTCAACATATCATCTTCTCTTTCCCAAGTGGCACAAACGCCACCGTGGTTTTGCCAATCCACTTTCACTAACAGAATTTCTTTGTTTCTCAACTTCTTGATTCGTCGATTCACAATCTGAATAGGTCGTTCTTCATAAGTGTAGTCATCGCTTAGCACTACACGGGTAGGCTCAATCACATGGAAGGGATCCTGAAGATAATCCCTCAACATTGAAATATGGAAGACGTTATGCATATGCTCCATTTCAAGAGGAAGTGCTACTTGATACGCCACCGGATTAATCTTTTCAATGATTTCATATGGCCCGACATATCTCGGCGCTAGCTTACCTATGACTCCAAAGCGAGTCTAGCCTTTCATAGGTGTCACTTTAACGAAAACATGATCACCCACTTCATATTCCCTGTCTCGCCTTCGGACATCCGCATAACTTTTCTGTCGGCTTTGTGCGGTTTTCAATCTCTATTAAATCAGTTTCACTTTTTCGGTGGTTTCCTGTACAATCTCGGGCCCAAGCAAAGGCCCATCTCCTACTTCTGCCCAGCAAATAGAAGATCAACATTTCCTGCCATATAAAGCCTCGAAAGGCGCCATACCAATGCTCGAGTAAAAACTGTTGTTGTAGGTAAACTCAACTAAAGATAAATGGCTTTCCCAATTTCCTTGGAAATCAAGAACACACATTCGCAGTAAATCTTCTAGAGTCTGGATGGTTCTTTCTAACTGGCCATCTGTCTGAGGATGATATGCACTACTCAGTCTCAATTCAGTACCCAATGCAGTTTGCAGACTTTGCCAAAATCTCGATGTGAACTTCGAGTCCCTGTCAGAAACAATAGATACAAGCACTCCATGCAATCTAATAATCTCGTCAATATAAATTATAGCCAATTTGCCCGCATTGTAAATTGTTTTGACAGGTAAGAAGTGAGCAGATTTAGTCAGTCTATCAACAATAACCCAAATTGAGTCCATACCTTTACTGGAGTGAGGTAAACCAACAATGAAATCCATAGTGATATGTTCCCATTTCCACTCCGGTATTGGTAAGGGCTGCAGTAAGCCTGCGGGTCATTGATGTTCAGCTTTAACTTGTTGGCAATAAAGACACTTCGATACAAAGTCAACAATCTCTTTCTTCATTCCCGGCCACTAGGAATTCAATTTTAAGTCTTGGTACATTTTCGTATTTCCTGGATGGATAGACAGTTTCGAATTGTGGCCCTCTTGCAGAATTCGTCTTTTCAGTTCAGAATCATTCGGTACACACAACCTTCCCTGGAATTTCAACACATTGTTCTCAAATTTAAAGTTCGGCCTCAGTTTGGACTCCCGTTCATCAATGACCTTTTTCAAAAAGTCATCCTGTTGCTGTTTCTCTTCGATCTCTTCAATCAGTGCCGGTTGAGCAGAAATAGCGGCTAAGGTTCCACCTTGTTCATGCAAAACAATTTCAACCTCAAATTTTTCAAGGTCACATAGCAATTCTTTCTGTCTGGTGAGTAAACAGGCTAAATTTCCAACTGATTTTCGACTCAGTGCATCGACAACGGTGTTAGCTTTCCCCAGATGGTACAAAATTTGCAAGTCGTAATCTTTTATCAGTTCTAACCATCTCCGCTGCCTCATGTTCAATTCTTTCTGTGTGAAGAAATATTTCAAGCTCTTGTGGTCTGTGTACACCTCACATGTTGCCCCATAAAGATAGTGACTCCAGATTTTCAATGCAAATACCACTGCGGCAAGTTCTAAGTCATGGTTCGGATAATTTTTCTCATGCGGTCTCAGTTGTCAGGAAGCATATGCAATAACTTTACCATTCTACATTAAGACACATCCCAAACCCTTATAAAAAGCATCACTAAATATGGTAAAACCATCCGTACCTGAGGGTAAGGTGAGAATCGGTGCAGTCACAAGTCGAGTTTTCAATTCTTGAAAAGCTGATTCTCTTTGGTCAGTCCAGTCAAATGATATCCCTTTTTGAGTCAACTGACTCAACGGTAGGGCAATTTTGGAGAAGTCCTTCACAAATCTTCTGTAGTATCCGGCTAAGCCTAAGAAACTTCGAACTTCAGTAACATTTGTCGGTCTAGGCCAATTCACTACTGCTTCAATCTTCTGTGGGTCAACTGAAATGACATCCTTACTGATCACATGTCCCAAAAACATTACATTGTCGAGCCAAAATTCACACTTTGTCAGTTTTGTATACAGTTTCTATTCTCTTAGGGTCTGTAAAGCAATTCTCAAATGATCATGTTCTTCTTCACTTTTGGAGTAAATCAGAATGTCATCTATAAAAACAACTACAAATTCATCGAGGAATGGTTTAAAAATTCTGTTCATAAGGTCCATAAATGCAATAGGTGCATTAGTAACTCCGAAAGGTATAACAAGAAATTCATAATGTCCATACCTCGTTCGAAAGGCAGTCTTTTCAATGTCCTCTGGTTTGACTTTCAACTGGTGGTATCCATATCTAAGGTCAATTTTAGAGAAAACCTGGGCACCCTGTAACTGGTCAAACAAATCGTCAATATGAGGCAATGGATATTTGTTTTTCACTGTTACCTTGTTCAGTTCACGGTAGTCAATGCAAAGTCTCAGTGAGCCGTCTTTCTTTTTCACAAACAGAACTAGAGCGCCCCATGGCGAAGTACTAGGTCTGATGAACTTCTTATCCAACAGTTCTTGCAGCTGAATTTTCAATTCTTTCAGTTCGGTAGGTGCCATTCTGTAAGGAGCTTGGGAAACTGGCTGTGTACCCGGAATCACATCAATGGTGAACTCAATGTCCCTGTCAATCAAATCCCCTGGCAAGTCATCTGGAAAAACATCTGGGAGTTCTCTGACTATAGGAATACTGTTCACATTAGTTTTAACATCAGTAGGTACAGTCAATACACAACATAGATACCCTTTACACCCTTTCTTAATCAGTTTAAAGCTTTCATAGACGAAATCAGATATGAGGGAGGCACTACACCAACTCCGTTAAATACAAATTCAGGCAATCTAGGTGAACGGAAAACAACTTGTTTTGTTACACAGTCTATGGTAGCATGATATTTTGTTAACCAGTCCATTCCCAATATCACATCGAAATGATCGATATTCAAAGGCAGTAAATCAATATACAAATGCACATCTCCAACAATAATTTCACATGCAGGGTACATATAAGCACAAGTCGTGGATCCCCCAACAGGTGAAGATACAGCTAACAAATAATTCATGGGTTACAGTGGTCTATTCAATTTCCGTGAAAAAGCATGCAAGACATATGAATGTGTAGACCCCGAATCGATAAGAACATAAGCATTTTGAGCACAAATTGAGAGTATACCTGACACAACGGTCTCGGTATTCTGCACATCTCCCGGTACAAGTGCGAACACTCGGCCTTGCCACATAGGCTCTTTTCCGGTAGCTTTGGGGTTGGGTTTCGGTGGAGCAGTTGATGCTGCTGCGCTAGCTGCAGCTTTACTATTGCCTTGAGCAGTGGAAGGGGAATCTTTAACTATGTGGCCCACCTTGCCACACCTGTAACAAGCACTAGAAATTTTATAACAAACCCCTTTGTGTCTTTTCCCACATTCGGAGCAGGGTGGTATTGAACCACTTCCCTGACTAGAACTGGTCGTTGACCCTGTATTTTGTTTTTTGTTCGATGAGTTATTTTGACCTTTCTTAAACTTAAAACCCCGTCTCTTACCACAACATTTAGTCGCTGGTGTTTCGGTCTATTTTAATGCTTCGATATTTGACTCGGCCATTATTGCTCGGTCAAAAATATCCACATATTTCAGTAGTTTTAGCACATTGATTCGGTCAAGTATCTCTACATTAAGTGTCACGACCCAAACCCGGCCCTATGGGTTTAGCACCGTAACTGGCCAGTAATCCGAGATTACCAAAGGCCTGCTGAACAGTAATACAGTTAAACAGAGTACAGGGCCTGGCGGAAGCCAATACAGTAAGTAACTAGTGTCCATTGAGCTGTGAAAATCTGTATGCCAAAAACATTTTTCATGCATTCATACAGTTCAGAACAGTACAGTCTATATACAGTCTATACAATCATATACAACATTCAGTGCGGGGACCTAATCCCTCGATAACAGTACAGTAAAACAGTAGACAGTCTATACAGTGGTACAAAACAGTAAGGAGACCGATGGGGGACACAAAACACCCCAAGCCATAGCATGGCAACTCGGAACCTCGCAGTGAGGCACATAGGCTGGCTTGACAAAACTGGGGACCAACCCACGCTACTAGCTCCGGTCTGGCTGCTGAGAACCTACATATATATATAAACAGTGAGCTAAAGCCCAGTGAATAACATAAAGCGTAAAGAGGTTATGAATGAATGTCCTTACAGTAATGAAAACAGTTCATTAAACAGTATTTCAGTCTTTCAGTATTTCAGTCAATCAGTCATATGTGGTACACCCATTAGCCTATAAACAGTAGGTCCAAAAGGACCGGGTCTTAACAGACCCAACAGTAATGATGGCCATCAATCAGTAAACAGTATGGTTCCACAAAGGAACCGACAGAGATCTCTATAACAGTAAACAGTAAGTGCTAAGGATGCCACAGTACAGTTCAGAATACAGGACATACATTCATTCAGTAAACAATATCAGTTCAATAAACAGTTCAGTTCAGTATTCAAAAGATAATCATTTTGAACATATCTTTACACAATTGTTACTCACAGAGATTGGGCTAATAGCAGCTAGAGCGCGCCCCAGAGAGCCAACCCTAAACAGTAAACAAATAGAACACACACTAAGTTTCACAGTCGGGAAGGATGATAATTAAATCCCTAAATTTCCTCGGTGTGGTTCTACGTCTAAATCCTCATTAAGATGTCTTAAATTAGGCCTAAGAATGCCTAGGATGAGATGAGGATGCAAAAATACAGTTGGAAGGCATTTTTCAAAAGTTGCTGAAAACAGGGGTCTCGCTCGAGCGAGCCTTTCTTCGCTCGAGCGAGCTTCCAAAATCAAAGGCCTCACTCGAGCGGTCTGATGAAACAGTAAAAGTACTGGATGCTCGATTTTTACGCTCGAGCCACCAATCCTTCGCTCGAGCGTGGCTCAGAGGAAACGTTGGTCGCTCGAGCGAGGAATCCTTCGCTCGAGTGAAGAAGCCAAATCTGGAATTTCTAGATTTGCCTTCCAAGCTCAAACCAAGCATTCTCAACTCAATTCTCGACCTCTTGGGCCCAAATTCTGGAAAATACATCCCAAAACAATGTATAACAAGTTTCAAAAGCCAATTTGTGAATTCAAGCCCCAAAGGTGAGTCAATTAAATCCAACATTCAAACCCATTTTCAAGAACAATTTCAAAACATGCAATGCATGAGCTTTAAACCAAAATCAAGGTTCAAATTTTGCTCTAATGAGCTCAATAGTTGGAAAACAAAATGAAAACATGGACTTTGATAGAAACATGAGCATGCATGTACAATCCATCATGAATTCAACTTCAAAATGCACCAAAATGGCCATGCATGCATGCATTCAAGCATAATTCAACCTCTATGCACTAAATCATGGCTTGATTCTACAATGGAGCCTAGAACATGCAAGATGAAGCTCAAGACAACAAGAAGATGGTGAATGTCCTACCTTAATCTTGTATTCAAGGTTTAGGAGCTCAATTATGCCAATTTACACTTCAATTCTTCAAGATTCAAGCTAATTCCCCAAGTTGAGTTCAATTCTCCCTTAATTCTCACTCTCTCTAGTCTTGGTCGGTTATGGCTCTCAATTGTGGCTGAGGGAAATGTTTTGGTTAAGTGTATACAAGGCTCAAACAATAATAATAAATAAAGGTCCACTATATGTGGCAATTTGGTAGATAAGCCTAAGTTTGCAATTAGCTCATTTTAATATAGTTTAATCATACCTAATCACAATTTAGATAAATATACCATTAAATCACAAATATTCTACTGATCCCAAAACTCTAAACGGTTCCTAATTCGGCCGCCGATAAGGCCTTCAATTAGCAGTCTAAACATATGAATTCAAACAGATAATCAATCAATCAAACAGATGCAATATGCAATTCAATTGATAAACTTATTCAATTTCAGTTTCGATTTCAACCAGTCCATTCAGTACTTCAGTTAATTCAATTATCAGTCGTTATCAGTTCAGTTTAGCAGTAACCAGTAGCTAATTCAGTAGTTTATCGGTAATCAGTACGAGGGTTGTTACATTAAGGCCGCCTTCAAACTTCCTGGCCTTTTTGTAATCAGTGTCCACCATGTGTGGTGCATATCTGGTGAGTTCGGTAAACTTTGATTTATACTCTGCTACTGATATGGTACCCTGCTTTCACTGTTCAAATTTAGTTACTTTACGATCCCTGACACATTGAGGAAAATATTTCTCAAAGAAGGCTCCCTTAAACTGAGCCCAAGTCATAACATTGTCAGTGTCACGGACAAGCATCCACTACCGTCTGGCCTCTTCTTGTAAAGTAAAGCTAGCCAGCAATACCTTGTGTGCCTCAGAATACGGAAACACTTCAAACAACTTCTCTGTTTCTAGCACCCATGTTTCGGCCTTTAACGGTACAAGGCCTCCTTGGAAGGATGGTGGTTTCATTTTGCTGAACTTCTGTGTTAGAGCAATTATATCATCATTAACATTCTGTTCGGGTTGTACTGGAGGAGGTGGGGGCTGCTGGTTCTGTTGCTGTTGCCTTAAGGCCTCAATCAATAGTTCAACTGTTCCTTCCAATCTTGCCATTCTGGTATCAGATGATTCTGTTTCATCGGCATTCCTTGCATTGTCCATTTCACTATATATGCAATACAGTAATAATAAACATAGGAATTGCTTACTTGAAAACATTAGCACATATATTCATGTCATAGCCACACACACTTTTTTTAATGCTCATGCAATGCCCTATTCGCTTTTCTAGGACATCCTATAGCTCATTTGGACACGTGTGTGTGGTACAACTCGTGGTTTAATATCACTTTAATATTTCTCAAAGAAGGCTCCCTTAAACTAAGCCCAAGTCATAACATTGTCAGTGTCACGGACAAGCATCCACCACCGTCTGGCCTCTTCTTGTAAAGTAAAGGTAGCCAGCAATACCTTGTGTGCCTCAGAATACGGAAACACTTCAAACAACTTCTCCGTTTCTAGCACCCATGTTTCGGCCTTTAACAGTTCAAGGCCTCCTTGGAAGGATGGTGGTTTCATTTTGCTGAATTTCTGTGTTAGAGCAATTATATCATCATTAACATTCTGTTCGGGTTGTACTGGAGAAGGTGGGGGCTGTTGGTTCGGTTGCTGTTGCCTTAAGGCCTCAATCAATAGTTCAACTGTTCTTTCCAATCTTGCCATTCTGGCATCAGATGATTCTGTTTCATCGGCATTCCTTGCATTGTCCATTTCACTATATATGCAATACAGTAATAATAAACATAGGAATTGCTTACTTGAACACATTAGCACATATATTCATGTCATGGCCACACACACTTTTTTTAATGCTCATGCAATGCCCTATTCGCTTTTCTAGGACATCCTATAGCTCATTTGGACACGTGTGCGGTACAACTCGTGGTTTGATATCGCTCTAATATTTCTCAAAGAAGGCTCCCTTAAACTGAGCCCAAGTCATAACATTGTCAGTGTCACGGACAAGCATCCACCACCGTCTGGCCTCTTCTTGTAAAGTAAAGGTAGCCAGCAATACCTTGTGTGCCTCAGAATACGGAAACACTTAAAACAACTTCTCCGTTTCTAGCACCCATGTTTCGGCCTTTAACGATTCAAGGCCTCCTTGGAAGGATGGTGGTTTCATTTTGCTAAACTTCTGTGTTAGAGCAATTATATCATCATTAACATTCTGTTTGGGTTGTATTAGAGGAGGTGGGGGCTGTTGGTTCTGTTGCTGTTGCCTTAAGGCCTCAATCAATAGTTCAACTGTTCTTTCCAATCTTGCCATTCTGGCATCAGATGATTCTGTTTCATCGGCATTCCTTGCATTGTCCATTTCACTATATATGCAATACAGTAATAATAAACATAGGAATTGCTTACTTGAACACATTAGCACATATGTTCATGTCATGGCCACACACACTTTTTTTAATGCTCATGCAATGCCCTATTCGCTTTTCTAGGACATCCTATAGCTCATTTGGACACGTGTGAGCGGTACAACTCGTGGTTTGATATCGCTCTAATATTTCTCAAAGAAGGCTCCCTTAAACTGAGCCCAAGTCATAACATTGTCTATGTCATCGACAAGCATCCACCACCGTCTGGCCTCTTCTTGTAAAGTAAAGGTAGCCAACAATACCTTGTGTGCCTCAGAATACGGAAACACTTCAAACAACTTCTCCGTTTCTAGCGCCCATGTTTCGGCCTTTAACGGTTCAAGGCCTCATCGGAAGGATGGTGGTTTCATTTTGCTGAACTTCTATGTTAGAGCAATTATATCATCATTAACATTCTGTTCGGGTTGTACTGGAGGAGGTGGGGGCTGTTGGTTCTGTTGCTGTTGCCTTAAGGCCTCAATCAATAGTTCAACTGTTCTTTCCAATCTTGCCATTCTGGCATCAGATGATTCTGTTTCATCGGCATTCCTTGCATTGTCCATTTCACTATATATGCAATACAGTAATAATAAACATAGGAATTGCTTACTTGAACACATTAGCACATATATTCATGTCATGGCCACACACACTTTTTTGAATGCTCATGCAATGCCCTATTCGCTTTTCTAGGACATCCTGTAGCTTATTTGGACACGTGTGTGCGGTACAACTCGTGGTTTGATATCGCTCTAATATTTCTCAAAGAAGGCTCCCTTAAACTGAGCCCAAGTCATAACATTGTCAGTGTCACGGACAATCATCCACCACCGTCTGGCCTCTTCTTGTAAAGTAAAGGTAGCCAGCAATACCTTGTGTGCCTCAGAATACGGAAACACTTCAAACAACTTCTCCGTTTCTAGCACCCATGTTTCGGCCTTTAACGGTTCAAGGCCTCCTTGGAAGGATGGTGGTTTCATTTTGCTGAACTTCTGTGTTAAAGCAATTATATCATCATTAACATTCTGTTCGGGTTGTACTGGAGGAGGTGGGGGCTGTTGGTTCTGTTGCTGTTGCCTTAAGGCCTCAATCAATAGTTCAACTATTCTTTCCAATCTTGCCATTCTGGCATCAGATGATTCTGTTTCATCGGCATTCCTTGCATTGTCCATTTCACTATATATGCAATACAGTAATAATAAACATAGGAATTGCTTACTTGAACACATTAGCACATATATTCATGTCATGGCCACACACACTTTTTTTAATGCTCATGCAATGCCCTATTCGCTTTTCTAGGACATCCTATAGCTCATTTGGACACGTTTGTGCGGTACAACTCGTGGTTTGATATCGCTCTAATACCACTCTATCACGACCCAAACCCCTCCCTATGGGTTTAGCACCGTAACCGGCCAGTAATCCACGATTACCGAAGGCCTACTTAACAGTAAAGACAGTAATACAGAGTACAGGGGCTGGCGGAAGCCAAAATAGTAATAAAAGATGTCCAATGAGCTATGACAGTCTGTATACAAAATGACTTTTCTATAACATATTCACGTTCATAAGTAAAACATATATACACCATATGTACAACATTCAGGTTAGGGACCAAATCCCTAATTAGCACAGTATAGTACAAGTTTTAAACAGTATTACAAAATAGAGACGGAAGGGTCAAACTGAGACACCCTAAAACAGCCTTAGCTCAGTCAGACTTAGAACCTCGAGGTGAGACACAATGGTTGGCTTGACAAAAAGGGAGTTAACCCGACGCTTCTAGCTCCGGTTCGATGCCTGGACACCTACATATAAATATAAACAGTGAGCTAAAGCCTAGTGAATAACAGTTGTGTAAAGAGGTTTAGAATGAATGTCCTTTCAGTTATTAAACAGTCATATCAGCCATCTAGAAACAGTAGCAGTTATATGTGGTATATCCAATAGCAAAACAGTACAGTAGGTCTTAACAGACCGAAAAGTCAGTTGATGGCCATCATAACAGTAAACAGTAGTGGTTTCAACATGGGAACTGACAGAGATCTCTGTGACAGTAGCAGTAACAGTACAGTAACAGTAAATTGCTATGGATGCTACGGTTACAGTTCATAAATAGGACAAACATTCATTCATTAAACAATAACGTTTAGGTAAACAGAACAGTTGATCATTCAGAAAATATTCATAATGGAACATATCTTTACAACATTGTCATTCACAGAGCACTGGGCTAATAGCAGCTAAAGAGTGTCCTCGGATGCCAACCCTACACAGTTACAGAACGAACACACATTAAGTTACACACTTGGGAAACAACAACTTAGTCCCTATCTTGACTCGGTGTGGTTCTACATCAATAGCCTCATTAAGATGCCTTAAACTAGGCCTATGAATGCCTAGGATGAAATGAGGATGCAAAGATGTACTTTAAAACACTTTTCAAAATTTTCAAAAAACAGAGGTCTCGCTCGAGCGTGGCTTTCTTCGTTCGAGCGAGCTTGTCAAAACAGTGGGGTTGCTCGAGCATGGACTTCCTCGCTCGAGCGGTCTGTAAAAATGCAAAAAGTGCTGGATGTTGAAAATTTCCGCTCGACACCCGCTCGACGCTCGCTCGAGCGTGAGACGCAATCCTCGCTCGAGCGTAGGTCCTCTCGCTCGAGCATGCGTCTACGTGCACCAAAAACCTAAGAGCTTGCAATTTACGCTCGAGCCAGCATCCCTTCGCTCGAGCGGAGCTTTGAACAAAAGATGGTCGCTCGAGCGTGGAATCCTTCGCTCGAGCATGGAAGCCAAAATCTGGAATTTCCAGATTTGCCTCCCAAGTTCAAACCAAGCATTCAACACATCAAAACTCAACCTTTTGGGCCTATTTTCTGGAAAACACTTGAAAACTCACACTACAACATGTTTTGAAGATCAATTTTATAAAATCAAGCCCAAAGGTAAGTCAATTGAACACAATTTCAAAGAAACTTTCAAGAACAAGATGTACATTTAACATGCATGTATTCAATTGAATTCAAAGCTTCAAATGCATGGTCAAATAAATCAATCCTTCCAAAAACATGATGAATTCTTGAACTATAATCAAAATATGAACATGCATGTAGCAAATCTCATGGAGAAGACCTCAAAACTCAAGAATGCGCACATGTATGCATGAATTACTACTCAATTCAACATATTAAGCTAATTCTTGCCTTAAATCACTAATCTTTCCATGAATCATGCAAGAAACAACTTAAATTCACAATCAAGAAGATGAATCTTTACCTTAGGTCTAGAATTCAAGGTATACAAGCTCAATTATGCAATCTCTCTTCAATTTCTTCTAGTTCCCAAGCTAAATGTGAAGAACTCAAATTTTCTCCTAACTCTCTCTCTCTCTTGTCGATTTTGGCCTCTAGAGGAAAGGATGAAGAATGATGCAACTAAGCTCTAAACAAGGTTTGTAAAGTGGCCCACTAGGTGGCAATTAGGTAAATAACACAATCTAATGTAATTTAATGTTATTCAATCTAATTTAATCATTCCAAATCATATTTTAATTAAATCTACCATAAAATCACATAAATTCTAATTAACATAAAATACCAAACAATTTCTGAATCGGCCGCCGATAAGGCCTTCAATTTACAGTTCGAAACTAAAAACAGGAACATATCAATTTATGACAAACAGATAGAAAATGAAATCAAGCAACATACTCATGCGTTCAGTTCAAAATTTCAATCTGTTCAATTACTTATCATGTTCAATCACAGTTTAGCGGTAATCAGAGGTGAGGGTTGTCACAACTGCCTTCTTGGTCTCTTGAAAAAAGACAACATCTATATGTCTATCTTTTAGTAGTTTTTTTATCCTACCTTGCTTTTCAGCCTTACCCAACCCCCTAATAGTCCAAGATAGAAGCTTCATGAGAAAACAAATGTTGCACTCAAAATCACCCATCTGCAGCAGCTTACTGCTGTGCCTTCCCACCCTTGTTAATTCTCTCCTTATCCTTTAGTTCTATATCAACAATCCTGCTGAGGACAACATCTTCTTCCCCATTGTAATTGATACCAAGAGTTTTCCCCAATTGTAGAGTGGCTTTGGCTTCAGTGAGTAGATAGTTGTTCAAAGGTGTAACTCCCTCAGATAGGTCTGATTGTGCAAAGGTAGTTGCTGCTGGCCTAAAGATGGCAGATTTAGAGTGCTTGCTAGTTGCAGCTATTGTGAAAGCATGAAGCCTAGCAAAGCTTGTAAACCCCTCTAGATGAGACTTCATCTTCCCTTTTTGCTTCTCTTTTCGCAGCAGAAGATTAGAGGAGGCAGATGGTGAATATTGGCTAGAACAATTTTGGGTCAAAATACTTTTCCCATAAGGACCCTTTTTTATCATAGGCCTTGAAGACTGTAGATCAGTGTTACATAGGGCTAAAATACCCTTACTTTCCGGGCTCATATCAGTATGCTCAATGGGCTTAGGGGGAAGATCAGTAATCGGGGTTCTTATTGGGTAGCTGGGCCAGAACCACTTCCAAATTGATGCTGGGCCCAAAACCTTCTCCAGATCCATTAAGACTACGAATGAAACCAGGTGAGAAAACTTGTTCTGCACCCCTTAGGCTGTCATCATTGTTTTCCTCTCTATGCACTGACTTTTCGATCAGAGGCTCCTTGACGCATGCTTCATCTCTGCTAGAGCCGGGTTCGAAAGTTGTCTCCTCAACAACTGTGTCTACTTCCTCACCTAATTGACAGTCAATAGGCTCCTTTCTCTGTATTTTCTCCTTGGTACAAGCAAGCTCAGCACCAAACGAGGCACTATCTTCTGCCACCTCATCATCATCTTCCTTTCCCCTACTTTCTATTTCTGGTTTGTTTCTTGCCTTTGTACTGCAGCAGGTTTCAACGAAGATGTAGTCATCCATGCCATTATGTTTCAGATTATTAGAGCCAGGCACATGATCCTCACACACCAGAATAGAATGTGTTTTGCCCTTACAATCCAAGGTCAAAGTTTTATTAATGAACTCCATCGATGAGGTCGCCACTCTAATTCTGGTATAAGAAAAGGATTTAGGATGACACATATCACCGTCTAGGTTAAGCACCGAGCCCCAAACGCTACCAATATTGTTGAGAGTGTTTCTATTCCAGACGTTCAAAGGTATGCCATAACATCGCAACCACACACATCTTTCTAGTTCCAGATAGAATCCAGGCTTCCATTCCACCATAAATTGGCTCCAATCTTTGAACCACTCTTTGATATGCCCAATGTGTGAGTGCAGCTCCTTCTGAGAGTTGAAAGTTAATATTAAATCACGACCTCCCCCTTTTCTGACCATGATCTGTTCCAACCCTTTCTCCTTCAGAGCTTTGATAATGCTGTGAGTGGAATATTCAGCTTTAAAACAAATTATGGCACTATCGTAAAGCCATCCATAACCCTCCTCGTTAACTTCTATGGTGGTGATTGCTTTCCCAGCCTCCAAGGGGGGGACACCTTTTAATATGTCAGTGAAGGATCTATGGCCACCAGGTAGAACTTGACCTCTGGATCTGTTGGTAACAAAATCTCTATTGATAAACTGAGGCTTTCTGATGTACTGAGTCTTACTCCAGTTGTGCTCCTCTCTGTTTCTTCTATCATAAGTGGCATTTTTGACTTCTAGTATCTTATCTTCCACCAGGAGACCATTAGCTTTTTGTATGGCTACATCTGCTGCTACACTACAGTCGAATCGCACGAATCCGAATCCGGAATTTGACACTTTTCTCCTTTTGAATGGGATGAAAACATCTTTCACTATACCAAACTTTGTGAAAAGTTTGTAGACTGATTTAGCATCCATACTTGAAGAAATGTGATCCACAAAGACCATAAAAAGGCCATGCACTGATTCCTTTCTTTGCCCTCGACCACCTTTCCATTGACTGACCACCGGAATCCAACCACCGTTTCTCTCTCTCCTATCTCTCTCCATTTTTTTTATCTTCCAATGTGAATTTTCTAAATCAAGGTGATGGTAACAAAGCATATGTGGTTCAAAACTTTTCCTTTGGGATAACAAGAATTTTGAGAGAAATGAAAATGTGATTATGATACTTATAATAATTAACATCACAAATATCATAATTTGTATATTATATTACTTTTTTAAAAGTGCGTATCAATAAAAAAAAAAAAAAATCACAATACACTCTAATTAGATGTTTTTTTAAAAAAATAAATAAATAAATAAAATAAAAATGAAGGTGAACTAGCATGTTTAAGTGTTCAACAATTACAGTTGGATCATTGTCTAAGGCATTCAATTTTTATTTTTATTTTTTTATTTTTTATTTTTAAAGTTTTATTGAATGCCTCAAATCTTGAAAAATCCACTAGGATAAGATTTCATTTAAATAGTCTAAGATCTCCTGTAACATTGAGTTGCTATGGTCCACTCATAGACTTCTTTTTTTTTTTTTTACTACAACAATGTTATATGATTTTTTAAAGTATGTATAGATAATGTCATATGGTGTTTTACAATTACTAAATAAAATAAATTATACTTAGTATCTTTTATTTAAAATGTAAAAGATTGACGGTTACAATTAAATGCGAAGGAACTAAAATGATATTTTGATAAAAAAATCTAAAGATACCAGGTGTAATTTACCCTACTGAATAATTAGCCAACAAAGAGAGAGAGTGATATTTTAGTGCTCCTACTAGAAAAATGACAGAATTTGACATCTGGCTTCTATTATATAAAGCTTCAATACCAAGCCCTTTTCTTTAAGTAGCACAAAACCATAACAAATTCTATTAGAGAGAGAGAGAGAGAGAGAGAGAGAGAGAGAGAGAGAGAATTCTCAGAGGAAAAACCATGGAAAACACAGAGAAAGAAATTACAAGTGATGAGCCCAAGTACAGAGGACTTAAAGCCATGCCCTTTGTTATAGGTAATTTACAAAGTAGAGATGCATACACATTTCAGGCACAAGTCACATGCATGGTTCTTTATTCCAAATTTATCAGTCTCTTTGTTTCAAAATATCCACAGTTTACTCATCTCTTGAGATTCTTGCATAATTACACAGAGTATTTTATGAGCAAAAAAATAAAAATAAAAATTAGAGGCAAAAGATGTCTGGCCTACTACATGCATGTGTGCTTGCAACTTGCACACATACTTAGGAGAAGAGAGGAGCTCCTCCTTTCACCCGGGATGCTTTGTATTCATTTTCTGTCTTTCTATTTCAAAACATATTTATCCAGCATAATAATCCACTTTACACCGCGTTTGTTTGGTTAGGAGATTTAGGAAGAGATTTGAAAAGAGAAAGGGAAAGGGAAAAAGTGTGTAAAATTATATAAAATATAAATATGTTTTATTCACATTTTATCTATTTTTTCTATTTCTCTTTTTAAATCCCTCCTTAAATCCCCAACCAAACACAACATTAAATTTTATTTCATAATTGAGAGGTGATTTAGAAAGGAGATGGAAACATCAAGTTTGTCTTTCCTTTTTTCTTCTTTTTTTTTAATCTTTTTATAATTTTCTTTAATTTCTGATGACCACCCATTAAAAATAATAATAATAATAATAATTGCAGGAAATGAGACATTTGAGAAGCTGGGAACACTAGGGACATCATCGAATCTGTTGGTGTACCTGACAACAGTGTTCAACATGGACACAATTACATCAACTAATTTGATCAACATCTTCAATGGAACTTGCAACTTTGGAACCCTTCTTGGAGCTTTCCTCTCTGATACATACTTTGGCCGTTACAAAACTCTGGGATTTGCTTCTATCTCCTCCTTCTTGGTAATTAATGCTCTATCCCTTTCAATCCCAATCTTTCTTTTCTCCGTATGCAAAACACACCTATTAAATCTAATGTAAAAATAAGTATTGAACTTGTGCCCAAGGATGGATCTAGGGGTGCAGGTGGAGGCGATTACACCCGCAAAAATTTGAAAAATATCAAATATTATATTAAATTTTTTTTTTAAATAATTAAAAATTTTGAGAATTTGTATCCTTAAATATACTTTTACACCTCCATAATGATAATCATGGATCTGCCCTGCTTGTGGCTCTGTTTTTGTAAAACTTTCAGTATTGATGACATTTAGCATCTCTATACTTCCCTACTAATTTTATTTTAGTTTATTTACTTCCAATTATGATAATCAACTTGTTACACTTTAAGTCAAATGTCACAATTTCATCCATCTACCGTTAATGACATGTGAACTAACTATAATATTTTTTCATCGTATTAACACCCCTATATTTTTATCAAGGGTCCGGGCTGTCTCCAGTCTACATCTGGGACAATCCGGTCCAGTTTGGCTTATTGGATTCACTTTTGAGCTCCTTTTCGATTATCAAAACCGTTTACATTTTAGGATTTGTTGAGTACATTATTCTTATTAAAAAGCACATCGATCGAATAATGAATACTATCTATTCGGTTCACTTTTGTTTGGAAAAAAAATGGACGGTCAGAAAATTAAAGGTTCATAAAAAGTGATCCGAATATATAGTATCCATTATCTGATCGACGTGAATTTTTACAGGGATAATGTAATCAACAAACCCTAAAATGTGAACGGTTCGAATTATCAAAAAGGGGCCAAAAGTGGGCCCAATGGGCCGGACTGAACTCTCTAATCCAGATGATGGACTGGAGGCAAGCTCCAGCCTTTTGTCAAAATTTCATTTTAATTGTTATAACTTTGACAATCACATTAAAATTAAAAGGATTAAAGTGAGATTACAATAAAAGTACAAAAGTAATAAGTGTAATTAACTTGTATTTTTATTACCAGGTTGTGATATGTTGTATAAATGTATGTGTCCCTGAATGGGAAGGGATGATTCTCACTATAGCATCATTGTGTACAAGTTTTTTTGGGTATACAAATATTTGAATGGTTAACATTTTTCACCAACAAATTCCACCCACGTAAGACTACCCAAGGGAAGAAATTCTGCAAATCAAACAAGGAAGAAAACCAGAAGCATATATGTGGTAGAATAACAACAACAATGACAAACAGATTTGTTAATGGAAAATAATATAATTGTCTCGTTTAGAAAATGATTACTTTTTAAACTTTTTGAATTTTTAATTATTTTAGTATATTATTTTAATTTTTGTATTTGAAAAAATAAGTTAAAATTTTTGTTAGATTGATATATTAAAAAATGTATTTAAAATGATGCGGTCGGGATAATAAATAATCAAAATGCCCCTTTACAAGTGTATTCGTCCTCCAAGCAAAGAAACAAACAAACAAACTGCGGTGGTGGATTTCTCAAAAATTAAAATGGTCCATATCCATTACAGCTCTGCAGCATGTGGGAAGTCCTCAGCAATAAATATTTTTTGGATTTTTGTCTGAAGAGGCTAAAATAGAGTATGGCCTATTTTAGGAAGTGAGTTAAAAGTTACTTTTCAATTTTTAACTCATTTTTCTCTCTTACAAAAAAGTAAAAAAAAAAATTAAAAAATAACTTTTAACCATTTTTTCAAAACACCCCTATAAGTTCGTTCCCAAATGTATGGTTGGCTACAACACCCCCTTATTTTAGGGGCTCCACTTACTAGGTACACCCTAGACAACATTTGTTTCATGAAAAATATTTGAAACTCATCCATATATATATATATATTTATAATTATATTTACAGTGATGTGATATCATATGTGCCAATTATTAATTTGTTATACATTTAATGATATAAGACGTAATTCTCTTATCACATTATTGTGGATGAAAGTGTAGGTCTAAAAGTATTGTATGTAGCATTACTCAAATATGAATTGTCTTTTGTCATTTTAAAAGTTACATTTTGTCCCGTCAAATTTCTAATCGCATCACAAATGACCATTTTTTAATTAATAAATTATTAAATTAATTAATAATTTTTAATGATATCAGTAACATATTTCAATCAACAATTTTGATAATTTTATTGTTGATAGAATTGTAGTTAGAAATTTCATTTTTTATTAATTTTGTTAAATAAAAAATTCTGACAATAGAATATTTATAATTTTTAAAATTAGAGGAACAATTTATATTTTAACCAAATCAGAAGAGTGTATTTGTAATTTATTCAAATTTTAATGACATATAGCAACTATCAATCTAAATTCATCAACAAACCATTGGGTACTTTGTAGATGTGATTCTTTTCTATTTTTTGTGGGAAATAAAATTATTTATTTTAGTATATAAAGATGCAACCCATCATAACCCAAATGTGATTTTAAAAATTCCCTTTTAACTAGTTTTTGAATTAAAAATATTTCAGTTTGGTTTAGTTTTAGAATCATAATTTGAATGTGGATTTATATTTTGAGTTGAGTTTTGAAAGAGAAAATTTGTTTGGTTATGAGTTTTGGAAAGAGTTTTGAATTTTTAAATTTAGAGTTGCAGTTTAAAATTTTTTTGATTTATTTTTTTTAAAATATTTAAAAAATTTCTTAATTTTATTTTGTTAGGGTAAATATTTTTTGTAAATATTTTTTTAATGTGCATGTGTGCACTGTATTTTTTTTAAAAATATTTTAGATATATTTTTTAACTATTTAAAAATTTAAACTGAGTTGTATTTTTTTATTTTAAATATATAATTTTATTTTAAATATAATTTTATTTTTTATTTTAAATATTTTATTTTATTTTATTAATATTTCAAATATTTTTAAAAATTTTTTATAGTTTTTTTAAATAATATTTTTTAAAATTTTTAAAAATGTTGGATATATATATACCTAAATCATAATAAATTATTTGGCCAACGATTAAAAAAAACCATAATATTTTTTTCAAAAAAAATATAAGAAAATAAAAAATATTTTTCTTCAAAAAAAATAAACAAAATATATTTTGAAATTTTATATATTTTTCAAAAAAAAAATAAAACATAATTTTAAAGAACAAAAGGAAAAAAAAAATTGATTTTTTTTTAAAAAAAAAAAAGTTTTGAAAAGAGTTTAATTAGGAGTTTTAAAAAGAATTTTTAAATTAAATTTTGAGTTGTGTATGTAATTATAAGTTTTGAAAATAATTTTAGAATTGAGTTTTAGATTAAGATCACGATTCCAAGCCAAACAATAATTTCATGAGATCTCCACTCTCATAACTTCTCAGCTAACACTAGGATTTCCTTTCATTGTTTCTCTTCCAGAAGCGGAACAAAACCAACGCCATTTTGCAAATTACACAAAAGATGGGCTCTAGTTCTAGCCTGGGGGCTCATCATATGTCTTATTTTAATGATTGATGCGTTATTTTTTGAAGTCCCATTGTAAACTTCATTCATATTAAAAAAATAAAATTAGATTGATCCGAAAATTTTAGCCACGCGATTTCATCATGTCTTCAAAAAATAAATAATAAATATAATTTTAAAAATGAATTATTCATTTTTATTAGATAAATATGTTTAAATTAGGTGGATACAACTATTAAATTAATCTGATTTTTTTAATGAATACTCTATACACAAAATTCTAAAAAATTAATGAATTGAATTATTGAAGTGAGACTATGGTGAGCCGACATGTCTAAACTGTCAAAAGGAAATTGTTGTCTTTTTAAAACATCTAATACTCTATTCAATAATGCTATAAACTCAGAAAAAATACTAACGAAACACATCTATGAATCACAATCATATTAGGTGTGACTCACATTCCACCAATTTTAAATCTACACCATACAAGTCGTTTTAAGGTAGATTTCGAAATACATTTTCATGATTCATAGCATTTTTGATACTCTATTTTGTTTCATCTTTTAACCACAGGGTATGCTCATACTGACACTCATAGCAGCAATTTCAACCCTCCATCCCCGCCACTGTGGATCAAAGGAGTCCTCCTCATGCAAAGGTCCAACCCCATGGCAAATGACTTTCCTGCTAAGTGGCTTTGGACTACTAGTAGTTGGAGCCAGTGGCATAAGACCATGTAACCTAGCCTTTGGAGCGGACCAATTCAACCCCAAAACTGAATCTGGAAAGAGGGCAATTTCAAGCTTCTTCAATTGGTACTATTTCACGTTCACTTTTGCAATGATGGTGTCATTGACAGTGATTGTGTATGTTCAGTCTAATGTGAACTGGGCTTTGGGATTGGCAATTCCTACATTCCTCATGTTCTTGTCTTGTGCTGTGTTCTTCATTGGTACAAGAATTTATGTCATGGTGATTCCACAGGGTAGTCCATTGATTAGTGTGGTGCAGGTTATATTGGCTGCAATTAAGAAGAGGAAAGTGGAGTTACCAGAACAACCTTTGATCTCTCTTTTTAACCATGTTCCTAGTAATTCTATCAACTCCAAGCTCCCTTACTCAGATCAATTCAGGTATAACCAACTCTACCTCCTCATGTTGCAGCTTATAATAATTTGCTTTATTTTTATTTATTTATTTATTATCTTTCGAAAACAATTAAATTTGATTCTCTTCTCTATTTATTTTTTTATTTTTTCTTTTGGGTTTGGTTTCTAGTATAGACAAGATGATTCTTACCCAAAAAAAAAAAAAAAAAGTACAAGGGGTTCACTATTTGACTTATTTTCATCTTTAAAGTAGTCCTTTTTGAGTTGTAGTTATTTTATTTTATTTTTATTTTTATTTAATTTAATTTATTTATTCAATTACGGTCATCTGGTCTGGAGCAATTTACAATAAATTTTTTCGACTCAAAGCTGAAAAAGTTTACTAAAAGAATATATATGTCGAAAAAATAAGTCAACTTATAAACATGTTGAATTTAGGTAATTTTTAGTCCTTTTGATTTTACAATAAGTCTATGAAAACAAAAAACAATTATAGAATTGAATACAAAAAATGTATTGATGGCTAAAATAAACTTAGAATTTTAAATTTTATCAATTTAAATCTTAATTAATTTATTTATTTTTAATTTAAACATTTGTCTATTTTGGTTAAACAACATCGACAGAAAAAATTTTAAAAAATAAAAGTAAAATTTAGCCATTAAACTCAATAAAGGTATATATAAAATATCTAAAATACCTATTTCATTGAATTTAATAACTAAAATACTATTTTTTTTTTAAAAAAAATTACTTAGTATAAATAGTCAAATGGTTTAGATTGAAAATAAATAAATAAATAAATAATTAGAATTTAAATTGAATTTTTTTTAAAAAAAATTCAGAGTTTATTTTGTTACAAAACTAAAGCTGTCAATTTTTTTTTTTTTTTTTTAATTTTCCCAAACTTGTTCAGTCATATATATTTTTTTATGTCTAGTTTGTGTTTGGTTTTTATATTGTTAATATCATCGTCGATTTTAGGATGATTGACATTAGGTCCATAGTCTTTATCTTTCATTAGACGATGAGGATGCATAAAATATCTAACATATCTAAAATATCCATTTGATTGAGTTTAATTATTAAAATATTATTTTTTTGTTTTACTTAATATAAATAGTCAAATAATTTAGATTGAAAATAAATTAACAAAAAGTTAGAGTTTAAATTAAAAAAAATTAAAAATTTGTTTTATTACAAAGCTCAAGCTCTCAAGATTTTTTTTATAATTTTTCCAAATTTATTCATTCATATATATATATATATATATATATTTATGTCTAGTTTATGTTTGGTTTTTGTATTTCCTACAAATCATTCTTGATTTTAGGATGATTGACATTAGGTGCGTAGTCTTATCTTCCATTAGATGATGAGGATTTCATATCTTGCATTAGTCACATTCTGTCTTTCATCCCACATCATTCACTTTTCTTGTTGGGTTTGACTTTTCTTCAGTCCGTGATTAAATTAGAAAGTGTTATTGAATTCGTGAGGCCTATCACGGGTCCCATTTTGATAGTTTAGACCGTTAATGTGTATAACTCGTTGAGTACTATACACACATTGATCGGATATCGATAACTACGTGATCAAATCAGTTTTGTATAAAAAAAAATAGACGGTGAAAAAATAAACGGTCAACAAAAATCTGATGCGATGAAATAGTTATTGATATCTAATCAATGTGAGTTTTTACAAACATACAGTACTCAACAAATTCTACACATTGAACGATTCAGATTATTGAAACAGAATCCATAATAAACTCTTACAGACCCAACAATACTCTTTAATCCGATCACGGAGAGGAGGGAAGTGAATACCTTTCTTTTTTTACTTTATTAGGCAATCTACAATAATAGTGCCAAGATCTGATTCAATTAGTCAACAACTCGATCATCCTGTTCTTTAGCGGAGTCTTAATCCGTTTCTTCAAAACGAGTCATTGATTGACCAAAATTTGTGAATAACGGAGTGGCCAATAAATTACTTTAATTGAAAACTAAATCTGCATCAGTATTCGTATTGTAATTTATTTTAATCAATTTGGTAGATTTTTTGGTTTTTTTTTTTTTTTTTTTTTTTGAAGAAATTAAATTTGCAATGACAAGAATCACGCCTAATAAAGAAGAGTCTCAATCTTTCGTCCCGTCGGACATGATCCTAAATGAGTTAATAACTAAAATAATATGGTGTGCATTTTTTAAGAGTGTATATTATATCTATCTTATTATAAAATATGTAATTTTATTATAAAATTTTGTAATATTATCAATTACAAAATGCGTAATCTCGTCACAAATTTGCACAATAGAAAATGTAGTAACTAAGTCACAAATTTTTGCTACATGAATTATAAAATTTTGAACATTTTTTTTTTAGTCGACAAAAGTCAGTTGTTAATTGTTAAGCCCATAGAAAAATCATTGTGACCAATTTGGACATTTTATTATGTCAATTTGTGACAAGATTATGCATTTTATGGTTAATATTACGAAATTTTATTGTAAGATTATAATTTTTTGTGATAGAGTGCATATAGTGGATCAAGAGTCACTGTTATGCGACTTGCACAACAGTAACTGTTGTGCAGCTCATGAGAATTATTTCGGACTTTATTTTCATCATCAGAACCATTAATTTTTAAAGAATATCGAGTAGAACATATCTGTAAAAACTCAAGTTGATCAGATATTGATAGACCCTTCATCAACACGAATTTGTATATATACAAAATAAATATATAAGTATTAAATTAAATACAAATGTGAATTGATAAATGGCCTATCGATATTCGATCAACTTGATTTTTTATAGGTATGTTCTACTCGATGTTCTTTAAAATTGAATGGTTCGGATGATGGAAATAAAGTCATAAATAATTTCCATGAGCCGTACAACAACCATTGTTGTGCAAGCCGCACAACAGTGACTCCAACCCTGCATACAGTATGCACTCCTAAAGGGGTGCACATTATAGGATTTTCCATAAGGTTTATTAGTATTTTTTATATTAATTAACAATATTTGTGATGAAAAACACAATCTAAATCTGAAAAAAATAATAATGTAAAGTACAAAAGATTTTCAGGATTTCGAGATTAGTCACATGGTAATATCTTAGCATTAGATGATGAGGATGCAAAACATTTTCATATATTTCAATATTAGTCACGTTCAACTTGCAACATTCAGATGTTACTCAATACTCACTAGCTAACTAAAAATGCTAGTGATCCCAGATTTCTCAACAAGGCAGCAATCATCACCCTTGAAGACCAAATCAAACCAGATGGTTCAGCAACCAATCCATGGAGACTTTGCAGCATCCAACAAGTAGAAGAAGTGAAATGCGTATTGAGAGTACTCCCCATATGGGCAGCAGGGATCGTCTACTACATCTCCATAGTCCAACAACAGACCTTCCTGGTCTTCCAAGCTCTCCAATCCAACAGACGACTAGGCAACACTAGTTTCCTAATCCCAGCAGCATCGTACAGTGTCTTCCAGATGGTAAGCCTCACAATTTGGATACCCATCTACGACAGACTCATAGTCCCAATGCTACGAAAGCTAACAAAAAAGGAAGACGGTATCACAATCCTCCAGAAGATGGGCGTTGGCATGGTCATCGCTGTATTCACTATGATCGTATCAGCAATTGTCGAAAAGGAAAGGAGGACATTGGCTCTTACAAGGCCAACATTGGGGATTGAACCGAGAAAAGGAGAAATTTCTTCTATGTCTGGGTTGTGGTTAATCACTCAATTGACACTAGCGGGATTTTCTGAGGCATTTACTATCATCGGTCAAGTTGAGTTCTTCTACAAGCAATTCCCGGAAAATATGAGAAGCATAGCTGGATCTTTCTTGTTTTGTGGATTCGCATTGTCTAGTTATTTGAGTAGCTTTCTTGTGTCTATAGTTCATCGTGCGACAGGTGGAGCTGGGAAGGGGAATTGGTTGTCGGAGGATCTTAACAAGGGGAGATTGGATTATTTTTACTATTTGATTGCTGGTTTGGAGGTCTTGAATTTGGGATACTTCTTAGTTTGTGCAAAGTGGTACAAGTACAAAGGAGCTAGTGTCAATACCCTTGATGTGTCCCTTGAAAAAATGCCGATCTGAAAAGAAAAAACCTCGTTTGATATAGAAAATGTTCAGGCAAGAGCCTATTGAAGAAGTCTTCAAACAAAATGGTTGACATACAAATCAACGCACAAGAAGCTATAGTGTGTAAAATGGCATATAAAATATGAAACATGGATCCAAATACAGGATATGGGTACGATACGTATAGGGATATGACAATAAATAAATAAAAATTAAAAATATGATACATGTATGGTTAGGATACTATCATAAAAGATGGTGAGAAACTGTTTTTAAGAATCAAGTATTAATTTAAGAGAATAACTTGACTCTTCTTTAGTAGCTCCTAATGAAAATTTCATTCCAATATCAAGTCTATACTATTTTTATAGTTTTTTTTTTATTTTTTATTTTATACTTAAATATGTTATACGCAAAAATGTTATACTCGAGTTTACGTGTTTATTGTTGAAATCTGATTTCGGTATCATCATATTTTTTAATATTACACTACAAGAAAACCTGGCAAATAACACGGAGGTTTTTGCGACGAGGTGACTGCTATTGCAAAAAATGGTTTTTTGTGACGCAGTATAGTTGTCGTTGCCAAAAAAGTCTTTTGCGACGGCGTGTATCTGCCGTCGAGAAAAAATGGCCTTTTGCGATGGGGCTGATTCCGTCGCTAACGATTGTAAAAAGAAAATTGCAGGAACATTGGCAACGCATGGTATACCGTCGCAAAACGTATTATTTAGCGACGGTAAGAAGTTACTGTTGCAAATGGTGGACCATCTGTGACGGCAGAAGCCCATCGCAAAAAACTATGGGTAAAACGATGTCGTTTCATTCGTTAATTATGATCATTTGCGACGGTTGAAATATGCCGTCGCAAATAAATGAATATTTGATATATCCCGCTATTTCTATCCCATTCGCAGTCAAAGTCCCTAAAATCCCCAAATTCCTCAAATCAAAATCCCTGAAACCGAAATCCCTAAATCCCCAAAATCCCAATCTATTGATCCAACTATTAGAACCAAAATCCCCAAAATCCTCAAATCAAAATCATTCAAAATCAAAATAGTGGTGAACGACGGCCTTCGCAGAGTGACGAAGGTGAACGACGGCCTTCGCCGGAGTGACGAGCAGCATTGACTGTGAACGACGAGTGACGAGCATCAACGACTGTGAACGGCCATTTATGAAGTTTTAGTGGGTGTTGGTTCTACTCGTATCAGGGATTTGTTCAAGAGAGCTAAGGTGATAATACTCCCTGCATAGTTTGCTTTAACTGTGGGTTTGATAATTATCATGACTCATTATCGCAAATGGCGATTTACTAATTTGGTCCGCATTTTGTGCACCAAGAGTAAGTCTTGCATTAATTTGTAAAGTACCATGCATTTGAACACATTGGCTCCCTATAGTTAATTTGACATCATTGGGTGTTAAGAAATGTTTCTATTTTTAGTTGGGTAAATGCTCATGTTTAACTATACTTATTTTTATGAATAAAAAATAAAAATGTTGCTCTTTTAATTATATATATGTACTTCATATGGATGTATTGTTTTCTCCTAACCAGTGAAAAAAGTTTAGCTTATGCATTGTCCTAAACATATCATATTGTTGAATAGGCTTTAATTGCTATTCTGTTCTGTGGTTGAAAACTGTTTACAAAGAACATCTGATGCATGAAGTATTGAAACTTTTATGTATTTCCAATTGTTTGGGTTTAAATTAAATGTGCGTAGAAAAATGTAAACGGTAATTCTTACTGTTAGAAATTTTGTAAACAACACAAGCAGACACACATTACTTAGTTTCTATGAAATCTGTTCAAACTTTCTCAAATATCAAATGAAATAAAGTTTGTTATTCCCTTGATCTTGTTCATAGCACTTGTTTCCTCATATATGTCTCCTTGTGCGTGGCTTCCAAATGATATTACAAATCTAGAGAAAGGTGTTCTCTCATTTGGATCCCAAAGAAGAAAGGTTATTTTTTAATATGGAGTTGTAACGATATGGTATTGAAATTAAGGCATATAAGATTATTACTTCGGATCAAGGGTTAAAATTCAGCATGTCACAGTTGAGGTTGTGGGTTCAAAGTTAAGGTTAGACACTTTGTACAAATAATGCTAAAAGTTAAGTCTGTACCCAATCTACCCGTCCCTAACATCCAATGGGTACTGAACTAGGTGTACGTTTTTTACTTTGGTTGAAAGGTTTGTTTGGGGGTTTTAAATGTAGCCCCGATATTTTTCATGGTGAATGATCGCTGATAAGTATGGTATGGGAGTTTAAACTTTGCACTTGGACTTCTTGTTATCCTCTGAATCTTATTCATATGATAGATTGTTTAAATTGTTTTTAGTTAACTCTGTTTGATTGCCTAGTAACTATGTTCCAGTCATTTTCCATTTTGTGGTCTTTTTGTCAACAGTAGATTATCTAAGAAAAAGAATACCTATATTATTTTTCCCTTCTATCTACAATTAAATGAGATATAAGGAGATTATTAGAATTCTTTGATGCATAAGCTGTTCGGTAATTGATATACTTAATTTTGAAGTCATTATTTAAGATTATCTAGATTTCCCTTGCAGGTAAACAAACCATCAGTAATTTTTATTGATGAAATTGATGCATTAGCTACAAGGTATGGGTGTTCCTGTCAGTATCTTCTACATTTCTTGTGCTTTTTACTCGTGCTTTTTACTTGTATGAAGGTCAATGCATTCCTTCTGAATCGATGAAGGTAAACAAACCATCAGTAATTTTTATTGATGAAATTGATGCATTAGCTAGGCACGAGAGACTTGTGGGAGAAGACGGGACTCCAATCTGGTTCTCGGTTTGGGAGTTAGAGCCGTATTTCGGTCTAGGCAAACTAGTTCCTTAAGAAACTTGAATTTGAGGTGTTGACGCCCAAAATCACCAAAAGGGGTCGGTTTAGCACCAAACTTCGCACACACGACCGCCTAGGCACGAGAGACTTTTGGGAGAAGACGGGACTCGAATCGGGTTCTCGGTTTGGGAGTTAGAGTCGTATTTCGGTCTAGGCAAACTAGTTCATTAAGAAACTTGAATTCGAAGTGTTGACGCCCCAAAATCACCAAACGGGGTCGGATTGGCACGAAACTTGGCACACACAACCGCCTAGGCACGAGAAAATTGTGGGAGAAGACGGGACTTCAATGGGGTTCTCGGTTTGGGAGTTAGAGCCATATTTCAGTCTAGGCAAACTAGTTCATTAAGAAACTTGAATTGGAGGTGTTGACGCCCCAAAATCACGAAATGAGGTCGGATTGGCATGAAACTTGGCACACATGACCGCCTAGGCATGAAAGACTTGTGGGAGAAGACGGGACTTGTATCGGGTTCCCGGTTTGGGAGTTAGAGTCGGATATCACTCTAGGAAAACTAGTTCCTTAAGAAACTTGAATTCGAGGTGTTGACGCCCCAAAATCACCAAAAGGAGTCGGTTTAGCACGAAACTTGGCACACACGACCGCCTAGACACGAGAGACTTGTGAGAGAAGACGGGGCTCGAATCGGGTTCCCAGTTTGGGAGTTAGAGTCAGATATCACTCTAGGCAAACAAGTTCCTTAAGAAACTTGAAACGAGGTGTTGACGCCCCAAAATCACGAAACGAGATCGGATTGGCACGAAACTTGGCACACATGACCGCCTAGGCACGAGAGACTTATGGGAGAAGACGGGACTCCAATCGGGTTCCCGGTTTGGGAGTTAGAGTCGGATATCACTCTAGGCAAACTAGTTTCTTAAGAAACTTGAATTCGAGGTGTTGACCCCCCAAAATCACCAAACGATGTCGGTTTAGCACGAAACTTGGCACACACGACCGCCTAGGCACGAGAGACTTGTGGGAGAAGACGGGGCTCGAATCAGGTTCCCGGTTTGGGAGTTAGGGTCGGATTTCTGTCTAGCCAAAATTATTTACTTAACTATCTTTGTAATTATATAGTAGTTAATTTTTTATGTTTTTTTGTAATTAAAATATTAACACATAATTATATTGTCATTAATTATTTTTATTTTTTATTTTCAGATATTTCCTGAGTAGCAGTTTGCTTCTTGTGGAATGCAGGTGTGTGAAGATTGCAACAAACTTTTGTTTTTGTAACTCACGGAAAAATCATGACGAAAACTTTTATTTTTGATTTACGTTATTTAGATTTGTGAACAACATTATGTATGTATTATGCAACATTATGTGGTGGGATAATTTTGATGATGTGTTGTTATGAATGGAAGAATACTTTAATTATGGATGAATTTTTATTTATATACAGGAATTTTTATAGTATTATATAATTATCGGTTTTCTTTTAGTTATTTTCATTTAATACAAGTAATTTTCATATTTTTAATAATTTTATTGCAGTTTTTTTTTTTTTTTTTTAGACGACACCATACTGTCTCAAAAAAAATTAGAACCAGGTTTTTTGCGACGGTAGTATAGCCGTCGCCAAAGATATTGGCATTATTAATTAGTTGAAACAAAAGGCCTTTAGCGACGGTATTCTTCGCCGTCACAAATAATATTTTTAGAGACAACATGTTTGCGGTCTCGAATAACCATTTAGTGACGGTATTTTTACCATTGCAAATAACCATTTTAGCGACGGCATATTTGCGGTCTCAAATAAATATTTAGCGACGGTATTTTTGCCGTCGCAAATAACCATTTTAACGACGGCACCACAGTGCCGTCTCAAAAACTTCAAATTTCTACACATTAATGGCGACAATATTTTGCCGTCGCTAAAAGGCATTTTTGCCGTCACCTATATTTTGCGACAGCGTCACACCGTCGCTAAAGGCCTTTAGCAACCCCCTTTGTTGCGACCTCCCTCTTACCGTCGCTAAAAGCCAACTGCCGTCGCTAAAAAGCTTTTGAGACGGGGTTTTGGGTATTTGCGACGGTTTTTTACCGTCGCAAAAAAGCAAATTTTTTGTAGTGTTATGTATCTTTGCTTTTTAAAAAGTATAGACATGGATATGATATTACATATATCACACATTTATAAAAATACGTTAATTTGATAATTTTTAAAAAAGTAGGTTGTACTACTTTAATCGCATTATTTTCTTCATCTCTAAGAAGTAAGCAAAGTATTGAAAAGTTATTATTGTATTTATCCTTAGAATTATACTCTAATAGTATGCAATAATTATTACAATCTTACTTTCATAATAATTTAGATACATGACAAACTATCAAAAATTTGTCTAATTCTTCGGAAAAAAAAATTAATATTAAGTAGTAGATATAGGTGTTTACAAGTATCCACATAGCGTTAATATCTTATACAAATACAATACAGATACAATTCCCTTTTAAAAATATTTGTCCTTCATAGTACAAAATCAATTAGTCACTTCCCTTATTTTCATTTCTTATTGCAAAGGTGGAAAATGTCATGAGTATTACCAAATTAATTTTAGGGTTTTATTTGTATTCTAATTTCCAATCCCATGTTTGAAGTTTGTCTAGACTCTTCTTTGTCTAACTTCTTACGGTGTTATTGAATTAATCCGATTTGAAAATTCAAACTCGTTAATGAATATTTGATTCAATAATCCAAGAAAATCTTAATTTAATTGATCTGATTATTGTCGGATTGGATTCATCTAAATCCCATCCATTATTGTTATCAATTTGATCCCAATTTCATACTTAAAATTTATGTGTAAATTACATTCACCTCTTCTGAGATTTGGAAAAAATATAACAAATTTCACAATTTTAGTATAATTATACCAAACTTGTAGAGTTTATTGGGTTTTCTCCGGAACTGAAGAAAAGTCAAGTATAATTTACCACATATACGTGAATATTATATTTTAAAAATAATGAGTAACAATTAAAAAAATTAAGAAAATAAATTTTGAATAAGAAATAAGATTATAATAAATCAGGTTATGTTAGATTTTTATATTGGATGACGAGATAAATCAAATTCAAATTCAGATGATTTCTAATTGGATTTGTTATAATCAGGGTTGGGTTTAGACTATTTTATAATAGGATCGAATTCAGATTATATCAGATCTGATCCAAATCTAATACATTAATTGGCCTACGTCTCCCCCAAGGGTGTAAATTTGGCTCGGCCTGGCCCACTCAAGCTTAGGCTCGGTCCAACCCATAACGAGCTGCGTGGGATCCCTCTAAAATTTGGATTGGGTTGGGTCGGGTCACCTACGGGCCCAAAAATTAGGCCTAGGCCTAGGTCTAAGAAGTATTCGGGCCTTGGATGGGTCCTCGGGCTGGGCCGACGGGCTAAGGCCTGGGCTTGGGCTTGAGTCAAGTCGGGCCGGCCCACGGGCGAGAAAATTAAGCTAGGCCTAAAGGGTATTCGGCCCTTGGGCGGGCCCTCAGGCTGGGCCGGTGGACCTAGGCCTGGGCTCGGGCTTGGGCCGAGCTTGGGCCGACTTGAACATTTTTTAAAAAAAATTTTCCATTTTTTTACCAAAAATTTATTGTTTTTTACAAAAAATGACATTGGGCCTCAGGTGGGCCGGGTCTCGGGCTGAGCTTTGAATAAGTCTTGAGCAGGTCTCGATGGATCAGGCCACGGATCGGACCGGATTTCAAAATGACTACCTAGACCTAGGGTTTTGGACTGAACTCAGGCTCGGACATTACCGAACCGGGCCCACCCTGAGTCGTGGGCAGACTACGGACACCCACAGACCACGGACCATTTTTACACCCCTTAACCTCCCCCCAACAGATAATGACTAATGATCAAGTACAAGAAGGGTTGCCACCCTCTCTTTTCCTCCTTTCTACCATTTTTTATTATCAAGCAAAAATGACACTGTTTTGCTCTGCCATGTAAACCGTGGCCCTGCTTTTGTTTAATATTGATGATTCATGATAAGCTTCTAAAACGAAACTTACCCATTAAAGAAAAAAAAATTTAAAAAAAATTACCTTTTAAAAAGGAAGTAGTTGTGCAATGATACCTTTGTGAGCACTAACTTGCAACAGTTAGGTCACACACACAAACAAGAGGGGTCCACCGACTTCCAATCAATTGGCCAGCGTTGTGAAAGATACCTACTTGTAACCCTATGTAGACACCCCATTTTTGACCGACCTTAAGACTCAGACGTCACCGATTGAGCGCTCGGTGATGTTGCATGTTGTGTTCGTCCAGAAGTTTCAGAGTCTCGGCTGCGAGCCTTGCCTCCGGACTTCCGGGCTTTTCTGTACTTTGCCTCGGTTTGCGAACCAGGCTCTGTTTTCTCTGTTTTCTCTTCCTGAGGGGAGGGAGAGGTCTCGTAGATCATCTCTCGGTGGCCGTAGGCTACGTTTCGTGGTCGCAGGCCATTTTGCCCATTTCGAAGCCCGGTTCCCGGTTTTCGAAGCCGTCAGGCCGTGTGCCTCGGTTCGGGACCGCCTAGCTACCCCCGTTTGCTCCGGTTTTTGGCATGCGTCTTATTTACTCCCTTTTGAGGGATACTGTGGTCTGAGAGACCCACTTCGTGGTCGAACACCACTCCCGGTGCCTAACAGTCAGTTTTCGGGGCCTCGGACTGCGCGTTTCGGCCCCCGAACCTTCATTTTGCATCGGTTTTCGTTCATTTTTGGCAGGGACCTCTGTTTCATCACCAGGAAGGTCATAAAAGGGTGGGAGGCCAGTAATTGTTTCAACAACCAGTTATATTCCTTCATCGCCCTCCGACGCCCGTTTTTCTCACTTCAAAGCCAATGTTGACCACTCTAAGGCCACTTTCTTCAACTCCAAACCACATATTTGTGTTGTACACACCTGGGAGGACACAAATATCACATGGCCGGCCAGTAATTCCATTTGACCCTTTTGAACCCCTTTGAAAAATGGCTTGTTCTCTCTCCTGTTTCACTTCCTCCAGTTTTGGACCACAGGGTTGTGTTGAGGGCACCTGGGAGGACATCAATTGGTGGTGGCCGGCCACTAATTCAACTTGGCCTTTTTGACCCCTGGCCGGCCGGCCATGGGGGGTGGCCGGCCGGCCACCTGCAGCTCCAATACTTGGCCGGCCTTGATCCTTACAGGTGGTACATTACAGCTGTATACTTTTTTCCCCCCCCCCCCAAAATCTGTATCCGGGGGGGAAACTTTTTAGGGGGAAACTTGGCTTGTTTTCCCCCCCTTTTTTCCCTCCTTTTCTCCCCCTCTTTGGTCCATATAACCAGCCTCCAGCACTGGTGAAAAGAGTTGAAAAAAATTGCTTTGAGCCTTGTATGCATCCCTCCCCTCTCTCTCTCCCTTCAAGCTTCAAAACATCAAGTTCTACACCCCTTTCTTCATCACCACCTAGCACTACACTACCACTTCCATTTCCAGAAGATTGGAGCTCTTCTCAGAGGCTAGGAGGCACCATTTTTCAGTCCAAGAGGCAGCCAAGGCTTGGTCTCCAAGGGTAAGCACCATTTCCCCTTTTTCTAGCTCATTTTTGTACCATTTCTTAGCCCTCTTTTCTTGCTGTTTTGAGCTCCGACCAAAACTGAAAGTGGCATTTTTTTGAGCTCTATTTTATCTTTTATTAAGGGTCTTACCCTGTTTGGGACTCCCATCTTGCACTTGCTTCATTACCTCTTTGTATGCCATAATCTTGCATAGTATTTTTGGCCTATGTGTAATCTGTTTTGGAGCATGATGTAAACTGTAGATAGGCTTATTTTGAGGCCTTCTTCAACATTGAAGAAGGGCTCACCACTGTTTGGAACCTCCATGTATCACTTGCCATTGTACCCCTCTTTGGTCCCATTTTTGCATGATTTATTAGCTTATTTAGATCCTGTTTTTGGACCTTGATCTGAACTGAAAAGAGGCTTATTTTGACCCCCTCTTCATGTTTCATTAAGGGTCTATGGCTGTTTGAGACACCCTTTGTATACTTCATGTTATAGCTCTCTTGGTGCCCTTATTTTGCATAGCATTTTGAGCATACTTGTATCTGTTTTTGGGGTTTGTCATAAACTGTAATACATCATATTTTTGTCCCCTCTTCAATATTGTAGAAGGACCCTTCCCTGTTTGGGGCCAGAATTTGTGAGTTGCTTCATTACCCCTCTTTTTTTTGATCAATTTTGCATGCTAGTTTAGGCCCATTTTTACTCACTGTTTGGCCTTTCTTAAAACTTAAAACATGCTTTTTTTGGGGCTTCCTTGCTTCTGTCTTTACACTTCATGTTCAAATTATGCATGCATTGCATAGCTATAGGCCATTCCATGCGCCAAGCTTCATGTTTCGGGATTCATTCCATGCATCGGGTATCATTTTGCCATGACTCGGGGCTGTTTTGCATCTCATTTTGCCTCTGAAATTTGCATGCTTGTATGCCATATTCCATGTCTTGCCATGTCTTGTTAGAGTGGCATTTTGGTGCCTTAGGGTCGATCCTCGGTTTGCGTGCACGCGTGCACGTATTTCGAGTTGTCTCATTTTCATCTTATGGCCTCCTATGTGAGTGTGGCTGAGGTCCACTCATGTTGGTGTAAGCCCATTATGCATTGTGTATGCCATTCATTTCATAGCATTGCGTATGCTAGGTTGTATGTTAGTGCATCGTGTATGCCATATTACCTCGTGCATCGTGTATGCCATCCCATAGCATTGTGTATGCTAAGTCGTATCTTAGACTGCATTCATGCATGTCATGCATATTGCATTGTGTTCGGGGTAGGAGTTAGCCCGGGCACGGGAAACGAGGTATGTTCCGTACTCCGAGTGACGGAACGTGTCTCAATTCCCAGTCACCGACACTTCGGATTATCCATGATGGAGCCTTGGTCTTGTTATGTTTTCATGTGCATTCATTCCATATTGAGTTGTGCAATTCGACTCCTCGGCCATCATGCATCGATATGCGTGATTGGTGGCACGAGGATCGAGACATGCATACATATGTGAAAATACATTGCTATGCCCGTTTCCTGCTCTCTGTTGCAGCAAATCAAGAATCAGCAGCCTTTCGAAGCTTGGCACGCATCCCAAGAACAATTGCAAACAGAGGCTAATCGGGGCATTGCAGTGGATTTCCGCGCAAGGCGGTCTAAGCATACATCATTCATTAGAGTCGAGGCAGTCCCTAGCTTGCATGCTAGTTTACAGCTTTCCTAGTTTAATTTGTTAATTAATTAGGAATTTGTACATATTTTGGACTGTATTATTTATTTGGACTGTACTATTCGGGACTGTATATTATTTATTCGGACCCTCTGCGCGAGGGCAATGTTGTAATAAGTGTGGGTGAGTGTGATGTATGTCTTCCAACCCCACGTCTTTCTTCCCTTTTATTTACGTACTTATGATGGTTAGATTAGGGCATGTTTCAATTAGCATACAGTATGATAGCATGTTTGCATTCATTCATCTGTTTTGCATGCACCGGGCTCGGCGCATCATACTAACTGCATTGTATTTCAATTCTAAGTTGAATACTTGTTAGCTGTAGCATTCCATATGCCATGTTTAGGATAGCCGAGCCTGCTATAGTTGCATTTTTGCATGTGTTGCATTAGGCACTTCTGTATAATTAGGATCATGCATGGATTTCTAATCAGTTTCTGTTTTGGCTTGGAGTACTCAGTGAGTTTTTATGCTTTAGCATCCTTGCATGCGTGTGAGTGACTGCCATGAATAGCATGCTTACCATGAGGCTATATGCTTATGTGATATACCTGCTTGAATGCCTGTGGGTGAAGGTTGGGTTATTTGGATTGGAACAATTCATTCACTATGAGTTTTAAGCCCACTAGATAGTGGCAAAACCATCTTTTCTAAGCCCACCTGAGGGTGGCAAAATCTGCATTTTAAGCCTACTTGCGAGTAGCAAACCGCTTTTCAAAAAACAAACATAAAATATTTTGTTCCAATTCAGGCGATCCAGTCTATACTTGTATGTTGTGCGCATCACATAGTAAATCTAGGCTAATAACCGGAATAAGAACACATAACGTTTTCAAAACAAGATATCATGGTTAGTAGAGGCCGATCTTTGATCGGGCGAGCGGGGGTGCTCACGAAGTGACCTTCCCCAATCGTACCCAAGTTCCCGAACCGAGGCAACTTTGGTGATGACGGACACGTGGCCTTGGGCAACGAGTCAGGGTTTCCTAAATTTCCCAAAATAAAATATTTAGGTGGCGACTCTGTATCTGGCAAAGCAGTCCATGTTTGGCACTTCTTTAAAAAAAAATCTCTGTTTTCTCAAAACGATTTGCCGAATTTGGACTCTTTGGTTCAAGATTTAGAACCGTGACAACAAATCGAGTCCGAGCTGTAGCGAGGTCCTCCCGCGGGCTTGTCTACAGTTTCTGGCGACTCTGCTGGGGATTTAGAGAACTTGACTCGAACTCATGATATCTTGTTTTGACTACACTTATGTGTTTCTTTGCATTACATTTGCATTGGTGCGCCTAGGACACCGTGTTTGCCATCTGCTATTCCTGAACGGTTTGCCGGAGGCTTGTCTTGTCAAGGCATGACCATAAGGCTGACCGGTTGTGGGCTCTGCCAGTATGGGAACACAAACCCCGATTTTACCGGGGCACCCTTTTGACCATTCGACCTAGTGCATATCGAAATCCATAGTGACCATTCCAAAACTAGGACAGGTTACTTACCCGATAGGTTGTTTGAAACCGCTGCGTGCGTAGTGAAACCCTAGCTCCTAACAAAATAGGACAGGAAAACCCTACCCCAACGTAGGGGTGTTTTGGCTCTCACTTGTCTGCTATGTGCTTTTAGAGTGTGTCTCTACAGGAATGCATGTATCAGTTTACAAGTCTGGGCATCAGGCCTGTGGGCATTACTATCAGTATTTGGGAGTCAGCTTTGCCTATAGGTATCAGACTCAGATTTGGGGCAGAATTTTGGGGCAAAATTCAGTAGAGAGTACACTCAGCTATGCTCATATCTGTTCAGGTGAAATCAGGCTGAGATGCTGTCTATTTTCTCTTTTGCTAGGTAGTCTTGGAACCATAACTTCAGAAGGCTCCAATATCCCCCGGGTACACCGAACTTGTGTTGATAGACTTTTTTGGGTTAGACTTTCAGTTCAAGGGCAACCAGTTTCCCTTCGCCCGTGGTAAGGCAAAGGAGGGTCAGACAGGGTTCATTTGTTCATTTGATCCGACAGTCACCAGTCACATCATCAGCAGACCTGTGATGACACGAGGTTTGGAAGAATTTGTGGCTATGATAGCAGCGTTAAATCAGGGAACTGCAATGCAGGATGAGACCAGTGCTGAAACGCAACGCCCATCTGGGGCATCTGCCTCGCATCCAGCTTCGGGACCCCAGCCGAACTTTGACCCACTTTTGCCAGCTGAAGATTTGCAGGGTCCAGATCCCCGAGAAAGGTTGACTCAAGCTCGAGTTTCCACAACCCTAGTGCAGCCTACTGAGAGGCTTCGTCCCTCTGATGTCAATGAATTCAACCCGACTGCAGAGAAAGTTGCGAACCTTGAGAAGCAATTCAAAAGGGCACAGTGTAGACACCCCATTTTTGACCGACCTTAAGACTCAGACGTCACCAGTTGAGCGCTCGGTGATGTTGCATACTGTGCTCGTTCAGAAGTCTCAGAGTTGCGGCCGTGCGCCCTGCCTCCGGACTTCCGAACCCTCTTCTGTGCCTTGTCTCGGTTTGCGAACCAGACTCGGTTTTCCCTGTTTTCTTTCTTGAGGGAAGGGAGTGGTCCCGTAGACTATCTCCCGGTGGCCGTGAGCTACGTTTCGTGGCCGTAGGCCATTTTGCCCATTTCGGAGCCCGGTTCCCGGTTTTCGGAGCCGTTAGGCCGTGTGCCTCGGCTCGGGACCGCCCAACCATCTCCGAGTTCTCCGGTTTTTGGCGGAGACCTCTGTTTTAATGTTTCGAGGAACACTGGGGCCCCTGATGCCCACTTCGTGGCTGTATGCCACTTTCGGTGTTCGTAGCCCGTTTTCGGGACCCCGAACTGCGTGATTTGGGCCCCGAGCATTCATTTTGTATCAGTTTTCTCTGATTTTTGGCAGGAACCTCTGTTTTGTCATTCCGAGGGACACTGGAGTCGCAGATACCCACTTCGCTGCTGAACACCACTTCCGGCACCTGCAGCCCATTTTCGGGATCCCGAATTGCTCGGTTTTGGCTCCGAGTGTTCATTTCTCATTAGTTTTTGTTCAAACTTGGCAGGTACCTCTGTTTCAACATCAGGAAGATCACTGGGGGGTGAGAAGCCAGCAATTATCCCAGATAACCAGTTTCGCTCCTCCGGAGCCCGTTTTTCTCACTTCCGGGCCAATGTTGAACACCCTAGGGGCATTTTCTTCCAACCAAAGCTACATATCTGTGATGAGGGCATCTAGGAGGACCCTAAGGGTTGGTGGTCGGCCAGAAATTCAGGGTTTCATTTTTGGGCCTCTCCTTCAAGCTCTATGTTGTGGCTCCTGCTTCAGTGTTGCCAATTTCCGACCTTGGGACCTTGTTCTACACATCTTGGAGGACACAAAAAGTTGGTGGTCGGCCAGCAATTGTTGGTTTCATTTTTGGGCCTCTCCTTCAAGCTCTATGTTGTGACTTCTGCTTCAGCGTTGCCAGATTCCAACCCTGGGACCTTATTCTACACACTTGGGAGGACACTCTTGCATTGGTGGTCGGCCAGAAATCTTCACTTCAATTTTGTGCCATGGCCGGCCGGCCAGGAGGGGTAGCTGGCCGACCAGGTGGGGTGGCCGGCCGGCCACCTCCCACAAATTTACCTGGCGGCCAGCTTCCTGCTTTCCAGCCTGTCCCAGCTGTCCGGATATCTTCCAACATATCCCGGGGCATCCGGGGGATATTTCGGGAGGGAAAGATTGGATGCTTTCCCTCCTTCCCCTTTGCTGAGGTGAGAAAAAATTGCTTCAAGAGCTCCATAGCAAAAAACCTAATTTTCATAGCCAAAAGTTCCAAAATTTCAAGTGTTGCTTGATTCCTTCACCAACACCTAGCTTCACCATTCCGACTTCGATTCCAGTAGCTAGGAAGTGAATTTCAGAGGTTGAGAAGCTACAAATCAAAGCCAAGAAGCAAAGAAAGACAAGTCTTCAAGGGTAGGTATTCCAAAACCAACTTTTAGGGCTTTTTCTTGATCTTTTTTTATACTCTAATTGGTTGAGAATTGGGGCTCCGACCCCTACTGCTTTTGTGCTTTTTTTGAGCCCCTCTACAACTTTGTAGAAGGGCTCAACTTCATTTGATGCTTCTATGATATACTTGTTTCAATACCTAGCTTTTATGCCATTATCTTGCATGCTAGTTTTGGCTTGTTTGTGCTTGTTTTTAGGGGTCCAACCCATACTTCTTTCTTGCTTTTTTTGAGCCCCTCTACAACATTGTAGAGAGGCTCAATTTCATTTGGCCATTATATCCACCACTTCCTTCAAATTCCGTCAAGTGTGCCCATTTTTGTACACAACTTTTGACCTATTTCTATTTGTTTTTGGGACTTCGACCCATACTGAATTTGGTCTTATTTTGACCCCCTTTACACATTTCATGAAGAAAATTTTGTCATTTGGTGCTTGTTTTGCATGACTCTTGTTATAGCCTCTTTTGAGCTTCATTTTTGCATGGAATTGTTAGCATGATTTTATTCTGATTTTGAGGATGTCATCTTCTGAAATTGTGCTTATTTTTAGCTCATCTTCAATGTTGTAGAAGAAAGTTTGTCCATTTGGGGTTTGCATATATCACTTGTCTCAATACCCCTCTTTTGGCCACTAACTTTGCATGCTTTGGTTGATCTATCTATGCTTGCATTAGGCCATGTTTATTACTGAAAAAATGCCATTTTTGGGACTGTCTTGCTACTGTTCTTGCTGTCATGATCATATTTTGCATGTATAGCATGGCTATAGGCCATTTCGGGGCTTAATTTCGCATTTTCGGGTGAATGCATGCTTCGGGTGTCATTTCGAATTGTTTCGGGGCTGTTTCCCCCTTTATTTAGGTGCTGAAATATGATTTGCATGCTTGCATATCATTTCCCATGTCATCTCATGCCTTAATGCATTGCCTCGGTTTGCGTGCCCGTGTGTGCGCATTTCGAGGCAGCCTCGTTTTATCCGCCGGCGGCCTATGTGAGTGTGGTTGAGGCCCTCTCATGTTGGCGTAAGCCCAATTTGCATTTTCATGCTTGTATGCCATTGCCACGGTTTGTGTGCCCGTGTGCACGCATTTCGAGGCACTTTATTTTTATCATTACGGCAGCTTATGTGAGTGCGGCTGAGGTCCTCTCATGTTGGCGTAAGCCCAATTTGCATTCCGTATGCCATTTCATTTCATTTCATCATCGTCTCGGTTTGCGTACCTGTGTGCACGCATTTCGAGGCACTTCGGTTTTATCCGATTTGCATTTTAGCATCGCCTCGATTTGCGTGCCCATGTGCACGTACTTCGAGGCAATTTGGTTTTATCTGATTTACATTTTAGCATCTCCGCCTCGGTATGCGTGCCCGTGTGCACGCATTTCGAGGCACTTCAGTTTTATCCGATTTGCACTTCATATCATCGCCTCGGTTTGCGTGCCTGTGTGCACGCATTTCGAGGCACTCTGTTTTATTCGATTGGCATTGCGTATGCCTCTGCCTCGGTTTGCGTGCCTGTGTGCACGCATTTCGAGGCACTCTATTTTATCCGATTGGCATTGCGTATGCCTCCGCCTCGGTTTGCGTGCCCGTGTGCACGCATTTCGAGACACTCTGTTTTATCCGATTGGCATTGCGTATGCCTCCGCCTCAGTTTGCGTGCCCGTGTGCACGCATTTCGAGGCACTCTGTTTTATCCGATTCGCATTGCGTATGCCTCTGCCTTGGTTTGCGTACCCGTGTGCACGCATTTTGAGACATTCTGTTTTATCCGATCGGCATTGCGTATGCCTCCGCTTCGGTTTGCGTGCCCGTGTGCACGCATTTCGAGACATTCTGTTTTATCCGGTTTGCATTGCGTATGCCTCTGCCTCGGTTTGCGTGCCCGCGTGCACGCATTTCGAGGCACTCTGTTTTATCCCATTTGCATTTCATCATTGCCTCGGTTTGCGTGCCAGTGGGCACGCATTTCGAGGTACCTCATTCTTATCATTCCGGCATCCCGTGTGAGTGTGGCTGAGGCCCTCTCATATTGGTGTAAGCCCATCATTGCATTTCGTGCCTTTATGTCATCGCCTCGGTTTGCGTGCCAGTGGGCACGCATTTCGAGGCATCTCATTTTCATAGCATTGCGCATGCTAGGATTGTATGTCAGTTGCATTTCATGCATATCATGCATGTTGCACGGGAAACGAGGCGCGTTTCGTACTCCGAGTGACGGAACGGGTCTCAATTCCCAAGTCACCGACACTCCGGATTACCCATGATGGAGTTAGGTTTTGTTGTAGCATTCATCTGCATTCATCCCATATTGAGTCGTGCAATTCGGTTCCTCGGCCATCATGCATCGATATGCGTGATTGGTGGCACGAGGATCGAGGCATGCATATATTTGTGAAATACACTGCTGTGCCCTTTTCCTGCTCTCTGTTGCAGCAAAATCCAGAGTCAACAGCTTTTCAGAATCCGGCGCGCATTTCGAGGAATACTGCAAACAGAGGCTAATCAGGGCATCCCAGTGGATTTCCGCGCCAGGCAGCCCGGCATACATCATCCATCAGAAGCGAGGCAGTCCCTGGCTTGCATGCCAGTTTTACTTTTTTTGTAATTAATTTGTCAATTAATTAGAAATTTGTATATTTATTCCGGACTGTATTATTCTTTTATTCGGACTGTATTATTTATTCGGACCCTCTGCGCGAGGGCATAATTGTAATAAGGGTGTGTGAGTGTGATGTATGTCTTCCAACCCCCATTTCTTTCTCCCTTTTATTTACCTGCTTACGATGGTTAGATATAAGGCATATTTCAATTAGCATAACAGTATGACAGCATGTTTGCATCATTCATCTGTTTTGCATGCACCGGGCTCGGCGCATCATACAAACTGCATTTGTATTTCAATTCCAAATTGAATACCTGTTAGCTGTAGCATTCCATATGCCATATTTAGACTAGCCGAGCCTGCTATAGTTTGCATTTTTGCATGCGTTGCATTAGGCATTTCAGCATATTTAGGATCATACATGATTTCTAATGTAGTTTCTGTTTTGGCTTGGAGTACTCGGTGAGTTTTATGCTTTAGCATCCTTGCATGTGTGTGAGTGACTGCCATGATAGCATGCTTACCATGAGGCTATATGCTTATGTGATATAACTGCCTTGAATGCCTGTGGGTGGAGGTTGAGTTATCTGAATTGGAGCAATTCATCAATTGTTTGTTAAGCCCACTAGATTGTGGCAAAATCTGTATTTTAAGCCTACCTGCGGGTAGCAAACCATCTTTCACAAACAAACATGAAATGTTTAGTTCCAATTCAGACGGCCCAGTCTATACTTGTTTGCTGCGAGCATCACATGGTAACCTAGGCTAATAACCGGAATAAGGACTCACAATGTTTTCAAAAACAGATATCATGATTAGTAGAGGCCGGTCTTTGACCGGGCGAGAGGGGGTGCTCACGATGTGACCTTCCCTAATCGTACCCAAGTTCCCGAGCCAACTTTGGTGATGACGGACACGTGGCCTTTTGGCACCGAGTCAGGGTTTCCTAAATTTCCCATTTTAAAATATTTAGGTGGCGACTCTGTTATCTGGCAAAGCAGTCCATGTTTGGCACTTCTTTCAAAAAATCTGTTTTCTCAAAACGATTTGCCGGATTTGGACTCTTTGGTTCAAGATTAAGAACCGCAACAAAAATCGAGTCCGAACTGTAGCGAGGTCCCCCGCGGGCGTTGTTACAGTTTCTGGCGACTCTGCTGGGGAGTTAGAGAACTTGACTCGAACTCATGATATCTGTTTTTGACTACACTTGTGTGTTTCTTTGCATTGCATTTGCATGGTGCGCCTAGGACACCGTGTTTGCCATATGCCATTCCCGAACGATTTGCCGGAGGCTTGTCTTGTCAAGTCATGTCCGTAAGGCTGATCGGCTCTGGGCTCTGACAGCATGGGAACACAAACCCCGGTTTTACCGGGGCACCCTTTTTGACCATTCGACCTAGTGCATATTCGGATCCATAGTGACCATTCCAAACTAGGACAGGTTGCTTACCCGTTTATAGGTTGTTTGAAGCCGCTGCGTGCGTAGTGAACCCCTAGTTCCTGACGAAATAGGACAGGGAAACCCTCCCCCAACATAGGGATGTTTTGGCTCTCACTTATCTGTTATGTGCTTGTTAGAGTGTGCCTCTACAGGGAATGCATGTATCAGTATGAGTTTGGGCATCAGGCCTGCGGGCATCAGTTTTTGAATTTGGGAATCAGGCCTGCGGGCATTATCCAGTATTTGGGAATCAGTTGTCCGCGGATATCAGATTCAGTTTATCAGAACAGTGATACAGGAATATTGACCAGTATTTGAGGACAGTGTATAGCCAGCTTACCAACTGTGTGTTGTTGTATACCCGACTGTGTGTGGTGTATTCAATTTAAGTCGTTATGCTGCCCGTTTTATTTCTGGTTATTTATTTCTTTTTCGCTTTATTTATCTTTTTGCTAGGACAGTTTGTAGCACAATTGCTTCCGAACCCGTCGATACCCCCCAAGCAATCTGGACACGAGGTCGCCGACTCAACCGATCCGAGGATCTAGTTGACGGACATCCAGTGTTTCACTCACTACCCCCTGTTATCAGAAGGAGGCCGAGAAGGCACAGTATATCAGAGCACAGATCACCAGAATAGCAGTCTACTATAGTGTCAGATAGTCGGGTTGAGCTTCCTGTTTCTGCTATAGAGATACGCCTGCCGGTTCTTCAAATGGAACAACAGAATACAGCTATGGAGGCGATGATGCGCCAGATGACTGAAAGCATGAAGCAAATGCAAGATGATGCTATCCGCCAGGCGGAATTTTCCAGACAACAGGCCGCTGTCATGGCCCAACAGTCTGAGTTGATCGCCAGATTACAACAGCAGAACGCAGCGTCTGCCTCAAATCAGGCTCCTCCTCCACCCGGGGCCCCGTTACCTGAACAACTACCTGCTGGCCAGAATGCCCCTCCAAACCCGCAAAATGCCCAGGCTGCCCAGAATACCCTCCCAAATCAACAGAATATTCTGCCAAACCCCCCAAACATTCAAGAGGACACGGGTCTTCCAACGGGGCTGGCTCCGCCCCCGCTTCTACCACAACTGTCCAAAAACATTACACCTAACCACCCGGACTCTCCATTTGAGTTCGAGGTAGACCAGACAGCTCTGAAATTGAGCAAGTTGGAGAAGCTCTTTAAGAAGTCTCAAGGGGTGCAGGCCATCCCAGATATTGAAGATGGCTATACTGATGTGGCCGTGACATTGCCGGATAGATTTAAGATGCCCCAGATCGATCGCTTTGATGGATCCGGAGACCCTATGGTTCACCTCCGGCTATTCTCAGACGTTCTAAGACCAATGGGCCTAACCGACCGCAAAAGCTTTCCTTGTTCGGTCGAACCCTGTCGGGTGTGGCATCTACTTGGTATTCAAAACTGGAAGATCAGGTGAAAATAAACTGGGATGAGATGGCTGAGGCCTTCCTTGCACAATATTCATACAACACGCAGATCGAGATCACAACTCGTGATCTCGAGACAACGAGGCAGGAGCCCAAGGAATCTTTCTCTGACTTTGTGACCCGGTGGAGGGCGAAGGCATCGATGATGACCTTAAGGCCAACAGACAGAGATTAAATACGGATGATTGTGCGCAATCTCCAGCCGGCATTAATGAAGAAGATGATTGTAGTTCCCTTCCCCACTTTCGCAGATCTGCATGATATGGGGATGCAAATAGAGGATGCGATGAAGCAGGGTCTGTTTGACCAAGATCGGGATCAACCCCGGAGAACATTTAACCGGAATACCAATGCAGGCCCGAGTGGCTCTTCCAATACAAGAACTTCAGAGGTCGGAATGGTCACCACCAATCCCCCTCCCCAACCAAGGTCCGCAGCGGCCACACCTTTTTCTGATGCCTCTGGGAGCAGTAACCAAGCTTCAAGGTACCAACCCAGGGGTCAACGAACCTTCTCTCCACTACATATGTCTTTATCCAAAGTCCTCGGAGTTCTAGTCAGAAAGGGGCACCTGAAACCCCTGGAACCGAGGCCCCCACCAAATCCACTCCCTCCTTCCCATAACCCAGCCAAATATTGCCAATACCACCAACAGCATGGTCATGACACCGACCAATGCTACAGGCTGCGTCATGAGATTCAAGATCTCATTGACAAAAACATCATTCTACCTCCCCAAGGACCCAACGTCACAAACAACCCACTCCCCAAACACAACCAAGATCCACCAAAAAGAGTCAACCTCATCCACACCGGGGTCGCTTCATATGATCCCAGTATCTATATCACTCCCTCCCACCTACCCAAGCCAGAGGTGATCCTCCCTGATAGCACGGACTTGTGCATGATGGACACCTCTACACCCCAACCTGAGCTAAAGGTGGTGACCACCGAGGATGGAACGGGGCAGGCTTTTGAGGAGAGCGAAACAGTTGAGTCTGGGGTGGAGCAAACTGAGAATTTAGCTGGCAGAGCTTATGATCCGAGTGGATATATCTTGTCAGTAAGTCAATCGAAGCTGAGTGCGGGGCTGTTGCCAGAGGCTGAATTGTGTATGATCCGGGGGGACAAACTTGAATCAGCAGGGGATGATCTGACAACGGTGGAAGAGGACTTCGCCGACCTCCAGTTTTTCAACGATCAGGAATCAGGGGATGCATCAGTCAACTGGTTTGAATACGAGGAGTCGGTAGAAGCCATTGGGTGGTTGGATGATCAGCCGGATGTTGTGGAGTTTCAGTCAGAACAACGCCCAGCAGGGGTAAAAGTACCATTTGTGGCCGGAAGGGCCGAAAATCAGATTGAATTGCCGGAGAGCGCCGGTACGAAGAATTTCGCTCAGGAACAAAACATTTTGAAAACCGCACAGTTGTTGTTGGAGGAACAAGGAAAAAGATGGGATTCTGAGAGAGCCCGAAAAGCAAAGAACCATGAGGAAATAGAGAGTGCTGTGGGCACGAAAATTGAACATGCTGTGAGCATGAGGAATGAAAATGCTGAGAGCACAAACAAGCCGGAACCAGACAGGTGCCTGCTAGATGCTGATGGAATGTGGTGGGAGGATGACGACTTGTATCTCGCCCACACAGACGAAGACTGGGCAGGTGGCCAACCAGACAGTACCTGGTACCTCGAAGAGGTGGACCATATGACGAGAAGTGGGCGGTATTTCAAGCCCCCACACCTTGATCAGCCCGAGGCATCAGGGAAAGATAAGGAGGCAGAGAAACAGAAAGAGAAGCAAGTTGAAGAAGAGGCTGTACTGAAGCAGCTAAAGAAAATACAAGCAGACATCTCCATTTGGGGACTGCTTATGGCTTCGAGGGTGCACCGGCAGGCTGTCTTATCTGCCATGGACAGAGCCAAACTTTCCATCGAAACTACGCCTGAACAGCTAGTTGGGCTAGTCTTTCCGGGAGGAGGTTCCCCGGCATTGACCTTTTCGGACAAGGAATTGCCACCTGAGGGCGTAGATCATAATAGACCCCTCTACATCTCTGTAGAATGTAGGGACAAATGGATTCCGGTGGTACTTGTTGATACCGGGTCCGCTATCAATGTCTGCCCGGCAAGAACGGCGTATGCAATTGGGTTAAAGCCTGCGGACTTCACACCGACTACTCAAGTAATTAGAGCCTACGACAATACAAGCAAGGATGTCCTGGGGACAGTAAAAATCCAAACCAAGATTGGGCCGGGACAACACGAAGTGGATTTTCATGTCTTGGAGGTCCCTGCATCTTTCAACATGCTTTTGGGGCGACCCTGGTTGCATCAGGTGAAGGCCGTCTCATCTACTCTACATCAAATGGTGAAGTACCCCTACGGAAAGGGAGTAGCCATTGTTTTTGGGAACTCATCAATCCATCCCCCTCCGGAGGTATCTACGCCAGTCCTTGAGATTGAACACGGCATGGAGGACATGTTCATATCGGGATTTACTTTGGCTGAGGCCCGGGTAGTACAGAATATCATGGCTGTGAATGAGGGTTTGTATGTCAGCGCTCAAGCCGTCTACCTCATGAATAAGCTACAGCATATCCCAGGGATGGGATTGGGAAGAAGCGGCAGGAAAGGAGTCGCAGCGTTGGCCGAAGTGCCACACAATCCACATACCTTTGGACTGGGTTATCTGCCCACCAAAGAAGACTGGGCGAGGAAAGGAAAGGAAATGGCCGGCAGGGCCAGGGCGAAGCAGGCTGGGAAGCCTTTTGATCTAATGCATAGGCCCATCTGGGGTACCCTGAACGGACGCTTTGTCCGGGAGGGGGAAGATTTTCCATTTTGTGGCTTCCCAGAGCCATGGTTAAACGCGGAGAGGAAGCGTGTACCAGGCTTCGAAATCTTCTTCGACCTGCAACTATCCGGGGATGACGTTGCCACAGAGCAGACAGACCCAACAACTGAGGCTGAGCAGAATAAGGCAGAGGAGCCTGAGGGCACTGAATTGGAAATGGGGGTAGCACTGGCAAGTCTCCTCTCTGATCCTCTGATCGACCAAGATTGCTTGGGGAATAACGCCGTGGTTTCCATGATTGGGAATGAAATGGCCGCGAGCCAACCAGCAGCTATTTTGGATGCATCAATCGCACCCTCCCTCACCTGGCAGTATGAGGAGGGATTCTTATCCAGCAGCACCGGGTCAGGTAGTGAGCCGGAGTCTGATTCCACCGAGTCCTGTGAGTCGGAATCAGATTCCAGCTCGACTGAGTCTGAGTCTGGTACTCCTGGGGGTGTAAACCCGGATGCCAAAGTCCTGTCCAGGTCGTCTTTTTCCTTTTCTTTTGAGTCTGTTGTAACAGAAGAATTGGACGATTTGGATGAACTTAATGAGAATGAGGTGAATGTGGTTTCCGAGTACTTTTCTGTGCCCCTAATTTATTGCTTAAATCAGGACTTTCAAAATTTTGATCAAAACGACGAGGACGAAGTTCCTCCGGTTTTACAACGACTAATTGAGCAAGAGCAAGAGAGGTTTGTTAAGCCCTTAATGGATGAAATCATTTTTGTGAATATTGGTACTGAGGAGGACCCGCGGCTGGTCCAGATCGGGTCCACGCTGTCTTCAGAGGAACGCGAGCGCTTAGTCGCTTTATTAAAAGATTTCAAAGATGTTTTCGCGTGGTCCTACGAAGACATGTTTGGGATCGATCCTGAGATTGTACAGCATCGGATCCCCCTTGACCCCGAGGCCCGACCTGTCAAACAGAAGCTCAGAAGGATCCGCCCGGATTGGGCTCTTAAGATCAAGGAAGAGGTCACCAAGCAAATTGACGCAGGCTTCCTGCTAGTCTCTGAATATCCGACTTGGTTGGCCAACATTGTTCCGGTGCCAAAGAAAGATGGCAAGATCCGGGTGTGCGTAGACTTTAGGGATTTGAACCGAGCCAGTCCGAAGGACGATTTTCCCCTACCGCACATCGATGAGTTAGTGGACTTCACAGCAGGGCATGCATTGCTCTCATTCATGGATGGCTTCTCGGGCTATAACCAGATAGTGATGGCGCCAGAGGACAGGGAGAAGACTGCATTCACCACCCCGTGGGGGACATATTGCTACCGGGTCATGCCGTTTGGGTTGAAAAATGCTGGGGCTACTTATCAACGGGCCGCGACCACAATATTACACGATATGATCCACAAAGAGGTTGAGGTGTACGTGGACGATATGATTGTCAAGTCTAAAGAAAGAGAGGGCCACTACACCGCCTTGCACAAGTTTTTCCAAAGGATCAGGGAATTCCGGTTGCGGCTAAACCCTCAGAAATGTACGTTTGGTGTTACAGCGGGAAAAATGCTGGGGTTTCTGATTACACAAAGGGGCATCGAGGTCGACCCTTCCAAACTCAAGGCCATCCTAGAAATGCCCCCACCAAGGACTGAAAAGGAGGTGCGCGGCTTTCTGGGTAAAGTGCAATTCATAAGACGGTTTATCTCAAAACTAACCTTGACTTGTGAACCACTTTTTGGTCTCCTGAAGAAAGGCAAGAAGTTCCAATGGGACGGCCGATGCCAAGCAGCGTTTGAACAGATTAAAGAATATCTACAGAACCCACCCGTGTTATCGCCAGCAGAACCAGGGAAACCGTTGATTTTGTACCTGTCAGTGACTGAAACCACAATGGGCTGCATGCTTGCACAAAAATCTGAAGATAGGGTGGAGAAAGCCATCTACTATTTGAGCAAGAAAATGCTGGAATATGAGACCCGATATACACCACTGGAAAAGGCTTGCTTAGCTCTGGTATGGGCTACCAGGAAGCTGCGGCACTACCTGTTAGCTCACTCTGTAATGTTGGTTTCACGTCTCGATCCCATCAAATATCTTTTCGAGAAACCAGCGCTTACGGGTAGGCTAGCTCGTTGGTTGCTGTTGCTCTCCGAATTTGATCTTACATATGTGACGCGCAAGTCAGTGAAAGGAAGAGCAGTGGCAGAGTTCCTTGCCGACCATCCGGTTGAGGGAGATGAAGCAGTTGAGTATCTATTCCCAGATGAAGCAATTCTGCATATCGACGAAGAAACTTGGACGATGTACTTTGACGGAGCGTCAAATCAACATGGGTATGGGATAGGAGTGTTGCTGATAGCACCCGACAACTCCCGTATCCCTCTAGCCTTCAAACTCCGGTTCAAAGTCTCAAACAATGAAGCAGAATATGAGGCGTGCATCGCTGGTTTAGAAGCAGCCCTGGAACTAGGGGCAAGACGGCTGGACGTCATTGGGGACTCGAATCTTGTTGTGTCTCAAGCTAAAGGAGACTGGAAAGTAAAAGAAGAAAATATGATAATGTATCACCAGACCTTGGACTTGCTGATTCCTCGGTTTGAGAAGTTAAGTTTCACTCATCTACTAAGAGAGAACAACAAGTTCGCAGATTCATTAGCAACTCTATCATCTATGATAGACATCCCGTGTGGAGTCCGAATGCGTCCAGTCATTATTGACCAGAAATTTGCACCTGCTTATGAGTCGATTGCAGCCATAGATGAAGTTCAGGACGAACACCCCTGGTACTACGATATCTGGAATTTCTTGGAGAAAGAAGCATACCCGCCAGGGGTAAATGCCAAAGACAAGAGGGCAATCAGAAGAATGTTGGTTCAGTTCATCATCTGTGGGGGTAAGCTGTATAGAAGAGGTCATCTGGGAATGCATAAACTGTGTGTTGATGCTGAAGAGTCCAAACGACTGATGGAAGCCATCCACGGGGGTGAATGTGGCGCACATATGAATGGGGTGATGTTGGCTAGGAAGATCCTTAGACAAGGTTATTACTGGTCTACCATGGAGGAGGATTGTATCGGTTTCGTCAGGCGATGCCACAAATGCCAGATTCATGCAAATCGTATGAACATTCCGCCGTCAAAGTTGTACAACATGACTTCACCATGGCCTTTTTCTGTCTGGGGAATTGATGTAATTGGAGCTGTTACGCCGAAGGGGTCGAACGGGCATGAGTTCATCCTCGTAGCGATAGACTATTTCACGAAGTGGGTTGAAGCCCAATCTTATGCAGTGTTGAAAGCTTCACACGTTGCAAAATTCATCAGAAACAACATTATCTGTCGCTATGGAGTCCCAAATGAAATAGTTTCTGACAATGGTTCCCACTTCAAGAAGGAGGTGATTGATTTGTTGGAGAAATACAATGTGGCTTTTCATAAGTCGTCTACTTACCGGCCACAAACCAACGGAGCAGTTGAGGCCGCCAACAAGAACATCAAGCGCATACTACAGAAGATGGTGGAAACCTATCGGGATTGGCCAGATAAGCTGCCGTTTGCTCTGTGGGGCTACAGGACTTCGATCAAAACTTCAACTGGGGCGACTCCGTACTCATTAGTCTATGGGATGGAGGCCGTCCTGCCTATTGAGATTGAAGTCCCGTCATTGAGAGTATTGGCCGAGTGCCAGATAGCCGAAGCGGATTGGCAGCAAAACAGATTTGAGGAACTCATGCTTTTCGATGAAAGAAGGTTGAAAGCACTGTACCACGTCCAAGGCTATCAACGCAGAATCGCCCGGGCTTTCAACAAGAAGGTTAAGTCCAGGAATCTGAAAGAAGGAGATTTAGTACTCAAGGACAACCGAGCTCCTATCCACGACCCAAGGGGCAAGTTCAGACCTAATTGGACTGGTCCTTACATCATCAAGTCAATCTGGTCAGGTGGAGCTGTGGTTCTGATGGATCTAGATGGCTTGGAGTTTTCCCAACCGATCAACATGGATAAGTTGAAGAAATACTATCCCTGAGAGGCTCGCTAGGCCAAAAACCCGAAAGGGCGACCTAGGCAAAACTCAGAGCACAAAAAATTTGAAATTATAAAAACTGAGCTCGCAAGGTTGAAAACCCGCAAAGGGCGGCCTTGGCAAAAGTTAGAGCGCAAAAGGAGAGCAAAAATACTCGAGCGAACCTGAGCCTGAACTACGTAAGGCTTGATTCCCATCTTTGGGATACGTAGGCAGCTTCATCTTGAAGTTCAGTCATAATCTTTTCCCCGATCAACTTTGTCCATTCTGATCATCTCAGTCATCTCTATTCATCAGTATTTATTGTGATCTCCGGTACAGTGCTATTCAAACTAGGGGCAACTTTCCGTTGCTACGATTGCCAAGGCACTTTTCAAACTAGGGGCAACTTTCCAGTTGCTAGGATCCGGGATTGTGCATCTCAGTGACAGATCTCAGGCGTGTCCAGTTCTGATCCATATCGAAAATAGTTTTGAAAAGTTTTAATAAAAGTTGACTTTGTTCAAATTAAACTTTTCACAACTAAGACCATTTTTGGACCAAAGCGGAAAATTTTCAGTACCACAACCTTCAATTTCATTGATTTCAAAACACAGTTCTCTCGCTCTTGCACACAATTGAAGTTGCTTTTTATTACATTCATAACGAAAACTTGAAAGTACTAATAAAGCAATAAATCTGGGGCACAGTCCAGTCAGGTGTCCCTGCGCCCCTTCCCAGAGCTAGTTGAAGCCTCTGATGCCAACTTGGGCCCAACTTGTGCTTCTTCGTTGAGCCAATCCCAGCACTCATCAGACAAAGTGCAACTGAAGACAGGGGCAGGGGCCAGAAGCTCTCTAACTCTCCATGCTGCGGTGTGTCGAGCCAGCTGTGCGCCTCGAACTGGGAGTGTAGCTGGATACTCTATCCCCTCCGGAGGGCAAGTCTGATCATGGCCGAACTGGTGCAGAATACGGAATGGGAAGTAAAATACACAGTGAGTCAAACCGATCAGTCGAATCCCAACCTGCCAGGACACGCTATAGCTCATTGCCGGGAGATTGAGCCAGGGGCAGCGCCATGCAATGCGATCTGCTGATAAATTGCACTTCCATTCAAACCACCAGCTCCCATCAGGAGCATTGACTAGGTGTTGCCGAAAGAAGTAGCTGCGGGCTGAATAAGCAGGGCAAGAGTCCACAACTTGCAACTTATCCATCAACCATATCTAGGGAGGGATGAAAAATGAGAGATTAAAAGAATAGAGAGATGTGCGATGAGAGAAAAGTGAGATAGGGGTTTTGTGAGAAAAATCGAGCCCGAGGGCCGAGTGATGTGAGTGAACATACATGTGAGCTTGAATGGGAAACATTACCTGTAGCAGTAGTGGACTCCCTGCAAATCTGGTTGTCTCCCGGCAGTAGAAGGCATCCAGGCCTATCAATTTTGGATACATTCCATTATCCAGATAGTCCATCCGAAGTACATCGTGCTATATTTTTGCTTATCGAGTTGTTGTTTTTGCTTATTGAGTTGTAAGTTTTGTCGAGCTGTCGCATTTTGTGTTTTGAGTTGTTACTTTTTGCTTACACAATTTTGTTAAGTCTTGTCGATTGAGTCGTTAACATTATTGTACTTTGTTTATCGAGTTGTAAACTTGCTAAGGTTCTGTTTTATTTCTTAGTGAGTCGTTTTGTTTTGCTTTGTTGCGTCAGTTCACTACCTGACCCGGTAAATACATGAGGCACATTTCCTTTCAATTCCATTTTGTGCGAAATAATGCGATGCGATGCTAAGAATTTCAAATACCAACATCTTTTCAAAAGTTGTTTCATTTCATCATGTTTTACAACAGAATAAAGGTACAAGTTTCACAAAAATAAAACTGCCTAACAATGTGCAAAGTGCTACAAACTACTAGCCAAAAAGTAAAATAAAGCAGGGAATAACATCAGTGCCCTCGGGAGCGGGAATGGGGAGGCCCTCTCATCCTCTTCTGCGGGATAATCTCTACATCATCATCACCATCTGGATCGGAGCTGTCGTCCTCCGGATCCCCCTCAGGCTCGTCTCCACTCCCGGAACCAAGACCGGAGCCTCCCTCTCCAGGAGATGTGTCTGACACATGATCTGCGACCTCCTCCTCGTCATCCTCAACAATGGGTGCCCTGCGTCTGCGAGACGACCCTCCTCCTCGAGCTCCTCGGTGAGGCCGAGATGACCCAACTCCTCGAGGCCCGGTACCTCTACCTCTCTGAAAAGGCCCGGGAGGCCCACCTTGTGTCGGAGCATAGACTGGAGGCATCTGAAAATGCAAAGTGCAATACATCAGTTCAAACATAAAAAGCAGGTGCAAGTACAGTATGGGAGCGGGGTGTGTGCCAGATGTGTTCTACACAGCCTATCAGTGCAATGGAATGTTTAAAGCCAGAGCGTTAACAGAAATATGATAAATGCAAGAAAGATGAAGGGTACCTGGAAGCCCATGATGGACATCTGTGCCTCTCTGCGCAGGACCATCCCCTCGAGTGAGGCCACCACTCCGAGCATCTGATCTATGTAATCCCGAGGTGGCTGCAGATACAAGCTCGATTCATCAATTAACAAGCAACTGTCAAAATGTCTGTGTGACAAATGAAGAATGGTAGAACATACCGGTGGTGAGTCAGGATCACTGACGTATCTGTGACCAGGCGTCGGAGGCTCCATAGGGATCGAAATCGGGGAGGTAGCCCCATACTGCCAACACGTCAACTCAGTCGGCATCTCTGGCCATCCAAGGTGATCAAGAGTCGGAGGGATCGGAGGAATCAAACTGCCTCTACCCCTAGATGTGCCAGCCCTGCTAGAAGAAGGGATGTCTGTAGCACGAGCGCGACTCGAAGATGGTGCGCCCGCGGACCTCCGTGGTGGAGCCCGTACTCCCGTCAAGGGGGGCATCAAATATATACGGCGGTAGGTGGCGTAGCTCCCCTCAAGGAGATGTATCAAAGCATCACTGCCCTGCATAGCACTGCTGACCTCCTCAGGAGATAATCTATCAGCAGTCCGCATGGTGTCTGGAGGCACAGCAGGAGGGTCCTGAGAATTCCCCCCCCATAGCTGGCGCTGGAAGCGTTCCCCCAGGAACCAAACTCTACCCACTGGTCCCTCGAGCAGGAACCTATACTGGGAACTAGTCGACCCTCCGGGGTACTGATCCTCGAGGTCATCGCCGAAGATTGCCCAAGGCTGCCAAGTGATCTGCGGATAACCAGTGCATAAGTCAATCAGAAATCAGAACATACAAAGCAGATCAAAGATGAAAATGGAAAAAGAACTGAGAGTTCTAAAATACCTCTGTCGCTCGAACAGTGTCGAAGTACTGCCGCAGAGAGAAGAGAGTCTCTCGAGGCCTCGGCAAGTGCTCGCCCTCAAACATCAATGAATACGGGGTCATAGGAGGTCCTGTCACCTCCATCTCCGGGGCTAATGTGGGAAAATATGCATATACCCATAGCTGAGAAAAGCAGTGCGGGATGTGAATACAAGGTGCTAAAGGCAGAATACAGAGTGCAAAGTGCGCCGTGTGTGCAGTGAACAAGTAATGAGAAGCAAAAATGTAAATCAAAAGGACAGAATGTACCTCCCAGGTTCTCCAGTAGCCGCCGAGTAAATCTCCCCGTCCGCGAGAGACTGCGCTCATGTAACAGTACAGGGTAGCCAGGCTAGCGCCGCCCCAATCATACTGGCTGACCTGTGATAGGTCTACCAAAGCACTCAGGAGATATAATCCTACCATGTTCCCTCTATCAGCGAACAAGGTGGTGCCGAGGAGATACATGAGAAAACCGCGGGCATACTGCTCCGCCTCCTCAGGAGTACCGGGCTCCATCTGTGGCCGCCGGAAGTGCAAAGCAAACCAGGAGTATCGGACTCTCCCCGAACCCCTGTCTACAGGCGGGTGTGTCCCCAATAGGTACATCCAAGCAGCCTCCCACTGGCCCATATCCTTGTCATAGGGAATGGGTACACCGCCTACGTCTAGGCCGGTGAGTATAGCGAAGTCCAGTGGGGTCATGGTCATATCCCCGGCTGCAGAAAAATGGAAAGAATTGGTGGTGTCCCACCATCTCTCCGCTAGAGCAGCAAAAAGAGTCCTACTGATGAGGCAATGAGATAACCCTCTGCAGAATGGCCCGAATCCTGCAAAGTCAACCAAGCCCCGGACAGCTTCCGGAAGCTCAAGATACCACTCCCTCGCGGTGACGGAGCCATACCCTCGCACTGTGCGAGAGTGAACCTGCATTTAGAATAAATGCGTAGATCAGCAAATGAAGTGAAAATGAGTTGTGTACAAATGAAGTGAAAATGAGTTGTGTGCAAATGAAGTGTTCTGGGCTGCGTGTTCAAATTTCAGCTAAATCAGGGGACTGTGTGTTCTACTCAACATCAGTGAGCTGTGTGTTCGCTTCAAGTTTGGGACTGTGTGTTCTACTCAACATCAGTGGGCTGTGTGTTCGCTTCAAATTGGGACTGTGTGTTCTACTCAACATCAGTGGGCTGTGTGTTCGCTTCAAATTGGGACTGTGTGTTCGCTTCAATCAGTGGGCTGTGTGTTCGCTTCAAGTTCGGGACTGTGTGTTCTACTCAACATCAGTGGGCTGTGTGTTCGCTTCGAATTGGGACTGTGTGTTCTACTCAACATCAGTGGGCTGTGTGTTCGCTTCAAATTGGGACTGTGTGTTCGCTTCAATCAGTGGGCTGTGTGTTCGCTTCAAAAGTTTGGGACTGTGTGTTCTACTTTCATCAGTGGGCTGTGCGTTCGCTTCAGATTGGGACCGTGTGTTCTACTCAACATCAGTGAGCTGTGTGTTCGCTTCAAGTTTGGGACTGTGTGTTCTACTTTCATCAGTGGGCTGTGTGTTCGCTTCAAGTTTGGGACTGTGTGTTCTACTTTCATCAGTGGACTGTGCGTTCGCTTCAAATTGGGACTGTGTGTTCTACTCAATCAGTGGGCTGTGTGTTCGCTTCAAATTGGGACTGTGTGTTCTACTCAACATCAGTGGGCTGTGTGTTCGCTTCAAATTGGAACTGTGTGTTCGCTTCAACCAGTGGGCTGTGTGTTCGCTTCAAAAGTTTGGGACTGTGTGTTCTACTCAATCAGTGGGCTGTGTGTTCGCTTCAAAAGTTTGGGACTGTGTGTTCACTTCAAAAGTTTGGGACTGTGTGTTCTACTTTCAATCAGTGGGCTGTGTGTTCGCTTCGAATCTGGGCTGTGTGTTCAGTGCATCAAAGTTTAGGGCTGTGTGTTCTACTTTCAAATCTGGGCTGCGTGTTCAGAAAATCTGAGTTTTGGGACTATGTGTTCTACTCTTAGTCAGTATGTGCCGTATGCTCATTTTCAACTTCGGGCTGTTTCTCCGGTGAATCAATGTTTGAGCCGTGTGTTCAATTGCTAATTAATGTGCACTGAGCGTTCTCAATTATTCAATGTGCCAGGTGTTCATGAAATTCAAGCGGCTTAGTCACATGCTCGGGATGCAAGTACTATGTCGTAAGCTAAACTGTGTGTCTAAAGCATGGCAAAGTATGAAATGCACGAGGAATACAGAGACTAAAGTAAAATACCTCTGCATCATAAGAGAGGTGCTGCTCTGGCTCTCGTAGGAGAAGATCCCCTGGTACTTGGTCGTTAAACTCAGTGAAATGACGAAAAGTGGCCCGCGGAAGCCTATGAACCGCTGGGGCATATCGATCGGGAATGAAAGGGCGAACTCTCGGAGGCAATGTCATGAGATCAAAATCATCCCCGGCACCTGGAAGACCTCCACCGAATGGGAAATGACCCGCCATTGCAAGAAATCTGCAAAGAGGAGCAAAAATGAGCAAAATGGGCTAAAATTAGAAAAGGTCAACAAAAGTCAACTCTCGGGAAATGAAAAGTCAACAAAAGTCAACCCCCGGGAAAATTTTCCAAATATTGAAACAAAATTACCTCAAGTGGTGAAAATGAGAAGAGAAGCCCCAAAGTCGAAATTTAGTCGCTTCAAAGTGTTTAAATCTGAAAGATTTCGCAAAAACAACTTGCGTGGGAGGCCGAGGGACGCGTATAAAATGCAGATCTGAGAGAGAAAATGGCTTAGAGAGCAAGAGGAGAGAATTCCACACTTGGAGGAGTGATTTCGGATGGCATTGGAGGTGTGTATATATAGAAAATGCCAAAATGACCATTTTGCCCCTGCTTTTGGCAGGTGGCCGGCCGGCCACCTAACCTGGCTGGCCGGCCATATCCTTTTTCTCCCCTGGCCGATGGCCTCTCCAAGGGCAACCACCTGGCCGACCATGCTCCCCACCCCCTTCCCTACCTCTCTGCAAATTTTGAGGAAAATCGGAGTTCCCGGGACCTGAAAAAGTTGAAGAAAAGTGCACTTTCTGGCGCCGAATTGCTCCGCCGGAACTTTGATTGCAATTATTGACATGTGTCTCGTCATTATTCATCAAAATCAGAGTGTATCCTTTTTAAACATGTTGTGACCTCTCCGGGAGGTGAATCAGAGGCCGCGATTGAGTTGCCGTCGCCGAAATGCGCGTTTTCCGGTTCATCATTTCATGTCAAATGGGCATCCTGATTTATGTTCGTTTTGCTTCATTCGGCTCATAATTCGCATTCTCATGAATGTTTTGCATTGTCATGCATGATTTCTTGGTGTACAATACTTCTACGCTTGAACATGCATTGCCACACATTATCTTCTCTCGCGTTATGTTGCATTTGTTCACCTACACTGTGTGTGTCAGACTTTTCGAATCACAGGAATCGCATTGAATATATGTTGTTAGCATATTGTTCTTGTTGAATTTCTCTCTTTTGCAGGCACGATATTGTATGTACGGTTCATTTGAGGCTGGTGCGACCAGACGAATCGCGCAGGTATCGTATCTTCTTCGTGTGAGACGCGACGAGAATTGAATGATTCTCCGCATTCCTAACTGCATGAAATGTAGTTGTTTGCTTTGCATTCTTGCTTAAAACTGTTGCATCTATTTGTCAATACCTGCTTCATTACAGCTTGTTGCACTTGCATGATCGCTTGGCTCCGCGCCTATCATTTGCATCTTGCCCCTGCCTGCGGGCCCGCCTGCGGGCACACATTCTCTGTTTATCTCGTATGATTGTCTAAGTCTTCGGCCTTGTCAAAAATGGGTCGTCTCTGGGCTTTGACATTCACTCCCGTCATTGTTATGACTTCCGAGTTCTGTCAAAGAGGGGCAACTGTAGACACCCCATTTTTGACCGACCTTAAGACTCAGACGTCACCAGTTGAGCGCTCGGTGATGTTGCATACTGTGCTCGTTCAGAAGTCTCAGAGTTGCGGCCGTGCGCCCTGCCTCCGGACTTCCGAACCCTCTTCTGTGCCTTGTCTCGGTTTGCGAACCAGACTCGGTTTTCTCTGTTTTCTTTCTTGAGGGAAGGGAGTGGTCCCGTAGACTATCTCCCGGTGGCCGTGAGCTACGTTTCGTGGCCGTAGGCCATTTTGCCCATTTCGGAGCCCAGTTCCCGGTTTTCGGAGCCGTTAGGCCGTGTGCCTCGGCTCGGGACCGCCCAACCATCTCCGAGTTCTCCGGTTTTTGGCGGAGACCTCTGTTTTAATGTTTCGAGGAACACTGGGGCCCCTGATGCCCACTTCGTGGCCGTATGCCACTTTCGGTGTTCGTAGCCGGTTTTCGGGACCCCGAACTGCGTGATTTGGGCCCCGAGCATTCATTTTGTATCAGTTTTCTCTGATTTTTGGCAGGAACCTCTGTTTTGTCATTCCAAGGGACACTGGAGTCACAGATACCCACTTCGCTGCTGAACACCACTTCCGGCACCTGCAGCCCATTTTCGGGATCCCGAATTGCTCGGTTTTGGCTCCGAGTGTTCATTTCTCATTAGTTTTTGTTCAAACTTGGCAGGTACCTCTGTTTCAACATCAGGAAGATCACTGGGGGGTGAGAAGCCAGAAATTATCCCAGATAACCAGTTTCGCTCCTCCGGAGCCCGTTTTTCTCACTTCCGGGCCAATGTTGAACACCCTAGGGGCATTTTCTTCCAACCAAAGCTACATATCTGTGATGAGGGCATCTAGGAGGACCCTAAGGGTTGGTGGTCGGCCAGAAATTCAGGGTTTCATTTTTGGGCCTCTCCTTCAAGCTCTATGTTGTGGCTCCTGCTTCAGTGTTGCCAATTTCCGACCTTGGGACCTTGTTCTACACATCTTGGAGGACACAAAAAGTTGGTGGTCGGCCAGCAATTGTTGGTTTCATTTTTGGGCCTCTCCTTCTAGCTCTATGTTGTGACTTCTGCTTCAGCGTTGCCAGATTCCAACCCTGGGACCTTATTCTACACACTTGGGAGGACACTCTTGCATGGTGGTCGGCCAGAAAATCTTCACTTCAATTTTGTGACATGGCCGGCCGGCCAGGAGGGGTAGCTGGCCGACCAGGTGGGGTGGCCGGCCGGCCACCTCCCACAAATTTACCTGGCCGGCCAGCTTCCTGCTTTCCAGCCTGTCCCAGCTGTCCGGATATCTTCCAACATATCCCGGGGCATCCGGGGGATATTTCGGGAGGGAAAGATTGGATGCTTTCCCTCCCCTTTTACACCCTATTTCTTGTCTATTTGAAGGGCCCTCCTTCCCCTTTGCTGAGGTGAGAAAAAATTGCTTCAAGAGCTCCATAGCAAAAAACCTAATTTTCATAGCCAAAAGTTCCAAAATTTCTTCAAGTGTTGCTTGATTCCTTCACCAACACCTAGCTTCACCATTCCGACTTCGATTCCAGCAGCTAGGAAGTGAATTTCAGAGGTTGAGAAGCTACAAATCAAAGCCAAGAAGCAAAGAAAGACAAGTCTTCAAGGGTAGGTATTCAAAACCAACTTTTAGGGCTTTTTCTTGATCTTTTTTTATACTCTAATTGGTTGAGAATTGGGGCTCCGACCCCTACTGCTTTTGTGCTTGTTTTGAGCCCCTCTACAACTTTGTAGAAGGGCTCAACTTCATTTGATGCTTCTATGATATACTTGTTTCAATACCTAGCTTTTATGCCATTATCTTGCATGCTAGTTTTGGCTTGCTTGTGCTTGTTTTTAGGGGTCCAACCCCTACTGCTTTCTTGCTTGTTTTGAGCCCCTCTACAACATTGTAGAGAGGCTCAATTTCATTTGGCCATTATATCCACCACTTCCTTCAAATTCCGTCAAGTGTGCCCATTTTTGTACACAACTTTTGACCTATTTCTATTTGTTTTTGGGACTTCGACCCATACTGAATTTGGTCTTATTTTGACCCCCTTTACACATTTCATGAAGAAAATTTTGTCATTTGGTGCTTGTTTTGCATGACTCTTGTTATAGCCTCTTTTGAGCTTCATTTTTGCATGGAATTGTTAGCATGATTTTATTCTGATTTTGAGGATGTCATCTTCTGAAATTGTGCTTATTTTTAGCTCATCTTCAATGTTGTAGAAGAAAGTTTGTCCATTTGGGGTTTGCATATATCACTTGTCTCAATACCCCTCTTTTGGCCACTAACTTTGCATGCTTTGGTTGATCTATCTATGCTTGCATTTAGGCCATGTTTATTACTGAAAAAATGCCATTTTTGGGACTGTCTTGCTACTGTTCTTTCTGTCATGATCATATTTTGCATGTATAGCATGGCTATAGGCCATTTCGGGGCTTAATTTCGCATTTTCGGGATGAATGCATGCTTCGGGTGTCATTTCGAATTGTTTCGGGGCTGTTTCCCCCTTTATTTAGGTGCTGAAATATGATTTGCATGCTTGCATATCATTTCCCATGTCATCTCATGCCTTAATGCATTGCCTCGGTTTGCGTGCCCGTGTGCGCGCATTTCGAGGCAGCCTCGTTTTATCCGCCGGCGGCCTATGTGAGTGTGGTTGAGGCCCTCTCATGTTGGCGTAAGCCCAATTTGCATTTTCATGCTTGTATGCCATTGCCTCGGTTTGTGTGCCCGTGTGCACGCATTTCGAGGCACTTTATTTTTATCATTACGGCAGCTTATGTGAGTGCGGCTGAGGTCCTCTCATGTTGGCGTAAGCCCAATTTGCATTCCGTATGCCATTTCATTTCATTTCATCATCGTCTCAGTTTGCGTACCTGTGTGCACGCATTTCGAGGCACTTCGGTTTTATCCGATTTGCATTTTAGCATCGCCTCGGTTTGCGTGGCCATGTGCACGTACTTCGAGGCAATTCGGTTTTATCCGATTTGTATTTTAGCATCTCCGCCTCGGTATGCGTGCCCGTGTGCACGCATTTCGAGGCACTTCGGTTTTATCCGATTTGCACTTCATATCATCGCCTCGGTTTGCGTGCCTGTGTGCACGCATTTCGAGGCACTCTGTTTTATCCGATTGGCATTGCGTATGCCTCTGCCTCGGTTTGCGTGCCTGTGTGCACGCATTTCGAGGCACTCTGTTTTATCCGATTGGCATTGCGTATGCCTCCGCCTCGGTTTGCGTGCCCGTGTGCACGCATTTCGAGGCACTCTATTTTATCCGCTTGGCATTGCGTATGCCTCTGCCTTGGTTTGCGTACCCGTGTGCACGCATTTCGAGACATTCTGTTTTATCCGGTTTGCATTGCGTATGCCTCTGCCTCGGTTTGCGTGCCCGCGTGCACGCATTTCGAGGCACTCTGTTTTATCCGATTTGCATTTCATCATTGCCTCGGTTTGCGTGCCAGTGGGCACGCATTTCGAGGCACCTCATTCTTATCATTCCGGCATCCCGTGTGAGTGTGGCTGAGGCCCTCTCATATTGGTGTAAGCCCATCATTGCATTTCGTGCCTTTATGTCATCGCCTCGGTTTGCGTGCCAGTGGGCACGCATTTCGAGGCATCTCATTTTCATAGCATTGCGCATGCTAGGATTGTATGTCAGTTGCATTTCATGCATATCATGCATATTGCACGGGAAACGAGGCGCGTTTCGTACTCCGAGTGACGGAACGGGTCTCAATTCCCAAGTCACCGACACTCCGGATTACCCATGATGGAGTTAGGTTTTGTTGTAGCATTCATCTGCATTCATCCCATATTGAGTCGTGCAATTCGGTTCCTCGGCCATCATGCATCGATATGCGTGATTGGTGGCACGAGGATCGAGGCATGCATATATTTGTGAAATACACTGCTGTGCCCTTTTCCTGCTCTCTGTTGCAGCAAAATCCAGAGTCAACAGCTTTTCAGAATCCGGCGCGCATTTCGAGGAATACTGCAAACAGAGGCTAATCAGGGCATCCCAGTGGATTTCCGCGCCAGGCAGCCCGGCATACATCATCCATCAGAAGCGAGGCAGTCCCTGGCTTGTATGCCAGTTTTACTTTTTTTGTAATTAATTTGTCAATTAATTAGAAATTTGTATATTTATTCCGGACTGTATTATTCTTTTATTCGGACTGTATTATTTATTCGGACCCTCTGCGCGAGGGCATAATTGTAATAAGGGTGTGTGAGTGTGATGTATGTCTTCCAACCCCCATTTCTTTCTCCCTTTTATTTACCTGCTTACGATGGTTAGATATAAGGCATATTTCAATTAGCATAACAGTATGACAGCATGTTTGCATCATTCATCTGTTTTGCATGCACCGGGCTCGGCGCATCATACAAACTGCATTTGTATTTCAATTCCAAATTGAATACCTGTTAGCTGTAGCATTCCATATGCCATATTTAGACTAGCCGAGCCTGCTATAGTTTGCATTTTTGCATGCGTTGCATTAGGCATTTCAGCATATTTAGGATCATACATGATTTCTAATGTAGTTTCTGTTTTGGCTTGGAGTACTCGGTGAGTTTTATGCTTTAGCATCCTTGCATGTGTGTGAGTGACTGCCATGATAGCATGCTTACCATGAGGCTATATGCTTATGTGATATAACTGCCTTGAATGCCTGTGGGTGGAGGTTGAGTTATCTGAATTGGAGCAATTCATCAATTGTTTGTTAAGCCCACTAGATTGTGGCAAAATCTGTATTTTAAGCCTACCTGCGGGTAGCAAACCATCTTTCACAAACAAACATGAAATGTTTAGTTCCAATTCAGACGGCCCAGTCTATACTTGTTTGCTGCGAGCATCACATGGTAACCTAGGCTAATAACCGGAATAAGGACTCACAATGTTTTCAAAAACAGATATCATGATTAGTAGAGGCCGGTCTTTGACCGGGCGAGAGGGGGTGCTCACGATGTGACCTTCCCTAATCGTACCCAAGTTCCCGAGCCAACTTTGGTGATGACGGACACGTGGCCTTTTGGCACCGAGTCAGGGTTTCCTAAATTTCCCATTTTAAAATATTTAGGTGGCGACTCTGTTATCTGGCAAAGCAGTCCATGTTTGGCACTTCTTTCAAAAAATCTGTTTTCTCAAAACGATTTGCCGGATTTGGACTCTTTGGTTCAAGATTAAGAACCGCAACAAAAATCGAGTCCGAACTGTAGCGAGGTCCCCCGCGGGCGTTGTTACAGTTTCTGGCGACTCTGCTGGGGAGTTAGAGAACTTGACTCGAACTCATGATATCTGTTTTTGACTACACTTGTGTGTTTCTTTGCATTGCATTTGCATGGTGCGCCTAGGACACCGTGTTTGCCATATGCCATTCCCGAACGATTTGCCGGAGGCTTGTCTTGTCAAGTCATGTCCGTAAGGCTGATCGGCTCTGGGCTCTGACAGCATGGGAACACAAACCCCGGTTTTACCGGGGCACCCTTTTTGACCATTCGACCTAGTGCATATTCGGATCCATAGTGACCATTCCAAACTAGGACAGGTTGCTTACCCGTTTATAGGTTGTTTGAAGCCGCTGCGTGCGTAGTGAACCCCTAGTTCCTGACGAAATAGGACAGGGAAACCCTCCCCCAACATAGGGATGTTTTGGCTCTCACTTATCTGTTATGTGCTTGTTAGAGTGTGCCTCTACAGGGAATGCATGTATCAGTATGAGTTTGGGCATCAGGCCTGCGGGCATCAGTTTTTGAATTTGGGAATCAGGCCTGCGGGCATTATCCAGTATTTGGGAATCAGTTGTCCGCGGATATCAGATTCAGTTTATCAGAACAGTGATACAGGAATATTGACCAGTATTTGAGGACAGTGTATAGCCAGCTTACCAACTGTGTGTTGTTGTATACCCGACTGTGTGTGGTGTATTCAATTTAAGCCGTTATGCTGCCCGTTTTATTTCTGGTTATTTATTTCTTTTTCGCTTTATTTATCTTTTTGCTAGGACAGTTTGTAGCACAATTGCTTCCGAACCCGTCGATACCCCCCAAGCAATCTGGACACGAGGTCGCCGACTCAACCGATCCGAGGATCTAGTTGACGGACATCCAGTGTTTCACTCACTACCCCCTGTTATCAGAAGGAGGCCGAGAAGGCACAGTATATCAGAGCACAGATCACCAGAACAGCAGTCTACTATAGTGTCAGATAGTCGGGTTGAGCTTCCTGTTTCTGCTATAGAGATACGCCTGCCGGTTCTTCAAATGGAACAACAGAATACAGCTATGGAGGCGATGATGCGCCAGATGACTGAAAGCATGAAGCAAATGCAAGATGATGCTATCCGCCAGGCGGAATTTTCAAAAAATCTGTTTTCTCAAAACGATTTGCCGGATTTGGACTCTTTGGTTCAAGATTAAGAACCGCAACAAAAATCGAGTCCGAACTGTAGCGAGGTCCCCCGCGGGCGTTGTTACACACAGGGCCTTAACTCCATTCACGACATTGAAGATGGGTCTGCCGAGGTTGCCGTAAGGCTCTCAGTCGAGGGTACCAATGCTGGCGGTGGCACTGTTTCCAAACCTGCTAAAGTCAACACAGTCGCCATAGCCAACCCTTTTGCCAAGGCCAACCTACAAATAGCCAGCCCAGCCCGAGCTTAGGGTAGATTTCCCCCCCCTCCATATGAGCCTAACCAGCGCATTCAAAGTCCTGATGGAAAGAGGGCATCTCAAACCCCTTAATCCTCAACCTTTGCCAAATCCACTCCTTGCCAGACATAACCCCAGCAAATACTGTATATATCATCAACAGCGCGGCCATGGCACCGATGGTTGCTACCGCCTTCGTCATGAGATCCAGAATCTCATTGACAACCGGACAATAGTTCCACCTCAAAACACCAAGGACCAAGTACCTCATCCACATCTCAACCTCAGCCATACACTGCCACCCACCCACAACCCCAGTCTATACACCCCGACCCATATACTCAAACCCGAGATGTTTATCCCGGAAAGCATGGGCTTAAGCACGATGGATGCACTTGAACCCCAATCATCTCAAACCCGTGAACTCACTACTTCTGAGCTGGGAAGCATGATTGAAGATCTTCAGAGAACAGTGGCAGATTTAACCTTTGGAGTTTTGGCGCCATCATCAACCACATCGCCTACCAGGGAGTTCATGTCAAAACGCTCACCAATCTTAGGGCGGGCTGCATTTGAAGAAGGCCGATCCCTTGACCAAGTAGAGGCGAGTGGTAAGAACAAGGTGGGGGCGGGCATTGGTCCCCATGAACACCTTCAGTGGGCTGTGGAGGCTTTGAAAGCCGAGGGACTGAACAAACAACAAGTGCTCGCAGTTGTTGCAAAAGCTGTGGATGACACTTTCGCTACTCAAGTTGGGGGCAGTTTGAATCAAGGGGCAAGCCGGGAGAAGGGCCGTTGTACCAAGAATATTCCTTTCAGCTCTAATCCCGTGCTTGGAAGAGATCAGCAAACCCAGTCAGCACCTGCCAATCCCTTTACTGGTGCGCCCAGCAAAAATCCACAAACCTCTAAGTATCTACCCCGAGGACAGAGGGTCTTCCATGCCCTCTATATGCCTTTGTCCAAGGCTCTCCAAATCCTTGTTGAACAAGGCCATCTCAAACCCCTTGAGTCTCGGCCTCTCCCGAACCCTCTTCCGGCTACGCATGATGCTATCCAGTATTGTGCTTTCCATCAACAAACCAGTCATGACACCGACAGTTGCGTCCGTCTCCGCCACGAGATACAAAATTTGATTGACAACGGGGTCATCCCCGCACCAGCTTTGCAAAGTCTATCGGCACTGGATCGGTGAACTTGGGGGATAATGTGACCATGTGATCGGGGGATGAACCACCTGCGGATGGCACTCGATTTACTCCAGATATGGCGTATGGCACGCACTGTTTTGAGCATTTGTGAATGCTGGTTTTTGTGCTTTCTGACTTGGGTATTGAGTCAGTCTTGTTGTTTTGTTTTGAGTCAGTCTTTTTGTTTTGGGTCTGTCTTGTTGTATCGAGTTAGTCCTGTTGTATAGGAGTCGGGTGATGCCGAGGGTGTTACCTCGGACGTCACCATTTTGTTTTGTGTTTGTCTTTTCCTTTTGTTTTGAGTCTATTTCTGCCAGGGAGCCAGTAATGCCAACAGATTTGAATGAACAGCAGTGATTTTCACATTTTTGTGCTCGCTTCTACCTTGTGCCAGCTGTGCTAGAAGTTCTGAATGAAATGGCAGTGCATTCCACCTGCTCTCTTGTGCCTTGAAATTATTATAACGACCTAAGTTTTTTCAAAACCTTTTGAACACTGCGATGAAAACGAGGAGGAAGGAATTCCTCGGGATTTGCAAAACTTTGACCAAATGAGAGAAAGAGAGGCATGCTAAGCCTTTTAATGAATGAAATCGTGCTTGTTAGCGTGAGTACTGAGAAGGACCCTGGCTTGACCCAGACTGGTTCCACACTACCTTCAGCGCGAGCAATTTGTCGCCTTCTTAAAAACTTTCAAAAAGAAAATGTTTTGCGCGGTCTTGCGAAGACCTGTGTGGAATCGCTCTTGAGATTGTACAGCTTAGGATCGCTCTCCGCCTCGAGACTTGAGCCCTTGCTTTCAAACCTCGACCTTGGATTCAGAGGGTTCAAACGGTCAACCGCGATATGAGGCCTATGTGGCCAGATTTGAAACAGCCCTCGAACAAGAGGCACCAAAGTCAGATCAAGAAAGATCAGACCTCATCAGAAGAAGCTTGCGAAGCTAGAACAGAAGCACCCCTCGAACTAGGGGCGAAAATGTCCGATGTGCTCGAAGAGCCGAAGATGGATCCTTCTGCAAATCGATACAACAGCCACTCTCTTGGATACGGATGGCTTCGAGATCCTAAAATCATTTAGCATGGACTTGTTACACTTTTACCCTTTGAGAGGCTCGCTGGGCCGAAAACCCGGAAGGGCGACCCAGGCAAAAGTTAGAGCAAGAAAAGATATATACAAAAAGCAAAAAAAATGAAGAAAAGAGGAAAAAGAAGAAAAGCAAAAAAAGGAAAAAAAAAAAGAAGAAAAGAGAAAAAAAAAAGGGAAAAAAAGAGATGAAAAGAATTGAAAAGAAAAGAAAGACAGAAGCTCGCAAGGTCGAAAACCCGCGACGGGCGCCTTGGCAAAAGTTAGAGCCTAAAAAGGAGAGGTTAATACCCGAGTGTACCTTAACCCCGAACTACGTAAGGCTTGATTCCTATCTTTGGGATACGTAGGCAACTTCGTTCTGAAGTCCAGCCATAAACTCTTCCAAATCGACTGTGTCCATGCGATGGTTCTGGTCATCTTTGTCTTCGCTGTATCTGAGAGTCTGGTTGTGTTCGTCGCTGTGAGGACTGACTACAATGCGCTGCGGTGCTATCCAAACAAGGGGCAACTTTCCGTTACCATTCAAAACGCCGCAGTGTCATTTCAAACAAGGGGCAACTTTCCGTTGCCATGCAGTGTCCTTCAGACAAGGGGCAATTTTCCATTGCTATGGGTCCGAGGTTGTGCATCTCAAGAGTAGGTTTTGTGCTCATTGAGCAGTGGCCGTTTGCAAAAATAGTTTTTGAGAATTTTTACTGAGGTTGACTAATTCTCTCGAAAATTATCCCATTTTTCTAAAACTGGACCATTTCTTGGACCCAAAAAAGGAAAATTTTCAGTGCTCATAGCCTGACTTGCATGATTTCAAATCAAAAAGTTGAACAAGCATGTTAATCTAACTATCATTTTGGTCAAAAATTTTTTAGGAGAAAACTAAAACAAAAAAAATGGTCAAAATGATGAATTAGGGGCACAGTTGAGTCAGGCTTCTTGTCTTTCCCCATTGTCAACATACTTGCCAAGAAGGGCACTCTACTTGCCAGAAAATGGCACAACTGAAGCTAACAACAAAGGGCTGAAAGCTCTCTCACCCTCCAAGCAACGAGGTATCAAGCGAAGTGCGAAGCACGAGCTGGAATGGGGCAAGATATTCCACTCCCTCATCTGGACAGATCTGATCACGACCAAACTCCCCAGCAAAGCATCATCAACCGATGTTAGCTGCAGATTTGCTACACATCCAGTCGCGGCGCAACCCTTCTATGGGAGGAATTCACTAGCTGTGAGCGGAAGAAAGAGAATCTAGCAGCATGCTAGTGACAAGGGCCCGCAACTTCCTGTTTATCCATCAACCACCCAGGGGAGGGATTGAAAAATGAGAGATTGAAGAATAGAGAGATGTGCGATGAGAGAAAAAGTGAGAAAAGGGCTCTTTCAGAAAAAACAGAGCCTGAGGGCCGAGTGATGTGAGAATCACAAATAAGGAAGGGTGGGAAACACTACCCGGTGAAACAGGCTCCCTGTGCACGTCTGAGTGTCGTGTCTTTTTGTTTGTCTCGATTCTTGTTTTGAGTCGTCTCGAGTGTTACTCGATGTGTCTAGGTTGTGTGCCTTTTATTTCCGTGTCGAGTCATTTTGCTGTGTTTAGTCGTAGGCTCAATACTTGGTCGAAAACTCATCTTTCAATTTCAAAAATAAAATCGTTTTGTGCTCCAAGTGCCGTGCCGTTCTCCACATTTGTGCAAAACAGAATTTGTTCTTTCATAAAATCGTAGCGGTCAACCCTGGTCATGTGAGAACAGTAAAACCAGGACCTATCTGAATCTATGAAAGTTCCAAGCTGCAAAGCAAAAGAAAAGAGGGAAAATGTTGGGCATCTGAAATTGTTTCAACTTCCACAAGTTCGGTTTTGCATCCTGTCTTTTCAGATTAGACTGTCTGTTCAGAATGAGCTGTGTTCTGAATAAACCGAATACTGTGCTATGAGTTGCGTATTCAGAATGAGCAGTGTGCTGATATGAACTGTGTGTTCAAAGTGAGTAGAATACTGTGTTGACTGTTTCACTGTCTCAAGCCAGAATGGCGATCAGAAGTGCTCTCCCTGAGTACCATTCCCCGTCAGAGTTATCTTGGCTTTTGTTTGCAATGAGGGAAAGTTGTGAATATGATCAGAAAGAAAAGTGACATCCGTGGCTTTTACATGTAGAGATTACCCCTTGTCAGCAAGAAATCATTCTACCATTCTTCCACTCGTGTGAGGCGCATTTGGATTTCGAATCCACCTTTCCTCCTTTCACGTGAAACGTATTAGGATGTCATTGTTTACCCGATTAAAACCTTCCCTCTCTCCGCATGAAATGCGTTGAGATACGCCTGTTGGTTACACCATTGTTGTTCCCCGGTTAAAACCTTCCCTCTCTCCGTATGAAATACGTTGAGATACGCCTGTTGGTTACACCATTGTTGTTCTCCAGTTAAAACCTTCCCTCTCTCCGTATGAAATACGTTGAGATACGCCTGTTGGTTACACCATTGTTGTTCTCCGGTTAAAACCTTCCCTCTCTCCGTATGAAATACGTTGAGATACGCCTGTTGGTTACACCATTGTTGTTCCCCGGTTAAAACCTTCTCTCTCTCCGTATGAAATACGTTAAGATACGCCTGTTGGTTACACCATTGTTTACCCGGTTAAAACATTCCCTCTCTCCGTATGAAACCGGCTTCGCATAGCATATAAGTCCAATTTTCAAACCGGCTTCACGTAGCATATAAGTCCAATCTTCAAACCGGCTTCGCGTAGCGTATAAGTCTAATTTTCAAACCGGCTTCGCGTAGCGTATAAGTCCAATTATCAAAATCTTCTTGCATATCATTTTGCATCCTGCCCCTAAACTACGCTGGTTTGATTCCTTGCAAAAGGATACGTAGGCAGCCTGCGGGCACAACCATTTATCTATCTATATTTTGTTTGTTTGTCCAAGTCTTCGGCCTTGTCAAAAATGGGTCGTCTCTAGGCTTTGACATTCACTCCCGTCACTTGTGACTTCCGAGTTCTGTCAAAGAGGGGCAACTGTAGACACCCCATTTTTGACCGACCTTAAGACTCAAACGTCACCGATTGAGCGCTCGGTGATGTTGCATGTTGTGTTCGTCTAGAAGTTTCAGAGTCTCGGCTGCGACCTTGCCTCCGGACTTCTGGGCTTTTCTGTACTTTGCCTCGGTTTGTGAACCAGGCTCTGTTTTCTCTGTTTTCTCTTCTTGAGGGGAGGGAGAGGTCTCGTAGATCATCTCTCGGTGGCCGTAGGCTACGTTTCGTGGTCGCAGGCCATTTTGCCCATTTCGGAGCCCGGTTCCCGATTTTCGGAGCCGTCAAGCCGTGTGCCTCGGTTCGGGACCGCCTAGCTACCCCCGTTTGCTCCGGTTTTTGGCATGCGTCTTATTTACTCCCTTTTGAGGGACACTGTGGTCTGAGAGACCCACTTTGTGGTCGAACACCACTCCCGGTACCTAACAGTCAGTTTTCGGGGCCTCGGACTGCGCGTTTCGGCACCCGAACCTTCATTTTGCATCGGTTTTCGTTCATTTTTGGCAGGGACCTCTGTTTCATCACCAGGAAGGTCATAAAAGGGTGGGAGGCCAGTAATTGTTTTAGCAACCAGTTATATTCCTTCATCGCCCTCCGACGCCCGTTTTTCTCACTTCAAAGCCAATGTTGACCACCCTAAGGCCACTTTCTTCAACTCCAAACCACATATTTGTGTTGTACACACCTGGGAGGACACAAATATCACATGGCCGGCCAGTAATTCCATTTGACCCTTTTGAACCCCTTTGAAAAATGGCTTGTTCTCTCTCCTGTTTCACTTCCTCCAGTTTTGGACCACAGGGTTGTGTTGAGGGCACCTGGGAGGACATCAATTGGTGGTGGCCGGCCACTAATTCAACTTGGCCTTTTTGACCCCTGGCCGGCCGGCCATGGGGGGTGGCCGGCCGGCCACCTGCAGCTCCAATACTTGGCCGGCCTTGATCCTTACAGGTGGTACATTACAGCTGTATACTTTTTTCCCCCCCCCCCCAAATCTGTATCCGGGGGGGAAACTTTTTGGGGGGAAACTTGGCTTGTTTTCCCCCCCTTTTTTCCCTCCTTTTCTCCCCCTCTTTGGTCCATATAACCAGCCTCCAGCACTGGTGAAAAGGGTTGAAAAAAATTGCTTTGAGCCTTGTATGCATCCCTCCCCTCTCTCTCTCCATTCAAGCTTCAAAACATCAAGTTCTACACCCCTTTCTTCATCACCACCTAGCACTACACTACCACTTCCATTTCCATCAGCTTGGAGCTCTTCTCAGAGGCTAGGAGGCACCATTTTTCAGTCCAAGAGGCAGCCAAGGCTTGGTCTCCAAGGGTAAGCACCATTTCCCCCTTTTCTAGCTCATTTTTGTACCATTTCTTAGCCCTCTTTTCTTGCTGTTTTGAGCTCCGACAAAAACTTAAAGTGGCATTTTTTTGATCTCTATTTTATCTTTCATTAAGGGTCTTACCCTGTTTGGGACCCCCATCTTGCACTTGCTTCATTACCCCTTTATATGCCATAATCTTGCATAGTATTTTTGGCCTATGTTTAATCTGTTTTGGAGCATGATGGAAACTGTAGATAGGCTTATTTTGAGCCCTTTTTCAACATTGAAGAAGGGCTCACCACTGTTTGGGACCTCCATGTATCACTTGCCATTGTACCCCTCTTTGGTCCCCATTTTTGCATGATTTATTAGCTTATTTAGCTCCTGTTTTTGGACCTTGGTCCAAACTGAAAAGAGGCTTATTTTGACCCCCTATTCATGTTTCATTAAGGGTCTATGGCTTTTTGAGACACCCTTTGTATACTTCATGTTATAGCTCTCTTGGTGCCCTTATTTTGCATAGCATTTTGAGCATACTTGTATCTGTTTTGGGGTTTGTCATAAACTGTAATACATCATATATTTGGCCCCTCTTCAATATTGTAGAAGGCCCCTTCCCTGTTTGGGGCCAGCATTTGTGAGTTGCTTCATTACCCCTCTCTTTTTGGTCAATTTTGCATGCTAGTTTAGGCCCATTTTTACTCACTGTTTGGCCTTGCTTAAAACTGAAAACATGCTTTTTTTGGGGCTTCCTTTCTTCTGTCTTTACACTTCATGTTCAAATTATGCATGCATTGCATAGCTATAGGCCATTCCATGCGCCAAGCTTCATGTTTCGGGATTCGTTCCGTGCATCGGGTATCATTTTGCCATGACTCGGGGCTGTTTTGCATCTCATTTTGCCTCTGAAATTTGCATGCTTGTATGCCATATTCCATGTCTTGCCATGTCTTGTTAGAGTGGCATTTTGGTGCCTTAGGGTCAATCCTCGGTTTGCGTGCACGCGTGCACGTATTTCGAGTTGTCTCATTTTCATCTTATGGCCTCCTATGTGAGTGTGGCTGAGGTCCACTCATGTTGGTGTAAGCCCATTATGCATTGTGTATGCCATTTCATTTCATAGCATTGCGTATGCTAGGTTGTATGTTAGTGCATCGTGTATGCCATATTACCTCGTGCATCGTGTATGCCATCTCATAGCATTGTGTATGCTAGGTCGTATCTTAGACTGGATTCATGCATGTCATGCATATTGCATTGTGTTCGGGGTAGGAGTTAGCCCGGGCACGGGAAACGAGGTATGTTCCGTACTCCGAGTGACGGAACGTGTCTCAATTCCCAGTCACCGACACTTCGGATTATCCATGATGGAGCCTTGGTCTTGTTATGTTTTCATGTGCATTCATTCCATATTGAGTTGTGCAATTCGATTCCTCGGCCATCATGCATCGACATGCGTGATTGGTGGCACGAGGATCGAGACATGCATACATATGTGAAAATACATTGCTATGCCCCTTTCCTGCTCTCTGTTGCAGCAAATCAAGAATCAGCAGCCTTTCGAAGCTTGGCACGCATCCCAAGAACAATTGCAAACAGAGGCTAATCGGGGCATTGCAGTGGATTTCCGCGCAAGGCGGTCTAAGCATACATCATTCATTAGAGTCGAGGCAGTCCCTAGCTTGCATGCTAGTTTACAGCTTTCCTAGTTTAATTTGTTAATTAATTAGGAATTTGTACATATTTTGGACTGTATTATTTATTTGGACTGTACTATTCGGGACTGTATATTATTTATTCGGACCCTCTGCGCGAGGGCAATGTTGTAATAAGTGTGCGTGAGTGTGATGTATGTCTTCCAACCCCACGTCTTTCTTCCCTTTTATTTACCTACTTATGATGGTTAGATTAGGGCATGTTTCAATTAGCATACAGTATGATAGCATGTTTGCATTCATTCATCTGTTTTGCATGCACCGGGCTCGGCGCATCATACTAACTGCATTGTATTTCAATTCCAAGTTGAATACTTATTAGCTGTAGCATTCCATATGCCATGTTTAGGATAGCCGAGCCTGCTATAGTTGCATTTTTGCATGTGTTGCATTAGGCACTTCTGTATAATTAGGATCATGCATGGATTTCTAATCAGTTTCTGTTTTGGCTTGGAGTACTCAGTGAGTTTTTATGCTTTAGCATCCTTGCATGCGTGTGAGTGACTGCCATGAATAGCATGCTTACCATGAGGCTATATGCTTATGTGATATACCTGCTTGAATGCCTGTGGGTGAAGGTTGGGTTATTTGGATTGGAACAATTCATTCACTGTGAGTTTTAAGCCCACTAGATAGTGGCAAAACCATCTTTTTTAAGCCCACCTGAGGGTGGCAAAATCTGCATTTTAAGCCTACTTGCGAGTAGCAAACCGCTTTTCAAAAAACAAACATAAAATATTTTGTTCCAATTCAGGTGATCCAGTCTATACTTGTATGTTGTGCGCATCACATAGTAAATCTAGGCTAATAACCGGAATAAGAACACATAACGTTTTCAAAACAAGATATCATGGTTAGTAGAGGCCGATCTTTGATCGGGCGAGCGGGGGTGCTCACGAAGTGACCTTCCCCAATCGTACCCAAGTTCCTGAACCGAGGCAACTTTGGTGATGACGGACACGTGGCCTTAGGCAACGAGTCAGGGTTTCCTAAATTTCCCAAAATAAAATATTTAGGTGGCGACTATGTATCTGGCAAAGCAGTCCATGTTTGGCACTTCTTTCAAAAAAAATCTTTGTTTTCTCAAAACGATTTGTCGGATTTGGACTCTTTGGTTCAAAATTTAGAACCGTGACAACAAATCGAGTCCGAGCTGTAGCGAGGTCCCCCCGCGGGCTTGTCTACAGTTTCTGGCGACTCTGCTGGGGATTTAGAGAACTTGACTCGAACTCATGATATCTTGTTTTGACTACACTTATGTGTTTCTTTGCATTGCATTTGCATTGGTGCGCCTAGGATACCGTGTTTGCCATCTGCTATTCCTGAACGGTTTGCCGGAGGCTTGTCTTGTCAAGGCATGACCATAAGGCTGACCGGTTGTGGGCTCTGCCAGTATGGGAACACAAACCCCGGTTTTACCGGGGCACCCTTTTGACCATTCGACCTGGTGCATATCGAAATCCATAGTGACCATTCCAAAACTAGGACAGGTTACTTACCCGATAGGTTGTTTGAAACCGCTGCGTGCGTAGTGAAACCCTAGCTCCTGACAAAATAGGACAGGAAAACCCTACCCCAACGTAGGGGTGTTTTGGCTCTCACTTGTCTGCTATGTGCTTTTAGAGTGTGTCTCTACAGGAATGCATGTATCAGTTTACAAGTCTGGGCATCAGGCCTGTGGGCATTACTATCAGTATTTGGGAGTTAGCTTTGCCTGTAGGTATCAGACTCAGATTTGGGGCAGAATTTTGGGGCAGAATTCAGTAGAGAGTACACTCAGCTATGCTCATATCTGTTCAGGTGAAATCAGGCTGAGATGCTGTCTATTTTCTCTTTTGCTAGGTAGTCTTGGAACCATAGCTTCAGAAGGCTCCAATATCCCCCGGGTACACCGAACTTGTGTTGATAGACTTTGTTGGGTTAGACATTCAGTTCAAGGGCAACCAGTTTCCCTTCGCCCGTGGTAAGGCAAAGGAGGGTCAGACAGGGTTCATTTGTTCATCTAATCCGACAGTCACCAGTCACATCATCAGCAGACCCGTGATGGCACGAGGTTCGGAAGAATTTGTGGCTATGATAGCAGCGTTAAATCAGGGAACTGCAATGCAGGATGAGACCAGTGCTGAAACGCAACGCCCATCTGGGGCATCTGCCTCGCATCCAGCTTCGGGACCCCAGCCGAACTTTGACCCACTTTTGCCAGCTGAAGATTTGTAGGGTCCAGATCCCCGAGAAAGGTTGACTCAAGCTCGAGTTTCCACGACCCTGGTGCAGCCTACTGAGAGGCTTCATCCCTCTGATGTCAATGAATTCAACCCGACTGTAGAGAAAGTTGCGAACCTTGAGAAGCAATTCAAAAGGGCACAGGGCCTTAACTCCATTCACGACATTGAAGATAGGTCTGCCGAGGTTGCCGTAAGGCTCCCAGTCGAGAGTACCAATGCTGGCGGTAGCACTGTTTCCAAACCTGCTAAAGTCAACACAGTCGCCATAACCAACCCTTTTGCCAAGGCCAACCTACAAATAGCCAGCCCAGCCCGAGCTTAGGGTAGATTTTTCCCCCCCTCCGTATGAGCCTAACCAGCGCATTCAAAGTCCTGATGGAAAGAGGGCATCTCAAACCCCTTAATCCTCAACCTTTGCCAAATCCACTCCCTGCCAGACATAACCCCAGCAAATACTGTATATATCATCAACAGCGCGGCCATGGCACCGATGGTTGCTACCGCCTTCGTCATGAGATCCAGAATCTCATTGACAACCGGACAATAGTTCCACCTCAAAACACCAAGGACCAAGTACCTCATCCACATCTCAACCTCAGCCATAAACTGCCACCCACCCACAACCCCAGTCTATACACCCCGACCCATATACTCAAACCCGAGATGTTTATCCCGGAAAGCATGGGCTTAAGCACGATGGATGCACTTGAACCCCAATAATCTCAAACCCGTGAACCCACTACGTCTGAGCTGGGAAGCATGATTGAAGATCTTCAGAGAACAGTGGCAGATTTAACCTTTGGAGTTTTGGCACCATCATCAACCACATCGCCTACCAGGGAGTTCATGTCAAAACGCTCCCCAATCTTAGGGCGGGCTGCATTTGAAGAAGGCCGATCCCTTGACCAAGTAGAGGCGAGTGGTAAGAACAAGGTGGGGGCGAGCATTGGTCCCCATGAACACCTTCAGTGGGCTGTGGAGGCTTTGAAAGCCGAGGGACTGAACAAACAACAAGTGCTCGCAGTTGTTGCAAAAGTTGTGGATGACACTTTTCGCTACTCAAGTTGGGGGCAGTTTAAATCAAGGGGCAAGCCGGGAGAAGGGCCGTTGTACCAAGAATATTCCTTTCAACTCTAATCTCGTGCTTGGAAGAGATCAGCAAACCCAGTCAGCACCTGCCAATCCCTTTACTGGTGCGCCCAGCAAAAATCCACAAACCTCTAAGTATCTACCCCGAAGACAGAGGGTCTTCCATGCCCTCTATATGCCTTTGTCCAAGGCTCTCCAAATCCTTGTTGAACAAGGCCATCTCAAACCCCTTGAGCCTCGGCCTCTTCCGAACCCTCTTCCGGCTACGCATGATGCTATCCAGTATTGTGCTTTCCATCAACAAACCAGTCATGACACCGACAGTTGCGTCCGTCTCCGCCACGAGATACAAAATTTGATTGACAACGGGGTCATCCCCGCACCAGCTCTGCAAAGTCTATCGGCACTGGATCAGTGAACTTGGGGGATAATGTGACCATGTGATCGGGGGATGAACCACCTGCGGATGGCACTCGATTTACTCCAAATATGGCGTATGGCACGCACTGTTTTGAGCATTTGTGAATGCTGGTTTTTGTGCTTTCTGACTTGGATATTGAGTCAGTCTTGTTGTTTTGTTTTGAGTCAGTCTTTTTGTTTTGGGTCTGTCTTGTTGTATCGAGTCAGTCCTGTTGTATAGGAGTCGGGTGATGCCGGGGGTGTTACCTCGGACGTCACCATTTTGTTTTGTGTTTGTCTTTTCGTTTTGTTTTGAGTCTGTTTCTGCCAGGGAGCCAGTAATGCCAACAGATTTGAATGAACAGCAGTGATTTTCACATTTTTGTGCTCGCTTCTACCTTGTGCCAGCTGTGCCAGAAGTTCTGAATGAAATGGCAGTACATTCCACCTGCTCTCTTGTGCCTTGAAATTATTATAACGACCTAAGTTTTTTCAAAACCTTTTGAACACTGCGATGAAAACGAGGAGGAAGGAATTCCTCGGGATTTGCAAAACTTTGACCAAATGAGAGAAAGAGAGGCATGCTAAGCCTTTTAATGAATGAAATCGTGCTTGTTAGCGTGAGTACTGAGAAGGACCCTGGCTTGACCCAGACTGGTTCCACACTATCTTCAGCGCGAGCAATTTGTCGCCTTCTTAAAAACTTTCAAAAACAAAATGTTTTGCGCGGTCTTGCGAAGACCTGTGTGGAATCGCTCTTGAGATTGTGCAGCTTAGGATCGCTCTCCGCCTCGAGACTTGAGCCCTTGCTTTCAAACCTCGACCTTGGATTCAAAGGGTTCAAACGGTCAACCGCGATATGAGGCCTGTGTGGCCAGATTTGAAACAGCCCTCGAACAAGAGGCCCCAAAGTCAGATCAAGAAAGATCAGACCTCATCAGAAGAAGCTTGCGAAGCTAGAACAGAAGTACCCCTCGAACTAGGGGCGAAAATGTCCGATGTGCTCGAAGAGCCGAAGATGGATCCTTCTGCAAATCGATACAACAGCCACTCTCTTGGATACGGATGGCTTCGAGATCCTAAAATCATTTGGCATGGACTTGTTACACTTTTACCCTTTGAGAGGCTCGCTCGGCCGAAAACCCGGAAGGGCGACCCAGGCAAAAGTTAGAGCAAGAAAAGATATATACAAAAAGTAAAAAAAATGAAGAAAAGAGAAAAAAGAAGAAAAGCAAAAAAAGGAAAAAAAAAGAAGAAGAAAAGAGAAAAAAAAAAGGGAAAAAAAGAGAAGAAAAGAATTGAAAAGAAAAGAAAGACAGAAGCTCGCAAGGTCGAAAACCCGCGACGGGCGCCTTGGCAAAAGTTAGAGCCTAAAAAGGAGAGGTTAATACCCGAGTGTACCTTAACCCCGAACTACGTAAGGCTTGATTCCTATCTTTGGGATACGTAGGCAACTTCGTTCTGAAGTCCAGCCATAAACTCTTCCAAATCGACTGTGTCCATGCGATGGTTCTGGTCATCTTTGTCTTCGCTGTATCTGAGAGTCTGGTTGTGTTCGTCGCTGTGAGGACTGACTACAATGCGTTGCGGTGCTATCCAAACAAGGGGCAACTTTCCGTTACCATTCAAAACGCCGCAGTGTCATTTCAAACAAGGGGCAACTTTCCATTGCCATGCAGTGTCCTTCAGACAAGGGGCAATTTTCCATTGCTATGGGTCCGAGGTTGTGCATCTCAAGAGTAGGTTTTGTGCTCGTTGAGCAGTGGCCGTTTGCAAAAATAGTTTTTGAGAATTTTTACTGAGGTTGACTAATTCTCTCGAAAATTATCCCATTTTTCTAAAACTGGACCATTTCTTGGACCCAAAAAAGGAAAATTTTCAGTGCTCATAGCCTGACTTGCATGATTTCAAATCAAAAAGTTGAACAAGCATGTTAATCTAACTCTCATTTTGGTCAAAAAAATTTTAGGAGAAAACTAAAACAAAAAAAATGGTCAAAATGATGAATTAGGGGCACAGTTGAGTCAGGCTTCTTGTCTTTCCCCATTGTCAACATACTTGCCAAGAAGGGCACTCTACTTGCCAGAAAATGGCACAACTGAAGCTAACAACAAAGGGCTGAAAGCTCTCTCACCCTCCAAGCAACGAGGTATCAAGCGAAGTGCGAAGCACGAGCTGGAATGGGGCAAGATATTCCACTCCCTCATCTGGACAGATCTGATCACGACCAAACTCCCCAGCAAAGCATCATCAACCGATGTTAGCTGCAGATTTGCTACACATCCAGTCGCGGCGCAACCCTTCTATGGGAGGAATTCACTAGCTGTGAGCGGAAGAAAGAGAATCTAGCAGCATGCTAGCGGCAAGAGCCCGCAACTTCCTGTTTATCCATCAACCACCCAGGGGAGGGATTGAAAAATGAGAGATTGAAGAATAGAGAGATGTGCGATGAGAGACAAAGTTAGAAAATGGCTTTTTCAGAAAAAACAGAGCCTGAGGGCCGAGTGATGTGAGAATCACAAATAAGGAAGGGTGGGAAACACTACCCGGTGAAACAGGCTCCTTGTGCACGTCTGAGTGTCATGTCTTTTTGTTTGTCTCGATTCTTGTTTTGAGTCGTCTCGAGTGTTACTCGATGTGTCTAGGTTGTGTGCCTTTTATTTCCGTGTCGAGTCGTTTTGCTGTGTTTAGTCGTAGGCTCAATACTTGGTCGAAAACTCATCTCTCAATTTCAAAAATAAAATCGTTTTGTGCTCCAAGTGCCGTGTCGTTCTCCATATTTGTGCAAAACAGAATTTATTTTTTCAAAAAATCGCAGCGGTCAACCCTGGTCATGTGAGAACAGTAAAACCAGGACCTATCTGAAGCTATGAAAGTTCCAGGCTGCAAAGCAAAAGAAAAGAGGGAAAATGTTGGGCATTTGAAATTGTTTCAACTTCCACAAGTTCCGTTTTGCATCCTGTCTTTTCAGATTAGACTGTTTGTTCAGAATGAGCTGTGTTCCGAATAAACCGAATACTGTGCTATGAGTTGCGTATTCAGAATGAGCAGTGTGCTGATATGAACTGTGTGTTCAAAGTGAGTAGAATACTGTGTTGACTGTTTCACTGTCTCAAGCCAGAATGGCGATCAGAAGTGCTCTCCCTGAGTACCATTCCCCGTCAGAGTTATCTTGGCTTTTGTTTGCAATGAGGGAAAGTTGTGAATATGATCAGAAAGAAAAGTGACATCCGTGGCTTTTACATGTAGAGATTACCCCTTGTCAGCAAGAAATCATTCTACCATTCTTCCACTCGTGTGAGGCGCATTTGGATTTCGAATCCACCTTTCCTCCTTTCACATGAAACGTATTAGGATGTCATTGTTTACCCGATTAAAACCTTCCCTCTCTCCGTATGAAATGCGTTGAGATACGCCTGTTGGTTACACCATTGTTGTTCCCCGGTTAAAACATTCCCTCTCTCCGTATGAAATACGTTGAGATACGCCTGTTGGTTACACCATTGTTGTTCTCCGGTTAAAACCTTCCCTCTCTCCGTATGAAATACGTTGAGATACGCCTGTTGGTTACACCATTGTTGTTCTCCGGTTGGTTACACCATTGTTGTTCTCCGGTTAAAACCTTCCCTCTCTCCGTATGAAATACGTTGAGATACGCCTGTTGGTTACACCATTGTTGTTCTCCGGTTAAAACCTTCCCTCTCTCCGTATGAAATACGTTAAGATACGCCTGTTGGTTACACCATTGTTGTTCTCCGGTTAAAACCTTCCCTCTCTCTGTATGAAATACGTTGAGATATGCCTGTTGGTTACACCATTGTTGTTTACCCGGTTAAAACCTTCCCTCTCTCCGTATGAAATACGTTGAGATACGCCTGTTGGTTACACCATTGTTGTTCCCCGGTTAAAACCTTCCCTCTCTCCGTATGAAATACGTTGAGATACGCGTGTTGGTTACACCATTGTTTACCCGGTTAAAACCATCCCTCTCTCCGTATGAAATACGTTAAGATACGCCTGTTGGTTACACCATTGTTTTTCTCCCCGGTTAAAACCTTCTCAGGTTGCGTTATGTGCGCACCTGAGCGGTTGTTTTTGGACCTCTTCTCACGATTTCCGCGTGGTTAGAGTGTTCTTTTCCTCACACGATTTCAACGTGTTTGGAATCTATCCCAGGTTGCGTTGTAGACGCGCTGGGCGGGTTGTTTTTGGACCTCCTCTCACGATTTCAGCGTTGTTTGGAATTTATCTTAGGTTGCGTGGAACACGCTCCTGATTGATTTTCTTGGTTCTTCCTCCACTCACAAGTCCAGCATAGTTGGCGTATGTCACCATTTTGCATCTATTGTACTCTCTGTTGCATCGCATCTATTATCTATTGCATCACATCTATTACATCCATTGCATCGTATCTGTTTTATTGCCCGGTCTGGGAGACCTTAAATCCTCTGGTCTAAGGAGACCTTAAATCCTGCATCATCATTCGCGCTGTTTTTGCGCATCGTACTTGCATTTTACTTGCATTTCTCCGCACTGTCTTGTGCACTCCCCGGTCTAGGAGACCTTAAATCCTCTAAAGGTGCAATTCCTTTGGTGTGTGTCGTGCCCGAACGACTTCCAGTGGTCTGGTATAGCCACCTGCCTGTCTTAGCAGTGAGTTCCTAGGAGACCAACTGAGACGGTGGAAACTAGAGTTCGAATGGCTCATGCCTAGAACACAAAGGTTCGGGATTTCCGAGACTAAAGTCTAGTTTAAATGCCCAGGGGTATATCCTCGGCTTGAAATCTGTATGGGAGCCCCATAGATTGAGATAGCATGTGTATGCGCCTCAATTCTGGATACTGAATCAACCTAGTCTGTCACCTTGTTAGAGAATAGGGAAAGCTGCGACCACAGTCAGGGAGAAAAGTATTACCTGTGGTTCAATTAAGATGCAGAAGCGGAAGATCCCCCACAGCCTGAGGTGAGTCATCACCAATTGCCCCTGTAAGGTACCTCCCTTTTCCTAGCTATCACATTGCATTTTAGTCATTACAGTGCATTGCATAAATCCTCAATTTTCAAACCGGCTTTGCGTAGCGTATAAGTCCAATCTTCAAACCGGCTTCGCGTAGCGTATAAGTCCAATTTTCAAACCGGCTTCGCGTAGCGTATAAGTCCAATCTTCAAACCGGCTTCGCTTAGCGTATAAGTCCAATCTTCAAACCAGCTTCGCGTAGCGTATAAGTCCAATCTTCAAACCGGCTTCGCGTAGCGTATAAGTCAAATCTTCAAACCGGCTTCGCATAGCGTATAAGTCCAATCTTCAAACCGGCTTCGTGTAGCGTATAAGTCCAATTTTCAAACCGGCTTTGCGTAGCGTATAAGTCCAATCTTCAAACCGGCTTCGCGTAGCGTATAAGTCCAATCTTCAAACCGGCTTCGCATAGCGTGCAAGTCCAATCTTCAAACCGGCTTCGCGTAGCGTATAAGTCTAATTTTCAAACCGGCTTCGCGTAGCGTATAAGTCCAATTATCAAAATCTTCTTGCATATCATTTTGCATCCTGCCCCTGAACTACGCTGGTTTGATTCCTTGCAAAAGGATACGTAGGCAGCCTGCGAGCACAACCATTTATCTATCTATATTTTGTTTGTTTGTCCAAGTCTTCGGCCTTGTCAAAAATAGGTCGTCTCTAGGCTTTGACATTCACTCCCGTCACTTGTGACTTCCGAGTTCTGTCAAAGAGGGGCAACTGTAGACACCCCATTTTTGACCGACCTTAAGACTCAGACGTCACCGATTGAGCGCTCGGTGATGTTGCATGTTGTGTTCGTCTAGAAGTTTCAGAGTCTCGGCTGCGAACCTTGCCTCCGGACTTCCGGGCTTTTCTGTACTTTGCCTCGGTTTGCGAACCAGGCTCTATTTTCTCTGTTTTCTCTTCCTGAGGGGAGGGAGAGGTCTCGTAGATCATCTCTCGGTGGCCGTAGGCTACGTTTCGTGGTCGTAGGCCATTTTGCCCATTTCGGAGCCCGGTTCCCGGTTTTCGGAGCCGTCAGGCCGTGTGCCTCGGTTTGGGACCGCCTAGCTACCCCCGTTTGCTCCGATTTTTGGCATGCGTCTTATTTACTCCCTTTTGAGGGACACTGTGGTCTGAGAGACCCACTTCGTGGTCGAACACCACTCCCGGTGCCTAACAGTCAGTTTTCGGGGCCTCGGACTCCGCGTTTCGGCCCCCGAACCTTCATTTTGCATCGGTTTTCGTTCATTTTTGGCAGGGACCTCTGTTTCATCACTAGGAAGGTCATAAAAGGGTGGGAGGCCAGTAATTGTTTCAGCAACCAGTTATATTCCTTCATCGCCCTCCGACGCCCGTTTTTCTCACCTCAAGGCCAATGTTGACCACCCTAAGGCCACTTTCTTCAACTCCAAACCACATATTTGTGTTGTACACACTTGGGAGGACACAAATATCACATGCCCGGCCAGTAATTCCATCTGACCCTTTTGAACCCCTTTGAAAAATGGCTTGTTCTCTCTCCTGTTTCACTTCCTCCAGTTTTGGACCACAAGGTTGTGTTAAGGGCACCTGGGAGGACATCAATTGGTGGTGGCCGGCCACTAATTCAACTTGGCCTTTTTGACCCCTGGCCGGCCGGCCATGGAGGGTGTCCGGCCGGCCATAGGGGGTGGCCAGCCGGCCACCTGCAACTCCATTACTTGGCCGGCCTTGATCCTTACAGGTGGTACATTACAGCTGTATACTTTTTTCCCCCCCCCCCCCAAAATCTGTATCCGGGGGGGAAACTTTTTGGGGGGAAACTTGGCTTGTTTTCCCTCCCTTTTTTCCCTCCTTTTCTCCCCCTCTTTGGTCCATATAACCAGCCTCCAGCACTGGTGAAAAGGGTTGAAAAAAATTGCTTTGAGCCTTGTATGCATCCCTCCCCTCTCTCTCTCCCTTCAAGCTTCAAAACATCAAGTTCTACACCCCTTTCTTCATCACCACCTAGCATTACACTACCACTTCCATTTCCAGCAGCTTGGAGCTCTTCTCAGAGGCTAGGAGGCACCATTTTTCAGTCCAAGAGGCAGCCAAGGCTTGGTCTCCAAGGGTAAGCACCATTTCCCCCTTTTCTAGCTCATTTTTGTACCATTTTTTAGCCCTCTTTGCTTGCTGTTTTGAGCTACGACCGAAACTGAAAGTGGTATTTTTTTGAGCTCTATTTCATCTTTCATTAAGGGTCTTACCCTGTTTGGGACCCCCATCTTGCACTTGCTTCATTACCCCTTTGTATGCCATAATCTTGCATAGTATTTTTGGCCTATGTATAATCTGTTTTGGAGCATGATGTAAACTGTAGATAGGCTTATTTTGAGCCCTTCTTCAACATTGAAGAAGGGATCACCACTGTTTGGGACCTCCATGTATCACTTGCCATTGTACCCCTCTTTGGTCCCCATTTTTGCATGATTTATTAGCTTATTATCCTCCTGTTTTTGGACCTTGGTCCGAACTGAAAAGAGGCTTATTTTGACCCCCTATTCATGTTTCATTAAGGGTCTATGGCTGTTTGAGACACCCTTTGTATACTTCATGTTATAGCTCTCTTGGTGCCATTATTTTGCATAGCATTTTGAGCATACTTGTATCTGTTTTTGGGGTTTGTCATAAACTGTAATATATCATATTTTTGACCCCTCTTCAATATTGTAGAAGGTCCCTTCCCTGTTTGGGGCTAGCATTTGTGAGTTGCTTCATTACCCCTCTCTTTTTGGTCAATTTTGCATGCTAGTTTAGGCCCATTTTTACTCACTGTTTGGCCTTGCTTAAAACTGAAAAAATGCTTTTTTTGGGGCTTCCTTTCTTCTGTCTTTACACTTCATGTTCAAATTATGCATGCATTGCATAGCTATAGGCCATTCCATGCGCCAAGCTTCATGTTTCGGGATTCGTTCCATGCATCGGGTATCATTTTGCCATGACTCGGGGCTGTTTTGCATCTCATTTTGCCTCTGAAATTTGCATGCTTGTATGCCAGATTCCATGTCTTTCCATGTCTTGTTAGAGTGGCATTTTGGTGCCTTAGGGTCAATCCTCGGTTTGCGTGCACGCGTGCACGTATTTCGAGTTGTCTCATTTTCATCTTATGGCCTCCTATGTGAGTGTGGCTGAGGTCCACTCATGTTGGTGTAAGCCCATTATGCATTGTGTATGCCATTTCATTTCATAGCATTGCGTATGCTAGGTTGTATGTTAGTGCATCGTGTATGCCATCTCATAGCATTGTGTATGCTAGGTCGTATCTTAGACTGGATTCATGCATGTCATGCATATTGCATTGTGTTCGGGGTAGGAGTTAGCCCGGGCACGGGAAACGAGGTATGTTCCGTACTCCGAGTGACGGAACGTGTCTCAATTCCCAGTCACCGACACTCCGGATTATCCATGATGGAGTCTTGGTCTTGTTGTGTTTTCATGTGCATTCATTCCATATTGAGTTGTGCAATTCGACTCCTCGGCCATCATGCATCGATATGCGTGATTGGTGGCACGAGGATCGAGACATGCATACATATGTGAAAATACATTGCTATGCCCCTTTCCTGCTCTCTGTTGCAGCAAATCAAGAATCAGCAGCCTTCCGAAGCTTGGCACGCATCCCAAGAACAATTGAAAACAGAGGCTAATCGAGGCATTGCAGTGGATTTCCGCGCAAGGCGGTCTAAGCATACATCATTCATCAGAGTCGAGGCAGTCCCTAGCTTGCATGCTAGTTTACAGCTTTCCTAGTTTAATTTGTTAATTAATTAGGAATTTGTACATATTTTGGACTGTATTATTTATTTGGACTGTACTATTCGGGACTGTATATTATTTATTCGGACCCTCTGCGCGAGGGTAATGTTGTAATAAGTGTGCGTGAGTGTGATGTATGTCTTCCAACCCCACGTCTTTCTTCCCTTTTATTTACTTACTTATGATGGTTAGATTAGGGCATGTTTCAATTAGCATACAGTATGATAGCATGTTTGCATTCATTCATCTGTTTTGCATGCACCGGGTTCGGCGCATCATACTAACTGCATTGTATTTCAATTCCAAGTTGAATACTTGTTAGCTGTAGCATTCCATATGCCATGTTTAGGATAACCGAGCCTGCTATAGTTGCATTTTTGCATGTGTTGCATTAGGCACTTCTGTATAATTAGGATCATGCATGGATTTCTAATCAGTTTCTGTTTTGGCTTGGAGTACTCGGTGAGTTTTTATGCTTTAGCATCCTTGCATGCGTGTGAGTGACTGCCATGAATAGCATGCTTACCATGAGGCTATATGCTTATGTGATATACCCTGTGGGTGAAGGTTGGGTTATTTGGATTGGAACAATTCATTCACTGTGAGTTTTAAGTCCACTAGATAGTGGCAAAACCATCTTTTTTAAGCCCACCTGAGGGTGGCAAAATCTGCATTTTAAGCCTACTTGCGAGTAGCAAACCGCTTTTCAAAAAACAAACATAAAATATTTTGTTCCAATTCAGGCGATCCAGTCTATACTTATATGTTATGCGCATCACATAGTAAATCTAGGCTAATAACCGGAATAAGAACACATAACGTTTTCAAAACAAGATATCATGGTTAGTAGAGGCCGATCTTTGATCGGGCGAGCGGGGGTGCTCACGAAGTGACCTTCTCCAATCGTACCCAAGTTCCCGAACCGAGGCAACTTTGGTGATGACGGACACGTGGCCTTAGGCAACAAGTCAGGGTTTCCTAAATTTCCCAAAATAAAATATTTAGGTGGCGACTCTCTATCTGGCAAAGCAGTCCATGTTTGGCACTTCTTTCAAAAAAAATCTCTGTTTTCTCAAAACGATTTGCCGGATTTGGACTCTTTGATTCAAGATTTAGAACTGTGACAACAAATCGAGTCCGAGCTGTAGCGAGGTCCCCCCGCGAGCTTGTCTACACCCTATTTATAAGAAGGGGAACTTACTGATAAGTCCCATGTACCAAGTTCAAAACCCAGCTAATCTCAAAACAAAATACTTGCACCAATTAGTCCAATACATTTTTAATTGTTACCAAAAAAATCCTTTTTTTTTTTAAATTTACAGACACTGTTCACATCTTACTACCGTAGGACTTCCGTCAAACGGTCGCCGAAGACTCGTCGGAATGTTCAACATCGCCGGGAAGTCGCCGGAGTATCACCGGGAAGTCGCCGGAGTTTCGCCAGAAGTTCACCGGAGTGTTAAGAACGTTAATGGAAGTCGCCGGAATGTTCAGAACATTCACTGGACGTTAAGAACATCACTGGAGACTCACCGGAATGTCTAGAATATTGCCGGAAAAAAAAAAAAGAATAAATGGATAAATTATAGCAAAAAAAACATAGCAAAATGTGCTAAATATTGATAAACTAAAAGGAAAAAAAATGAAACGACAAAAAATAGCAACAATGGGGAAAACATATGTTATTTTTCAATTTTTGTAAGGTTCAAGCAAATAATCTCTAAATAGTGATCAAACTGAAAAGTAACTTTTGAAACTGTAAAATGTTACAGTTTCAAAACAAAAATCTATTAAGCATTTATCCTTATTAATCAAACTGAAAAACATGTTATGAAACTGTAAAATTTTACAGTTTTATACCATGATTCATTCCAGCACCAAAAAAATTTGAAACTGCAAAATTTTACAGTTTTCACCGCTTGTAACTAAAACTCGAAAACTACTTGTTCAGAATTCGAAAATTTTCTCCATTAGAACAGAAAAACAGAAGTGTATAGCAGAGGAAAAAAAAAAAAAAGAGAGATCGAAGGAGAAAGGCGCATGTAGAAAGAGGATTGTACTCCGGCAACTATTTTTTGTTTAGATCTAGCCAAATCTGATGTAGATCTACTTAGATCTGATGTAGATCCACTCATCTTCTTCGTCGGAAATATATCATCTTCTTCGTCGGAAATATATTATCTTCGTCGTCGGTGAGAGTGAAGTCACGAGTTGATTTTGATGGTTAGCGGTTATCAGTGAACCCCGATCAATGGAGAAAGACATGATCACCGATCGTCGTCCATGACAAAGACGATGAGAGAAAAATGCAGAAAAAAAAAACGAGAGAGGAAGGGAAGCAAAAAGCAGAGAGAGAGAGAGAGGAAAGGACTTTTGGGTGTACTCAAAAAGTTATGAGATTAAATGGTGTCCACATGTTCCACATGAGACCTGTGGGTAATTTCCCCTTATAAGAACAACCTTGTGGTAACCCATGCGATATGTTGTGGGTCTAATTTAAGTAAAAATAAAATTAAATAATAAAAAAATAATATTATAATATGTATATTATTTAAGTGGTGAGAATATCTTTATTAAAATTAAAGGTCTTGGACTCAAATCTTGTGCACCTACTATAAGGTCTCGTTTGAAAACAAATTATTTTAATAATTTTTTGACTTTTTACGAAAAGATGTGTAAAAAAGTAGAGAGAGTGATGTGACAATTTATAGTGAATTTTTAACTAAAATAGTTACTCTCCAAACGATGCCTAAGTAGATATAATATTAGGTAGGACCATGTTAAATGATGAAATCCACATATATGCCTTTTGTCTTAGTTAATGTATTAATTGGTACACTAATTAGTGTTTCTAGCATTATTCTACTTGTAATTAATTGATAATGGAAGTTGTTATTGCCAAAATTTGGTAGCAGAATGACCAAACCTTGCTCCATTGGCAAGTTATGGTAGCTGTCAAATTTGACAAATGCCAAAACTTGTATCACAACTGCCAGCTCACAAAAAACAGTAGCCCTCCCTCTCTCCCTCCCTCTTAGCAAAACATCTCTTCCTCCATCCCGTCCACCATTTTTGCAAATGAAAGCTGAAAACTGGTGTGTGTGGGACGTTTGGACGACTGGCCGGACATCTTACACACACCAATTTCTGTGTCAAAATGGCAAAAATAACAGCCCTCCATTGAAGTACCATTGTTATAATTCTACAATTTTTAACTATTCATTGTTATAAGTTGACAATGACAATACTATTATAGCATTTGTTATTAAAAACGTTGTAAGAATATTTTTATCCATTTTTATCGTAGCCATACTTCAGTCTGTTAAACTAAATTTGTAATTAATAGATCAAGTGCTATAATAATCTTTTAAACCATTTTTATCTTAGCCATACCTTACAATTCCATTAGACTAGGGTAAATTGCACATTGTCCTTTTATGTTTGATCATTTTTTTCATTTTGATCTTTAGAGTTTTCTTTTTTCACTTTGGCCATTCAATTTTTAATTTTTTTTTAATTTACTTTTAAAATTGATTTCTATTCAAAATTCTATAGAAAATAACATATTAACAATTACATAGCATAAAAATATTTTATGACTGCACTTCTCTAAATCTTGAAGATCCTATGCAGAAAGTACTTCACAGTCTGTTAAACTAAATTAGAATAAACTATTTAAAAAACATTTCTCAGAAATATTCTGTAGCTAATAGTATTACAGATTGACGGATTGATGCGAATTAGTTTGGCGGTTTAAGATTTTATAAATTTTCAACATAATTTAACTTATGCACTTCCTCAAAAAAAGAAAAAGAAAAAGAAAAAGAAAGTATTACAGTTAATGACTTAAAAAAGTATTATAATCACTGCATGCCTCATTCAAAGAAAGAAAGTTTGAAACTTTAAAATATTATAATCGCTGCATGCTTCATCTACATATTACAATCACAACATGTCTCATCCACATAAAGTACTACAATATGTGGTTATTAAAATATAAAAATAATTCAAATCACCAAAACCATGAACAGAGCAGTAGTGGAGATTGTATGTCTCTGTATTGTTACATCTATATCGATTTTTGAAAATAAAAACCAACCAGCATAGATCATCTTTTTTATTTGTTATTTTTAGAGTTATTTAAAAACCAAAAAATATAGATAAATAATACATTTATTTTTTCAATTCAAAAAATATATTCAAGTTGAAAACTCTTTTTCAACAAAATATTTAAAATATTTTTCAATTGAAAACACAAACAGAATTTCTAAACAAATTAAAAACATAAAGTGTTACAAATTACTAGAGGTGTTCGCGGTTTGATTGCAGCCAAAGAAACCTCAAATCTGTCATCCGTTCAAAACTAGGCGGATTGAAAAAAATCAATCCCCTACCGTCCGCTCGTCATCACACATCTGTCTAAAATGCGGAGGATCAGTTCGGTTGGATCGGTTTGAACGGATCGGTATATCTACTGCTCACCCTTAGTGACCTATATGTTAAGTGAAGGTTTTTTTTTTAATTACACAAACATTTTTCGTCAATTATAAATCAGGTTTTTCCGTAATTACGTAAACATTCTTGGTCAAGTATAAAGCATAAATCTTTTATTTTTAAACAAATTACAAATAAGGGCATTACTTAATGATTTACTTATTAATAAAATTAGTCATTTGTTATGCGAATTAGTCATTTTTATATATATGTATCTTCTTCTACTTCTTTAATGATTTACTTATTTTGAAATTTTATATTTTTTCAAAAAAAATAAAATAAAACATAATTTTAAAGAACAAAAGGGAAAAAAAAAATTGATTTTTTTTATAAAAAAAAAGTTTTGAAAAGAGTTTAATTATGAGTTTTGAAAAGAATTTTTGAATTAAATTTTAAGTTTTGTGTGTGATTATAAGTTTTGAAAATAATTTTAGAATTGAGTTTAAATTAAAATCACGATTCCAAACCAAACAATAATTTGCTGAGATCTCCACTCTCATAACTTCTCAGCTAACACTAGGATTTCCTTTCATTGTTTTTCTTCCAGAATCGGAACAAAACCAACGCCATTTTGCAAATTACACAAAAGATGGGCTCTAGTTCTAGCCTGGGGGCTCATCATATGTCTTATTTTAATGATTGATGCATTATTTTTTGAAGTCTCATTGTAAACTTCATTCATATTAAAAAAATAAAATTAGATTGATCCGATAATTTTAGCCACACATGTCTTCAAAAAATAAATAATAAATATAATTTTAAAAATAAATTATTCATTTTTATTAGATAAATATGTTTAAATTAGGTGGATACAATTATTAAATTAATCTTATTTTTTTAATGAATACTCAATACACAATATTCTAAAAAATTAATAAATTGAATTATTGAAGTGAGACCATGGTGAGCCAACTTGTCTGAACTGTCCAATCCTTTTCAGAGAACTAAAATGAAATTGTTGCCTTTTTAAAACATTTAATACTCTATTCAATAATGTTACAAACTCAGAAAAAATACTAACAAAACAAATTTATGAATCACAATCATTTTAGGTGTGACTCACATCCCATTAATTTTAAATTTACACCATACAAGTTGTTTTAAGGTAGATTTCAAAATACCTTTTCATGGTTCATAGCATTTCTGATACTCTATTTTGTTGCATCTTTTAACCACAGGGTATGACTCACAGCAGCAATCTCAACCCTCCATCCCCGCCATTGTGGATCAAAGGAGTCCTCCTCATGCAAAGGTCCGACCCCATGGCAAATGGCTTTCCTGCTAAGTGGCTTTGGACTACTAGTAGTTGGAGCCAGTGGCATAAGACCATGTAACCTAGCCTTTGGAGCAGACCAATTCAACCCCAAAACTGAATCTGGAAAGAGGGCAATGTCAAGCTTCTTCAATTGGTACTATTTCACATTCACTTTTGCAATGATGGTGTCATTGACAGTGATTGTGTATGTTCAGTCTAATGTGAACTGGGCTTTGGGATTGGCTATTCCTACATTCTTCATGTTCTTGTCTTGTGCTGTGTTCTTCATTGGTACAAGAATTTATGTCATGGTGATTCCACAGGATAGTCCATTGACTGGTGTGGTGCAGGTTATAGTGGCTGCAATTAAGAACAGGGAAGTGGAGTTACCAGAACAACCTTTGATCTCTCTTTTTAACCATGTTCCTAGTAATTCTATCAACTCCAAGCTCCTTTACTCAGATCAATTCAGATATAACCAACTCTACCTCTTCATGTTGCAGCTTATAATAATTTGCTTTATTTTTATTTATTTATTTATTTATTCTCTTTCAAAAACAATTAAATTTGATTCTCTTCTCTAATTTTTTTATTTTTTTTATTATTATTTTTTTCCCTTTTGGGTTTAGTTTCTAGTATAGACAAGACGATTCTTAAAAGAACAAAAAAAAAAAAAAAGTACAAGGGTTCACTATTTGACTTATTTTCATCTTTAAAGTAGTCCTTTCTGAGTAGTAGTTTTTTTTATTTTATCTTATTTATTTATTCAATTACGGTCATCTGGTCTGGAGCAATCTAACAATAAATTTTTTCGACTCAAAGCTGAAAAAGTTTACTAAAAAAATATATATGTCGAAAAAATAAGTCAACTTATAAACATGTTGAATTTAGGTAATTTTTAGTCCTTTTGATTTTACAATAAGTCTATGAAAACAAAAAACAATTATGGAATTGAACACAAAAAACTGTATTGATGGCTAAAATAAACTTAGAATTTTAAATTTTATCAATTTAAATCTTAATTTATTTATTTATTTTTAATTTAAACATTTGTCTTTTTTGGTTAAACAACGTCGACAGAAAAAAATTTAAAAAATAAAAATAAAATTTAGCCATTAAACTCAATGGAGGTATATATAAAATATCTAAAATACCCATTTCATTGAATTTAATCACTAAAATACTTTTTTTTTTTTTTAAATTTTACTTAACATAAATAGCCAAATGGTTTAGATTGAAAACAAATAAAAAAAAATTAGAATTTAAATTGAATTTAAAAAAAAAAAAAAAACAATCAGAATTTTTTTTGGTTACAAAACTAAAGCTCACAATTTTTTTTGTAATTTTCTCAAACTTGTTCATTCATATATTTTTTTATGTCTAGTTTGTGTTTGGTTTTTATTTTTCTAATATCATCGTTGATTTTAGGATGATTGACATTAGGTCCATAGTCTTATCTTTCATTAGACGATGAGGATGCATAAAATATCTAACATATCTAAAATATCCATTTGATTGAGTTTAATTATTAAAATATTAATTTTTTATTTTACTTAATATAAATAGTTAAATAATTTAGATTGAAAATAAATATAAAAAAAAGTTAGAGTTTAAATTAAAAAAATTAGAAATTTAGAATTTATTTTATTACAAAACTCAAACTCTCAAGATTTTTTTATAATTTTTCCAAATTTATTCATTCATATATATTTATGTCTAGTTTATGTTTGGTTTTTGTATTTCCTACAAATCATTCTTGATTTTAGGATGTGAATGACATTAGGTGCGTAGTCTCATCTTCCATTAGATGATGAGGATTTCATATCTTGCATTAGTCACATTCTGTCTTGCATCCCACATCATTCACTTTTCTTTTTGGGTTTGACTTTCCTTCAGTCTCTGATTAAATTAAAAGGTGTTAATGAATTCGTAGAAACCTATTACGGGTTTCATTTTAATAATCTGAACCGTTCAATATGTAAAACTCGTCGAATATTATGTACTTATAGAAAATCACGTTGATCAGATATTGATAACTACGTGATCAACTCAATTTTGTTTAAAAAATAGACGGTGAAAAAATAAACGTTCAACAGAAATTTGATCTGATGAAATAGTTATCGATATCTAATCAACGTGAGTTTTTACAAACATATAGTACTTAATAAATTCTACACATTTAACGGTTCAAATTATCAAAACAGAATCCGTAATAAACTCTTACGGACCCAACAATACTCTCTAATCTAATCACGGACGGAAGGAAAGTGGATACCTTTCTTTTTTACTTTATTAGGCAATCTACAATAATAGTGCCAAGATTTGATTCAATTAATCAACAACTCGATCATCCTGTTCTTTAGCAGGAGTCTTAATCCATATCATCAAAACGAGTCATTGATTGACCAAAATTTGTGAATAACAGAGTGGCCAATAAATTACTTTAATTGAAAACTAAATCTGCATCGGTATTCGTGTTGTAATTTATTTTAATCAATTTGGTAGAATTTTTTTTTTTTTTTTTTTTTTATTTTTTTTTTTTTTGAAGAAATTAAATTTGCAATGATAAGAAGCACGCCTAATAAAGAAGAGTCTCAATCATTAGGCAAATTCTTTCGTCTTAAATGAGTCAATAACTAAATTAATATGGTGTGCATTTTTTAAGAGTGTATATCATATATATCTTATTGTAAAATATATAATTTTATCATAAAATTTTGTACTATTATTAATTACAAAATGCGTAATCTTGTCACAAATTTACACAATAGATAAAGTAGTACAAATTTTTGCAACATGAATTATAAAATTTTGAACATTTTTTTTTAGTTAACAAAAGTCAGTTGTTAATTGTTAAGCCCTTAGAAAAATCATTGTAACCAATTTGGACATTTTATTACGTTAATTTGTGACAAGATTATGTATTGTATGATTGATATTACGAAATTTTATGGTAAAATTATAATTTTTTGTGATAGAGTGCATATAGTGGACCAAGAGTCACTGTTATGCGGCTTGCACAACAACAACTGTTGTGCAGCTCATAAGAATTATTTCGGACTTTATTTTCATCATTCGAACCGTTTAATTTTTAAAGAATATCAAATAGAATATATCTGTAAAAACTCAAGTTGATCAGATATCGATAGACCCTTCATCAACATGAATTTGTATATATAAAAAATAAATATATAAGTATTAAACTAAATACAAATGTGTGTGTGTGTGTTTTTTTTTTTCTAAGAGAGTATAATATTCTATGTTGTATTTCAAAAATTTTGGTCAATGTATATGTGTGTATTACTTTAGTTGCTTCATGAAATAATTATTCATTACTGCTTATAAAATGGCTTTGTTATCTGGCAAATTTTTTTTTTTTTTGGCATAAATTTATGTTTGGACTTTCCTAGTCATAAATGGTGAACTTCAAGATATTTATGATTATAATGGGTTTTGATTTTGGTTTTAATTTCATCTCTATAAAATTAAAGTTAGTTAAGAAAGAGAAAAGTTAAAATTCGGACAATTATTGTGCTCCAATTTTAATTTATCATTTTACTGTGATTGTTAAAAAACATCTATTCTAAATGCTAGGTTGACTCAGAAAATGTGAGTTTGATTATGGGTTTTTCAAAGAATGTAGAGAAAGAGAGAGGCTATTTGGGACTTGGTTTGTGGTTAGTGCTCTGTGTTGTACAAAAGATAAATATTTTTCATATAATTTTTTTTGAATATCTAAAGTTCCTAATTGAAAGAAAAATTTCAGAGGCTTGGCATTTTAACATTTATGTGTAATATGACAAGAGAATTTATGTTTTTTTTTTTTTTTTTTTTGGCACCTTTTTAAAGGAGTATAGTATTCTATGTTGTATTTCAAGTATTTAACATAATCCGTTTTGCTTTGAATCAAATTCACCAAGTATTTAACTTAACCCACAAAAATATATTTAATATTTTATTATAAAAAAAATAAAAAAAATTGTACCATTCAAATGTAGTATATTTGTTGTGTGATTCTAAAAACAAAGGGACTGTTTTGTCCTTTTTTTTTCTTTTTTTTTTTTGAATATCTAGAGTTCCTAATTAAAAGAAAAATTTGAAGGGCTTGGCATTTTAATATTTATGTGTAATATGGCAAGAGAGTTTATGTTCCTTTTTTTTTTTTTTTTTTTTTGGCACCTTTTTAAGGGAGTACAATATTCTATGTTGCATTTCAAAAATTCTGGTCAATGCATATGTGTGTATTACTTTAGTTGCTTGATGAAATAATTATTCATTATTGCTTATAAAATGGCTTTCTTATCTGGTGAATTTTTTTTTTCGCATAAATTTATTTGGGACTTTCCAAGTCATAAATGGTGAACTTCAAAATATTTATGATTATAATGGGTTTTAATTTTGGTTTTAATTTCATCTCTATAAAATATAAGTCAGATAAGAAAGAGAAAAGTTCAAATTTGGACAATTATTGTACTCCAATTTTAATTTATCATTTTAATGTGATTGTTAAAAAACATCTATTCTAAACGCTGGGTTGACTCAGAAAATGTAAGTTTGATTATGGGTTTCTCAAAGAATGTAGAGAGAGAGAGAGAGAGAGGGGTTATTTGGGACTTGGTTTGTGATTAGTGCTCTGTGTTTTACAAATTAGTCTGATAGGGAAGGAACTGTTTGTTTGGAGCTATTTAAAAAGAAATTAAGGGTGATTTATTTAGTTGATCTTCCTGCAAAAAAAAAATAAATTAAATAAATTAAACTCACACTCAAAAAAAATTATTTAACATTTTATTTGCTGTGTAATATATTTATTTAGTTGTACCATTAAATGTAATATATTTGTTATGTGATTTTGGCTTTAATTTCATCTCTATAAAATTAAACTCAGTTAACAAAGAGAAAAGTTCAAATTTAGACAATTATATTGTGCTCCAGTTTTAATTTATCATTTTAATGTGATTGTTAAAAAACATCTATTCTAAATGCTGGGTTGACTCAGAAAATGTGAGTTTGATTATGGGTTTCGCAAAGAATGTAGAGAGAGAGAGAGAGAGAGAGAGAGGGAGGGGGAAGGGACTGTTTGCTTGGAGCTATTTAAAAAGAAAGCAAGGGTGATTTATTTGGTTGATCTTCCTGCAACAAAAAAATTAAATTAACACTCAAAAAAATTTATTTAACATTTTATTTGCTGTGCAATATATTTATTTAGCTGTACCATTCAAATGTAATATTTATTTGTTGTGTGATTCTAATGTATAGATGATAAATATTTTTCATTTAATTTTTTTGTGAATATCTAGAGTTCTTAATTAAAAGAAAAATTTGAAAGACTTGGCATTTTAACATTTATGTGTAATATGGCAAGAGTTTTTTTTTTTTTTTTTTTTTTTTTTTTTTTTTTTTTTGCGCCTTTTTAAGGGAATATAATATTATATGTTGTATTTCAAAAATTCTGATCGATGTATATGTGTGCGTATTACTTTAGTTGTCTTCATGAAAAAAAAAAAAGTATTAAACATACAAGTATTTAACTTAACGCAAGTATTTAACATAATCCGTTTTGTTTTGAATCAAATTCACCGAGTATTTAACTTAACCCAAAAAAATGTATTTAACACTTTGTTATAAAAAAATTTCAAAAAAAAATTGTACCATTCTAAACAGAGAAGGCACGTGCCTCTGGTATCTGTTGCATTATTTTTTTGGGCATAAATTTATGATTATGATTATAACAGGTTTTGATTTTGGTTTTAATTTCATCTCTATAAAATTGAAGTCAGTTAGAAAAGAGAAGAGTTCAAATTTGGACAATTGTTGTGCTCCGATTTTAATTTTATCTTTTTAATGTGATTGTTAAAATACATCTATTCTAAACATTGGGGTTGGCCTTTTTCTTTTTCTTAGAAGTTTATATTTTTATTTATTTCTTCTCCTCTTGATTGTAACTCGTTAAGTATTTTCTATTCATGACAGTTATTTATTTAAATAGAATTTTGAATTTTATTATTCGATTTGGTAGCAATAGATTTGGAAATAACGTTTCATTGCTAATGAAATCCATGTTAACTTTTATTATTGCTAATTTTTTGTTTCTTTGTGTCTAAAATTATATAACCACACATTTTTAGGTTGAAGTACAACAGTTATGAATAATATTACTATTTTTGGTCAAGTAAGTTTTTTTTTCTTCTTTTTTCTCTTCATATAAATTTAAGTACCTCTCTTATAAATTTAAGTAGAATAGTTATGGATAATATCACTATTCTAATTATTTTTTTTCCTCATGCTTTATAGGTGGATGGGGACTTACACCGAACCGTAATATCACCTCCCTTTACTAATTTTCTTATTTATGTGTATAAAGTTTTATTTATCATTCTAAAGTTTTTGTATGCATAGGTTCGATTTCTTCAAGAAAGAAATGTTAATGTTATTATTCGCGATGAGCGTGACATTAATACTATTCACATTCATGAGGTAAGCCTAAAAGTCACTTGAACATTGGACATGTATTTTCTTATCATTTTAAAAATAATTTATAAATATATTCTACTTATTTTTTATAGGCAAAGGAAAAGGAAAAAGACAAAGCAATATCAAAGGAAACAAAAAAAGCTATTCCTTATGGCAAAGGAAAGGAAAGGAAAATGCACATCCCATGGTATGGTTTCTCAACAATTTTTAAAAGTTTCTTTTTTGAATATTATATAGATTTTTTTAGGAATTGCATAGTATCATATACTCTTTTTTATGTACATTTTTCAAAAGTTTCTTTTTCAAAAATTTATTCAATTCTTTTTATTGAATGTGAAATGTTTTTTCTGAAGCATGTTAAAGTAAGCATTTGTACAACATGCTAATGCATTTGTATGAACATTAATTTAAATTTTTAATATGTTTGTCTATTTGTATGATAAAAATATGTTGCATTTGTACAATATGTTGCATCTACAAGATAGCATAATAAAAATATAATAGAAGAAAACGAAAAAGGAAAATAAGAAGAAAAAACAAATATGTGATGAAAATGAAACTACATAATATAATTTTTTTAAATTTTTATTTTTCTTATAAGAAGTTCTTAAGGAAAGAAGAAAAAGACAAAAATGCATTTTAATATAACAGAAACAACAAAAAGAGTGAAAAGGAAAGTACAAGACATTACACGCTAATATTCACATTTTACGTATCCAATGATCTAATATTTACCTTTTCAATGTACATTTTGTAAAGAGATGGGTAGTGTCTTTAAACCAATAAGTGCGTGCATAGTGAGTTTGCAGTTTTGTGTGCTTAATGTGTTTTCAAATTATTTTTCCCTCCCTTTTTAAATTTCATCAATACATGCATTGGTTCTTATATGACTAACAACTTAACCGAGTGAAGAGGAAAAGTTAGTTAAAAGGAAGAAAAAATACATGATGAAAGGGAAGCAAGTTAGTTAATCTTCACATTTTATGCACATTCTTATATAATATTCTCATTTTAGGCACACAATGATAATGTGTTATCAAAAGCTGCATTGGCCCAACGTGCACGGCGAGAATGTGAAAAAAATCAAAAGCCATGTTCTGCATACCAATTGGGACAACGCCTGCAACGAGAACAAGAAAGAGAAAGATCGAAGAATGTATTAACCTAAGACAACCTTCTTTAACACCAAATTGGTAAAAGAAAAAGAATTTTTTACCCAAGACAATCTTGAATTTTTTACTCTTACTATTACCACTTTATTATATAGATTTTAATTTGTTCACAATCTATTTCTGTAGGCCTTCTCCTATAACTCTATCTAGAAATGTTGGTGTGGTCATCCGTGATGAGCACGACCTTAATGTTATCCGTGTTTATGCGGTAAGTACAAAATCAAGTCAAACATTGTATATATTTTATGTATATAAGATTTTTTTAATCTTTTGAATATTTTGTTTATATTTGTTAGGCAAAAGAAAAAGAAAAGGTCAACCCAATGTGTAAAGGAAAAGAAAAGATGGCTCCTTCCAGCAAGAGAATGACAAATGCATGTCAAATGGTATATATTCTATTTTAAAAATAGGGAGCTTTTTTTGATAAATCCACTTTCTAAGAGCTTTATTCTATCCAACCCATATTCTTTTTGACTATTCCATTAGGTCCTATTTGAGATAAGAAGACCAAAATACCATTTTCATCTACTTATATTCCATTTAGTTCACATTATTTTCTTATGTTTCAATAAGTCCTATGGGTGACATAATTACCAAAATACCCCTAATGTGCATGTTCACACTGTCAATGTGAATGTTCATATCGTCAATGTGTAGGGGCCCGGCCCATGTCGATCCTCGTGGGTTCCCGAAAAAATTCGAGTCAGGCCGGGGCGGGCTTGGCCCATTGATAATGTGAATATTCACATTGACATGTTAACATTCACATTAATAAGAGTGTAAAATTGGCCCGCGTCCCGTGGCAGCGCGAAACCCGCCCGCGGCCCATGGGCGGCCTGGGGCGGGTCCGGTCCGGCCCGTTGACAGTGTGAATATTCACATTAACATGTTAACATTCACATTGATAAGAGTATAAAATTGGCCCGCGGCCCATGGGCGGCCAAAAGCCTACCCGCGGCCCAGGGTGGGCTCGGCCCGGCCCGTTGACAATGTGAATATTCACATTGACATGTTAACATTCACATTGATAGGAGTGTAAAATTAGCCCGCGCCTCGTGGCTGACCGAAACCAGCCCACGGCCCGTGGGCGGGCCGGGGCGGGCCCGGCCCGACCTGTTGACAATGTGAATATTCACTTTGATATGTTAACATTCACATTGATAAGAGTATAAAATTGGCCAGCGGCCAAGGGCGGGCCCGGCCCAGCCCGTTGACAATGTGAATATTCACATTGACATGTTAACATTCACATTGATAGGAGTGCAAAATTAGCTCGTGCCTCGTGGCTGCCTGAAACCCGCCCACGGCCCGTGGGCGGTCCGGGGCAGGCCTGGCCATTTGTTTTTAATTCTTTTTAATTTTTTCTACCAAAATTTTATTATTTTCCACAAAAAAAGACACTAGGCCTCGGCGCGGGCCGAGTCTCAGACCGAGCCTTTGATGGGCCTTAACCGGGCCGATGAGCTAGGCCGGACTTCAAAGTGATGGCCCAGACCCTAGCCTAGGGTCTCGGACTAGGCTCGAGCTTGGGCCCAAACAAGCCTTTCCCGGGCCGGGCCGGGTCGGGTCGAGTCGGCCCACGGGCCAAAAAAATTAGGCCTAGGCCCTAGCCCTGGCACAAGGGTATTCGGGCTTTGGACGGGCCGATAGATCGAGCCTCGGGTCAGGCTGGTGGGCCTAGGCCTAGTCTCGAGCTTAGGTCGGGCTTGGGCGAGCCTGGCCATTTTTTTTTAATTCTTTTTAATTTTTTCTACCAAAATTTTATTATTTTCAACAAAAAAATACATTGCGCCTCAGGCGGGCTGGGCCTCGGACTGAACCTTGAATGGGCCTTAAGCGGGCCAATGGGCCGGGCTAGGCTTCAAAGTGATGACCTAGGCCCTAACCTAGGGTCTCGGACATGCTCGGGCTCGGACCCAAACGAGCCGGCCCCAGGCCGTGGACGGGCTTCGGGCAGCCCACGGGCCACGAGCCAATTCTACATTCCTATCAATGTGCATTTTAACATGTTAATGTGAATATTCACATTGTCAACAGGCTCGGCCGGGCCTACCCCAGGCCACGAGCAAGCTTCGGGCAGCGGACAAATTTTACACTCCTATCAATGTTAATGTTAACATGTCAATGTGAATATTTACATTGTCACGGGTCGGCCTAGCCCGCCTCGGGCTGCGGTCGAGCTTCGGACCGCCCACGGGCTGCGGGCCAATTTTACACTCTTATCAATATGAATGTTAACATGTCAATGTGAATATTCACATTGTCAACGGGCCGGGTCGGGCCCGCCCTGGGCCGCTGGCCAATTTTATACTCTTATCAATGTGAATGTTAACATGTCAATGTGAATATTCACATTGTCAACAGGCCGGGCCGGCCCCGGGCCGCCCACGGGCCGTGGGCGGGTTTCGGGCAGCCACGAGGCGCGGGCTAATTTTACACTCATATCAGTGTGAATGTTAACATGTCAATATGAATATTCACATTGTCAACGGGCCGGGCCGGGCCCACCCCGGGACGCGGGCGGGCTATTGGCCGCCCATGGGCCGCGAGCCAATTTTATACTCTTATCAATGTGAATGTTAACATGTCAATGTGAATATTCACATTGTCAACGGGCCAGACCGGGCCAGCCCCGGGTCGCCCATGGGCCGCGGGTAGGTTTCGCGCCGCCACGGGACGCTGGCCAATTTTACACTCCTATTAATGTGAATGTTAATATGTCAATGTGAATATTCATATTGTCAATGGGCCGGGCCCGCCCCGACTCGCGAGCGGGTTTCGGGCCGCCCACGGGCCAATTTTACATTCCTACCAATGTCAATTTTAAAATATAAATGTTCACATCATAAAATTGCTAACCGTTCAAAAAATATTTATAAGGGTATCAAAATTAAATATAAGGGCATAAGTGTCCAAGAAAATAGTATAAATTAAGAAAAAGGACTTTATGGAATAAAACTATACATACATGGGACTAAATGGGTTAAAAAATTCCTTTATGGACTTCTTGGGTTAAAACACTTCTAAATGGGATTTATCAATAAAAATTTCTTAAAAATATGATGCAAAACTAATCAAAATTTTGAATAGTTAAAAGATATGAGTGTATAAAATGAATTTATTGTTTTATGTTGTTTTTGTAGAATGATTGTAATATGTTTTCATGTAACTTGCTATTATTTGTATGTGTTTTTCAAATTTATTTATTTTTATTTTGCATGGATACATGTGCATTTATAATGTACCATCCATAAGTTGCTAGTTATATAAAGAGAATAGGAAAAAAGAAACGAAGGAATAAAGAAAAAATATATAAAGAAAGGAGAAACTAAATAAGATAGGTTTTTAATTCTTATTTAATATATAAAATAGAAAACAAAGAAAGGGAAAGGGAAAGGGAAAGGGAAGAAATAAGAAGATAGAAAGGAAAGAAATAAGAAAGAAAGAAATAAAGATAACACTATTAAATGTATAAAACAAATAAAGTAGAAAACAAAATTAAGAGAAAGGGAAGAAATAAGAAGATAGTTTCATTTTAAGCACAAAATATTCACATATTTTGCTTCAATGATAAAATATTTTCATTTTAGGTACAAAATGATAATGTAATATCAAAAGCTACATTGGCCCAACGAGCACAACGAGAGCGTGAAAAAATTGAAAAGTCATACTTTGAATTTCAATGCTTGCAACGAGAACAAGAGGGATTAGAATAATGTGTTCAACTAAGACAACGTTCTTTAACACCAATACGTCACGATCGCACTTGCTTGGAGTGGAAAACAATAACTGAAGATTCTCATTTGGCACAAAAATGAACAATGGTTACCCATCATTCTGCATGTTCGTTTTCTATGCCAAGCACATCTTTAGCTCCACTAAGGAATCAGTAAACTACTGTGTCTAATCTTGAAATACATACTTTTACTCATACCATTTTGTTTTACAGAATTTTATTTATACACAAATATTCGTAGGTCTACTCCTATAAATCGATTTCTTCAACAAGATCTATATACTGATGATGAATTAGAAGATCTGCCTACGAGTATATCAATTGACGCCCGGGCACACAAAGATTCTTGTCGCCATTATCTTGGCAAGATGGATGTATTATGTCCTTATTGTTCAGCCTTACATTGGATAGATGAAAAATTGACAAAATCATCTATAAAGCGTCTCTTATTCAGAACTTGTTGTTTGGAAGGAAAGATTAGGCTACCTTTACTTATTACACCCCCTCCACCACTTCAGGCATTGTATGATGGGAATAATGATCAATCAAAATCCTTTCGAAGTTATACTCGAGTGTACAATGCAGCCAATGCTTTTACGAGTCTTGGTGCTACATTGGATCCTAGAGTACTCAGTGGAAGGGGCCCTACATCATTCACAATTTATGGGGAATTGCGATATCAAACAGGATCACTATAACCACAACCAGGGCAGGATGCGAGTTATGCTTAGCTGTATATCTATGACCCTTATTCAGCTTTAGAAATTCGTAATCTTAGAAATCCTAACTTGAGAAGGGATGTTCTCAAAACTATTCAAGATAGTTTGTTGCAAGTCAATGCATTTGTAGATAAATATCGCCATGCTCATGCCATTTTACATCAATTAGACTCGGCAGGACACAATCTACCTGCTCATCTTCATTACAATTCAATAACTGATCGACGTCGGTATAACCTACTAACTACAGATGAGATTGCAATTGTAATACCAGATGATGGAACAGAGGTAAATGGAATGAGAGATATTATCTTACATTTCCGAGGAAATAATGAGTTGATGCAAATTAATGAATGTCACCCAGCATACTTGCCATTACATTATGTTCTATTATTTCCATATGGTGAGCTTCGATGGGAACCTGAGTTGAAATTGTGGAATGTTCAGTATGATCAACTTTCAACTGATCGACTTACTCAAATGAATTTTTACAGTTATCGTTGGTTTGAACGACCCACAGAGTATTCAACAATTTTGAGAGATGGAGTTTGTGGTAGATGCTTGGGCTGTAACTGAGTAAAATCGATTGACATACTACAAGCTTAATCAAGGGAAACTTCGGGCTGAGCTTTACCAAGAGTTGTCAGATATGGATCCAGATTATGTGTCACCTGGACAAATTGGTCAAAGGTTTGTTTTGTCATCTTCATTTACTGGTAGTCCTAGACATATGTTTGAAATCTTTCAAGATTCAATGGCTATCACACGATACAACCAACACCTAGATATTTTTCTTACCATGACTGCAAATCCCAATTGGCCAGAAGTTACTTCAGCATTATTACCATATCAAAAACCTATGGATCGTCCTGATTTAATTGCCCGTGTTTTTGAGTTAAAGAGAAAATGTTTGATGAAGGAGATAGAAACAAATAAAGTGTTTGGAAATAAAGTTGCACATGTTTTTACAATTGAATTTAAAAAACGAGGACTCCCTCATATGCATGCACTTTTATTTCTCAAGGGTCCAGACAAAATTCGGACATGTGCTCAAGTAGACAAATTGGTCTGTGCAGAATTTCCAGACCCAAAAGATGATCCTATGCTTTTTGAAACTATCAAATGTTGTATAGTACATGGACCATGTGGTGCTCGAAATCCGCAAGCACCATATATGGAAAATGGTAGATGTACTAAGAGATATCATCGAGCTTTCACAGAAACAACAACTATGGATCAAGATGGATACCCTATCTATCGTCGTCGTAATAATGGTCAAGTACATAGTGTGAGGCGGTAAGAAGTTGATAACAGGGATGTTGTACCATACAATGTATATCTTTCAAAACTTTTCAACTATCATATAAATGTGGAAGTTTGTGCCAGAATGAGATGTGTCAAGTATATACATAAATACATTTATAAGGGTTATGATCGTACAACGATGGTGTTAGGAATGATAAATGAGGTTCAACAATATCTCGATGCAAGGTATATTGGACCTCCAGAAGCTGCTTGGCGAATATTTGGTCATCCTTTGCATGCAGAGACGCCAACAATTGTACGATTGGCATTTCATTTACCTGGAATGCATCACGTTATTTTTAACCCAGAAGAGTCATTACAAACGATTCAATCTAGAGCTGGTCAACAAATGTCAACTCTTACTGGCTTCTTTCCATATTGTACTGCTAGTGAAGATGAATGTCCATTCATTTATCAAGAATTTCCACAACATTTTGTTTGGCTCAAGTCAGAAAAGAGATGGAAATCAAGAGAAAGGGGATATGCAATTGGTAGAATGCACTTTGCTAGCCCTAAGATTTTATCTACGTTTGTTACTAACCGTTGTCAAAGGACCAAAGTCATTTCAGTCTTTACGCACGGTCAATAATGTTGTGCATGATACATTTAAATTAGCATGTGTTGTAAGGGGGCTTTTAGAAGATGATGAAGAATGGATACAATGCTTAAAAGAGGCTACAGTTACAAAAACTGGATATCAATTGAGGAGATTGTTTAGTATTATTCTCACCCAGTGCTCTTCACTAAATCCATGTGCATTATGGAATCAATTTTCAACGCATATATGTGATGATCTTGCATATAAGATTGGTACATTGTTTGTCATTTCTAAACCAACTGAGGCTCAAATTGAAGATTATGGTCTCCATCTTTTGAATCAAATGCTTCATGAATCAGGTAAAAGTTTAATTGACTTCCCACCCATGCCACTACTTACTGCAAATTGGAGTGTAGTAGTTGGTAATCGATTGATATTTGAACATCAACAACTGCAGAGTAAGGCACAACATGCAGATCCACAAATTACTATTGATTGTCTCAATAATGGACAGCGGAATGCTTATAATACAATCACTTCTTCAGTTTTTCAAAATAAAGGAACTGTTTTCTTTCTAAATGAGGGTGCTGGAACAGGGAAAACATTTCTGTACAATATGATTGCATTAAAATGTCACAGCCTTGGGCATATCGTTATTACTGTGGCTTCGTCTGGAATTGCATCATTGTTACTGGTAAGAGGTCGCACTGCACATTCAACATTTTCCATTCCGTTAGATGTCTTGGAAAATTCACTTTGTGGGTTTAGCAAACAATCATTACAAGCTGAGTTATTTAGAGAAATAAAACTCATAATTTGGGATAAAGTTCCTATGCAACATAGACATTGTGTTGAGGCGGTTGATCGTACATTGATGAAGTTCCTATGTAATATTTGGGGGTATTACTATTGTTCTTGGTGGAGACTTTCGACAAATCTTACCAGTTATACCCAAAGGAGTTCGTGAGCAAATTGTGAATGCATCATTAAGACACTCTGTTCTATGGAAGCATATATATATATATCTTGACTTTGGATTTGAATATGCGCTTGAATCATGAAGGCCATGAAAATGCTAATTTTGCAAATTTCTTGATGGAGGTAACACTACTTTAACCTGTATTATATAGATTATTTTAAATTAATTGTGTTTACACTTATTTTTTTATTGATTTCACTTTTTTTTAGATTGGGACCAATCCTCAAGAAATCGTTAACATTCCATTAACAATACACAAATGTCAAGATTTGAATGAATTACTCTCTACAGTTTATCAACAATTGAATATGATAGAGACGTCAACCCCAACATTTTTAACTGAATGCACAATTCTGTCTGCGCGTAACGATGATGTCAGTGACATTAATACTACTACGTTGAATATCTTTCCAGGGAGATTATATACTTATCTTGCAGCAGATAAAATGTCTAAAGATAATGAAATTGATCCTACTATTACAAATAGATATCCTAATGAATATTTAAATTCATTGGATTCTCCTGGGTTGCCAACTTTTAAGTTAGAGTTGAAAGTGGGTTGTCCTATAATATTGTTGGGAAACATTACACCGAAAGATGGACTATGTAATGGTACAAGATTGATAGTTACTAGGTGCGGCACTCGCATAATTGAAGCTCAAATTTTAACTGGAGAAAAGTTTGGCAATTTGGCATTTATACCAAGGATATCTTTGACATCATCTTCTTCAGAAATTCCTTTCCAAATGACAACACGTCAATTTCCAGTCCGATTGGCATATGCCTTGACCATTAATAAATCTCAAGGACAATCTGTGAAATTTGTTGGGGTTGATTTGCGTATACCAGTATTTAGCCATGGGCAATTATATGTGGCATTGTCTAGATGTACATCCTTTGATCGTATAACTATTCTCCTCCCTAAAGATAGTTTGGATTCTACTACAAATATTGTTTATCCTGAAGTATTGCTGTAGTATTCTATGCAGATTAAATGATGTTTTATTAGAAGGTAACCATGTAGATTTATTTTTGTTGATTGTATAACTTTCTATAAAATTTCAATTTAATAATAATTTGAAATTTGGACTTTTGTAGGATTTGACCGAAGAATCTATGGAGCTTAAAAGGAGAAATATGACTAGCTTGCTTCGATGGGGATGTAATAAGGTAATTTCAATCTCAAAGTATTTCGACATGTATATTTCCAACAAATGTACTAATCTATATTTTTTTTGTTTCCACAAACTACCAGATTGTTGTGCATATTCCTCATTGGGGATACATAAAAGTTGATACAAAGACTTTTTGGAAAGTAATGAGGAGGAAGTTTGGGCAAACACATATTTGAAGACATGTTATTGACACATCTTTTGTAAAGCATACATATTTTTGGTGCATGACAATATAATTTTTGGTGTATGACATGTTATTGACATATCTTTTGTAAAGCATACATCTTTTGTAAAGCTTTAACCCACTTTTTGTAAAGTTTTAACCTACTCTTTTGGTGTATGACAATATAACTTTAATTTCTGTTTTTTGTTCAGTGTTTACACTTTTTTTTTACTGCCTTTTATATTTTGATATGTAATATAACTTTAAATCTTATATGTTTGTTTCTTAATTTGCATTAAGATTAGGGGGAGTTGTTATTTTATTTGAGTTTTGTAGAGTGTGTAATACAAGCAAAATTGTTATAAGTTCTTTACGAAGAAAAATATTTAAATATATTTTTTTAGTATCTTTATCAAAAAATGACACAAATTTTATAAATTTCAACATAATACGTATAAATTATAACTGCATTTTAATTTTAAAATTATTTACATCGTGTCTTTAGGTACAGGCATACGCTAGTTAACTTACATGTGAGTAGCCACTACATTAATTTAATAAGATACTATGTGAGTCACCACTCTATTAATTTAATAAGATCTAATTATTTATGTGTTTGTAATATAATAGGACAACTCACATAATAAATTAAGTTGTATTATTATAAAACAAAACCAAAATATGACAAAGAGAATAAAACGAATGACAAAGGAACTTTTCATTAGGCCTCGTTTGAGAATAAGTTATTTAAGTAATTTTTTAGCTTTTTGGCTAAAATTTAAGGTAAAAAAAAACTAGTATGTTTGGAGTGACTTTTTGACTTTTTTACGAAGAGATGTGCAAAAAGTACAGAGAAAAAGGAATCTTTGATTTTTGTAACGCCCTCAAAATAAACCCATAATATACACAATATTAACATGCATTGATTAAAGAAAAACAAAACCTTATTCCATTCATCAGAGTAATCTTATTAAAAGACATTACATGTAATAACGGAAGTAAATGCCCTATGGGCTTATATCTTTCCAAGCCAACGCTTGGACACAAAAATCTGAGTACTAACCCAATTGCACATTAAGCCCTTGGCTTGAGTTTACATGTAATATCAAAGAAAACAAAATAACAATTAATCTAAACAGAGTCTTCAACTCCAAATCCTTCCAAGCTAAGTCCTTGGAGGTAGCATATCACCTGAACCTGAAAATGATGTTCCCGTATAGGGTGAGCCACAGCTTAGTAGAAATATACTAAACCAAATATAAGAATTGACTAAAGTATTAGCATTCGACAGATGGTTAACACTTATAGATCCATTATATCATTATACAGTTTCATGACAATAATGTCCATGATATGTTTCACTTTCCATTTATACAGACGTGGCTCAGAACCTGGCCAAACAATGTAATGAGACTACATCTCATATTAACATTACTTCCAATAACAACAATTTAAGTGAGACTAAGGCTCAAACTAAAACACTTCCATAAATCGATAAGTACACATATATGCTGTACTAATACACTTCCATACATCAATAAGTACACAGATTTGCTGTACTAATGGAGTCCATCCACTTTCTTCTCTCAAACAGGTCTGAGAGTCCATCCCCTATCTTCTCTCAAACCATGGAGTACATCCCCTGTCTCCTCCTAAACAATATGCATATACAATGTATTTAACACTTGTCATACACAAGATTCAATCAATACACGTATTTGCTGTATTAATTCAACCGTCATATTCAATGACTCAATCAATGTGATTAGTTTCAGTTTTCCCTAATCAACATGCAATGTCTACAACAATCACGACTATCCTCCACCGATAGTCCAAAACAGTTATTTCTAAACAGGAAATAAATGTATCAACAATGTAAACTCAACATTTTCATAGGTGAGTGATTAAACTATCCAACTACACCATTTAATCCCATAGTTCCCCAATTTCATGAATTAAACTTAATTCCACAATTTTCCCAAAATTAATTATACAAATTAATTTATTACAACAATTAGGGCTTTTCCCCTTTTCTCAATAACCAACCCTAAGGTTCAATTTTATCAACTTGACACTACTAATGTCATTTTCTCATGATTCACAATCACATGTAATTTAATATATAAACAATTCCCTATTTCTCAAATTATAACACAAACCCTAGTTTTCCCAAAATTAACAAACGACACCAACATATCAAAAATACCAAAACTTAGGACAAAACCTATAATATGGAGTAGGAAATCCCTACCTCGAAGTGAAGAACTCGAATGGAGAAGATGACGAAAGTTCAAAGTGCTCCAAACCGCCCAACTCTCAGATTAAAGTAAAGCCCTCGTGTCCCTCTGTCTTTTTAACAAAGAACCTAGGGTAGAAACACCCTAAAACTAGATGAAACCTAAGAGAGAAGGTGAGTGGAGGGAGAGAGAACACGGACCTAGGGTTTTGAAATCAAAAAGAGAGTGAAAAAGTGTATTTAAAACCGCTGCTGCGTATTTAAATAAAACAGGCTCGCTCGAGCGAAGTATTGGTCGCTCGAGTGACCAGACACAAGAAATCTCGCTCGAGCGAAGAAAGTCTCGCTCGAGCCAAAAACTCGAAGCTTCAGGTCTGCAACCCAGAAGCACGCTCGAGCGACAGAATGCTCACTCGAGCGAAGAACTCGAAAACATACACATCGCTTGCTCGAGCGAAGGAAAGCTTGCTCGAGCCAAGAAACACAGCTCTCAGGTCTATACCTAGACGCAGTCGCTCGCTCGAGCGAAGAAATACTGGCTCGAGCGACAAACTTCTCGCTCGAGCGAAGGACCAAAATTCTGGGCAGCAACCATTTGTTCCCAAACACAACCAACCTGTAACAAACCTGCCCAACACATCCTATAACTCAAAAGCAAAGTATGGAAGGATGGAAACAACATATATATAACAACAGGATCTACGGAATCTAAGTCCGGATGCAACAACCAAATGGGAAAAGACCAGGGTCGCTATAATTTTTTTGTATATGTTATAAGTTTTTTATTTTTTTAGTAATTTTTTGACTTTTAAGCTAAAACAGCTACTTGCCAAACGAGACCTAAGTTACCAATGCAAGAATATTAGTCTAAATAATTTTTTTAGGTTTCAATAAATCTTATGGCTGATATAGCTATCAAAATACTCCTATTAATAATATGGTAAAACACATATTAATGTTCACATTGATATAGTTTGAATTTTCATTCACACATCAAGGTGAATATTCGTATTGTAAATATAAATATTCACACTATTAAATATGAATGTTCACATGACTAAGTTGTAAGAGTTCAAAAAATATTTGTAACGGTAAATTTGTCTATAAAAATTTTAAATATAAAAATTAAAATTTAATAAATCAAATGTCCAAATAGTAAAATTTATTGAAATATAAAAATATGTAAACTAATTGGAATATAAATAATTTAAAAAGAATTTTTTAATAAATTTCTATAAGAAAAAATTAGCCAAAAAGATACGACTCCCATGTGACATTTTTAAAAAGTCTGCAATATAGTATTAGTTATGCCCAACAGCTCTGCTATATTTTTGCCTTTTGATTTTGAAAAAGAAAAAGAAAAAAAAAAGAGGGAAAATAAAGTTTTCCATATTTTAAAGGGGAAATATAATCTCAATAAAATTTTTTAAAAAAATTATATTAGTGATAAATTTTACAACATTAAAAGTTATAATTTTTGTAATCAATTTAAGATTATTTTTGTAATCAATTTAAAATTATCTTTTAAAGTATCAGTGAAAAGTTATTTTTCCTATTTTAAACTATTATACATATATCGGTTGGTTTGATCTGTTCTTATATTTAAATTTTAAAATTGTAATAAAACGAAAAATTGATTTGTCTAAAAATAAAAGACTGCACAAATCTTTTTTTTTTTTTTTTTTGGGTAAAGAATTTGAATGAAAGAAAGAAATTTTGTTTGTTTTGATCAATCTATTTGGTTGGTCAAGTTTACCTTACACCCCATGCTCCTTCCTAAAAGAAAGTGATAGTGTGTAACAAAAAAGAATGAGGGATGGCACGTGACCAACTGCTTTATATGTTATTAGTTTTTTATTTTTTTTATTTATATAACTCGATATCCAATCTAGTGGATGGATTAGTTTGGAGACTGGTCTAACAGTCCTTTGGTGAGACTCAATTAAAACTAAGATAAAATGCCCATATATTGATTTCAATAAATATGACGTGAAAAATGGCACAAGATAAGCAAAGTGACTTATTTGATTGTCGGAGAGCAAGTCAAGTATCGGTGAATCATTGTAACCCTATTTATAAGAATAACTTTGTGGTAACCCATGCGATATGTTGTGGGCGTAATTTAAGTAAAAATAAAATTAGATGATAAAAAAAAATATTATAATATGTATATTATTTAAATAATGAGAATATTTTTATTGAAATTAAAGGTCTTGGACTCAAATTTTGTGCACCTACTATAAGGTCTCGTTTGGGAACAAACAATTTTAGTAATTTTTTTATTTTTTACGAAAAAATGTGCAGAAAAATAGAGAGAGTGATGTGATAATCTATTGTGCGTACCGGATTCCGCACTAGATGAAAGTAGATCGGGGCCCCACACTCGGTTGGACTATCCAGGGATTGAGGTTCCTGCCACAAGAAGCACCGTTAGAGCTGCCCGGCCGGGGTTGGCTGGATAACCCCTCTGGTGTGAGAATTAGTGATCGGAGAAGAAGTGTATATAGAGTTGAGTCTATCTCTAAGTGTGATTTTGCTTGGAATCGTTCAGTTACCTTCAATGTGAAGTTCATGTAGTATATATAGGTTCCTCGCTTGCTTCTCAAGATGATTTCATGGAGCTTGAATGCTGCCAAGTGTCCTTTTTGCATTGCTTAAGGTGGGGGACCACCTGGTAGTTATCATTGAATACATATACTCATTGTAGTCATGTTGATAACAAACCACATTCCTTTGGTTCAACAACTTCGTGATCCTAGGTATGGGGGACCAACTGAGGTGGTAGCTTGCACATACACATGCTCACAACTTCCACGTTTTCCTGTGAGGTTCCCTTTGCTCGGTATCTCAGTACCTCGGTTCGGCCCTATTCAAAGCTTTCGTTGGGACGGGCTGGTCCATTCGAATATCTTAGTGTGGGCTCGGCCCATATCTGTTCGGCCCAAAGGTTCGGTCCTGCAACTCGGCCTAGCCCAGCGTCACAACTGGACTAACCTTTCCACTGCGGGTTGGGTCCAAGTGCTTGAGGACTTGGGTAGACTGTTGATTACGGAGTTGGGCTCAATCAGCTTGCCCATATATTCATCTAATCCATTTGAACTTGGGCTTTATTGGATTGGATCGGCCCAAGGCTTGGATCCGACCCATTTCACATTCAGCCCCTTCATTTGCGCCCTAGCTCGCTCTAAGGTTCCCCTTGGGGGGAGTTACTGTTCTGCTCTCCAAGCGTCGCATCGCTTCGGTTCTTCCCCAGTTCGGCCTTGGTGACGGTTCAATCCTGACACATAATTCCTGCATGTGTCCTTTCGAGGTGACACGTGGCGACGTGGGATAGGTGTGCACAGATAGTGCGTCGATTCCATACCGAAGGTCGTGCTTTGTGTACCTACGCGCCGGCTGGTGCAATTAATGTTCTGGCTATCAATACAAATCCCTTTATCTGCTTCTTTGTTCTTCTAGAGAGTTTCAAAGAGAGAGGAAGAACTCTTCCCGTTCCTCTGAACCAGTCTCATTGGTGCTCTGCTCGGACTTGTTCGCCGCCGATCGTGCTTTGCTACTACTGCTCTAACCTCTGTAAGTCCTCTTTCTGTCTTAATCATCTTGTCTAGCCCTTGCTCTGTTGTGTTCCTCATTCTGTTATCTGAGTCCTACCCCTGTCTTATTAGGTTTGTTAGATGGGGACGTTTCGCTCTCTAGTTGATACCCCTGAGGCCATGGCTATGTTCCGCCTGGACTATAATATTCCCGACGACGTTACCCTTTCGCTGGCGAAAGTAGACGCCAAGCGTATGGGCACGAGGAATACCGTCGCTTTTCCGATTGCAGCCATTGTCGAGGGAGGGGTTCGGTTTCCCCTAGACCCGTTGGTGCGCCGGTTTCTGCATCAAGTCCAGTTAACCCCAATGCAAGTATCTGTGAACCTCTTCCGTGTTGTTTGCGGCGTATCCGCCCTCAATAGACGGTTGGGTTTGAACCTTGACATATGGGATATCTTAGGCTGTTACACTCTTTCCCATAACAAAGACCACAACACGTATTACTTGCGTGTTCGCTCGTTCGATTGCCATTTGGTGACTGGGTTGCCCGATTCAAATAAACACAACGATGATTTCCTGCAAGTTGGTGGCAACTGGGAGTTCCCCGCCGGAACTGAGTTCCAGTCTGAGTGGATGCCTCAGAAGGACAGCTACCTAGGTTCAGGCCTTTCCTTCTAGTGCCTTTTGTATTTCTTACTTTATTTTGGATGTCGTTCTAATGGGTCATTTCTTTTTTGCAGAGGCCTCTCGTTTCCAACAAAGACCGAACCGGGAAAATGCTGAAGCCATAAAAGTTGCCCTGAGGTATAAAAAGAGATCTGCACCTGAGTTATTGGATTACCAGTCAACTTACCGTTCCACCATTCCAAAGAAGGCGAGGCTCGCTACTTCCCTTCTGGGCTCTGATACCGAGACTGACACATCTCTTACTCCTTTGGTTACGAATCATCGCAGGAGTCAAGCTACGCTCTCTGAGAGACCGCCCTCTCCTACCCCCAGTTTCGCAAGGGGCGGGTCTGTGGCGAAGAGAAGGGTGTTGGTGGATTTAGAGGCCGAGGCTTTTGGAGCCTCCTATGTTTTGGAGACTCCTCTGGAAAATACTGAGGTGAAGAGCCTCATAGAAGTGAAAATGGAGGTGGGAGCTTCTGGGACCCCTACGACTGCTGCTGAGCCCTCGGCTTCAGTTGCTGCGCGAGCAAAAAAGAGAAGAAGAGAGGCTGGCAAAGCAGTGGTGGGGGAAGCTTCTGAGGATCCTGCTGAGGATGAGGCATTTGAGAAATGAGAGCCGCCAATGTCGCATAAAGGCAGGCCCATTTCCACTTCTAATTTAGTTGTTGCTTCGCGAGATTTTGCTTTTGACTTGACTAAGTTTTTGTTGATGCCGATTGACATGGCTGACCATAACGGGCCCCGTGATATTCCTATCCTGAAGGGGACCCTTCAAATGATGATTGCTGTAAGTGTTTTCTCGTTTTACTTGTCTTTATTGTTGTGTTGCTGTTTCCTTTTCTCTTAATTCTTCGTTATCCTTTGCAGTGTATCCAGAGGATGCATCTGTCTATTACCCGTGCTGAAGAACTGGAAAGGGCCGTGCTGGAGGCCGCAATGAACGCTGAGAGATTGACAATAAGTTTGAAGACAAAGAAAGAGGGACGCCGAACTGCGGAGAGGGAAGCATTTCGTTTGAATAAGATCGTTGCTTCAGCTGAAAAATCGAAGGAGGTTGCTATTGGGACACAGACTCAACTCGAGAGGAAGGTGGCCAAAATGGAAGCCGTTATTGCCGTGATGGCCGTCGAGCGCTCTGCTTTGGAGGCCAAGCATTGGCAACAAGGCTGGGATGAAGCTGGAGCGGCATATAAGGAGGAGGTGCTAGTGCTGCGAGACAAGCTCTTTCTAAAGGGTTGGACAAGCGCTTTAGCTGTTGTGCTGGTTCCTGAAGGCTCTTCCCTGTTTCAGGATGTCCTAGTTCCTTCAAGATCCTTGGGTTCAAAGACTGTCTCCACCCCTGCTGTTCTTCCTACTGAACTCTCCCTAGAAGTTGATTATGCAAACAAGACCCAGGACAGTAATGCTGCCGTTGAAACAGTGAATGTTGAAGGGGGTGAAACCCTGGAGACTGCAGCCGCGGGAGATGTGGTTAAGAAGGCTCCTGCTTCTCAGGAAGCTGGAGCTGCCTCTACTTTTCCTCCCCAACACGGCCTGGACGAAATTGTTGATGCTGCTCCTAAGGTTCCCTCTGTTAATGAAAGTTGAAGTTGAAAGGAATTGAACTTTTACTTTTCTGTTTTGATGTATTGTGGCTCGGTCTCCATGACGACCTTTTTTTTTGCACTTGTCAAGATAATTTTTCTTTTCTCTTTTCTTTTCTTTGCTACTGGTTATGAGGCCATCTGTGCCTTTTGTTGGATGGTAGAATTTTCTCTTTGAATTTGTAATCTGATGCTGTTTGCTTTTATGTGTGAATGTTTTCTATACTGCTTACCCCCGGCCGAGCATTGTTGGAGCCTCAGGGCCGAATAGATGCTTGGTCTGGTTATGTACTGCTTTTAAATAGATTCTCTGTCTGATTCTGTATTGCTTGCCCCCGGCCGAGCACTGTTGGGACCTCAGGGCCGAACTGGTGATCGGTGTGGCTAACGGATATGTGGTATGGCTGTGCTTGAGTTTGTAAGTGGATCTTACTTAGGTCCAGGTTGGTTTTAAAAGAAAACAATTGTTTTCCCCCACCTGGAGCTAAGTAAGATTGGTATTGAAGATTGTGCTCTTAGATAGAACTGCTTAAGTCTGTTGTAACTTTGATAGCACAGATGCATTTGAATGAGAAAAAGGCATGAAGATGTGTCTTACTCAGGTCCAGGTTGGTTTGAAAAAATAATTGTTTACCCCCACCTAGAGTTGAGTAAGACTAATGCTGGGAGTTGCTCCTGACAGAGCCTGGTCACGCTTGTTCCAACTCTGTTTGTTTGAATCAGTACTAAAGTGTTGACGTGTTGGTACTTAAGGAATTCTGTGGATTCAAAGACGTTTACTTAAGATATGTTAGTGTGGTTTCCAACAAGCAATTCCACTTGGCTAAAGTCCAATTTAGTTGCCAAACATTATTCCACCAAGCAATTCCACTTAGCATGTTTGAATGCTAACCAAATTTAAATTTCGTCCAGTCGTTCTGAAACTAAGTCCATTTGGGTTAAGACCAAAGTTAACTCCGTTTGATAAACATCAAAGCTAATTCCGTTTGATAAACATTAAAGTTAATTCCGTTTGGTAAGAACCAAAGCTAATTCCGTTTGATAAACATCAAAGCTGATTATGAGAATTTGATAAATTTGAGAGAAGTGTGGAAGCATTTGCATTGGTCAACAGTTAAATGCCTTTACATTCTGATAGAGAAGTTGGGGGATAATTCTATTGATAGTATTTCTTGAGATTTGCTACATTCCAAGGCCGAGGTATAGCTCTGCCTTTCAGATCCTCTAGGTAGTAAGCTCCATTTCCTACAACAACTGTGACTTTGTACAGACCCTCCCAGTTAGGCCCAAGTTTGCCCTCGCCAGGCACCCTTTTGTGATCCATAACTTTCCTTAAAACCAGTTCTCCTGGTGTAAATTGCCTTGGGAAAACTTTTTGGTTGAAACTCTTGATGAGCTGTTGCTGATACGCTGCAAGTCTGATCAGTGCTGCTTCTCTTCGGCCCTCTGCCATATCTAGTGCTTGTGCAATAGCTTCCTCGTTACTGGTGCTCTTAAACAATTTAGACCGAAGGGTTGGGAGGTCGACTTCGAGTGGGATGACGGCCTCTATTCCATAAGTTAGGGAGTAAGGTGTTTCTCCCGTTGATCGCCGTGCTGTGGTTCGGTATGCCCATAGCACGTGGGGTAACTCTTCAACCCATTTTCCTTTAGCATGCTCAAGCTGTTTCTTTACTCCGTTGATGATGGTTTTGTTTGAGGCTTCTGCCTGTCCATTGCTTTGCGGGTACCCTGGAGAAGAGTTCCTATACTCGATCCTGAGGTCGACACAAAACTTTTTGAAGATCTTTCCATCGAACTGTGTTCCATTATCGGCAATCAGTACTCGCGGGATGCCGAAATGCACCACCACGTTTCTCATGACAAACCGCTTTGTATCCGTTTCTTTGATATTTGCCAATGCCTCAACTTCAACCCACTTAGTAAAATAGTCGGTTGTAGTAATGAAGAATCGTTTGTTCCCAGTGCCTCGCGCCAATGGTCCGACAATATCCAAACCCCATTGGGCAAAGGGCCATGAACTGGTGAGTGGGGTGAGAGTTTTGGCTGGCTGATGAATGAATGGAGCAAACCTCTGACATTTATCACACTTCTGTACGTACTGCTGAGCATCTTGTTGCATCTGTGGCCACCAATACCCGTGAGTGAGGGCTCGGTGCGCCAGCAACCTTCCGCCAATGTGGCATCCACAAATCCCATCGTAAATTTCGTAGAGAACATTCTCGACCAGATTTGGATGCACACATAGAAGATAAGAGCCAAGATAGGAGCGTCTGTACAGCTTCCCGGATGGTGAGATCCAAAACCGAGCTGACTTATGTCTGACTTTGTTGGCTTCATTTTTGTCTTCGGGGAGAGTACCAGATTTTAGAAAAGCAAGTATTAGATCCATCCAGCTCGGCTCTACGCTGCTGCAGAAGACTGGAGATGCAATGCTTGGTTCTGGCACGAACTCAACCCAAACTTTTCTGGCATCTTTGGTATCCACTAATAAGCCGAGACAAGCCAAAGCATTAGCATGGCTGTTTTTGTCCCGACTAATTCGTTTCACTTGTATGGATTGAAACTTTTTGAGTAAGTCTTTGGCCTTGCCTGCATACATGGCCATTCTTTTATCTCGTGTTTCATAGACCCCAGAAATCTGGTTTACTACTAGCTGTGAATCGCTGAAAACAAGAAGTTGTTCTGCACTAAAGTGTTCGGCACTGCGTAAGCCAGCCAACAACGCTTCGTACTCTGCCTCGTTGTTCGAAGCCCTCCAACCGAGCCTGAGAGCCTGTTCCCAGATAAATCCTTCTGGTGAGATGAGTACTACTCCTGCCCCGAGCCTTGGTTATTGGACGACCCGTCAACATAGAGCTGCCAGATGTTTCCAATGAAGAGTTTCCAGGCTTCCGAAGCGCAGGGCTTTCCTTGTTTGGTGATGCGTGGCACCTGTGCCGAACTAGGATTCCCTGGTTCGGTACCCTGGGTGGGAGCAAATTCTGCGATGAAATCTGTTAAGGCCTGGGCCTTAATTGTTGTACTGGGTTAATACCGAATGTCAAACTCACCAAGTTCTACCGCCCATTTTGTTGTTCTGCCAGGAATTCAGTGAGGACATTAATGGTATACCCCTGGAAGTAATGTTGTAACTTCCTCGAGGCGATAAGCAACGCGTAAGCTAACTTTTCCAAGGGTAGATACCGTGTCTCGGCGTCCAATAAAGTCTTGCTAACATAGTATACTGACCTCTGTTTTTTGTTCACTTCCCGAACTAATATTACGCTTGGGGCATGATCCGAAACTGCTAGATAGAGGTACAGCTCCTCTCCTGGTTTTGGTGTGGACAGAAGAGGTGGCGTACTAAGGTATCTTTTGAGACTTTGCAGTGCTTCAGTACACTCGTAACTCCATTCGAATGCTGTCATTTTCCTCAAAAGCTGGAATAAGGGCTTCATCCGATCTGAAGATTGGCTGATGAACCGATTCAGTGCGGCCGCCATTCTGGCCAGTTTTTGCAGCTCTTTGGCCTTTGTTGGTACTTCAAGATCTTGTATTGCTTTTATTTGGTCCGGATTCGCCTCGATCCCTCTGTGAGTGACCATATATCCCAAGAACTTTGCTGTTCCTACCCCAAAAGCTCATTTCGAGGCATTGAGGCGAAGTTGATGGTTTTTTAGGATGCCAAAAACTTCTCTCAAGTCTGTAAGATGGTCTGTAGCGAGCTTGCTTTTTACTACCATATCATCTATATAAGCTTCCATGGTTTTTCCCAGTTGGTCCTTGAACATCTGAGTGACCATCCGCTGGTAGGTTGCCCCGGCGTTCTTGAAGCCGAACGGCATCACTTTGTAGTAGTAAGTTCCTCTCGGAGTGATAAATGCTGTCTTTTCTTGATCTAGGCCAAATAGTGGTATCTGATGATAGCCGTTATAAGCGTCCAGGAAGCTCATGCGATCATGCCCTGTTGTTGAGTCTACTAGTTAATCAATGCGAGATAGCGGAAAGCTATCTTTGGGGCAGGCTTTGTTCAAGCAAGTGAAGTCAACGCAAACTCTCCATTTTTCGTTCTTCTTCTTGACTACAACTGTGTTGAACAGTCATTGCAGGTACTGAACTTCTCTTATTGCTCTTGATGCCAGGAGTTTTTTGACTTCGGCAATTATTGCTTCGGTGTGCTCAACTGAGGATCTCCGACTTTTCTGCACAATGGGCCGAGCTGAAGGGTTAATGTTGAGCTTGTGGCAAGCAAATTCTGGGTCCAACCCTGGAGTATCATATGCTGACCATGCGAATACCTCCATATTTTCCCTCAGCAGTTCCAGCAACTGAAGTGTCTCATCAGCACCTAGCGAGGTACCGATAAGGAAGTACTTTTCTAGATCATCCTCTTTTACCTGGACTCTCTCCAAGTCTTCCACTATCTTTTCCTCTGGGGCTTCCCCTACATCTTCCAAGACTGGCTGTTTGCCACCTCTACTGTCTGTACCTGATTGCAGAGCTGTTTTGCCTTTAGTGCCGCTATAAAGCAATGTTTGGACGCAACTTGATCCCCTGAGATCTGCTCTACTCCGTGTTCCGTTGGGAAACGGATGAGCTAGTGGTAAGTTGAAGGGACTGCCTCCATTTGATGAATCCATAGACGGCCAAGTATGGCGTTGTAAGGGGATGGTGTATTAATAACCAGGAACTCTATTTGGAGGGTTTTTGTTCCCGCCACAACTGGCAACACTATTCTGCCAAGCGGCCATTCTGGCTGTGAATTGAAGCCAACCAACGGGCTACCGCTGGGGTGAGGTGCTACTCGGAGAGACCAGGCTTTCTGAACAAGTCATAATACAAGATGTCTGCTGCACTACCTTGATCTACTAGGACTCGTTTTACATCAAATCGTTTTCCAATTCCCACAGTTATAATTAATGCATCAGTATGCGGGTGTTGTATGCCCTCTAAATCTTTTCTAGTAAATGAAATAGTGCACAAGGGGGATTTAGGTACTGTATGTACTTTTTTCGATGCAGGTTCCACTGACATGACCTGCTAAATTTGCGCAGCCTTAGCAATCTCTTCTTTCAGTGTCTCCTCAGATTCTTGAGTTGCTGTTCCATGGATCACATTTATTATCAACCGAGGTGGGTGCTCAACATTCGGTTCTGGTGGTGGGTTCCCCGGTTCGGTCACTTCCTTATCCTGATCAATGTAGTCCCGGAGGTGCCCAGCCGCTACTAAGTTTTCCAAGTGTTGTTTCAGTGCTCTACAGTTTTGAGTCATGTGCCCTCTGTCTTGATGGTAAATGCATCTGAGCTTCTGATTGCGCCGAGTCGGATCTCCCAACATTTTCGACGGCCAAACAAAGAAGGGCTCTCTCTTGATCTTTTCCAGGATTCGATAGATTAGCTCTTTAAACACAGTCACGACGGTTTCATGGGATTTGGACTTATCCACTTCATTCACTGCGATACCTCTGTGTTCTCCTCGATCTGTTCTCTTCTTGTGCCGAGCTGTTTGTTCTGCTGACGCTACCTCGATGGGGATCTGATCATCTTCGAAGCGAGCGTATTGCTCGATCCTGGCACGCAAGTCTTTTAATGCTGTGGCCGGGCGCTTGGTAAGTGATTGTCTCAACTTACTTTCCGGGCGCATGCCATGTTTGAAAGACAAAACGGCCATCTGTTCACTACACACATTTTCCTCCAGATCGTTGTATTCTTCCCAGTACCTCCTAGCATAATTGCACAGCGTTTCCTCCTGCTCCTTTCGAAGGCCGAACAGTGTATCCGGCTCTTTCGGAATCTTAGTGTTGGCGACGAACCTGGCTAGGAACTCTTCGGAGAGTTGCTTCCAGCCACGAATTGATCCAGTAGGGAGTCGATCGAACCATCGAAGTCCGGTCTCTCCCAAGCTGGATGGGAAGACTTTGTACATCAGTGCCTCATTTCGGCTCCATAGAGACATCATTTGTCTGTAATGGCTAATATGCGTCAGCGGGTTCGACTTTCCATCGTATGAAGTGAACTTTGGTGGAGTGAATTTCTTTGGAGGCCTCATGGCTTCAATTTCCGGGGAGAATGGTGAGGAGACGAGCCTATCCAGCGCTCGGTGTTCTCTCTGGTGAATAGTACGGTCCAGGTGATCCCGATGCTGTTCGTTCTGCTTGTTGCCGATCAACCAAGTACGAAGGTCTTGTGGGGGGTACTCAGTTTGCTGACTGACCGTCTTCTGCCTCTTAACCCTTCTCCGGCGTGACCCACGGGTGTGGCTGCTTGCCGCTTCACTCTGTACCAGGATAGGCTGGCTTCGTTGCCCAGACTTATTTCTGTGGAATTTTTTCACTGGTGGCTCTCTAGATGAGCTCCTTCGTTGCAGACGAGAGGGTTCTACTTTCGTCATTTTTTCCGTCGGATCACCCAGCACCCTTTTAAGTTGGGCTTTCAGCTCCTGTATCTCCATCCCCATGGAGTTTATGATTCGATCTCTATATAATCCTTTTCCAGAAGAAAGTGATGAGAAGAACCTCCAGCGAAGGGTAATCGATGCTCAACGGATTCAGGAGTCTGGTTGTTGTTTCCAGTTTATTCTTCCAGAACTGTTGGGAGTGCCAAACCTTTGTCCTTCATTTTCTCCGTCCGTGGGGTCTGTGTTGAAGGCGGAACATCCTCAATCCCCATCGCCGGAACTGAGTGCAGAGCTTAGAGATGAAGTGATCCACGCTCACCACACCAATTGTGCGTATCGGATTCCGCACTAGATGAAAGTGGATCGGGGCCCCGCACTCGGTTAGACTATCCAGGGACTGAGGTTCCTGCCACAAGAAGCACCGTTAGAGCTGCCCGACCGGGGTTGGCCGGATAACTCCTCCGGTGTGGGAATTAGTGATTGGAGAAGAAATGTATATAGAGTTAAGTCTATCTCTAAGTGTGATTTTGCTTGGAATCGTTCAGTTACCTTCAATGTGAAGTTCATGTAGTATCTATAGGGTTCCTTGCTTGCTTCTCAAGATGATTTCATGGAGCTTGGATGCTGCCAAGTGTCCTTTTTGCATTGCTTAAGGTGGGAGACCACCTGGTAGTTATCATTGAATGCATATACTCATTGTAGTCATGCTGATAACAAACCACATTCCTTTGGTTCTACAACTTCATGATCCTAGGTGTGGGGGACCAGCTGAGGTGGCAGCTTGCACATGCACATGCTCACAACTTCTACGTTTTCCTGTGAAGTTCCCTCTGCTCGGTATCTCAGTACCTCGGTTCGGCCTTATTCAAAGCTTCCTTTGGGACGGGCTGGTCCATTCGGATATCTTAGTGTGGGCTCGGCCCACATCTGTTCGGCCCAAAGGTTCAGTCCTGCAGCTCGGCCTAGCCCAGCGTCGCAGCTGGACTAGCCTTTCCACTGCGCGTTGGGTCCAAGTGCTTGAGGACTTGGGTAGACTGTTGATCACGGAGTTAGGCTCAATCGGCTTGCCCGTATATTCATCTAATCCATTTGAACTTGGGCTTTATTGGATTGGGCCGGCCCAAGGCTTGGATCCGACCCATTTCACATTCAGCCCCTTCACCTATAGTAAATTTTTAACTAAAATAGTTACTCCTCAAACAAGACCTAAGTAGATATAATATTAGGTAGGACCATATTAATGATGAAATCCACATATATGCCTTTTGTCTTAGTTAGTGTATTAATTGGTACACTAATTAGTGTTTCTAGCATTACTCTACTTGTAATTAATTGATCAAGTGATGTAAGAGCATCTCCAATGAGAGCTGTTATTGCCAAAATTTGGTAGCAGAAAGACAAAACCTTGCACCATTAGCAAGTTGTGGTAGCTGCCAAAATGCCAAAACTTGTATCACAACTACCAACTCACAAAAACAGTAGCCTTCCCTCTCTCCCTCCCTCTTAGGAAAACATCTCTGCCTCCCTCCCGTCCACCATTTTTGCAAACGAAGCTGAAAACTGGTTTGTGTGGGACATTTGGACGACCGACCGGACATCTTACACACACCAATTTCTGTGTTAAAATGGCAAAAACAACAGCCCTCCATTGAAGTACTATTGCTATAGTTTTACAATTTTTAACTATTCATTGTCATAATTTGACAATGACAATACTATTATAACATTTGCCATTAAAAATATTCTAAGAAGATTTTAAACCATTTTTATCATAGCTTCACTTCACAGTCTGTTAAACTAAATTTGTAATTAATAGATCAAGTGCTATAATAAGCTTTTTATTACCATTTTTATCTTAGCCATACCTTACAATTCTGTTAGACTAGGGTAAATTGCACTTTGCCCTTTTATGTTTGATCATTTTTTCATTTTGATCCTTAGAGTTTTCTTTTTTCACTTTGGCCCTGCAGATTTTAAATTTTTTTAATTTATTTTTAAAATTAATTTCTATTCAAAATTATATAGAAAATAACACATTAACAATTACATAGCATAAAAATATTTTATGACTGCGCTTCTCTAAATCTTGAAGATCCTATGTAGAAAATACTTTATAGTCTGTTAAACTAAATTAGAATAAACTATTTAAAAAACATTTCTCAGAAATATTCTATAGCTAATAGTATTACAGATTGGTAGATGGATGCGAATCGATTTGGTAGTTTAAAATTTTATGAATTTTTAACATAATTCAACTTATACACTTTCTCAAAAAAAAAAATAAATAAATAAAATAAAGTATTACAGTCAATGACATAAAAAACTATTACAATCACTGCATGCCTCATTCAAAGAAAGAAAGTTTAAAATTTTAGAATATTACAATCACTGCATGTCTCATCTAGATATTACAATCACAGCATGTCTCATCCACATAAAATACTATAATATGTGGTTCTTAAAATATAAAAATAATTCAAATCACCAAAACCATGAACAGTAGTAGAGATTGTATATCTCTATATTGTTACATCTATATCAGTTTTTGAAAATAAAAACCAACCAGCATAGATCACCTTTTTTATTTATTATTTTTAAAGTTAGATTTAAAAACCAAAAAATATAGATAAATAATATATTTATTTTTTTCAATTTAAAAATATATTCAAGTTGAAAACTCTTTTTCAACAAAATATATTCAACATAATATTTAAAATATTTTTTAATTAAAAACACAAACAGAATATTTAAACAAATTGAAAATACAAAGTGTTACAAATTACTAGGGTGCTCGCGGTTTGGTTGCAGCCAAAGGAACCTCAAATCTACCATCCGTCCAAAATTAGGCGGATTGAAAAAAATCAATCTACAACTGTTCGTTCGTCATCACACATCCGTCCAAAATGCGACGGATCGGTTCGGTTCGATCGGTTTGGTTGGATCGGTATATCCGCTGCTCACTCCTAGTGACCTATATGTTAAGTAATTTTTTTTTTTAAATTACGCAAATATTTTTCGTCAATTATAAATCAGGTTTTTCCATAATTACGTAAACATTCTTGGTCAATTATAAAACATAAATCTTTTACTTTTAAACAAATTACAAATACACCCATAAGGGCATTACTTAATAATTTACTTATTAATAAAATTGGTCATTTGTTATGCGAATTAGTCATTTGTATATATATGTATCTTTTTCTATTTCTTTATTAGTTCAGTAAATTATCTTAATAATTTTTTTTTTAAATAAGAGAATTATCTTAATATATTTTTTTATATTTATCTGTTGAGAAAAGATACACACCATATATTTTTTTTAATTTATAAATTCGAAAGAAATGTTAAAAAATCATAAATTTACCTACAATGATACGATAATAGAATTGGAATTTACATCTTTAGGTGTATAACAAATTAAAAAATAATACATATCATATCACATAATTCTATCATATATCTAATGATTTATTCTATTCAATTTTATAAAATAATATTTTAATTTTTAAAAAATTATCAAAATATAAAATTTAAATATACTATAATAATAGTTTGTACCTTACAGGTCTTTTTAAACTTATATATATATATATATATATGGCCAGGCAAATTCCATGCGTAACAAGATTAAAATTTTCATGTAGTGTGAAAATTATTTAGGTCTCTAAAAGATATTTTTGAAGCGATGAAACTGGTCTATTTCTAACAAGAATGATAAGGAGATTTCTATTATGCACCGATCATATCGTATATACTTTTAGTTTACGTTGTTTTTTTTCTTTAGTTATAATTAATTATTTTTTTAATTATAATATTATTTTGAGATTTTGATTATGATTTTTTTATGTTTGGTTATAAATTTTAAAAATCTATTTTAATTATAACTCAAAAAATATGAAATTATATCATTTTTTTTTAATTATAAAATACATATGGTATAATCTTTTCCAAATGATAATCAAACAAAAACAAAGTAGAGACGTGTTGATTTGGCTGGTTTTGAGAATTGACTTGACATGTGATTTTTTTTTTTGGTCACAATATCTAAATTTAGGCCACTCCTGATGAATTGCCTTTCTTTTATGGAGAAATAACTAATCAGTGTATGGTTGAATATTTTTTTTTATTAATTAATGATAAAACTAATAAATTTGAATTATTAAATTATAAAATTTTCTATGAATATGATATTATTTTTGAAAACTATACCTGATTTGTAATTTCTTATTCTTTCATTTTCTTTATAAGTTTGGTCCTTTTCTTAAGGGGAAAGCACCAATAAATCCCAAATTTGAGAATGTTAATCCATTTAATCCCGAAAGTTTTTTGTTAGACTAATAGGTTCTATTTCCCAAGAAGCTTACTATAGGCCTTTTTATGATTTCCATTCTTTTCAAACATCAAACATTATTCATCAAACATCAAATAAACATCACAACATCATCATCAAAACAATATCAAAATAACGATTAAACAATTTTTTTTAATAACGATTAAACATCAAAATAACAATTAAATAATTTTTTTTTATCAAACATCATCATAACAATTTTTTATTGATCAAACATCATCATCAGATCTAAAGCTTTGTTCATCAATTTCAACCCTTCGTTCACACCAAGCTTACTATAGGCCTTTTTATGATTTATATTCTTTTCAAACATCAAACATTATTCATCAAATATCAAACATACATCACAACATCATCATCAAACAACATCAAAATATCATCATTAAAACAACATCAAACATCACAACATCATCATCAAAACAATATCAAAATAACGATTAAACAATTTTTTTAATAACGATTAAACATCAAAATAACAATTAAAATAACATCAAACATCAAAATAACGATTAAACAATTTTTTTTGATCAAACATCATCATAACAATTTTTTATTGATCAAACATCATCATCAGATCTAAAGCTTCGTTCATCAATTTCAACCCTTCGTTCACACCACAAACCTCATTCTTCGACAGCACAATTTTTCCAACATCATCAAAAACATCTCAGATCGAATTCGAGCCCCTCTCTCTCTCAACTCCGATTTTTTTTTATCAAACATCATCATCATAACAAATTTTTTTGATCAAACAACATCAGATCTAGAAGAACCCAGATCAGAATACGAGTCGATAAAACAACGATCAGTATATTTATCAAAAAAATAAATAAAACAGAGATCAGTACAGTTGACTAAGAAATTGAGTTTCAGCAAAGACCTAATGACAGAAACCCAAAATTCATAGGGTTTTGTCAGATTCAGATCAGATCAAATTGCATATGCTCATCAGTGTATAGAAAATATAAGAGTACATAGAAAAGTGAAATTCTTGCATCAAGATTAAATCGCCGCCCCTCTCTTTCAGAATTGCTGATCAATTCGCCGGAAAACAATTACACAGTGATTCTATTCATTGCGCAACGAGATCTCTGCAGATCTAATTCAAAATAGGTAACTATATAAATATATATATATATATATTTGTGTATCTTTCTTCTTTTTTTGAATCTGGACGTTTACATGTTCCATTTTTTTTTTTTTTTTTTTTTTTTTTTGGTGGGTTTGGTTCGAAATTGATTTTTGCGTATTGGGTTAATTTAGGTCTGATCTGTTCGTTTGATGATGATGTTGTGATGTTTGATATTGTTTTGATGATGATGTTGTGATGTAAAAAAAGAACTAAATGGTTTATAAAAAAACACTCAGGACTAAATAGAGTAACATTTTCTAATATGGGATTTATGAGTAATTTTTCCTTTTCTTTTCTTAATTCATTAGGATCTCCGAACCACTCGGGCACAACTTTTTGGTTTCCACTAAACTAAAAATAATAATACAATTACTCAAAAGAAAAAGAAAAAGAAAAAAATACAAAAAACAAAAAAAATATATAAAATTTTTCTTTATCACACTAAATCTTTTCAGGACAGAGCGTCTATTGGATCAATTCTTGCAAAGCAAATCCCACATTACAATTTTATTGCTATATAATCCTTCTATCACTTGTTAACATTTTGAATCAAATATATATATATATATATATTATGTGTAAAACTAGAGAAACCAAAATTAAAATTAAAAGAAACTATAAAAATCACCAGTGTAATGACTAAATTACACTGATAATCCGTCTAGTTTATTTTGAATTTCATTTTAGTCTCTCTAATCTTATACCCTTTCTTTCTTTTTTTTTCATTGAAAATTTTAACAATAAGTGACAGGAATTAAATCGCAACAAAACTGCGAGTTTAGGATTCAAATTATTTAAATTAAAATTACGAGAACTAAAGTTAAACTTCATTAAAAGACGAATAGTGTAATTTATCAACCAGAAAATAAAATAAAAAAATACGAACCGTGTGTGAAAGAGAGAATGTGTGTTTGACCTGCAAGTTGAAAAACAAAGACTACAAAGTTTGTGTGTGAAAGAGAAGTGTCTGTGATTGAGTGTGAGTGATAGAGAGAAAATGACTAGTTGTTTGTTCCCAAGAGGAGGAAGAGTGTGAACACATGGGCTGGTTTAGCCATTGGTCCCCTTCATATATTATATACTAGTGGTAAACTCGTGCTATGCACGGGATTGGTTCAATAATGTGTAAATTTTTTAATAACATATTAATTTCTAAGTTTACTCATAAAATTATAATCATAATGCATAGAGATCATCTTTTCAAATTTCATAAGTGAAGATAATATTTCAAAGCAAATGTTCATAAAATATTACAATCTAATTGAGTTACTTTTCTTAAAATAATAAACTTGATTTCTAACTAACGAAATAATCTATATTAACAATAAGATGTTTCTCAATGAACCTAATGTCTAAAACATATATATGCTAAAAAAACTAGTAACAAACTAAATGTCATAAATTAAATCTATCTATATTTGATAACTTAAAACTTAATAGATGTCGTTCATTATGCCCAAATGTCCCAAAAAGTACCTGTAAAATAAAAAAGTGTTAACATTTTTTGGTTATCATTTTTTACATACAAACAAACTTAAAAATAAATAGATAGATTACCTTATGAGGAGTGTTGATTTAATTGTCCTCATTTTTGGGTTGTTGCTTCACTTCATTCTCTTCACCACCATTATTTTGTTATTGCTGCTGTTGTTGTTCCACTTTAATATTTTCATTACCAATGTGTTGCTCCACTTCATCCAATGCTTGTAAACAAATCATATCATTTTCAATTTCCCCTAACATAACTATCAATGCTCTCATATCTGGAAAGTCTTTTTTAATTTTTTTATGAATTTCTTGAATAGGCCATGAGGTTGGAAGTGTGTTAACTATAGCATGAACTAATATTGCAATGTGGGGTTGGAAACCTTTTTTCCTAAGCTTATAAAACACTTGCTCTTTATGTAACATATGCTCTCGTACCGTCAAATTTGGAGTTATCCACTCTTGCTCAAGTTCAATCCATAGAGGATGAACTTCACGCTCCTCCTCCATTAAAGAATCCATTAAGTCTGAGGCATCTTTGATTTCATGCTTTTGAAAAATTGTTTCCTTTACTTCATTCCAGCTCAATGGTAAAAGGTCTAATATTGTTTCCATCAATTTTTTTCCCTAATTTTTGCATTGCTCGACATATTTTGATTATCCAATTAGCAAAATTTTCTATTGGTAAACTCTCTTTATGCGGTACAATTTCAAATTCATTTATGGCATTTTGCATGGCCAAACGATCACTACGGCGCAAATTTAGAGGAGGCCGCATATTTATCTGCATAATGAATTTAACATACAATTACATAATGTTAGTCAATTTTTTAAAAGAATAAACCACATTTATTATTATTTGAGTAAAATTTATAATGATAATTGTTACATAAAAATTGTTTCTTCAAAAAAAAAAACATTTTGAAAAAAAAGAAGGGTTTAATTATAAAATAAAATAATTGTATGAATTAAATATAGTATATGTATAGACAATTAAATTAAATATAAACACGTAAACCTCAAATGCAACATATGTTTTCATGTATGACATTACTTATTTTAAACAATCAATATATGAAGAGAAATAATAAAATAATTGTTTCTAGGAAAATAAAACACATTTCACTACAAGAAAAAGCGTTTTTGGCGACTAAAAATTCATTTTTCGTCGCTGAAAGTTGTATAATTGGCGACTAAAATGGATTTAGTCGCCAAAATTGAACCCTTTTGCCGACTAAAATAGTTTAGTCGCTGAATACCAGGCTTTTAGCGACTAAAAGGCAGTTTAGTCGCCGAATGTAGGGGTTTTAGCGACTAAAGGTTGTTTGGTAGCCAAAAGTGACGGTTTTTGGCGACTAAAATAATTTAGTAGCCAAAAGCGATGGTTTTGGCGACTAAAAAACATTTTAGTCGTCGATTATAGGTGTTTTTCCAACTAAAAAAAGATTAGTCGCTGAAAATGAAGGTTTTTGGCTACAAAAAAAAAATTAGTAGCTAAAAACAGTGAATTGGCGACTAAAATTCAGTTTAGTAGCCAAAAGGAGACGTTTTTGGCAACTAAAAACAGATTTAGTCGCCAAAACTACTACTTTTAATTTCAACTTGTTTTTTTACCGACAAAAAAATAATTAGTAGCCCAAAAATCATAGAATTGGCGACTAAATAATGGATTTAGTCGCCAAAAGTGGCCTAAAATTTTTTTTAATAAATAATTTATTTTTTACATAAATTATATTGAATTAAAATAATTATATTTATATATATTGTTTTGTATTAATACCGTCAATATATTATATAAATAATATATATTGCAAATACATTCATGTGATGTTGTAGTGGCATAGTGGAGGGAGTGTGTTGCAAAAAAGGTTGCAATGTGGGATGGTTGGGCACGGTTCGAAACTCAGAAAAACCAAAAAAAGTGGTTTTTTTTTTTTTCTTTTCCAACGGAACACCTTTGGCGACTAAAATATTAGTCGCGAAAAGTCTTGATTTTGGCGACTAAGCCGTTTAGTCGGCGATTGATTGAGTATTGGTGACTAAATTATTAGTCGGTAAATGTATGATTTTCAAAAGGCTAAAACACTATTGGCGACTAACATTTTAGTCGCGAAAGACCTGTCTTTTGGCGACTAAAAAAATATTAGTCGCCAATGCCTACGCCGACAACGTATACGCGACAAATGTGGCGACTAAAGAATTTTGTCGGGGAAAGTCAAATTTCGACTTTCGGCGACTAAAAACAGACTTTTGGCGACTAAAAATTTAGTCGCCAAAAGTGATTTTTCTTGTAGTGTTTGGAACTCTTGAACAAAATTATTGATCAATGCTTGGAATTGAATTTTTATAGTTTGTATATATGTTTTTAATTTATTTAAGTTATAGATATTTGAGGTCTTTTTTTGTATTGAATTTTTATAGTTTGTATATATGTTTTTAATTTATTTAAGTTACAGATATTTGAGCTCTTTTTTTTGTAAATAATGTGATAAACATTGGATATTTGTAATTTTTATATTTTATATTTTTTATTAATTTATTTAATAATTATAGATTGTTTTTTAAAAAACAACGTGGATGGATATCGAAAGTGCAAAATGTGGAAGCTGTTTATTTCTTTGGGCGGGGAGGGGTCCATGAATGCAAACTTTATTGATCTACTTAAATTGACCACCTGGAAGGTATACAATTTTTAACTTCACAAAAGTTCTGATCATTTGAAAAACAAAAATCTCAGACATTTTTATTTTCGGGGATTGATCACATATTTTGGGAAACCGATGCCTAACCATGACAATGCAAACTTTATTGATCTACTTAAATCGATCAACTTTATTGATCTACTTAAATTGATCACCTAGAAGGCATACAATTTTTAACTTCACAAAAGTTCTAATCATTTGAAAGACAAAAAGCTCAAACATTTTTATTTTCAGGGATTGATCACATATTTTGGGAAACTAATGCCTAGCCATGACAATGGAATTATCTTTACTATTTAACCCAAGCAAATTTAATTAAATCTCACAGTTCTGGTTCCACTAAACATTGAATATTTGTGAATAACATGATAAACATGGGATAGTTGTAGTTCGAGAACAACTACGGCCTTCAAAAGGCTCGGTATGTATTTAGCCCACAACACCAAAATTGGTGGAACAAACAACAGGTATTGGTGGAACAAACAGTAGGTCATGGAATGTGAAGATATAGAATGTATTTGATCTAACACAGTATGCTACAAATTATTAGAGCAAAATAAAAAGAAAAACAGAGACATGGACACTACAATGTTCAGAGCAAAATAAAAAGAAAAATAGAGACATGCACACTACAATTTTGTGCAATATTTATAGTCAAAATACAAAATCACAAATGCTTGGAGCAAAAAATAAATTAGTAAAGCAAAAGAAAAAGAAAAACCAAGACATGCATTCGATCGAGAGGCGGACTGCTGAATTCGAGGACTGCTGATGTTCACTACTAATGAAGGAAGTTAATGAAGTATATGTATAGATATTTGTAGTGGTGGATTGTTGGAAGTAATGGTTTAAGGGGATATGGATAGATGGGTGGGGGTTTGCTTTTTCTTATATCTATCTGTTATAGGATATGGATAGATGGGTGTTTTTTGTTTTTAGATTTGTTTGAGGTGGGAGAGTAACGTGGGAGAGGAATATACGTGGGAGAGGGATATGCATCTATTGTAAGAGTTGTGGGAGAGTGAAAGTCTTGAATTTTTTTTTTTTTTTGACAACTTTTATGGATAGGTTTTGTTAGGAGTTTTTATTGTTCCGAAAGTTTTTGAGAGGGGAGGAAAAGAGCTATAAACTAAAAAGAGAGTTGTCACGTATTTTTTAAAATTATGAGAATTTTAAAATGACATTTTTTGGGAGAGGAATATACGTGGGAGAGGGATATGCATCTATTGTAGGAGTTGTGGGAGAGTGAAAGTCTTGAATTTTTTTATTTTTTTATTTTTTGACGACTTTTATGGATAAGTTTTGTTAGGAGTTTTATTGTTCCGAAAGTTTTTGAGAGGGGAGGACAAGAGCTATAAACTAAAAAGAGAGCTGTCACGTATTTTTTAAAAGATGGGTGGGGGTTTGCCTTTTTTTGTATCTATCTGGTATAGGATATGGATAGATGGGTGTTTTTTGTTTTTAGATTTGTTTGAGGTGGGAGAGGAATATACGGGGGAGAGGGATATGCATCTATTGTAGGAGTTGTGGGAGAGTGAAAGTCTTGAATTTTTTTTTTTTTTTTTTTTTTGACAACTTTTATGGATAGGTTTTGTTAGGAGTTTTTATTGTTCCGAAAGTTTTTGAGAGGGGAGGAAAAGAGCTATAAACTAAAAAGAGAGCTGTCACGTATTTTTTAAAATTATGAGTATTTTAAAATGACATTTTTTGGGAGAGGAATATACGTGGGAGAGGGATATGCATCTATTATAGGAGTTGTGGGAGAGTGAAAGTCTTGAATTTTTTTATTTTTTGACAGCTTTTATGGATAAGTTTTGTTAGGAGTTTTATTGTTCCGAAAGTTTTTGAGAGGGGAGGACAAGAGCTATAAACTAAAAAGAGAGCTGTCACGTATTTTTTAAAATTATGAGGATTTTAAAATGACATTTTGAAGGCTTTTGGACACACTACTACATTCTATTATATATATAGTATAGATATGTACATGGACTGGACAGTGAGGACATGGAATAGTCCCTTAATTACTGGGGCAAATATCTATCATCTATCCTATCTTCACTTTCCACACTTTCCAACTTATAGTATTAACCACTACAAATCAAGAGAGAGAAAGAGAGGGGTAGAGTCTCCTTTACTGAGAAACCATGGAGAAGAATGACAAAGAAACCATGGAAAGCAATGACAAAGCTATTACAACTGATGAGCCAGAGATCAACTACAGAGGAATCAAGGCCATGCCCTTCATTATAGGTATAACAAAGAGCTTGTTTTCCCAAATCTAATTTTTTTATTTATTTATTTATTTTTTTAATGTTTTCTGCCCGGTTTTGAATGATCATTCTGAAACATTTTCAGGAAACGAGACCTTTGAGAAGCTCGGAGCCATTGGCACCTTAGCCAATCTTTTAGTCTATCTCACAACAGTCTTCAACATGAAAGCCATCACAGCTACAACTCTCATCAATGTCTTCAATGGTACCTCCAACTTTGGCACCTTACTAGGAGCTTACCTCTCCGACACCTACTTTGGTCGCTACAAAACACTGGGATTCGCTTCTATCGCTTCCTTTCTGGTACTAACTAAATGACTCAAACTCATCACTAAAATTCTCTAACCATAATAATGGAATCTATCTAATTCATTGGTTTTCGCCTATTTTATGCATAAAGGGATTGCTTGTAATAGCACTAACAGCTGCAATAAAGAAGCTTCATCCTCCCCATTGCGCGTCACATGATGAAAGTGCGTGCATCGGCCCAACAGCATGGCAAATGGCATTTTTACTACTCGGGTTTGCACTAGTGGTGGTAGGAGCTGGTGGCATAAGGCCATGCAACTTGGCCTTTGGAGCCGACCAATTCAATCCAAACACTGAATCCGGGAAAAGGGGAATCAACAGCTTCTTCAATTGGTACTTCTTCACCTTGACTTTTGCTGTCATGGTATCGTTGACAGCAGTCGTCTACGTGCAGTCTAATATGAGTTGGGCTATAGGATTACTAATTCCCGCAATGATGATGTTGATATCGTGTGCATTCTTCTTCCTGGGGACAAACATATATGTGAAAGTGAAGCCCGAGGGTAGTCCCCTCACAAGTGTAGTGCAAGTCATAGCTGTTGCAGCTAAGAAGAGGCGATTAGTGTTACCGGAGCAACCATGGCTAACCCTTTTCAACTATATGCCTTCTAAGTCTATCAATTCCAAGCTTCCTTACACACAACAATTCAGGTAACCAACTCTATGGGCTTCAACCTTAATCATACTTGTGAATATGAATTGCTACTAATTTATTCCTATTAGATTGTATAACTAATCTAAAATTGGGAAGAGGATTCACTTAGTCGACAACGTGGGGATGAGTTACGTTCGATTCAGAGTTTGCAACATTGTTCCTAGATATGTTTGCGAGTGAGATAATTATCTTCTCAACATAGATGCATCAGATGAGTCTGCCCATTTTTGTTTCATTCTCTAGTCTCTAAACTTGTGAAGTCTCATTTCTATAGCCAGAGGTGGCTCGACTATTAGGTCACTAAGACTATCCGCCTAAGGCCCACAAGAAAAATTTTAAAAACTTATTATTATCAAAGGCCTCGACTTTTCAAAAGATTTAATTTGATAATATCTCAGTTTGATATTTAGTTTGAGACCTCCAAAAACCCTTAAGCCGCTATTGTTTGTAGTGAACCAATTCGTTAACATACCCACCTAGCTCCCCCATTTGATGAATATCATTTTTGTTTTAAAAAACAGAGCATATGGTTTTAGTAATAAGAACTCATTTAGTTGAAGTCAGAAATTCATAATAGAAGTGTGGTCTGAGGGAGGTAGTCTTCTTCAGTCTCTTCATTAAAAATTGCCAAGCCAACTTATATTACCCTGTTTATGACCCAAGTTTGAGGTTTTCCTCCAATGGAAAGAATATTCTTTCTAGATATTTTTATATTTAGGTTGGTATTCATGTAATGTTTAATTTATTCCATCAAAGGAGTTCATTGAACAAACGAAGGCCAACCTTTGAACAAAAGTCCCTTGATAATGAGAAAATTTTCAAATTTTCCTTTTATCCCTAAACTATTCCTCAAAAATCAATTAGACTCTTGTTCCTTTAATTATATCATCGTTACATTGAAACTATTCAAACTAGGATCAATTGGACCCTTGTCATCACTCATCGTCCACAATCAGACAAAATTTGTTGACATAGTCCCCCAAACTCTTTTTAAGATAAAAAATAAAGTGATTCCCACATATGTACAACAACTTTACACGTGAAAGACAACCCTAATTTCAATTTGGAACCTTAATGAATAACCCTAATATAATCCACAATTTTGATTTGGAACCTTAATGAAAAACCCTAATATAATCCACACTTGTGCCTGTCTCCATGTGTAGGGTTGTTGTACATAGATGTAAAACACTTCATTTTCTCTCCTAAAAAGAGTACGTGGGTCAAGTCTGCAGTTTGTGGTGAAGAAACCTCATTTGTCTTCATCTTTTCTTGTGAATAAATTTGCAATTTTAGAGTCTTGAGGAGCCATTGCCAAGAATTTGAACTGGGTTTCAAATGTAAGTTGCCATTTTATATCAATTCCATAATGAAATCTCACAAGGATTGGCTTCAAATATTTGTTTGGAAAATGCTTTTTTCAAAACTTCAGCCAAACGCCGGAAAATGAGAAGAAAGAAACATTTTTTCATTTCCGAAGATAAATATTTTATTTTGAAACAAATCAAGCGTTTTTATATTGACTTTAAGCTTTGTTATAATCTCTTCAGTTGTTGGGGTGAAGCTACTTCTTAGTTTCACTTTAAGAATAAGTATTTTTTCCTTGGTGAGGGATAATCAAACCCATGACCCTTCTAGTGAGTTATAAGGATTCTAATCACTGTCTAACCCAACGGTTCTTCTCTCTCATCACCTTGGTTATAGCATCATCCAGACACTGCATTAACAACACAAGAAAAACTCCAAATAATATCTTACAAATCCATCCGAAACTATTGGATTAGCATTGATTAAAATTAGCATTGATTATAGTGGCGGAGTCAGCATTTTAATTGAAATGGAGCTATATTAAGTCAAACTATTGAGTGGAGTTGCATAAGTATGGAACAAAAGGCTTGTTTTGTTTTATTTGGTAAAACAATCAATTATCAACATTTCAAAACTATTACAGCATCATATACATATTATTACAATAATAAAATTAAAAAATGAAAATAAAACAAACAAAAAAAATATAGATGTTTTCTATCTTCTAGTCGAACAAATCTATCTTCTAGTCAATGGTGTGTCGCATACATTGGAAGAAAAGTAGAGGGGGGGGGGGGGGGGGAAATCCTAATAATTCAAACAATCAATCTATGATTTAATAATAATTGGGCAAATTACAAACACCCCCCTCGAGGTTTAGTGAAAATACAGATTCCCCCTTGAAGTTTGAGAAATTACATCACGCCCCCTGAGGTTTATATTTCCATAACAAATTACCCCCTGAGGTTTTTATTTTCATACAGATTTCCCCCCTAATTTCTCCTAATTTGTTATGAAAATTTGACCCTCAGGGGGCAATTTGTAATTTCTCAAACCTCAAGGGGGTGTTTGTAATTTTTCACCAAACCTCAAGGGGGTGTTTGTAATTTGCCCATAATAATTTTAACATCTCAAATGAGCTAAGATGCAATATTAAAAAAATAAAAAAATAATTAAAAAAAAAAAGGCAGACAACAAAGAAGGTTAGGGGCATATCTGATTTAAGAGAAGACAAATTAAAAGACATCTCTAAAACTTTAAATTAAAATGTAATTTTTGAAAAGTTGAGGGACACGTGCCTGGTTTGTTGGTCGTTCATTGGATCCGACACAGATTGGCAGAACCACTTGACATCTAGTGTCAATTATTTGCCGATGAAATGAATGTGAGCCTTCCTGGACCTAAAATCATTACCATAGGTAGCATCATCAACTGGACTTTTATGCCTAACATTAACCCTTGTGGTCCTTGAAGACTCAACTCCACATACTTAAAAAACAAAAAAAGACCCAACTCTCACCTAGTTCATAGCCGTCCTTAAGCACGCCAGCAAATGAACCACACATGAATTTGGACCGCATACAACGTGTTGCCTAGTCCAAATGGTCCCTAACATGTACTATGACATCTCTCCAAATTGAAAACTCTGCTCATAAGACTAATCAAGCTGACAATGCTATTGATCAGATTCCTAGACAAGGCAGCGATCAGGATACCAGATGACCAAATCAACCCCAACGGATCGTCAGCCAACCTGTGGAGACTCTGCACTATGCAACAAGTTGAAGAAGTGAAGTGTGTGCTGAGAGTGATCCCTATTTGGGCTTCAGCGATATTGTACTTTGTTGCCTTAGTCCAACAGCAAACCTTTGTGGTCTTCCAAGCCCTTCAATCAAACAGACACTTTGGAAAGACCAAGTTCCAAATCCCCGCAGCATCGTACCCTGTCTTCAACATGCTGACGCTGACTCTCTGGATAATCATCTACGACCGAATCTTGGTCCCGACACTACGACGGTTCACAGGAAAAGAAGGTGGCATCACAATCCTCCAAAGAATGGGCATTGGCGTTGGCCTTTCGGTACTCACATCACTAGTTGCTGCCTTTGTTGAAAATTGGAGGAGGACTACGGCTCTCACTATGCCGACACTAGGTATTGAACAAAGGAGAGGCGCTATTTCTTCTATTAATGCTCTATGGTTGGTTCCTCAGCTTTCGCTAGCCGGACTTGCCGAGGCATTTATGTCTATTGGCCAAGTTGAATTCTACTACAAGCAATTCCCAGAGAACATGAGAAGCATTGCCGGGTCCTTCTTCTTTTGTGGGTTGGCGGTATCTAGCTATCTGAGCGGTTTCTTGGTCTCAGTGGTTCACAAGACAACACAAAGGTCTGGAACCGGAGGGTGGTTACCGGAAGATCTTAACAAAGGGAGGTTGGACTACTTCTATTACCTGGTTGCTGCTCTAGGGGCCATAAATTTGGGGTACTTCCTAGTATGCTCTATGTGGTATAGGTACAAAGGGACTACAGACAGTACTGTCATGGTGGAAATGGAAAAAAAACAACTTGGTAAACCTATAGTTTGATATTTGATGTTCACATCAGATACGATTCTACGAGATGGTCATACCTAATCATCCCTGTATACAATTCTTGCTGAGGAAACAGTATTTCGTCTTGGATAATGTAGTAACAAATAACTAGAATGTCTCTCATGTTCTATTTCCAAATCATTTGTAAGTTGGTTTAATACAACTCGCATTTAATATCACTCTTTAAAGAGCAGATTTAGCTAGAAATCTGTCCTTAGTCCTACACAGAACAATCTAAACACACAGAGCACAAGATACAGAACAACCAGACAATGTTTAATAATATATATTTTTTCTTTAATTTCCCTAATCATCTCCAAACTGTTTCTCAATAACATGTCTCAATATTTCCTTGATTGTTGTTCTTGATTTCATTTCCCAAAACATAATCCATTCACACTTCCTAGACTAGCAATGACTCAATAGGCCATAACAATGCAATGCCAATGTCAATCCTGGACATGCAATGCAAATAGCTATAAAAGATTTTTTTTTATCAAGAATTAATACCCCAATATAAACTTGCAACCTACCTTAGATTCGTAGTTCAAGCACTCCAATTACCAATCATGCAAAATACTGGCTCCAGGGACCAACTATGAAACACCAATGTATCTGTATCAAATATCCATATTTTTCGGATATTCATGGATATATATTTGATACTTCTTAAACATATCCATAATTTGAAATTAAATTTCTTTAATTTTGAAAAGTATCAAATTCAGATACTCACTTTTAATTGCGTAAGGGAAAGTAAGGACTTGATATTGAAATAAAAATTTTATAGGACCAATTGAAAAGTAAACTAACTATTCAAAAAAAATTACAAACATCCTAACCGTACCCATATCATACTTAAAGTTTTGTTATATCACCATACCCTTATGGCATGTTTAATTGGGTGGATTAGAGCATGGAATTGGGATTATTAATCCGTGGGTTCAATTATCCTATGTTTGTTTTAACATTTTGGTTTAGGATTATTAATCCAATGGATAATTAATCCAACAAATTTGTAAAATTATTAGTAATGGGTTAGGGGTGAGATTATTAATCCAATGGATATTAATCCAATAGGATAGTGAATACCACACTAATTTAATAGGATTATTAATACTTCACTATTAATCTTGTGAATCAAACATGACCTTATTGTATTGTATTTGTATCCCACATCCTATATCTGTGCTTCATAGATGACCCAGTTGTTCTGTACCCACCATTTTCTTTTTGTTCCTTTTTTTATTTTTATTTATTTTTTATCTCTTTTATTTCTTCTCTTTATTTTTGAAGTGTCCCAATAGAAAAATTTGTTTGGATTAGTCCATCCATGTGATAAAGGTGGACCTTATTAGATTGGTTTGCACATGTATTTGGGTTGAGATAGTAGAGTCCAGAATCTACTAGGAAACCTAACATGTGTAGGATTTGGTTTACCTAATTGTATGAAACTAAGATTCTCATTGGTAGAATATTATAAATAGTCACGTGGGCTATAGGACTTTTCAAAGAGAGATTGAGGTGAGGGAAAAAATGGAGATGTAAGGGGTGAGAAAAAAATACCATGGGCACCGGGTGAGCGAGGGCTCAACTACCCTTGCGTATGGGGTTCGGGTAGTGGTGTGGTGGTGTGGGTTTTGAGTGTTTTGGTTGTCTCACATGTATTATTTATTTTATTCATATAATGGAAGTTCTCTCTCCCGTAGACGTAGGCAATTTGGGCCGAATCACGTAAATCTGTGTGATTATTTTTCTCTTTGGTGTATGTGTGGATGTGCTTCCGTTGGCGTTGGTGTTGGTGGGATGTGGTATAAATCCCAACAAGTGGTATCAGAACTAAATGTCACCGATCTTAGGTGCGGTTGGCAGAAGATGCGGTTACTACACACGGAGGACTTGCATAGAAGAGAAAAAAATCCCGGAGGTACAGAAGAAAAAAAAAATGTTCAAATTCGGCAAAAGCTTCCGCAAGAAGAAACATGGTAGAAAAATTCACGACAAAAGTGGATCTTAAAGTTTTTAGGGGTTGCAAATTCATCGGTACGGCCAGAATTCTCAGATTTTGAAAAGGTTCAAAGGGATTGGACAAATTTAATTGCATATGATCTAGGTGATCTAGGAGTAATCTGGTTCAATCAACAAGAAAGTCCAGTCATTGTGGAGTCAATCAAACAATTTTTTATTTTCCCCCTTCTTGCTGGACATTATGATTGACAACTTGTACAAGCCCGTGGACTATGTTGTGACAAAAGAGAAGCTATTGTCAAGCATCAGGCAAGTAGTATGAGTCATAAGTAAACAATGGCAGGCAACGATTCCAAGGATATTTGGTGGCCACCAAGAGGAAGACAACGACTTGTGGATGTTCACAGAAGGAAGCTTCAGGCATAGAATTTGAGACGGTTTTGCAACAAGAAAGTGTACACCAAGGGAGGAAACGGGTCTCTTTTCTATGAAGGTTTTGGTTCATGGAAGTGGAGACACCTTAGGGAGGTGTGGAGGATCTCATCTTGAGCACGAGGACAAAGGAAGCCACGAAGGACATGTTTGAGCATTATTAAGTGAGGTGCAAATAACGTGGGCATTTGGTTCAAGGGAGTGCAACATATTCAAGGTGAAGGTGGAGTGTATCACTTAAACTAGGACATCCAAATTGGAGGATGCATATAACATTACTCTACATAGGTGGAGGGGGGTGATTGTTAGGATTAGTCCACCCATGTAATAAATGTGGGTCTCACATAGTTATTATGTTGGTTTGTATATGTATTTGGGTTGAGATAGTAGAGTTTAGAATCTACTAAGAAACCTAATATGTGTAGGATTTGGTTTACCTAATTGTATGGAATTAGGATTCTCATGGGTAGACTATTATAAATAGTCATGTGGACTATAAGGTTTCTCTGAGCGAGATTGAGGTGAAGGAAAAAATAGAGATACAAGGGGTGAGAAAAAAAATACCATGGGCACCGGATGAGCATAGGTTTCGGGAAGTGGTGTAGGTTTTGAGTATTTTGGCCATCTCACATATATTCTCTACTTTATTCATAATGAAAACTCTCTCTTTGTTGGATTTAGGCAATTTGGGCTAGATCACGTAAATCTGTATGTAATTCTTTTTTTTTTTTGGTGTGTGTTTGAGTGTGCTTCTGTTTGCGTTGGTGTGATTTGGTATTAAATCCCAACAAATTCCAGTTAGGGACACTAACCCCCTAGGGCAGAGGAGTCAAATCTTTTCATGAGGTCAGGTCTCAACTCAACCAGTAGTTCTGTTCACATGGGAACCAATCATGGATCTAGAGAGGGAGTAGGGAAGCGGTTTGTCACATACCGACTCATTAGGGATGCGAGTTCTACACCCAGCACAATTAGTTTGTGAGTAGCAAGGCAGGCAAAGTAGATCCCTATTGCATCTCCTGGGTTGGTCCTTGGGCATAATTCACAGAGTATGCAGTACCACTCGTGGAGCCAGCTTCTCGGGAAGAATGACAAGCGCCAATTCGTGACAAGTGGCATCAGAGCTGACCAAGGGGTACTGTGATGGGGACGGTACGTGAGACTTACATCAAGCACCTTCATTGTGGGGTCTGCACCAAGGGTGGTGTCCACGCCAGGGCGAGTTTCCCGTGGGTAGGGGAACGGACAAGCATTGAGGCAGACATGGTAATGTCCCCTGACGAGGGTGTCAGGGACTAGCAGTGGTAACATGTCACATACCGACTCATTCAGGATGCGAGTTCTACACCAAGCAAGCAAGCGCATTAGTTTGTAAGCAGCAAGGCAGGCAGGTTAGATTCCTATCGCATCTCCTAAGTTGGTTCTTGGGCCTAATTCATGGGGTATGCAGTACCATTAATGAAGCTGGCTTCTCGGGAGGATGACAAACGCCCAATTCGTGACAGGTTGCACCTCAAAAATTTTACAAACCCCCTACATTATACTAGCAAGTAATAAAATAATTTTGAAATTAGTCTTTCACAACCCTAAATTAATTATTTAACAAAACTGTAAATTAATTTTTTAGTCGACTTTTATCAAATATTAATCACTTATGTTTACTATTTGTGTTATTTGTTATATTTATAGTTCAGACTTTCTTCTATTTTTGTATTTGTCCTTGTTTGTTACCATGTTTGATTTCTGACCATATGTCATTTATGATTTTTCTATGTATGTTTGACATCCATTCGTATTTGTTCATCATCAAGAATGGAAACATTTTGACATTCATGAAAAAGACTTCATTAAATCTGATAGTGCTTATTGAAACAAATTATCCTCTTATTCATAAATTGATTTGTCTAGTGTTAATTTTACTTGTTTCAACTAAGCATACGAGCGTACGTTTTTAACTATGAAACTTGTCAAGACTAAATTGTATAATAGAATGGAATACTATTTTATATTAGGTAGAGACATATAGTTATATAGTTACTTTTTTAATGTAAGTTACTGCAAACAACAACGTGTTCAACTGTATGATCATAATTTTGTAGTCAACTATAATAACAAAGAAAATCTAGTTAATAATATAATTGTTCACTTTTTGTTCTCAATTAAGATTTACATGTATTTTAATTTCTATGGTAAAATTATTATTATTATTATTTTAGCAGTTAAAATCATGGATCTGTCTGTGATGGAACCAGTTGAGAACCCAACCTTCAGAATTGCTTCCCTACTTCAGTGGAACAACAACCAGATTTTCAGCAGAAAAGCAAAGCTGAAGGGCCAAAAAAACAAAAAAAAAAAAAAAAAAAAAAAACCACGAAGGAATCAAAAGCACAAACAACATTCCTAACAAGCAAGATCACTAAGCATATCTTCTCAAATACACTTTCAAGGACATATTTAGGCCAAGTTTGGCATCCTCAAAAAAATTCAAAAAGTCAAAAAGTCACTATCCTATTTAAGTCACATCATCTTATTTAAATCACATCACCTCTCTAACACATCACTTCAAACCCAACCTAAATCCAACCCATATTTCATAAAAAGTCAAAAAGTGCATTTATTTAGTCTTCCCAAACTTGGCCTACCTCAACTAGGTAAAATCAGAAGTGTAATAGAAGAACAGAAGACTAAAAGACCAAAACGTAACTGATATAAACACTTGGGAACCAGCCCGTTTAGCCAAAAAGTCAAAAAGTTACTAAAAAAGTCAAAAAGTCAACAACCCATACCAAAAAATCAAATATTTTGTTTTCTCTATACTTTTTGCACATCTTTTCGTAAAAATTCAAAAAGTCCTCCCAAACATACTAGTTTTTTTTAGCTTATATTTTAGCCAAATAGCCAAAAAGTTACTAAATTAGCCTGTTCCTAAACGAGGCCTGGCATAATTAATTGCATCCCTCCCAATTTTAAAATTCAAAGTTATATGTAACATTACATGAAAAGACTAAAAAATGAACAAGAAACAACAATGGCAGGTCAAGCGCTGAAACGGTAAAAAGCACAAACGGATCAATCAAAAGTGTTTCAAGGGTAAGTCACAACTACATATGCTCATTATATGTCTTTACTCTCACCATCGGTAAATTGCATCGGGTTTATCTCCTCAGACTGTGTATGCTTGTTGAATTGTGTCTATGTCAAGACCCTTCAATTTCACCACAGATTCTACATGACCTTTCAGTGTGTGTAGTTCTCTCAACCTGCAACAGGACATGCAAACAGACAATATCAGAAAAACACAACCGTGGCTTATAAAAACCTTAATTGGCATAGTCAAGCACTACGAATCCAAAAGATATATACTTGTATTGGAAGGGGTCCCAACCAAGGAAGCAAATCAATTCCTCTAAAAAACCCTAATCATGTTTTTAATTTTTTTACTCTACAATTGCCAAGTATGGTTTTGAGTAATGATCTAGTAATGTCATCACAAGGGAATAGCAAACCCAATTTTATTCCTCTTATGCAGACCTGGCAATTTCAGCTCTCCTTTTTGCTTCCTCAGCCATTTGATTAAGCTCCGTGAAATTGGTTCGGTCATTAAACATTTTGTTGTCGGGTACTTGCAATCCATGAAGGGTTCTTTGAGCATGTGCCCATTTAAGCTCACGCTGTTCCTTTCCAAAATCCTTTTGTCTTGTGAAGGCAATCTGCAAAACAAAGAATTCCTTAGAAGACAAGAAACCCCATTTGATATATGACTGCAAATCAGGGCCGTTCATACCCTTTGCTCAAGAACAAGATCCCAGGCCCTCCCACTAAGAGCATAGCGAATTAAGAACTTTATGAAATCAAGTGGGATGTAGATAATGATATTATAAAGCCAAATCACGCCGGCCCAACCCCATCCAATTCCTTCAATTGCAGCAAAGCTCCAGCTTGCATAAACTGCAATTACAGTAGCAATCTGCACACACCAAAAATAAATATTTAGTTTTCTGAACTTGCTGAAAAGAAACTTAACTCTAAAATAAATTGCATGACTCACTAATTGAGCAATCACGAAAGCCACTAGAAGCAACATGCCGGGACGCTCGACAAAGGACCAACTTCGAGATCGTGTAACAAATATGAGAGCTTGACTGATAATGCTCACTTGAAGGTATACAGCAGAAGCCAGCTTCCTATAGTCATCGTGAGCTGTTTTCTCAAGAGTTGACACCCCAAATACCCGCTGAGAATGAAAGTAAATCAAACTAATAAGGCATCCATCATAAAATGAACTACCAAAGCAACTAAATGCATGTTCCAGAAGAAATAACACAAGAAATTCAGCTCAGCTGCATTATTCATTTTTTCCTAGCAATCAAAATTGTATGCATTTTCTTATAAATGTAAAAAGAAATCTTGTATGATTTCAATAAAACCACATCGATAACTGAACACAAGCTTTAAAATAAACAATAAGTTTTAGAAGGTTCAATGATTTACAGGGAAGAAGTCTGTTTTATAGGCTGCCCAAAAGAATATGACTGTCATCATTGCCAAGTAGCTACCAAGAACAATGCCTGTTGCAAAAATCTCAGATAGCTTCCAGCTGTCCGGCAGAGGAGACGGTTTCACCCTATCCTTTGATATTGTCATAATGGTACCTGATGTATCACAGGAAGTAGTGAGATACCACGAAAGTATCTGGAAAGTTGTCTTATATAACCCGATAAAACAGCCAGCAAAGATAAAAGTTTTATGACCTGATCATTTGTTGGACTCAATCACTGAAAGGATCATGAGTTGGGATAACACTCAATAGAGTTGGGTTTAGTCAAACACCTAAATGATCTCACCATGCGTGTTTGATGAGTGGTTGAGTTTTTAACTATGACACTAAAATCAAGGTACACAAGCATATTCAGAGAAATACAAAAAATGGCAGGCCATTTAGAATCTTCCAATTCAAAATCATTGTTGGCCAGTAGTTTTCATTACCATACAATGCTCAGCAACCACGGAATTATTTCTTAAACAGAGTAAGAAACTAGGCACGTCCCTAGATACTCAAGAAAGATGGAGAGGGGAAGATAGAGAGGGAGAAAGAGAGCAAACCATCGTTGAGGATAGCAATGATAAGAACCATAAAAGGTGGAAAGTCAAACTCCCATATGAGGGCCAGCAACATAAAACCAAGCTGTCACAGTCACACAGAACAATTCAAAAAATGAATGTAGAACGCAATCAAAATAATTCCACATAAGTTATACATGGAAAAAAAAAGAAAAGAAAAGAAAAGAAAAGCCACTAAAGAACTTACCACAATACGAATTGTAATAGAAACAGCATAAATCTGCAAAAATGAAAGAAAATAATAAATGAACAAAGACTGGTAAAAGGTGGAATGCCAACAATAATATTTTTTGTAACTCCATAAGTAACATCAATGTAGCTCTTGCCCAAAATGCAAAGAATTGTTCAACAAAAACAGAACTTTGATACTCAAGTAAAAAAAAAAAAGAGTCAAAAGAACAAAGACCATCATGAGTGCCAATACAAACCGTGTAATTTTTCATCCTCTGGAAAATTGCTCGACTAGTCAAAACAGCACTAATGATAACACTAAGTCCAGGTTCAGTAAGGACAATGTCAGAAGCACTACGAGCCGCATCAGTTGCATCAGCAACAGCAATGCCAATGTCAGCCTTCTTAAGAGCAGGAGCATCATTGACTCCATCACCAGTCATTCCACAGATGTGTTTCCTTGCTTGTAAGCGCTTTACAATCTCATATTTGTGCTCTGAGTTAATAAAACCACAATAAGTTCATCAATGAAAGAAAAATTAGTAGATACTTGTCTATCTTGTCATGCACACATCAAGTCTAAAGGAAGACTATATAATGAAACATAATTATATATAGCATACCAGGAAAGACGCCTGCAAAACCATCAGCTTTTTCAATGAGCTCATCAATTGGTAAAGCAGCAATTGACTCATCCTTGTTCTGTCCCAGCAAAGCAGAAGAAGGATACATGTTGGTTCCCATTCCCAGGCGGCGTCCAGTTTCCTTTCCTATTGCCAGTTGATCCCCTGATAGGAAGTTTGAACATTAAGCAGTCAATAAATTAGTCCAAGTACCAAAGCTTAATGCACTAAATCAGTCACAATAAGTATAGAATACATATACAAGAACAATTTCCAAGCACGTGATCTAAAACATTACAAAAGTTATCCACCAAATTCAGGTTCCCCATGATTCATTGCATTAAGGGAGGTAAATATGGTATTATAGCTGGGACTCATTGCCTCTCCCAAAACCTTTAGTCGCAACCCCTCTAAAGAAGCTCACCCTTCTTGATATACATAGAAAAGAAGGGACGTAAAAGTTGGCGTTGTCTTTTCCAAGATCATAGCAGGGGCACCAAATTCCAAATTCTACCCCCAACCCAACCAATAAATTTCTCTCTCTGGAAAATGCATAAATGAGCGTTGATGTAAACATAAAAATAAACAAAATCAAAAAATAAAATAAATAACTAAGAAACACTCATCCAAATCTTAGCAATGCACTTCTAAGTTCTCCATAGCGTTGACAATTCTAGTCTTGCCTCGGGCATACACCTGATCGTTCTCTCAACACACTAGAATTACAAAGAAAACACATGTGACCATCTAGACAGCACCTTCCCTTCAGCAATATCATATAAACCCTAAAAGCCAAGAACCCTGTACTACCAAAATATTAATTCATATCAAGATATTACACAACTTCAAGAACTTCCTGAAAAAGAGTTAAAAGATATAAAATACAATATAATATAAAAACTTGCATCTAAAAGAGGATCGCAATTGATTGAATATAATATTTCCAACCCAAGTCAATGATTACCCGGATCAACACTAGAAAAATTGTTTAAAACTAAGAAGGATCAGGCACCAGCATTATCTCCTTCATAATCAAGGCTTTCAAGTTTCAATTTATCATTTTAGCAAACTATAGACTGTAGTAGAAGAACCACTACAAAGTTTGTAGTCATATCCATAATGAATGCCAAGAAGGCCTAGATGTGAAGTGGCAAAAAGTAAGCAAATTCCTATTGGATTTGAAGTATGCAAAAAACAGTATGTATATCCCAGTTTACTTGAACAAAGAGCAAGCTTATCCTGTGAGGCACAGTGCTCTAAAATAGCCAAAGAGATTATGCATCCTAAATGAATCTAGGCATGATGAACAGGAAAAATTAACCACTTCACCTGAAAGCCACTCGCAACAAAAAGATATTATGCTCACGTTATGCTAAAGGAGCTTGATCACATACAGAAAGCATTTTATATCAATTTTAAACATCCCCCAGTCAATTGATACAATAGCCAGTAAATCACTGCATCAAAAACCAAAACACTAGTAAAATTGTAAAACAGAAAGTACCTGTAATCATTTTAACATTTACTCCAAGATTTAAAGCCCTTCTTATTGTCTCTGCACTGTCATGCCTGGGTGGGTCAAAGAGAGGCATGAGACCAATGAATTGCCAAGGGCCTCCAGCACTCTCTTTCCTTCCCTCTGGAACTTCCTGCACAAAAAAGAACGTAACCAATCAAAACTTCCAAAGCCAAAAAATAAAAGCAACTTCAGTTATACGAAAATCATAAGGGATCATAAATGATGGAAACAGGAATCAACTTACCTGATATGCTACAGCAAGTGAACGCAAACCTCTCTCTGCAAACTTATCAATCACAGAATGAACCCTGCGTTCTATGTCTGACTTATTGTGTGCGAGATTTAAAATCTACAATCCATGTTGCAGACAATAATTAGCATAAACAACAGAGAAAGGTAAAGCCAAATGCAAAAATTGATTAAACATGATACCTGCTCTGGTGCACCTTTGCTGACTCTATGCATTTTACCTTCGCTGTCAAGATAGGTCAATGCTGTTCGCTTATCAGTAGGATTGAAGGGTAGAAAATGTATCTCTTGAATGCCAGCACGTGCCTGTCATTAGGGATAATAATTGAATGAAGAAGCAACTAACATGAATCAGCGCAAACACTAGATGTGCAAAAAGAAGTCAAGATGATAAATAAATTACCTCCTTTGGATCAGCCAACATCCCAACTATAGCGGCATCAATTGCATCCTGGTTTTCTAATCGCGATGCTCGAGCTGCCATCAAAACTACAGTATCCGCGTCCACTCCTTTGGCAAAAACCTGAGTAGATAAATGCAGGTACAGAGTTAGAACTTAGAACAAAAGCCATAATCTCTTAGGTAATGTTTGGTTCACTGGAATGGAGTAGAATGGAATGATCATTCCAACAAAAGTCCATTCCCACATTTGTTTGACTAAAAAAATAATGAAAAATACATTGCAAATGGAATGAATCATCATTTACCACTGTAATGGAACGATCATTCCATAGGAAAGTCTAAGCAATGACCATTATATCTCATTCCAGTGAACCAAATAGATCATTACAGAAAAGATGTGCCTCACTGACCTCTATAAGATTCTTGTCAACAGTAAGCTTGTTCAATGTCAGAGTTCCAGTCTTGTCACTACAAAGCACATCCATGCCCGCCATCTCTTCAATTGCTGTCATTCTCTTTGTAATAGCTCCCTGTAGTCATTATTCATAAAAACTATGTCATATATATAGAAGTACTCAATCTCAGAAACCAAAAGAACCTAAGGAACCTAACCAACCTGTTGAGCTAGGCGATGAGAACCGATGGCCATTGTTACTGATAGAACTGTGGGCATGGCAATTGGAATACCTCCAATGAGTAGCACAAGTAGATTGTCAATCCCAGGGCGATACTTCCGTGATTGAATGGGGTACATCACAATAATTTCTACTATCATCCCCAAGGCAATAGAACAAATACAAAAATTTCCAATTGCAGTCAAGACCTAATAATAAAATCAAGCCAATAATAAAATGTTATTCAATTTGGTATTGAACTAGAAAAATATAGCAAGTCAGGAACAAAATGGATTACTATTCTACTTTCTTACCTTTTGAAAGTGGCCGACTTGGTTAGTACTATCAACAAGGTGAGCAGCCTTGCCAAAGAAGGTGTGAACCCCGGTGGCAATGACCACAGCTTCAATTTCTCCTTGTTTGCAGGTCGAACCAGAGTAAACACCATCACCAGGGCCTTTTGTTACAGGAAGAGACTCACCCGTCAGAGCAGACTGCATAACCCAAACAAGACGACTTCAGTAACACAACCGAAACTCAAGTTATTCAACCAATCAAACACAAATAGAGCACACACAAAGCAATGCCAATTTAATACCCACCTGGTCAATTTTTAACGGGTCGCCCTCAAGAAGACGAGAATCAGCAGGAACTATATCTCCAAGTTTAATACTAATTACATCTCCAGGCACTAAAACAGCAGCTTCTTCCTCACTCCACCTTCCATCTCGAAGAACCTTCATAAAAATATTGTTAAAGACAAAACAAGATTAAAACAGAAGCTTATGTATGCTATCGAAAATAAGAGAGAACCATTCAGTCACTCGCCCATAACTTCATCAAGTCATCAAAATTTCAAATCGACAAACAACTATGGTATAAGATCATTAATGAGAAGATGTAATTCAACACCTTGGCTTTGGGAGCAAGGCGAGCCATGAGAGCAGCAGCTGCATTTCCCGCATTGTTTTCTTCAATAAAACTAATTGTTGAATTAATGACAAGCAAGGTGATAATACCCACAAAGTCTTGCCAATCAGGAGGCTTTCCCTGAACAAAACAAAACCTCCACACTTCAGTAAACATCAATAGATATGGTTTTGATGAATATTGTTATACAAATCAAAATGGTGAGTTCTTACTCCACCGTTGGCAAGGGCAATCGCCATGATAGCAGCAGCTTCCATAACCCATGACAGAGGGTTCCACATAAATCCCAAAAACTTCAAGAATTTACTCTCCTGAAACAAACCCAGCAGATTAATTTTTGTGTAGACAAAAGGGTTAACTTTAGAATTTCAGTTCAAAAGGGCCGAAACATCCCCTCAACTCCCACCCCCACAAGAGAGAGAGAGAGAGAGAGAGAGCACACAAACACAAACTTAGCATTGTTAACATGAGAATTACATTTCAAATGCATAAGCAGATTGGAAATAAAGAGGGTATTAGTAAGAAATATCACCTTCTTCTCTTCAAGCTTGTTGTGCCCAAAAAGCTCCAACCTCTGCTGAGCAGCCTCAGTGGAGAGACCTTCTCTGCTACATCTCAGATTCTCAAAAACTTCCTCAATGGGTATGTTCTCCTGCATTCACAGACCTCAATTCCATTAAAACCCAAATGAAATAAAAACCCAAACAAAAAATTTCACACACAACCACCAAGAAGAACCAAATAGTCATAATTCTCTCAGATCCTTTACCAAATCCACAGCTTCCTTCAACACAGCCTCTAGAACTTCAGGCTTCTCTGCCATCTTTCTCTCCCTCTTTTTCTCTCTCTGACTCCTCCTCTCTCTATCTGTAACTTTGTCTCTCTGTAACAACAATTATAGATCAGAACCCATTAAAGAATCTCTGTGAACAGACCACGAAAGAAACAGAAACATGAAACATTCAGATGAATCAAAGCCTACCTAATAATAAAGACTGATTTCTATGATCAATTTGGTTTATGTAGCCCAAATGTGTTCTACCCAACCACACTACACTAGATGTGGAACTGCTCAGAGAGTAGTAACAGTTACAGTCACACAACCTTCCGTATTTCAAGACCCAAAAAATAAAAAATAAAAAACTTTTGTGTATATTCCTTTGTAAATTATTTCAAAAAAGACCAAAACAAATTTAAATTTCAAATAAATCCCTAGTGCTTTCAACAATAAATATAAAAAATAACCGAGGTTCAAATGAAGAACATCTTCAACGTTAATAGGTGTTTTATCTATCTAAATATTATTATAAAGTATATATTTTATTTTGCCTATTAATTATTACATGTTCTACTCTAATTATATCCTTTATTTTAGCTATTCATTCAAATATTATTAACTTATCGAATGTCACATAAATAACAAAGATGGAGAGAAATGATTATAATGATTAAATATATTTTATCTAGTTTTGGAAGGCTAACTACATGTAGCTAGTGAATGCGAGTTAAACTAAAATGTATAATCATATGACTGGTGCACTAGAGTTGAAAAAAGTAAGTTATACTAGGTATTTTGACTAACAAACATTATATGCCTAGTAGGTTGAAAATGCTCTAAGAAATCAATTTTTGCCAGGTTAACACTCTTTGTAAATTAATGGTTTAATTTTATTCACTAATTATAAACTCAATATTAAATCTAAATAATAAAAAATTCTACTCAATATTTGATGAATTAATGGGTAGACAAAAATTTAAACATTTAATTTATAAAATGTACAGATGTAGAACAATTTGAGGGACTGGACGGTTAACTGAACTAAAAAAAAAAAGCCTTTTCTTATAAATAATATATTAAAAAAATAATAATTTCTTTCTCATAATTCCTTAATGACATGTCAAGATTGGTTGAAAAGTTTTAAGAGGACAAAAGAGCGTAGGAGTGTGAGTTATTAATTTATTTATTTTTTACCACGTCATTTGGCGGATTTGTGAAAAAAAATTTGTGTGAATGAAATATTTTTTTATAAAAAAATAACAATAAAAATATGTTAAAAAGTTTTTTTTTTAAAATTTACTTTTTCATTATTTGATTTTTTTTTAATGAAACCAACAAGAAAGCCATTCAACCATTCAATGCACGTGGACAAGCATGCCTATCTATAATTTGTTTTTTCAATCTTTGGTCAAAGAAAGGTTTAAAAAAACATTAAAAATCTTTGGTCAAAGAAAGGTTTAAAAAAACATTATTTATTAAACCGGGATGGGTGGCATTGTGGTTAGGCTTGGGGTTTAAGTTCCAAGGTCACAGGTTCAATTCCCCTCTCCCCTGAGCCAATCTCCTTGGAGTCCTGACTTAAGCAGAGTTTGACTTGAGAGGTCGGGGCAAGTTTACAAGTTATAGTCTCCTCACTCGGAACGGCTAACAGGACACCCTGGTGATCTAAGCCAATCTCCTGGGAGTCCTGACTTAAGCAGAGCTTGTCTTGGGAGATCGGAGCAAGTTCCCAAGTTATAGTGTCCTCGCTCGGAACGGCTAACAGGATACCCTGGTGATCTCTGCAAGGGGCGCTGCAGAGCTTGTCTTGGGAGATCGGAGCAAGTTCCCAAGTTATAGTGTCCTCGCTCGGAACGGCTAACAGGATACCCTGGTGATCTCTGCAAGGGGCGCTGCTGACTTAAGCAGAGCTTGTCTTGGGAGATCGGAGCAAGTCTTGGACTTAAGCAGAGCTTGTCTTGGGAGATCGGAGCAAGTTCCCAAGTTATAGTGTCCTCGCTCGGAACGGCTAACAGGATACCCTGGTGATGTCTTGGGAGATCGGAGCAAGTTCCCAAGTTATAGTGTCCTCGCTCGGAACGGCTAACAGGGCAAGTTCCCAAGTTATAGTGTCCTCGCTCGGAACGGCTAACAGGATACCCTGGTGATCTCTGCAAAGGGCGCTGCTGACTTAAGCAGAACTTGTCTTGGGAGGTCGGGACAAGTTCCCAAGTTATAGTCTCCTCGCTTGGAACAGCAAACAGGACACCCTGGTCAACGGCTAACAAGACACGCGGAGCTTGTCTTGGAAGGTCGGGGCAAGTTCTCAGATTATAGTCTCCTCGCTCGGAACAGCTAACAGGACACCCTGATCAACGGCTAACAGGACACCCTAATGATCTCTGCAAGGGGCGCTGCCTTGGACCTATAGGAGGGTAGGAAGGATTTTCCTGTAACCAAAAAAAAAAAAAAAAAAAAACATTATTTATGTTCATATTTAATTGAAAATATGTTTCAATCTCGAAAAAAAAAAAAAAAAAAAAAAAAAAAAAAAAAAAAAAAAAAAGTTTTAATCACAAAATGTTACCTAAAAAATGAGATTTGATCATGCTTCCGAATATACCAGTTACTCATGATCTATTTTGTATTATTTTCAATTTTAAGCATGCTGTTATTTATCATCATAAGAATTATAAATAAATTGAGTTAAGTAGTAATTTGTTAAAATTTTATTTGAAAAGCGAGTCGATTTCAAAAAAATCTTCAACTGTGCTGAGCTTAAATAATTTGAAATTTAATAATATATTTAAATTTATCAAATTGAGTTTCAATCAAGTTTAAAAAATTAACAAATTTTAAAATATATTTTTACTTAATTTATTTATTTAACAATTACTATCTTAACATTAATTGAACTCGAATAATTTGATTTGTCCTAAAATGATGTTTACACGTGTTAGAAAAATGATTCAATATATATGGCCATAGATGGCAAGTAGGGAAAATTTTATATATATATATATATATTTGGAACAATCTTTGTTGTGAGTGATAAATGAGCTTTGCACCTTGTTATGTGTTTTTTTATTGGGTGTGTCATGTATTTTTTTAATAAATATTATATATTTTTTTTTATAGAAGTTATGATAATTTGTGATATGAAATTATGTGTTTTGTAATAATGTTACGCATTTTATAATAGTATTATACATTTTCTAATCACAAAATATGTAATACTATCATAAAATGTGTAATATTATTATAAAAATACATAATACTACTACAAAATATGTAATTTTAGTTTTAAGCTATAAATTATTATAAGTCTTATTAAAATATATATATAATATTTATCATAAAAATATAAAATATTTATTATGAAAATACATAACAGATGCATGAAGGGGCGTGACAGAGTTTCCTTGGATTTATACCCTTGGTTTTGGTGTTTGTTTTTTAACTCCGTATTTATTACTTTTGTCTTAATTATATGTTTGTGGCCGAATTGATTTTGGATTCATCCAAACTTGCACCTAAGGGCACATTTGTTTATTTCACTAATGCTGTGTTTGGTTGGAGGATTTAAAGAAAGATTTGAAAAAGAAAAGAGAAAAGTTTAGTGAAATGTGAATAAAATATACATGCATTTCATCTAATTTCACACACCTTTTCCCTTTCCCTTTCTAAATCTCTCCTCAAATCCCTCAACCAAACACAGTATAACGGTGGGATTGAAAATGAGGGAAAATAATTGTTTGTCTCACCAGCGATGGGAATGAAAGTGAGGAAACATGTACGGTCTATTAACTATCAATAATATTATAAATTTAAACTTAATTATTTAAAAATTATTTAGGTAGCGGTTGGTAACGTTTATATTTTTAATTTCTATTTACAAAAATTTTATAAACTGATTTTTGTTTATGTTTAGAAAAACATAAATTATAAACGCGTTTAATTTAAATAAAATGTTTAACATAAAATAAAAAATATGTTTGTTTAGGTCTAAAATATTTATTTATTTATTATTATTTATGACAATGGAATCATACACATTATAGTTAAAAAAATTAATTGAAAAAAAAAATTATTTGAAACAAAAATTTATTTGAAAAAAAAAATTGTAAAAAAATTGATTAAAAAAAACATTTGAAAAAAAAAATTAGTCAAAATTTTAAATTTATGTTTAAAAACCAATGTGAACTTATTTTTTGAATTTACGTTTTTTCCTCAAATTTATAAACTGAGCCAACCATTTATAAATCAAAAAAATTATCAAATAAGTTTTTGTGACAGTTTTTTAAATTTTTGTAAATATAAATTGAAAAATAAAAACAAAATGGTTACCAAACAAAATTATCATTTTGTATTTTAAATTTATTTTATATATGAATCCCACACTATACAAATTTAATCTCTATCACATAACTACTCACTCAAAAAAATCTAGATAGATAAGTCTGGATTCCAGACTTATTGATTGAAAGTCGAGTATTTGATTGAAGGATAAGAAACAGTAAATTAAGTGTGGGAACATCTGAACCCATCGGATTGTTAATCTGTTGTTTATTGTGTACGGTAAACTCTATATAATTTAGTATGAAAAATTAAATTGAAAAAATAGAGATTAAATAATATCATAAATATTGTAGTATTAGAAGGATTATACCTCTCCCGATTTTTTTTTTTTTTTTTTCCATCATCCAAAGATAAAAAAATAATTATATATTTTTATTTGATTGGCAAAAATTAAAAATTAGTTGATAGATTAACAACGTAAGAGAGTTGAACTCACACCAATTCATTGCAAAGACTTACGACTTGCCTTCCAATTCTAGAGTTATGCCACACAAGCTACAACACCTTTTTCTTTTTTACTTGATCCTAACTAAATATAATACCTACTCCTTTTATCCAATCAATTATTTAGCTCATCTATTTACCCGTTTAGTATTACTTGTAAGTCAACTTATTTGATTAAAACAATAATGATAGAGAGCTCCAGTGGAACTGCTTTTAGAGCTCTACTGAATTGGCAAAAAAAAAGAAGACAAAACACAGTAAGGAAAAAGACAAATTAGAGCTATTTTAGAGCTCTTCTTTTATAACTTTAAAATATTTTCCTTGAATAAAATAAGTTGGCTAATGATATTTAGTTGCCTAGTTTTTCAAAATAGTTTTTTCAACGAACTAAACAAACTTCAAAATTCAAACAAAATTCTCTTAGAAGTTTTTGTCTTGAAGGGTACCTTCTAGCTCAAAAATTGCTTGCAAAATAGAAATATCTTATGGAATTAGTCCCTCAAATCGGATTAGTAAATTTAGTAGACTGGATACCGAGTTATGAAAAATATGTATATGTCTCTTTTGGTTTTTTTTGGTTTTTTTTTTTTCACCCTCATCATCATGAAGTTCTTTGTATCTTTTGCAACTTAGGCGATAACCTATGGCACGGTGCATGGTAACTGAAGGACGAACACCTGGGGAATGATTCACTTCTAAGCACTCACGATCCTTGCAATAATACATGAAATCAACAGATACAATTCAAATATGTTTGTCACGCGAGATTGTCAAGACAAGGTCCTAATAAGTCCAAAAGTCAATCTCTTCTAAAATTTAAAAAAATTAAAAAAATCACTTAAATTCAGGATTAAACCGATCACCTAAAAGAATCCGATGTAGTCACGTTAATTGGCCTAGTTGAATCATTTTGTAAGTCTCTCAAAAATTACAGCTTGTTATTTATTTATTTTCTATGTTATTAAAATTTACAATGACAATTGAGATAATATAAACTTTTAATATCGAAATTGAATTTAAACAAATACAAAATTGAATGTGCGAAATCATCTCATATTAATAATTATAATTTCAATGTGAATATTCATATTGTGAAATTTAATTATTTTTATTTTACATAATTATATATTCTTGTTTAATAGATCTCATTAAATAGGTTTCTAAAATATAGATTTCATAAAAAAAAATAAATATGTAAAACAAAAGTTATGAATTTTTAAAGTTTAATATACAAAAAGTCAAAAATAGTTCAAGAATATGTTATGAACTAATTAGGAAAAAGAGATTTTTTTTTATTATTATTTTTGTTATCCCTGTATAATTTGCATGATTTATGCTTTACTGCATGTTAAATTTATTATTTTTATTTTTTTAATGATCCAATTATTTGGACGAAAAATATTTTTTAATAGAAAATATTTTTTAGTGGTGGCGGTGGGACAAAAGTAGAGGTGGAGATGGCAATATGGTGGTGGGATGGTAGCGGCAATGGAGGCGATCAAACGATGATGGTGGTGGAGGTAGGGGCGGTGATTGTATGATGACATTAATAAAATTTTAGTTTAAAAAGTATTTTTTTGTCTTTTAAAAGTAAATACAAAAGAAATGATTGTAATAAATTTAGAAAAATTACAGATAAGTGGTAACATCACAAAATATTTATAAATTCATAATTTAAAAAAAAAAATTTAATTATTAAAATTGATAAAACTTACCATTAATTTCAAATTATTTTTAAAAATATGTACTGAATTGTAATTTTTCATTTTTTTTTATAACTTCCCAGATAATTATTATACTATTATTATCTTCGAATCGATTCAACATGATGGCATCAAAAAAGCGCCATAAGAGTCAGTGATGACTTTGCTGTCCTCAGTACCTGTTTTTCATTATTGATTTGTAGATTTTTAAATTATTATTCCATAATGACCTATTAATTAATTCTCTGATTTTTTTTTTTTCTTTTTTTGTGCCTTAAATATGATTGCAATTGCATTGTGCCAGCCTTGAACCATGTTGCAAAGATCTTAAAGGTGAAAACAAGTATAAAAATAAATCTCCAAACGACACCACAAAATAAATTTTTTATTTATTTTTATTTTTATTTTTTTCTTTGTTTAAGTTATTTGTCTTTTCAAGCGGCTGTTTGTCTCAATGCCCATACATGGCTGCTTGAATCAATGCCCATTCAAGAGTCACAATGGTCCCTTTTTCTTCAAACCTTCTCTTATATTATTGTGAGTGGTATTTGTCTTCAACTTTAATGTATATTTGAAATATGGCAGCAGCGATGACGAAATTAGATAGCGACAAAGGGGACGATGTCAATGGCAACGGTAAGTATTGATACAAGTCTTGCTTGGTTTAATGTAAATCTAACTTTTTAAATTACATTTATGAGAAAATTGATAATTTGTGAGAAAATTGATAATTTTTCTTGAATCGTAAATGATTTTTTATTGATTTTATTTTTGTTGTTTGGTTATTTGTTTGACTATTTAAGATCTTGTTGTTTTTATTTACATTTATATGTTGTTTGTTTTATTTTAATATAATTATTTTTCATGTTTCTCAAAAAAAATAGATTCAAATTTAGAAAATTTAGTTCTATATATATATATATATTTTTGTGATGCATATTGTAAACATAAATTTTATGTACAACACTTAAGACAAGAAATAAATACACAAATAATAAATTTTATTAATTTGAATAAAAATGGGTACAATTCTTTGTGGGTTACACCAATTACCATGGTGATCCTCCGAGTCAATCTCCTTATATAGTTGCAATCCAACAACTATAGAAACTTATTGTTGAATCAAACGAGACTTTCTTCAAGTCTTCACACAAAGAAACTTGAGGAATGAAACTTGATTGAGAACTTAAACGGTTTGATCTTGAACAAGCAACAAATTGCTCTTTTGGCGGGGCTTGATTCTTGAACACATAGGAGATGCGGTATGTCGATGATGTGCTTGATGATCTTCTACGCCTCTTGAAAATGCTTGAAAACTTGAAGGCTTGTGATGAATACTCCAGAGCTTCTGTAGAGTTTTCAGTCAAGAATCTCTCATTTTTCCATAAATGAAAGCCTTTATTTATAGGCTCAGAAGATGGGGTGCTTATTTTTGGAAACCCTCCTCAATCAGTATTTAATTGATTTTAATTTTCAAAATTGGAGAAGTTTGTCTCATATTTTATGGAAATGATTTGCTTTTGATTTTAAATTTGATTTTAGATATTCTGGGTGTGTTTGGTAACGTTTACGTTTTCAGTTTATATTTACAAAAATTTTATAAACTGGTTTTTGTTTATTTTTTGTTTATTTTTAGAAAAACATAAACTACAAACACGTTTGATAATTGACAAAATGTTTAAAAAATTTTAAAAATATAAAAAAGAGTGAGAAATGGCAAGTGGTGGCAAGTAGCAGCGGAAGATGGTGGTGGAAAGTGGTGACGGTGGATGGTGGATAGCTGGTGGTGGTGGGTGGTGGCGGGTGGGTGGTGGTGATGGGTGGGTAGGTGACGGTGGCGGGTGGTGGATGGCGGTGGTGTTGGTGGCGGTGGCAGTGGTGGGTGGCGGTGGCAGGTGGGTGGCGGTGGCAGGTGAGTGGCGGATGGCGGGTGATGGTGGGTGGTGGCGGGTGGTGGTGGTGGATGGGTGACGGTGGCCGGTGGTGGGTGGTAGCGAGTGGGTGGTGGTGGTGGCGGTAGCGAGTGGTGGGTGGTGATGGCAGGTGGGTAGCGGATGGCGAGTGGTGGTGGGTGGTGATGGTGGGTAGGTGGGTGACGGTGGTGGGTGGTAGTGAGTGGGTGGTGGTGGTGGTGGTGGTGGTGGCGGCGATGGCAAGTGGGTGACGGATGACGGGTGGTGGTGGGTGGTGGTGGGTGGGTGGGTGGGTGACGGTAGCGGGTGATAGGTGGTAGCGAGTAGGTGGCGGTGGTGGTGGCCGGTGGGTGGTGGTGGTGGTGAGTGGTGGTGACAGGTGGGTGGTGGGTAATGGTGGTGTGGTGGTGGCAGGTGGCTAGTGGTGATGGGTGGCTGGTGGTGATAGGTGGTGGCAGGTGGGTGGTGAGTGGTGGTGGCAAGTATGGCGTGTGGTGGTGGCGGACGGTGGATGGCAGGTGGGTGGTGGTGGCGGCGGCGAGGGGTGGGTGGTGGTGGCGGCGAGGGGTGGGTGGTGGTGGCTAGTGGGTGGGTGGTGGCAGGTGGGTAGTGAGTGGTGGTGGCAGGTGGGTGGTGAGTGGTGGTGGAGGATGGATGGGTGGTAGTGGCGGAAGACGGTGGTGGAAAATGGTGGCGGGTGGTGGCTAGTGTTGGGTGGTAAAAAAAAAACTGAAAACTCAAAACGGAAACACATTTTTTGTATTTTCATTTTTTGGCCAAATTTATAAACTGAGACCACTGATTTATAAATCAAAAATTTTACCAAACAAGTTTTTATTTGAGTTTTTAAAATTTTTGTAAATATAAACAGAAAACTGAAAATGTAAGTGTTACCAAACGGCACCTCTACAATTCTTTATTTATTGGGAGATTTTGACAAGTTTTATTGTGGGACGCACATCTTTGGCTTGACCCAACCACTTGACCCAATTGTCAATATGGATTGACAATTTCCATTATTTAAATGGCTTAACTTTCACGATCTTGGGAGGGCCCACATTGCTTTGAATATTTTGACCATCATGATTTTGATCAATCAAAATAATTTAATTTGTCTTGATAAATTGAACGGTGATTGAACAATTTCAAAATTTTAGTGTTTACACACACACACACACACATATTAAATATTTGAAACTTTTACGGTTTTCACAATTCGATTCATAATAATGAGGGCTGTAAATAAGTTGAACCAAGTTTTAATATGTTTGAGTTTGTTTATTAAGATTTTAACGAGTTCAACCTCAAACTCGAGCTTAATATAAATTTAACGAACCGAGCTCGAACCGAGTTGGCATAAGCTTGACTCAAGGTCGAGCCTATTCATGAACCTTAACAAGCCAAAGAAATTATAAATTCATACTTGCGTATAAGATTAAAGTTACAATTGAAATTTTGATTATACAATTATATATAAAAACATATTAAAGAAAAGTCAATATCTTACCAAAATAATAATTTCTACTACTACTATTATATAAATGTATTATTTATAGTTAGCTATTATTTACATTTACATTAATTAAATTTAAAAATAACATATTCATCCTATCATATATACACATTATTACGTTAGTTAATATATAACTAATATATTTATATTATTTAAATAAATATTAAACGTCTCAACTAACGAGTTCAGTTTTAGTACGTTTAAACTTATTTATTAAGAATTTAACAAGTTCGAGCTCGAATGCAATAAAAATTTAATGAATCGAGTTCAAATAAGCCCTTACTGAACCGAGCTCGAGTCTGTTCATGAACGGTTCTGTTCATTCGCAACCCTAGGCATGATAGTGTTAAGTGTTAATTGGTCACACAATCAATCATATAAAAAGCTCAACTCTATTACCTCATGAGTCATCAATGTATGTGGATTTAAGAGTCTAAATTATAAGTTTTAAGGAATATATATATATATATATATATTTATAAAACCAAATGATTTGATTATAAATATTTCATTCAAAAAGTCATTAGTGGAAATTCTATAATACACACCCTATTTCAAGATATGAAACATATGCCCAGTTATAACTTTTGTGATGTTTGGTTATAACTTATTGTGGTGTAAATTATGATTTTGTTATAACTCGTTCTGATTATTATTTTAGTTCTAATCGAAAAGGTTTTTGGTTATACCTTACGTGATATTTGGTTATGACTATTATGTTTTTGTTAGTTATGATTAAAAGTGATTTCATTATAATATTTGTGGTGTCATAATTTGCTGTGGTAACCCAAAAAGATCCCAACTTATTAGGGTTAACCCGAACAAGTCCTAACAATGAGCCCAACCAAGTAAGGAAGCCCATCAAACAAGCGTCTAGGACAAGCTTATTCATCTCTATAAAAAGAAAGCATCCCTAAGAAGATAGGTCTGCCTGATTCCCACCTTACACCACACACTACACATTTCATTTTATTTGGTCTCTCTTTCATAGATGAGAAATAACTTTACCAACGGAGTGTCCCCGTTCGGTAATCCCGTTCGGCAATTTCGTTCACACTCCACTACATAAGTTGACTAACTCTTTCAAATTAGCACAAGGCCTTTTCCTAATAGAAGAACAAAGCTGTGAGGGTACGCCCAAAGCAGACAATATTATGCTAATGGGGGTTGGCTAGTTCATTTGGCATCATTTGTAGGAACTCCCTTCTCAGGAAGCCAGTCAACTGGAGACCTATGTGGGAGCCCAATGGGTGTCCATCCCACATCGCTTCATGAGGAAACCACACTCCGCTACATAAGTTGACTAGCACAAGACCTTTTTCTAAGGGAAGAACAAAGCCGTGAGGGTACGCTCGAAGCAGATAATATTGTGCTAATGGGGGGTTGGCTACTTCATTTGGCGCCATCTGTGGGAACTCCCTTATCAAGAAGCCAATCAACTAGAGACCTATGTGGGATCCTAATGGGTGTCCATCCCACATCGCTCAGTGAGGAAACCACACTCCACTACATAAGTTGACTAACTCCTTCAAATTAGCACAAGGCCTCTTCCTAAGGGAAGAACAAAGCCATGAGAGTACGCCCAAAGCGGACAATATTGTGCTAATAGGGGGTTGACTGCTTCATTTGGCACCGTTTGTGGGAACTCCCTTCTCAGGAAGCCAGTCAACTAAGGACCTATGTGAGAGCCCAATGGGTGTCCATCTCACATCGCTCTGTGAGGAAACCACACTCCACTACATAAGTTGACTAACTCCTTCAAATTAGGAGAGGGCATTTTCCTAAGGGAAGAACAAAGCCGTGAGGGTACGCCCAAAGTGGACAATATTATGCTAATGGGGGGTTGGTTGCTTCATTTGGCACCGTCTGTGGGAACTCCTTTCTCAAGAAACCAGTTAACTAAGGACCTATGTAGGAGCCCAATGGTTGTCCATCCCACATTGCTCCATGAGAAAACCACAATGCACTACATAAGTTGACTAACTCCTTCAAATTAGCACAAGGCCTTTTCCGAAAGGAAGAACAAAGGTCTGTGGGAAAGACCAAAAGAGTTCAGCGAAAAAAACAACAAACGTATTACTGTAAGTACAAATCCAACAACACTTTAATGATCAAAGTATCAAGGTTAGTGATCTTGTTTTTTGTAACTTCAAACTTTAATTGTTATCTAGTTTACATCAACATAGATCGTGCAAGATTGATATAACTAATATATTTCTCTAAAAGCAAGACCCACAGTTGGGTATATTTACCTTTTTTTCTTTCTGACTAAGGTTGTGGGGAAGTGGTTTGGAAATACTCTTCAGATCCTGGGAGACGCTCCTATCCTCAGCTAGTCACCTGTAAAAACACCAGCACTCCGGTCGAGGGTGTCGGGGTTAGCACTCCGACGGGCAAGTCAGTCTTAATCGTCAAGAAAGCTTGTTCACTAAGTTAAGTGGAGTTATTCTTACATACCTTTCTAAATCTGAAGCTCTTGTATTTATACTCATTCTCTGGACCTCGGGTCCAGAGCCCACTTTTTACTTATTATCCTTTTGTTTATTCCTACATACATCTCCTCGTATATTCGGCGATCTCGATGTATTCGGCATCTTAATTGATAAGCACGGAGCCGAACAGTCTCTGACTTCTGGAATACATCCCTTCTAACTCTTTGACTTATTCGGCTCCCACAATTGCCCCCCAAGCATTTTCTCAACGTATGTTGGTTGGAGTGCTTGGTTCCGAATTTCGAATACTCAGAACCAAAATTTTGGTGGTTGGGCCTACGAAGCACACGTCTAAGTACGCCCCCTTTTTGGTTGTCGTACCGATTTCCCGCCTCTTCATTCGTACTTATTCATTGCGATTTTAAAGATTGGCGTCCCTTTGGATTCGCATTCCGTGATACTGGTCGCTGGGTTGCCTTTTGGGTCGTTCTTGCAATTTTATCTCCTCCAATATCTTCTTCATCCTCTGTAAGTTATCCACTTCTTTGCTTCGAGAACTATTCCCAGTTTATTCTTTGGCACATCTGTGTCAATCTGTAGGGTATGGCGAAACATTTGAAAGACCTCCTCTCATCGGATCGAATGGCTGGTTTTAGGCGCCATTTTTCTATTCCTGATGACGTCCGTCTGTCACTTCTGGCAGACGACACCCTTGACATGGAGAGGGAGGACGAAACCACGATCGTCTTTCCTCTCTTGTCAATCGCAGAGGGTGGAGTGCGCTTCCCTCTACACCCATTCCTAAGGGCTGTGCTTCGCCATTGGGATTTAATCCCTTCTCAACCTAACGTGAATTTCTTTAGAATTATAATGGGGATTGTAGCGTTGAATCTTCGTCTTGGAATTAACCTTGGCATTCCGGCTATCCGGCATTGTTATGCCTTGGCTAAGTCTTCCGGTTGGCAAGGGCGTTATTTCCTTAGAGCTAAGGACACCAATCATCAACTAATCACTATGCTTTCCAGCTCTGGGAAAAGAGTTGATGATGTTATGGTCGTTGTCCAGGGTAACTGGGAATTTGGCGAAGGGAAGGATCGTGCTGACCCTATTCCCAGACGGAGGGGCGAGCCAGGTCGCCGAGTATTTCCTTGTTTTTGTTATGTGTTCATTTTTATTGTGAAACCTATTCCATTGAAATCTTGCGGCTTTGTCTTGTGCAGGGAGGGGCTTGAAAAAAGTACTATCTTCAACCCACGACGACGTTCTTTCAGATATTAGGGTTGCTCTCAGGTATTTCGGCCGTCGAAGCCTTCAGAAACAGGGGAGGGCGGCTCACATTCTGCTTTGTTACGAGCCGACATACACAACCTTCTCGGCGGCGGATAACATACCGATTCCGAAGGGCGAAGATTCCCTCACCGCTCTTATTCTGTCCGACTTCAAAAACTTGAGGCAGGTAGGCTTTGAAAGGTCCGATTCGGAGCGAAATGAGGTAGCTGATACTATCGAATCAGATCAATCCAAGACCCACTTTGAGGGGGTATTGGATTCCGCCGATCCTCCGTTTACATCAGGACCCAGGGATCTTCCTTCTGCCGACGTTCTTCAACGCTTAGAGGATCCTCCCGTCTTAGACTCCGCGGGTATGGCCAGATTGAGTCTGACAAAGCTTGCCAAAAAGGCGAATGCAGAGAGGTTAGCCGCACGGCGAAGAGCGGAGGGCATTTCGTCTGACATACCGCCCGCCACCGAATCTCGACTCCCCCTCCCTGTTGCCGAATCAGAGTCCTTGGGGGTTGTAGCGGTGAAGGAAAAAGGTCAGAGTGCCGAATCTCCGTTGGCCGGGGAGGTCGGCCAAAAAGTTGGGGAAAAGGCAGAGAAACGCTCCGTTGACCTCAAGGCCGGTTTAGACGAACAAGGTGGTAAGCGTCCTCGATTGGAGGGATCTAATGAGGTTATTCCTTTTGTCATTCGTCCAATGGTAAAGGATATGCCGGTTCCCTCTAACGCTTCGGCCCTTAAAGATCCAGAAGTCGCATTCGGTGTGGCTACGTCTGTGTCGTTGCCGTCTGATATGGAGGCTTTCCGGGTTGAACCAAATCTGAATGCGACAGCATTAGCCGCGCAATCGGCACTTCTGGTACGTTTTCTGACTTGTCTTGACTTTATCCGAGTACTGTTGAGGTTATGTTTTTGGGCTCTTCCTTTGCAGACCGTCGGAAGGATAGCCGATATGGGACGTCGGCATCTCGACGCCGTGAAACAGATTGGCCGCTTACGAAAGCAAGTGGAGGGCCAGAGGAAGAGGGCTGAGGATGCAGTTTTGAGAGCAAACCAGGAAGCTTCTCGGGCCGAGGCCGAGGTAGAGAAGGCCTGCATTGCAGATCAATCCTGGGCGGACGCCGAGAAGAAGGCGGACGCGAGCGAAGCGGCACTGAGATTATCCCAGAAGGCGGTTGCCAGTCTGGAGGCTGAGTTGGCTGAGATGAAGGCGGCTGCTTCCAAAGTATTCGAAGCCGGGAAAGATGCTGGGTTCGCCGAATATGTGGACCAAGTCGCTCGGTTCGAAAACAAGGGTTTAAACATGGCTGGCGCAAAGCCCTTGCTGCGGCTGGAGTTTCACTGACTATGCCAGTGCCGTATGAGCAAGTGGATGTCGAGCCGTTGGAGACTAATTCCGAGGGCTGAGCTGGGCATTTGACTGTTAGGATTTGACAAATGTATTAGGATTTCACAGATGTATTGTTACAATTGTTTTGTCAGACATTTTTGTCCGGGCTTGTAGCTCATTTATTTTGCATATATAAAATGTCATGAGTTGTGCTCAATTTTGCTGGTGAAGAATGATATTAATTAATTTTAAGCCCGGACGATCAGATTAAGGAATCTTCCCTTGAAGGCAAATGAGCCGATGGCTCTGAATCATGGGCTGGCTGAGGCATAAATTACTCGGCGATATCGCTTGAAAATGTAGCCGACTAGATTAATGAATCTGCCCTTGCCTTAGTCAGGGCACGAGCCCGCGAAGCCAAATGAGCCGATGGCTCTGAATTGTGGGCTGGCTGAGGCATAAATTACTCGGCGATATCGCTTGAAAATGTAGCCGACTAAATTAATGAATCTGCCATTGCCTTAGTCAGGGCACGAGCCCGCGAAGCCAAATGAGCCGATGGCTCTGAATCGTGGGCTGGCTGAGGCATAAATTACTCAGCGATATCGCTTGAAAACATAGCCGGCTAGATTAATGAAGCTGCCCTTGCCCTAGCGGTCTTAGGTTAGCCGGCAATAGCGCTTGAAATGTAGCCGACTAGATTAACGAATCTGCCCTTGCCTTAGTCAGGGCACGAGCCCGCGAAGCCAAATGAGCCGATGGTTCTGAATCGTGGGCTGGCTGAGGCATAAATTACTCGGCGATATCGCTTGAAAACATAGCCGGCTAGATTAATGAAGCTGCCCTTGCCCCAGCGGTCTTAGGTTAGCCGGCAATAGCGCTTGAAATGTAGCTGTCTAGATTAATGAATCTGCCCTTGCCTTAGTCAGGGCAGGAGCCCGCGAAGCCAGCCGATGGCTCTGAATCGTGGGCTGGCTGAGGGGCACCCGACGTTTGGCACTCAGTCTCTCTGACGTTTCCTCGGGGGAGCTGCATGTACCCCAGAATAAATGGGCGAGTTCATGCCAACAACTCGACTCACTTCTATTCAGGCTTGATCCAAATCTGGCAGGGGCCAACATTGGCTGGGTTTAGAGGTCAAAATGAAACGCGGAAGTGAGCCTATTCACACGGGAAAAAGAGCATCCATGGATCGGGAAAAACAACGCCCCCCTAGTCGTCGAAGCAGATCACCCCGAAAAGACCGACAACGGGGAGATTCCCTGTGCCCACGACCGCGAGTTGAGCCTGACGCGGCGCCACGACCATTGAGTTTTGCGGTTCTCGTGAAGAATAGGCCAATGACAGAGGCGGATTCGATAATTAAAGACCCAGATGTGGCAGTCGAGTTCGCTCGGCAAATTTTTCCGCCGGAGGTCCAACAGTCGATGGTCGGGCGTCGAGATTTCGAAGTATTTCGGGATGGCATACATGGGGCTATCAAGGGATTGTATAGCGCTTATGAAGTCGGGATGCGCCTGCGCGAAGCCCGACGTGAGAGTGAGAAAAACAACGAAAGGAATCGTAGTCTGGAGGCTCACGCGAAAAAGGCTGAGGGTGAGCGTCGGGAGCTGAAGAGTGTTCGAGCGGCCGAGTCGGTGGTGGCCGGTCAAGCGAAAAGCGTGGGGGAGAGAGCGAAGCGAGAAGCCTCGGGTTATGAGAGAGGATATCAGGACGGTCTGAAGGCCGGGATCAAGAAAACCAAACCAGACCTAGCTGAGGAAGTCTGCTGATGCGAAAATCGTGGTTTCAAGCATGGCTGGATCAAGGCCCTTCAAACCGTGGAGGCTCTTGGGCAAGTGGGCATAAATTCGGCTTCGCCCCTATATCATCGACATTACCTGCCGTATCCCGAATTCGAAATTGAGAGAAGCGACGACGAAGACGCCGACTTAGTGGGCGATATTGTTGAAACAGACTTAGCTGTGAATAAATAGAATTACTTTATCAAATGTTTGAAATGTTTGGCAGCTTTTGAATAAATAGAATTTCTTTATTAGCGGCTTTTGAAATGTCTTGCACGTAATTAAACGCCTTATCTCAATTTATTGTCAGCTTTGTATGGCGTGGCGTAAACATTCGAATATGCGTCGATCGGCTCCAATTAGGAACCATATAGTTAGTTAAATCGTGATCCCCACGAAGGGCGCTCTGAATCCGGAGACTTATTCGGCCTTGTGATGTCGTTCACCCAAAGGGCGCTCCGAATCCAGAGACTTAATCGGCCCTTAGATGTCATTCACCCAAAGGGCGCTCTGAATCCGGAGACTTGTTTGGCCAATCGCGGTATCCACGAAGGGCGCTCTGAATCCGGAGACTTATTCGGCCCTTAGATGTCATTCACCCAAAGGGCGCTCCGAATCCGGAGACTTAATCGGCCCTTAGATGTCATTCACCCAAAGGGCGCTCCGAATCCGGAGGCTTGTTTGGCCAATCGTGGTATCCACGAAGGGCGCTCCGAATCCGGAGACTTATTCGGCCCTTAGATGTCATTCACCCAAAGGGCGCTCCGAATCCAAAGACTTAATCGGCCCTTAGATGTCATTCACCCAAAGGGCGCTCCGAATCCGGAGGCTTGTTTGGCCAATCGTGGTATCCACGAAGGGCGCTCCGAATCCGGAGACTTATTCGGCCCTTAGATGTCATTCACCCAAAGGGCGCTCCGAATCCGGAGGCTTGTTTGGCCAATCGTGGTATCCACGAAGGGTGCTCCAAATCCGGAGGCTTATTCGGCCCTTAGATGTCATTCACCCAAAGGGCGCTCCGAATCCGGAGGCTTGTTTGACCAATCATGGTATCCACGAAGGGCGCTCCGAATCCGGAGACTTATTCGGCCCTTAGATGTCATTCACCCAAAGGGCGCTCCGAATCTGGAGGCTTGTTTGGCCAATCGTGGTATCCACGAAGGGCGCTCCGCATCCGGAGACTTATTCGGCCCTTAAGAAGCGAATGAACAGAGGCATAAAAACGAGAAACTCTTGCATTTCAACAGAGTATGTACAAGTACCGAGCCCACAAATCGGGTCATTGGTAAAATTTTCATAGATGCGTTGAATTCCAAGGCCGAGGCAGGCTTCTTCCTGACATGTCCGAGAGCCGATATGCCCCTGTTCTAGCAATGGAGTCTACTTGATAGGGGCCATCCCAGTTCGGACCCAGCTTTCCGTCGGCCGGTCTTCGGTCGGCTGGAAGTACTTTCTTCAAGACCAGCTCTCCTGGAGTGTAACGGCGCAACTGAACTCATTGATTGTACGACTTAGTGCGCTGCTGCTGATACCGTGCCATAGAGGCCAGGGCGCGGTCTCTTCGTTCCTCAATTAGATCCAGGTCCAGGGCGAGCATCATGTCATTTCAACCCGTGTCAAAGGCTTGCGATTTCAAAGTCGGGAGGCCGATTTCCAGGGGCAAGATTGCTTGGGTTCCGAAGCATAGAGCAAACGGCGTTTCTCCGGTGGACCTCCTCGGTGTTGTGCGATGCGCCCACAATACACTCGGCAATTCTTCAACCCATTTGCCTTTAGCTCTTTCTAGCCTCTTTTTGCTGCCGTCCAAAATGGTTTTGTTGGAGGCTTCGGCTTGACCGTTACTCTGGGGGTATGCGGGTGTAGAGAAGTAAGGCACGATACCGTATTTGCTGCACAGTTCTCGGTATACACCACAATCGAACTGGGTGTCATTGTCTGAGATGAGAGCTCTTGGGATGCCGAATCGCGTAATGATGTTTCTCCATACAAAGCGCTTTATGTCGGCATCTCGTATATGTGTTAAAGCCTCCGCTTCGACCCATTTTGTGAAGTAATTTGTTGCTGCGATTAAGAATCGCTTGTTTCCTGGGGCCCTTGGCAACGGTCCTACGATATCAAGTCCCCATTGAGCAAACGGCCAGGGACTGGTGATAGAGTTCAACCCTTCGGCGGGCAAATGGGTTAGTGGGGAGAACTTTTGGCATTGTTCGGATTTTTTAACATAATTTTCTGCGTCGGCTCTCATTGTCGGCCAATAATACCCCTGTGTTATAGCTCGATGGGCCAGGGAGCGTCCGCCAGAGTGGGCACCACAACTGCCCTCATGTATCTCAGTTAGAAGCTCCTCCACTTTATCCGGGTGTACGCATTCCAAATAGGGACCGGAGAGGGACTTTTTATAAAGCCTTCATTGTGGATCCAGATAGTATCGCAAGGCCTTATTGCGCAGCCTGTGTGCTTCTTTTTTGTCCTCTGAGAGTTGTTCAGAAGAGAGGAATCCGGCAATGGGGTCCATCCAGCTTGATGCGGATTCTATAACGTTGACGTGGGCTTCCTCCGAAGGGCCAATACTCGGCTTCGGGATGAAACCTACTTCAATGGTTCGTTTGAGCTCAGAATTGATGGCGGAGGCTAGGCATGTCAAAGCATCTGTGTGTGTGTTCTGATCACGTGTTATTTGGTTCAGTTCGTGATGGTCAAACTTCGTCAGCAAAGAGTTGGCCGTTTTCATATAGGCCGCCATACGGTCGTTTTTTGCGGCGTACTCCCCCTTTAGCTGGTTGATTACCAATTTTGAGTCACAAAACACTAGCAATCGCCGAGCGCCGAGAATATGTGCATTTCGTAGACCGGCCAAGAGGGCTTCATACTCGGCCTCGTTATTTGATGCTTCGAAGCCAAGCTTGACGGCCTGCTCTATTACTGCGCCGTCGGGAGACATGATTACTACGCCTGCGCCACAGCCCCGTTGGTTAGACGATCCATCACAGTATAGTTGCCAAATATCCCCGACATAAATTCTCCAGTTCGGCTTTGATCGAACTTCAGCCTTTGGAAGAACGTCGGCGGGTTTAAGGTCGGAAAGCCCGCCTGTGAATTCGGCAACAAAGTCGGCCAGCACCTGTCCATTGATTGCGGTTTTGGGTAAAAACTGAATGTCATATTGGCCGAGTTCAAGAGCCCATTTTGAAACACGTCCTGATGCTTCTGCACTCCGTAGTACTGACCGGAGGGGATAATCTGTTATTACCCCAATGCTATGTCCCTGGAAGTAGTGCATCAGTTTTCTTGTTGCCATGACCAAGGTTAGGATGAGTTTTTCCAGAGGAAGATAACGTGTCTCGGCGTCAACCATTGCCTTGCTCACGTAATACACTGGCCGTTGCTGCCCTTCCTCTTCTTTTAATAGTACGGCGCTGACGGCCCTATCGGACACTGCCAGATACAGAATGAGGGGATCACCGGCAGCGGGTGTTGTCAAGAGAGGTACCGACCGGAGGTAAGTTTTGAGCCCGGTGAAAGCTGCTTCGCACTCGGCGGACCATTCAAAAGCTTTGCCTTGACGTAGCGTCTGGAAGAATTGTCTACAGCGGTCTGTTGATCGACTGATGAATCTATTGAGTGCAGCGGCCATCCCCATCAACTTTTGGACTTCTTTCACTGATCGGGGGGAACCGAGTTCCAAGATCGTTGTGACTTGCCTCGGGTTGGCTTCGATTCAACGGTGGTTGACGATATATCCCAGGAATTTGCCGGAGCCGATTCCAAACGCGCACTTGGAGGCGTTCAGTTTCATTCTGTATTTGCGCAAGATGCCGAATGTCTTCTCTAGATCGGCTATGTGATCCTGTTCTTCTTTGGACTTGACCACCATATCGTCGATGTAGACTTCCATAGTGTGGCCGAGGTGTTCTTTGAACATAGCGGTGACCAGTCTTTGGTAAGTTGCCTCTGCATTCTTCAGTCCAAAAGGCATAACTTTGTAGCAGTAGGTTCCTCTTGGGGTGAGGAATGCAGTTTTGTCCTGGTCATCTGGATGCAGGGCGATCTGATGGTAGCCTCTGTAAGCATCGAGGAAACTCATGCGTTGGTGGCGCGCCGTTGCATCGACGAGTTGGTCGATTCTGGGTAAGGGAAAGCAGTCCTTGGGGCAAGCTTTGTTCAGGTCCGTGAAGTCAACGCACACTCGCCAAGTTCCATTTTTCTTCTTCACAACCACTGTGTTGAAGAGCCAAGTGGGGTAGGTGACTTCTCTAATTGCCCCGGCGTCAAGCAGTCTGTCGACTTCTTCTATAACGGCAGCAGTGTGCTCTGCGGCGGACCGACGGCCTTTTTGAACGACTGGCTTACATGTGGGGTCGACGTTCAGGTGGTGTTGTGAAACTGATGGGTCTATACCCGGCATCTCGTACGGAGGCCACGCAAAGACGTCGAGGTTGGCCAGCAGAAAGGAGATCATCTGCTGTCTATCGGCTTGATTTAAAGAGGTGCCGATCATGAAGAACTTTTCCGGGCTTCCATCGATGTCAACTCGGTCTAAACCTTCTGTGGCCTTTTCACTTGGCTGCCGCCCAACGTCATCCAGGATTTCCCGATTGGGTACCTCAATGGAGTTTACCTGCAATTCCTTTGGCATTTTGGCGGCCAGGAAGTAGCATGCCTGTGCCGATTTTTGGGAGCCCCGGATCTGCTCAATGCCGTGTTCCGTTGGGAAACGTAACAATTGATGGTAGGTGCTTGGGACGGCCTGCAAGGTATGCAACCACGATCGCCCCATGATGAGGTTGTACAGCGATGGTAGCCGGACGACCAGGAATTCTACATCCACTGTTCTGGAACCCGCCCGAACGGGTAGGCTGATCTTTCCTAGTGGGTATTCGGGATTGGCATTGAAGCCGAACAGTGGATAGGGGGCCAGAGTCAGGTTCGATTCGTTGAACTCGAGTTTGATGAAGGTTTTATAATACATAACCTCCGAAGTGCTGCCCTGGTCTATAAGAACGCGTTCGACGGTGAACCGGTTTACGCATAGCGCAACAACCAATGGATCGATGTGAGGGAGTGTTACGCCGATCAAATCAGAGTCGTCGAAGGTGATGCTTGGCGATTCTCGGGGTCGCTTTGCTGGCATGAGTTGCTGCTGGGGGCCTGGGAGGGACTGGATTGCATGTACGGCCGGGGCTTTCGGCAGGCTGTATATCATATGGATGTTATCATGCGGAACACTCTGCTGGAGACGTTCGTCTTTTGTCAACTCCTCAAAGCAATCGGCTGGAGCACGATGAGCGTCGGTGTTTTGCTGTCAGGCCCGAGACCATAGATCGCCAGCCCTTGGGGGTCGCTCAGGAACCTGGCGCGCTATTTGTTTAGACTTTGGTATTTCCAAGGCCAGATCGCGGCGAAGGCACTCGTTCTCAGCAATGATGTTGTCTAAACTGCGTTTGATCTGTTTGGCTCGTTCCATGATGGCGAGCATCGTCTCCTGTGCTGAAGCCGGTGATGAATCGACATTCAAGGCATGCCTTGCAGCGATGATTTTCTTCTCGAGCGTATTTGCCGGAGTGAGGTCGACTCTCTGTGTGATCGCGTCGGTGGCTATCGGAGGATCTTGAGTCACGCCTTCCATGGATGTACTCGAGTATTCCCACAGATGGTGCCAATTGTGGGGAAGTGGTTTGGAAATACTCTTCAGATCCTGGGAGATGCTCCTATCCTCAGCTAGTCACCTGTAAAAGCACCAGTACTCCGGTCGGGGGTGCCGGGGTTAGCACTCCGACGGGCAAGTCAGTCTTAATCGTCAAGAAAGCTTGTTCACTAAGTTAAGTGGAGTTATTCTTACATACCTTTCTAAATCTGAAGCTCTTGTATTTATACTCATTCTCTGGACCTCGGGTCCAGAGCCCACTTTTTACTTATTATCCTTTTGTTTATTCCTACATACATCTCCTCGTATATTCGGCGATCTCGATATATTCGGCATCTTAATTGATAAGCACGGAGCCGAACAGTCTCTGACTTCTGGAATACATCCCTTCTGACTCTTCGACTTATTCGGCTCCCACAAAGGTTATTTTACAATTACTTTAAAGTTGGTTCTTATTGATAAGTTTATATTTACATATATTTGTGCTTACAAATTCCATGATTATCAATCTTGATAGAAAAAATTCCAACAATAAAATGAAATTTGTAGATCTGGGCCTTGATTTTCTCTCTCTATAAATATTATTGTAAAGCCAAAGTACAAGCAAAGTTGTCGAGACCAAAAGTTTGGGCCTATATTTTCTCTCTATAGAAAACTTCTTAGTAACATCACACAACAAAAAGATTGCACCACGATCAGTCAATATCTATTGTCGACCAAGGGAAGCAAAGAATCAACTCCACCTCAACAAACAAGACATGCTCATGCAATCACGGTTTGTTGGTCACCATCTCGCTCTACTCGGCAATGCACTAACCACCCTTGTAGCAGCACCACTTTCCACATGCAACCAGCAAAACAAACTAAGAGAGTTGACGATGGAAAGCACCAAAACATTGTCCAAACCTTTCCTCATGCCAAATTCATCCATTGACAAATGGCCACTTTCCACATGCAACCAGCAAAACAAACCAAGAGATTTGACAATGGAAAGCACCAAAACATGGTCCAAACCTTTCCTTATGCCAAATTCATCCATTGACAAATGGCCGACCGAAACTCAATTGAAACACTCAAGCTCATCTCTTAGATGAGTTTCTACAATTTGCTAGAAATGTACCATATGACCCAACTAATGCTCGATACCACACCCTCATCAACAAGCTTGTCAGCAATAATGATTCTCTTGAGCAAGAGCAATTGCATACATTTTCTCAACATCATTTCAGCATTTCAAAATCAACTCACGACTTTAAGCATGCCGATCACATCATCTTCCAATGTAGCAAACAGAGCTGAGTGGCATCGTCCAAATTCTCGACAATTATTAACTAGGTGAGTTCAACAACTTTTGCTGAATCGTTACTGCCATATAGCGCACCAATACAAGATGAAACTCGATAGGTCACTCATGATCAGAACAAGTTCAATTCAGCATCTTAGGCTAAAGAGGAACAAACACATGGGCACAAGCCCTTGTTGTCACCATTATAAAGAAACACATAAAAATTGCCGACCAAGAGTAAGGAAGTTCACAATTATGCGGCCAAGACCAAGAAATTTGTGCAATGATGTAACATGCAACAATGCTTGGGCCAACTATCACTCATTTATTTTCTCTTTCTAGAATAAAATTAGTTCGACATTAATGATGGATCGAAAACAAGCACCGCCGAGCACATGCAAAGCTTAAGAACTTGCTCATTCCATCTATTTCACCACATCTAACAACGTTCGTCGACAAAGCCACTCAAGTCACTCAGCAATGTCGTCATCCACCAAGACCCTTTTTTCTAGAAATGGAACTGGCCACATTGACCAGGCTCGGGGCCTTCTTGGCTAGCATGGAAGCTAGAATCAATCATCACCAACACTAAACCCTGACAAATAAAATAATGAATTAGTTTTTTGAAACAGAACCGAAGAGCTTCTTATTTGGAAATTGTTTCGACAATCAAAAACTCAACAACTCTCTTCCAAGACACACATCGAACACTCATGTTAACTAAGCAATGCCACAAACATTATAGGTGTTGTATCTTAACAACAAATAACCGAATGGCTAACTCGCCTCAACTTCAGTTCAACAACGTTGTCGTTCGCATGCAACAGCTCGAGAACAACATGCAGCTCAAAGATTGACAATTGAGTCTTCACTTTCTCTCTCTAGAAGAGTGCTTGACAACTCCAAGATTAAGAGAAGTTACCAACAGAAAGCATCAAAACATGGTTTGAATTGCCTATTTCACAAAACAAAGTCATTGACAAATAATTGTTGCGAGCTTGTCGAGTACTACTATTGCGAAGCCAACTCTCCTTATGCAGCAATCACAAGACTAAACTCACGATCTAGCCTTCGCTACTATTCTTACTTGGCAATATGAAAGAACCAAATCACATCTATAAAGCTTAGCAGAGACACTACATTTGCACCTCTCAACTTCCACCTCGCCAAGATATCTCAGCTAATCAGTTCTCGTCGATCCTCCTTGCAACAATGGAAGCATCAACTTTGCATTCGATGGTTGTTCGGCACACCCATGTATGGTCGTTTCCATTACTCCGACAATCGTATCACAATTAAATGACTTTTTGGATTTCCATTTGCATCCCAATCGTCACAGGTTCGTCAAACCAATGCATCAAAATCTTAAACTCAACAATCACTCCCTCGCTTGTAACAAGACCTAAAGCTCAGTTTACATTTTCTCTCTCTAGAATGATTATTTTTTAGTAAGAGTTGCTTGACAATACTGTCCTCTCCTTGGTAGAACTGAAGCGTGGCACTCAAGTCGAATTCATCTCAATAACATTGTCACAAAATTTTGCAGCTTAGTAACTTGTCGGCCCAAGTACGAGCGAAATTCTACTAGTCATAATTTATCTAGGCAAAATCGTTGCACAACAAATATTTACATCGTCCTCCTGGTGATGTTTCATGACTTTCAAGTTTCTCAAAAGCTAGTTGTGAGTTTGGCTTGTTGTTCGGCATAACACTGGCATCTCGGTTTTAACTCAGAAACTCCTTAACAATTCCGTACAACAGGGCAATGCTCATTTCTTAATGCTTTATGGCCAATCAGAACTATTGATGGATGAGAATTTTTTAATTTTCTTTTTAAGTTTGCCATAAAAGGATAAGGCATAATCACAAAGCCCAATTCAATTTGAACTTAATCACTGATTGGACTCCTACATTAACTTCAGCTTGACACCATAGAATAATTTACAATACATAGCTCAAGAGCCACATGTTGTCCAGGGGCCCATTATCAACCGCTGGAATAATGTGATGCCACCATCTTATATGCAAACAGCACAATCAACCATCAGCTCTAGTACACTCTTTCCATATTAATTTATTTTTTGCAATCACAAATTTTCTAAATTCTTATATTTAACTAAGCATTGTCTCATGCTAAGATTTAATCATTTTTTCTTAATCACAAGAATGATAGCCGCAAGTCATTTTTTTTTTAATCTCATTTACATATGTACTTCAAATTGTCTCATTTTCTTTACAAAATAAGAAACACATGTACACATGACTCCCTCTTGTTTGTTGATGCAACATTCTTATATTGATTCCCATAATTGGTTGAAGTTATTAAATCGATTATGATTAGATTAATTGAAATATTTGCTCTTTAAGGGTCGCATTATTTGGCACCCAACCATGCAAAGCAGGTTAGTGGCCGGTCCACACTTCATTTAACAACGACGATGAAACCATGCCTCCAACAATTCTTCATTTGCCTATGCTTAACATAGTTCTCCATTTGATTATGCTCGGCACAGTTCTCCAAAAGCCCTACCTCGCTAGGCAAATTGAAGTTGAGTAAGTCCTAGTCATGCTAGGCATTGAACACTAAAGCCTACCTCGCTAGGCAATTAGATGTAAGTCCTAGTCATGTTAGGCGTTCAAGCAACAAAGCCCTAGCACGCTTAGGCATTCAAATAGCAAAGCTTTAATTTTCTAGACATACATTCATTCATTCATTTATTTTATTCATTTATCAAATATGTTCTTTATTAAGAGACCTAATATCTATTTGAATAACATAGCTCAACAAGGTGATCCGGGAGTAAGACCTATATCAACTAGGCATTCTCTATCAAGGATGCTATTTTTATCAAAGATCTAACATCTGTTTGTGCCACTAACTTGGCAATAAAAACTCTCATTCCTTCTACCGAAGAAATTGAAAGTTTTGGAGCAATTGTGATAATCTAAAAAATCCCAACTTATTGGTATTAACCCAAACAAGTCCTAACAATGGGCCCAGCCTAAGTAAGGAAGCCCATCAAGCAAGTGTCTAGGACAAGCTCATTCATCTCTATAAAAGGAAAGCATCCCTAAGAAAAGAGGTATGCCTGATTCTCGTCTTACACCACACACTACACATTTCATTTTATTTGGTCTCTCTTTCATAGATGAGAACTGACTTTACCATTGGAGTGTCCTCAACCGGCAATCTTGGTTGGGTGATGTCAACCATATTTATTTTTGCAGGTTATAAGCCAAACTCATCTCTTTGTTAGATCTCTTAAACAATCCATGTGAGAGAATTTTTGGATATCACACTTGCATATAATACATACACCTTTAAGAGTGTGTATTCTAAGATAATAAGTCCAAATGCATAGAGGACCATGTTGGAATTATGGTTTTATAGGCTTATTTTGGGCCAACTTTGAGTCCAAATTTGAGTGGGGCGCATACATCTTTTGAGGTGGGTCCAAAGAGGTGTGTTCCTTGCCACATGGTAAGTCACACGGTAAAGACGGTTCGTCAAAACCATTTATGAGTGAATGGGAAGTTGACGTCATTTTCGGATTCGTGAAATGGACAATTAAAGAGTTAAATGTGGACTTTTTTGAAATGGTTGTCTCATATTGAAACTTTAAGTGAGCTTATGTGGGTATATAAGCTTTAGGTGGGAATACTTGAGTTGGGCCCCAAGAGGCACCTCAAGTTTGTAGAAATGAGGAGTTATGGACAAAGTGAGCCTTGGCTCAAACCACTACACTCGCGTGCACCGCCGTCGTCCGTCCGTCCGAGCCGGGTTGTGGATTGGGTCCTAACATTAATTTTTTGGATAAAATTTATTTGAATTTTTAAAAATTCTTGCGAGAAAATTATTTAAATTTCTAAACAAAATTAATTTAATTTTTGCGTCTAATTTTCTTGTCCAAACAGTGCCCTTTTTTTTAGTCCAATTTCCAATAAGTTCAAATAGGTTAAACCAGACAAATTAAATGTCCGGCAGTTTCAAACAGGTTTGCACCTATTCAAATTGAAACCGTATCTGTTCAAATTGAAATCAGACCTGTTTAGGTTTGAATCATACATGTTCGAGTCTTTCCCAACAGTCAACACTTGCCTATAAATGCTGGACCATTCCGGCAGATTTCTACATTATGAAATTCCTTTGCTTGTCTCTCATTTTGCTCTCGCGCATTATATTCTACATATTAATTTAGGAAATTTTTTTGTGAGTATAGAACACAGGTTTTGTTCACTGTATAGATTGTTTTTAGTGTTAATACAATCTGTGTTAGATCATTGTATCTTGGGAGATAGACGCTATTTATCCGTAAGCACTGAAGTAGGGCGAATCTGTCTTAAAGACATAGTATCACACACTTGACTTGATCTATTTTGTACTTATTTATTTCGGTAAATAAATTCTGTAAGTAATTATTTTTTATTTGTTTGATTTGTTTCACATTATTTATTTTACATAGAAGATTGTTCTAACAATCTTGGAACAATCTTAAGACATATTCGAATTATTCCTGTTTATACAGAATATTTTGTTTGTTTCCTGTTTCTCTCTTTTTTTCTTCTTACATAAATTTTTCTGTGCTTATACAAAATAATATTCTTGTTGGAAAAACAAATAGTAGTAATACACCGTTTGAAAAATAGTAGTAATATACTATTTATTTTCTTTGACAACTAGTAATAATATACTGGTAGTCATTAACAATTCAGAATATTTATTTGTGAAGTTGGTCAAAAATTAATTTTGGTTTTCATAAATAATTTTTGAGTTTTCATTAATTAAAATTCTGTTTTCAGTATTTTAATTTTTGAAGTGAAATATTTTTATGTGGTGAATTAATTTGTTTAAATAAAATTTTATTTTCAAATTAATTGGAAATAAAAGTTACAATTCTTGTTTATTTTATTTTTACGAAATTAAAATTTTGTGTTTATGGTGTAAATTTTCTGTGTCATATAAAATTCTAATTATAATTTTATTTTATAATTTAAAATTCATGGCTACTGAAACTAATGCTCAAACAAGTACTGGTATGGTCGCTAATTGCGCCAATTCCTCCTCCTGTTGTGACTGTACCAGTTAATCACGGTGAAAAGCCAGAGAAGTTCTTAGGAATTGATTTTAAAAGATGACAACAGAAAATGCTATTCTATCTTACTACTCTAAACCTGATGCGGTTCCTCCGTGAGAATGCTCCTACTCTAAACGAGAATGAAACCATCGACAAGTGGTTGGTGCGGTTGAGGCCTGGAAACATGCTAATTTCCTTTGCTGGAACTACATTTTGAACGGGCTTGATAACACATTATACAACGTCTACAGCCCTATCAAGACGGCAAAGGAACTTTGAAAGTCTTTGGAGAAAAAATACAAAATAGAAGATGTTGGCTCGAAGAAATTCGTAGTGAGCAAATTTCTGGACTTTGTAATGGTTGATTCTAAGACTGTGATCAACCAAGTTCAAGATCTCCAACTCATTCTGCATGAGATTCATGCAGAAGGCATGTCTCTCAGTGAATCCTTCCAAGTTACTGCCTTAATTGAAAAATTACCACATGGCTAGAAGAAATTTAAGAACTACCTTAAACACAAGCGCAAAGAAATGACTTTAGAGGAATTGATTGTTCGTTTGAGGATTGAGAAGGACAATTGTAATTCTCAGAAGCGGGCTGGTAAGTATCCTATGGAGTCTAAGGCAAATATGGTGGAACATGTTCCAAAAGCAAATAAACGAAAGTTTTCTGGAGAAAGTTCTGTACAAGGCTCTAAAGGAGGAGAAACTAAAAAGTACAAGTTCAATGACAAATGTTACATCTGTGACAAACAGAGACATCGAGCCAAAGATTACCGTAGCAAGCATAAAAGCAAAGGAAGATCAAGCAAGAAGCCTGCTCAAGCCAATATGACCGAAGTGGACAAAATTTTCAATGGTGTAGATGACATAAATCTTTCTGCTTTCAAAGAAAACTTTGTCGGAAATCCTGAAGAATGGTGGGTAGACACTAGGATTACTCGCCATATCTGTGCCGACAAAAAGATGTTCACATCCTATTCTATGGTGGACAATGGCGAACAACTTTTTATGGGCAACTTCTTAACTTTTAAAGTTAAAGAACAAGGAAAGATTATTTTAAAGATGACATCTGGAAAGGAACTCACTCTCAACAATGTGCTGCATGTACTGGACATTCACAAGAATCTAGTCTTCAGATCTCTGTTGAGTAAAAATGGGTTTGGGCTAGTGTTTGAGAGTGATAAATTTATACTTACTAAGAATGAGATGTATGTAGGAAAAAGGTTACAAGTCTGATGGCCTTTTCAAACTAAATGTAATGACTGTTGTACCCTCTGTTATTAATATTATTACATATTCTTCTTACTTGCTTGAGTCTTCAAATTTATGGTATAGTAGACTAGGACATATTAATTATGGATCTTTGCGTAGATTAATTAAGATGGAATATTTACCTAAATTTGACATTGATTTAAATCATAAATGTGAAATTTGTGTTAAGGCAAAATTAACTAAAACTCTTTTTCATTCAATTAAACGAAGTACGGAGTACGGAGCCACTTGAATTAATTCATAGTACATTTGTGATTTTAAATCAATTAAAACGAGAGGTGGGAAAAAATATTTCATCACTTTCATAGATGACTATATACTAGATATAGTTATGTTTATTTAATTCGAACCAAGGATGAGGCTTTGGAATCTTTCATTCAATATAAGAATGAAGTTGAAAATCAACTTGGTAAGAAAATTAAAAAACTAAGAAGTGATAGAGGTGGTGAATATGAATCATCTTTTGGTGAGTTTTGTAAAGAACATAGAATAATTCATTAAACCACTGCTCCTTACTCACATCAGCAAAATGGGATTGCTGAAAGGAAAAATAGGATTTTAAAAGAAATGATGAATGTCATGTTAATAAGTTCTAGATTACCTTAAAACTTGTGGGGGGAAGCAATACTTTATGTTAATTATATTCTTAATAAAGTATCCCGAAAGAAAGTGAATCAAACACCTAATGAATTGTAGCATAGGAGAGTACCATCTTACAAATACTTAAAAGTGTGGGGGTGTTTGGCTAAAATGGCTATTCCTAGTCCTAAAAAGACTAAGATAGGTCCTAAAACTGTTGATTGCATATTTATTGGTTATGCCATGAATAGTAGTGCATATCGGTTTTTGATTCATAAGTCAGAACATTCCAAAATGCATGTAAATACTATTATTGAATCTCAGAATGCATCTTTCTTTGAACATGTATTTCCTAATAAAACTGGACAAGAGACTAGTACTCATAAAAGATCTTATTACGCTATTATTAGTCATGATCAAGAACAAGATCAAGAACAAAAGTAAGAGATAGATCAAAATGAAGAAGAGGAATCAAGCGTAGTAAATGTGTTAGAACCTCAAAATCTTTTAGTCTAGATTTTCTAACATTTTTGTCAGAAAATGAGCCTTTAACTTTCAAAGAAGCTATGTCCAGTCCTGAAGCTTCTTTATGGAAAGAGGTTGTAAATAGTGAAGTTTAATCCATCCTGCAAAATCACACTTGGGAATTGGTGGATTTGCCACCAAGTTGTAAACCTCTTGGGTACAAGTGGATTTTTAAGAGAAAAATGAAAGAAGATGGATCAATTGACAAATACAAGGCAAGACTTGTGGTCAAAGGTTATAGACAAAAAGAAGGTCTTGACCACTTTAACACATACTCACCAGTTACTAGAATAATATCCATTAGAATGTTAATTGCCATTGCATCTTTGAACAATCTAGAAATTCATCAAATGGATGTGAAAACAGCTTTCTTAAATGGTGAGTTAAATGAAGAAATTTATATGAAACAACTAGAAGGATTTTCTGTTCCAGAAAAAGAAAATAAAGTGTGTAAATTGGTTAAATCATTTTATGGTTTAAAACAAGCGCCAAAGCAATGGCATGAGAAATTTGACAAGGCAATGATGTCAAATGGATTCAAAATTAATGAATGTGACAAATGTGTTTATATTAAAAATACAGACAAAGATTATGTAATAGTATGTCTTTATGTGAATGATATGTCCATCATAGGTAGTAATAATGATATGATTAAAACTACCAAGAAAATGTTGAATAAACATTTTGACATGAAAGACATGGGGATTGCTAATGTAATGCTTGGTATGAAAATTACCAAAATATCAGAAGGTTATACTTTGCCACAATCACATTACATTGAGAAAATATTTGACAAATTTAGCAAACATGATGATCATCTTGTTAGAACACCTGTGGATGTTAATTTGTTTCTTTCTAAGAATGTACATGAAAGTATTTCTCAATTAGAGTATGCCCAAATTATTGGAAGCTTAATGTACTTTATGAATTGCACTCACCCGGATATAGCTTATGCAGTAAGTAAATTAAGTAGATACAGGTAATCCAAGAGTAGAACACTGAAAAGCAATTATAAGGGTTCTAAGATATCTTTGATTTACTCGTAACATTGGGCTTAATTATACTAGATATCCAGCAGTACTTGAAGGATACTGTGATGCAAATTGGATATCGGATACTAGAGACTCAAAATCCACTAGTGGATATATCTTTATTCTTGGTGGTGCGACTGTATCTTGGAAATCTTCCAAACATACTTGCATTGCTAGGTCTACTATGGAATCAGAATTCATAGCTTTAGATAAAGCAGGGGAAGAAGCAGAATGGCTTCGCCACTTCCTTGAAGATATTCCAATGTGGCCAAAGCTGGTGCCTGTTATATGCATACATTGTGATAGTCAATCAGCAATAGGTAGAGTACAGAATCATATGTATAACGGTAAGTCACGACACATTCGTTGTCGACATAACATCGTGAGACAACTACTCTCTAATAAAATTATTTTCATTGAATATATGAAGTCTAAAGACAACATAGCGAATCCACTAACCAAAGGGTTAGCAAGAGAGTTAGTCGAGAATTCATCGAGGGAAATGGGACTTAAGCCTATTAAATAAGAGTTACCATAATGGCAACCTAACCTAGTTGACTGGAAATCCAGAGATCTAGGTTCAAAGGGACAACTGAATTGTGTATGACTCATAAGGATCACTGGGGAGTCAAACTCTTACCCATTTCTATGATGAAATAGTGATGTCTGTAGCGTTTTAGGTTAAGTAATAATTTTAATGATTCTTATATCTAGGAATACCTAGTGGAGTATGGCAGGATACTTTTCATAAGAATCACCTATATGAGTGTGAATTGGGCCTATTCTATGAGATTTGTGAAGGGTTATAATTCTCTAGAGCACTCATGAAAGACTGGGTTGTTCAGGGCCAAAATGAACACAATAGTGAGAACTAAGCTATGTCTGGTAATATACTATGTGAGTTCTATTGTCTTGGTTTATACAAATGGCTAAATAGTTCAAGACATCATGTTCACTGGTTAGCTAGTAAATCCGATAGTGTCTCATAAGGGAAGGTTCAAAGCCAAAAGCTACCTATCCTTTGCAGAATATTTTTAATTTCTGTATTCTCTGTAGTTAGATCATGTTGTTGCATTTTCTCTCTGTTAAATTCCATTAATGTGGGGGATTATTGGAATTACGGTTTTATAGGCTTATTTTGAGCCAACTTTGAGCCCAAATTTGAATGGGGCCCACATGTGTAGACACCCCATTTTTTACTGTCCTTAAGACTTGGGAGCCACCGATTGTTTACTTGGTGATGAGGTGTGCACAACAAAAGTTCAATTTCTTCAGTGAGGAGAGAGTCAAATCCCAACCTCATACCCCATTTTAGACCTTAAAACCCTCTCTTTCAAAACATTTTTAAAACAAAGTTTCTGCGATGTTCCGACGCTCGCATTTTGTTAAATGTTGCACTTTTCGGCAAACCGAGCAAGGACAAAGTGGAAATGCATGAAAGAGAGGTGAAATCTTCAAAAAATCCTCAAAAACATCTTGTTTGGGGGTTTGAAGCTGAAGAAAAGAGGAATGGAGGGAAGAAACCTAGTTGAGGAAGAAGTTGGGCATGAATTATTAAGAGAGAGTTGAGCAGCCCTCGCTAAATCATGCCTATCCTTTTGTATACTTGGATTTAAGCTATGAGGCCACCACCGTTGGAAAGAATACTTCTGGGGCTTTATTTTACACTCAAGAATCTCCTAAAGCCAAGTCTGGATGGGGGAGATATGGTAAGTTGAAGTTGGGCATGAATCCGGTTGAGCCAAAACTGAGCAGTCTTCACTAAAACAAGCATAACTTTCTTCACACTTGGAATTTTAATGTAAGGCTGCCGGCATTGGAAAGCTTACTTCTGGGGCTTCATTTTAGACACAAAAATGGCCTGCAAAGGAGTCTAGATGAAGCAGTTATGCCCATTTAAAGTTGGACCTGCAGAGCAGAATTTGCAGTCGGCCACCGAATTGGCCGGTTGGCCAACAAAGTAGCAGGTCGGCCAAAAAGATGGCCGGTCGGCCAGAAATGACCCAAACTCAGATTTTTTTTGAAGATCTTTTCCCTCCAGCTGTTCCACACAAGCTCCAGCTGTCCTAATTTAGATATTTCGACCCAAGCTCTTGTTTTTGCTATATATAGAAGCCATATCTCTTGTTTTGGAAGAGAGAACATTTTTTAGCAAGTTTGGGAGCTTCTCACACTAAAATCCCTCTCTCTCTCTACAAAATTTTCAGAGCTAAATCTCTGCCTCTCTCTCTAGAGTTCACTCTCTCTTGCCCCTTTTGTGCATGAAAGCTTAGATACACCATACTTTTGCATACACATCCTTGATCAAACTTGACCACCATTGGGCTGAGATTTCTTGGGACTTTGTTTGAGCTCCAAAAGATAGTTTTGGCTCAGATTTTGGCTGGTTTTGCTGCTGTGCTTCAAGGGTAAGCATTTCTCCCTTTCAAGCTTGTTTTTGCACACTTGCTTTATCCCCCTTTTCCCATTGTTTTGTACTATTTTGGGGCTGGTTTTGAACCATAAAAAACTCTGATTTTGAGGTTCTAAAATGGTGGTTTAAGCCTTGTTTGGCTAGGGGGTGTTTCTTCCCTTTTGCTCCTTGGCTTGTAAGGCCTTTTGACCTATCTTTCAAGCTTTTCAAACAACTTAGTGTATCTACCACACTTTGCTCACTTAGTGTATCTATCACACATGCCCATCTTGTGTATCTATCACACATATTCACTTTGTGTATCTATCGCACATGCTCATCTTGTGTATCTATCACACAAGTCCATTTTGTGTATCTATCGCACTTGTTCACTTTGTGTATCTATCACACAATAATCTCACTCTGTGCATCTACCGCAGAATAATCTTGCTCAGTCCATTTATCACAAAATCATTTGTTTTGTTTATGCACCTTGTATCATTACTCGCACTGTTTTTGTGCACTCTCTGGTCTATGAGACCTTAAATCCTCTAAAGGTGCAATTCCTTTGGTGTTTGTCATGCCTGAATGACTTCCAGTGGTCTGGTATAGCCACCTGCCTATGTTTGCGCTGAGTTCCTAGGAGATCAACTGAGACGGTGGAAACTAGAGCTCGAATGGCCAAGTCCTAGAACGCAAAGGTTTGGAATTTCCGAGACTAAAGTTTGGTTTAAATATCCAGGGGTGTATCCCCGGCTTAAAATCTATATGGATGCCCCATAGGTTGAGGTAGCGGGTATGCGCCTCAATTCTGGATACTGAACCAACCTAGTCTATCACCCTGTTGGAGAATAGGGAAAGCTGTGACCATAGCCAAGGGGAAAAGTAGTACTTGTGGTTTGGAAGTGCAAGATGCAGAAGAGGAAGATCCCCAGCAGCATAACGTGAGTCATCACCAATTGCCCTTGTAAGGTACTTTCGAGAGCATCGCTTCCTAGCTGCATCATTGTATATATCATAAGTGTTATATAGCATCTATCGCATGCCTCTACTGCATTGACCATTACACATGCATCCTTTTTATGTTAAGCTTAGTTTGGTATGCGCTCATACATTTCCTTCGTTGAAGCATGGTTCTGTGATAATGTGTGTATGCCTATTCCACTAAGAGAATTGTGGTCTAAGGTTGTCGGCACCTTCTCTGTGTTAGACGTGGTCTGTTTTGTGTCGATGCCTTTTCTAGGCAAGATGTGGTTTGGCCACGTGCCTTATTCACTTCATCCATTGCATCATACTTTGTTTTGTTGCATTCAACATATAAGATCACGATCTTTCCTCAGCAGATTATTCCTCACTTATATCATGCCACCAAATTACTTGTATCTTGTATTCTTGCTGCGAAACACATAGTTCTGCATGTGCATGCACCTATCCGAAACACATAGTTCTGCATGTGCATGCACCTATCCCACTAAAGAGAATTGTGGTTAGAGGGTTCCGACACCTTTTCTATGTTAAACATAGTTTGATGTTGCATCTCCATCCCTTTATGATATTTGTGTAGTTTTGCACTGCTTGTGGTTTGATGATTCAATTACATTGCATATCATTTGCATTGTTTTGTTACATTGTATATCATTTACACTGTTTTGTTATATTGTGTATCATTTGCATCCTGCCCCCGAACTACGCTAGTTTGATTCCTTGCAAAGGGATATGTAGGTAGCCTGCGGGTTCAACCAACTGCATCTGTGTTTTGTTTGTTTGTCCAAGTTTTCGGCCTTGTCAAAAATGGGTCGTCTCTGGGCTTTGACATTCACTCACGTCATTTCATGACTCTGAACTCTATCAAAGAGGGGCAACTGTAGACACCCCATTTTTGGCCATCCTTAAGACTTGGGTGCCACTGCTTGTTTACTTGGTGATGAGGTGTGCAGTGCAAAGGTTCAATTTCTTCGGCAATGAGAGAGTCAAATCCCAACCTCATACCCCATTTTAGACCTTAAAACCCTCTCTTTCAAAACATTTTTGAAACAAAGTTTCTGCGATGTTCCGACGCTCGCATTTTGTTAAATGTTGCACTTTTTGGCAAACTGAGCAAGGACAAAGTGGAAATGCATGAAAAAGAGGTGAAATCTTCAAAAAAATCTTGTTTGGGGGTTTGAAGTTGAAGAAAAGAGGAATGGAGGGAAGAAACCTAGTTGAGGAAGAAGTGGGGCATGAATTGTTAAGAGAGAGTCGAGCAGCCCTCGCTAAATCAGGCCTATCCTTTTGTATACTTGGATTTAAGCTATGAGGCCACCACCGTTGGAAAGAAGACTTCCGGGGCTTCATTTTACACTCAAGAATCTCCTAAAACCGAGTCCGGATGGGGGAGATATGGTTGGTTGAAGTTGGGCATGAATCCGGTTGAGCCAAAACTGAGCAGTCTTCACTAAAACAAGCATAACTTTCTTCACACTTGGAATTTTAATGTAAGGCTGCCACCATTGGAAATATTACTTCCGGGGCTTCATTTTAGACACAAGAATGACCTGCAAAGGAGTCTAGATGAAGGAGTTATGCCCATTTAAAGTTGGACCTGCAGAGCAGAATTTGCAGTCGGCCACAAAAGTGACCGGTCGGCCAACAAAGTAGCAGGTCGGCCAAAAAGATGGCCGGTCAGCCAAAAATGACCCAAACTCAGATTTTTTTGAAGATCTTTTCCCTCCAACTGTTCCACACAAGCTCCAGCTGTCCCAATTTAGATATTTCGACCCAAGCTCTTGTTTTTGCTATATATAGAAGCCATATCTCTTGTTTTGGAAGAGAGAACATTTTTTAGCAAGTTTGGGAGCTTCTCACACTAAAATCCCTCTCTCTCTACAAAATTTTCAGAGCTAAATCTCTGCCTCTCTCTCTAGAGTTCACTCTCTCTTGCCCCTTTTGTGCATGAAAGCTTAGATACACCATACTTTTGCATATACATCCTTGATCAAGCTTGACCACCATTGGGCTGAGATTCCTTGGGACTTTGTTTGAGCTCCGAAAGGTGGTTTTGACTCAGATTTTGGCTGGTTTTGCTGCTGTGCTTCAAGGGTAAGCACTTCTCACTTTCAAGCTTGTTTTTGCACACTTGCTTTATCCCTATTTTCCCATTGTTTTGTACTATTTTGGGGCTGGTTTTGAACCATAAAAAACTCTGATTTTGAGATTCTAAGATGGTGGTTTAAGCCTTGTTTGGCGAGGGAGTGTTTCCTCCATTTTGCTCATTGGCTTGTAAGGCCTTTTGAGCTATCTTTCAAGCTTTTCAAACAACTTCCTTTTGGCCTTAAAACCACTAAATTCCAGAGGAATTTCAGTGGTAGAAAATTTGTTTTGAGGTCCCAAATAGGAGGGGGTGGCCTCCCCCCTCTTATCTCTCCATGCTATGCCTTGTTAGCACTATAAAGTAGCATGTTTTTGTGACTTGTCTTAGCTTAGTTTGAGCATGTTTTTGGCTATATTTTAACATGTTTAAACTCTATTTTTGGCTGGTTTGGTCACTCATTACTTGCATCTTGCACTTGTAGTGTAAACTTGCTCACTAGCGTAGTGTACTTGATGGTTTAGCCTATTAATCTAGCATGTGTATGCTCCACTCCAGCATGTTTTTTGCTCTGATTTAGCATGCTTTAGGACTGTTTTGAGTGGTGTTGGCCTTTTATGGCTTGTATTGCATAGCTATAGTGCAAGTGCCTTAACTAGCTTTGAGTTTTAAGGCCTCCAACATGCTTTGCTTAGGTTGTTTGCATGCCATAGCATCGTTTTGTATGTAATTTCAGAGCATATATCATTGTCACACTCTCACATGTATCACTCTTATGCCTTGCTTGCGAGCCAACAAGAGAGCATGTTTTTCTTGTCTTTTGTGCTTCAATTCTAGCATGTTTAGGCCACTGATTTGGCATGTTTTAGCTCTGTCTGGAGTTGGTTTGGTTGTTTGAGCTTTGTTTTGCATCCTTCTAGTGTAATACACTTCACTAGCTTTGATGCCTTTGCCTTAAACATGTTGTGCATGTGTTGCTTGCATGGTTTAATGCCATTTAGCATCCTATTTCAGTGCTGAAATGTATGCCATATCACTCCATTCTTCAATTGTTACCTTGGTTTGAAAGTGACTTTGGACCCCTTGTTGGTTTGAGAGTGAAATTGAGGCATTTGTTCATAATGGTTTAATTCCTTCGGGAGTTAATTACCAACGACATGAAGTCTCTTTCATGCTCAAAACGCTTGTGATTCAACTCTTCTTTCCAATTAGAGGACTATCACTTTGGACTTAATCAATTAAAGGGCTAATCGGTAATTTAAAATGTGTAAACAAGAACTAAATCAAGTAAAACATGCAAGATAAGCATGTTATGTGTTGCATTGCATTGTGTTCAATCAGACGTTATATTGAACACAAGGAAGATTGGTCCATTTTATACTCAAAGTGATGAAATGAGCCAATCCCCTTTGTCGTCGTCACCCTTGATCATGCATGATAGGGGGATGTCCATTCAAGTCTTATGTGTGCATTCATTGACTTTGTGCAAGCTTGGTTTTTTGGGCCATCATGCATTGAGATGCTTGGTTGGTGGCTTGAGAGCCAAGTACTACACTTCTTTGAGCTTGAGACATGATAAGGAGTGTGGTTGCACACACATTCCCTTGCGAATACATTGCCATGCCTCTGTTTGTGCTCTGTTGCAGCAAAAGGAGAAATTGCAGGAAGCAGTGGCCGACTGGCCATCGAAGCCAGCTGACCGGCCATCAGAAGTGGCCGATGGCCACCAACTTTGGCCGATGATCCCCCAGAGTGTTCCTGAGATGGGCCAGAAGCAATCTGGAAGTTGGCACAATTTTTAGAAATCCAAAAGTATGCAAATAGAGGCCTCTTGAGGCAAGGTAGTGGATTTTCGGGATGGCGCCAAACGAGCATGCATCTCTCCCTCGCCCGCGAGGCCATTTCATTGTTTATGTTTAGTTCGTGTAACTAGTCATTTGATTTGTTTTGTAATATTCTAATTAGCTTAGCATAGCTATTTGTTTCAATTTGGATTGTAATAGTTAATTAGCTAGAGTTAGTTAATTAATTGGTTTATAATAATCAGCTTCGCTTAGTGTTAGCTTAGCTTAATTATTCGGACCCTCCGTCGAGAGGGCAAATGTTGTAATAAGTGTGCGTGTGTGTGTGAATGTCTTCCAACCACCACTTCTTTCTCTATTTTACTTATCCGCTTGCGATGGTTAGTTTAAGGCATATTTTGATTAGCATACCTTATGCTTGCATGTGTGCATCATTCATTTGTCTTGCATGCACTGGGCTCGGCGCATAATTCAAATTGTATTGTACTTCAATACCTATTTGAATACATGTATCAAATGTCGCATTCATATGTCGTGATTAGGTAGCCGAGCCTACTTAGTTGCATTTTTGCTTGTGTTGCATTAGGCATCTTAACATAGCTAGGATCATGCATTGATTTCTAACTAGTTTTCTGTTTTGGCTCGGAGTACACTGTAAGTGTTTTCACTTTAGCATCCTTGCATGTGTGTTAGTGACTGCCATGATAGCATGCTTGCCATGAGACTATTTGCTTAAATGCTGAACTGCATGAATGCTTGTGGATGACGGCTTTATTACTTGAATTGGAACAATTCATCAAGTGTGAGTTTTAAGCCCACTTGAAGTGGCAAATCATCATGTTTTAAGCCCACTTGAGGGTGGCAAATCCGCGCTTTAGCCTACTTAAGGGTAGCAATTTCAAACCATTTTCGAAAAACAAACATGAAATGTTTTGTTCCAACTCTTGCGATTTAGTCTATACTTGTATGCCGTGCACATCACATAGTAATGTTAGCTAATAATTAACAAGAACATATGAGGTTTATAAAACAACATATCATGCTTAGTAGAGGCCGATCCTTTGATCGGGCGAGAGGGGTGCTCATTTCAGGACCTTCCCTTCTGCTACCCAAGTTCCCGAGCCGAGGCAACTTTGGTGATGATGGACACGTGGCCTTTGGCACGAGTCAGGGTTTCCTAAATTTTCCCAAAATAAAATATTTATGTGGCGACTCTGAAATCTGGCAAAGCAGTCCATGTTTGGCGCTTTTTGATTAAAATCAATTTTCCAAAACGATTTTTCGGATTTGGACTCTTTGGTGATTTATTAGTCTTACATTGCACTTTGTGAGATTAGATTCAGAACCGTAACAGGAGTCCGAACTGTAGTAGCTAGAACCCAATCTGCGCCCTCTCCGAAAAGGGGGGCGCGCGGAGGAAGTTCGGGCGGTCTGCAACATGTCTTTTGAGGTGGGTCTAAAGAGGTAAAGTGTTCTTTGCTGCATGGCAAGTCACACGGTAAAGACGGTTTGTCAAAACCATTTATGAGTGAATAGGAATTTGACGTCATTTTCGGGTTCATGGAATGGACAATTAAAGAGTTAAATGTGGGTTTCTTTGAAATGGTTGTCTCACATTGAAACTTTAAGTGAGCTTATGTGGGTACATAAGCTTTAGGTAGGAATACTTGGGTTGGGCTCCAAGGGGCACCCCAAGTTTGTATAAGGGAGGAGTTCTGGACAAAGTGAGCCTTGGCTCAAACCACCACACATGCACCTGCGCCGCCGCCGCTGTCCGTCTGAGCCGGGCCGGGTTGTGGGTTGGGTCCTAACATTAATTTTTTGAACAAAATTCATTTGATTTTTTTCAAATTCTTGACGGTAAAAGTATTTAAATTTCTAAACGAAATTAATTTAATTTTTGTGCCAAATTTTCCTGTCCAAACAGTGCCCTTTTTTTCAGTCCAATTTCCAGCAAGTTCAAACGGGTTAAACTGAACAGATTAAATGTCCGGTAGGTTCAAACAGGTTTGCACCTGTTCAAATTGAAACCGTATATGTTCAAATTGAAATCAGACCTGTTCAGGTTTGAATCATACCTGTTCGAGTCTTTCCTAACAGTCACCACTTGCCTATAAATACTGGACCATTCCAGTAGATTTCTACATTTTGAAATTCCTTTGTTTGCCTTTCATTTTGCTCTCGTGCATTATATTCCACATATTAATTTAGGAAAATTTCTGAGTGTATTAAACACAGGTTTGTTCGCCGTATATATTATCTTTAGTGCTAATACAATATGTGTTAGATCATTGTATCCTGAGAGATAATCGTCATTTATCTGTAAGTACCGAAACGGGGCAAATTTGTCTTAAGGATACAGTGTCTCACACTCGACTTGATCTATTTTGTACTTATTCATTTCGATAAATAAATTCTGTAAATAATTTATATTTTATTTATTTGATTTGTTTCACATTATTTATTTTACATAGAAGATTATTCCAACCGACCAAACTCGTAATAGAACATAAATATCTCATAAATGGTGTAGAGTCTACATCCCATTCTGATCTATGTATTCCTAGCATCACTGCTTCTAGAATTACCTAAATTCATTATAATGAGACCCATATCTTCCCAAGACAATCAAACATGCATGTCATTTTCTTTTATTTCCCGTCAATTAAACGTAGTCTTAAATTAGGACTTAGATATATTCCTTTCGAGAAATTCTACGTTATACACCTCAAAAGGATATCTACCGTATGTCATTTAGTTTGATTTTTAAGATATCTGATTATGATTTATTACGGTATTAGTTATGATTTGTTATACACGTTGTGGTATTAGTTATGATTCATTATAATATTAATTATGACATTATTTTAATTATATTGCAAAGTTCATTGGTTATAGTCTTATATGGTGTTTGGTTATAACTCTCTCTCTCTTTGTTTTTTTTTTTTTTTAATCGTGACTCTCATATGATTAAGTTATAACAGTTGTTGGGATCAACCCCACAAATGATATAACTTGTATATGGTATATATTTCTTTTAAGAGTGTATACCATATCACTAGGTGTCTTAAGCATTTTTTTAAATATATATTTTGTCCAATCAAAAGGAAAGATTTTTTTTTTTTTTTTTTCTTTTTTTTGAACTCTAAAAAGAGATGATCATAACATCTGTGAAATCTAACCCCAAAATAACAAGTTACCAATCAAATTTAATTCAATTCAAAGGCAAGACTTAGAATGCAAGAAATTTGCCTCTCCACAAGGTGAAGTCACGTTTTCAAGGTTTGAATAAATATGTACTTTTGTGCATGAGTTAGGGAGGATTTTTCAAATCTAAGTCTAACAAGTATACTCTTTTTTCTTGTGAGTTATTCGATTTTTTTGACATTTTCACGCATTCATGGCAAGGATTAATTGACTTTGTAATCACACAATTGCATGTGATGCCCACAAGTAATTGTTTTTCAACAACTCATGGAGAACTCACAAGTCATCTCTAATTTAATACGTTTCCTTTTCCTAACCTTTGATCAATTATTTAGTAATCTCATAATATTATGTGAAATTATTTATATAGTGTTTTAAATTAAGATTTCGTTTGGGAAGTGGATTAGTTATTTGGTTTTTTAGTATTTTGGCTTTTAGCCAGGGGTTAAAAATCTCGTGTGGATTGAGTTTTTTTAATTTTTTTGACTTTTGTGAGAAAAAAAGTGAAATAATTATAATTTAGATGTGACATTTTGTTTTGTTGTCTTTTTGTATCTATTTTAGCGAAAAAAAAAACCCAACCCAACATGCCAAACGAACTATAATTATGTTACAAATATCACTTATGAGATCTTCCCCACCAAAAAAAAAAAAAAAAAAAAAAACCAAACTGCCACATAAAAACATACTTCATATGATTCGCACAATTTGATAGAAATGAAAACAATAAATTTTCAAAAACTTTCTTTGTTTTTATTTCTGAAAGCATAAAAATAAAAGTATCAAAACACCTAACATAATCTTAAGTCTTAATATTTCAAATATGATGTGACACTTCAATAGTCATATTTTAGCATCAAATATCAACTTCACTTGGTGTATCAAAAGCTAATGTGGCATTTGACATCACTTCTTTATGCCAATTTTAGTATGTTGCAACTTCATGCCTTTTTTTTGAAATAAAAGAGTTTCTATGTAAAAAAAAAAAAAAGTTCTAATTTATAAAATAATAAATTTGATATATCGGACGGAGAGCTTTCATGTCAAATTGACATATGCCAATTTGCCACCTAAACCTTCAGAAAAATTTAATATACCTAATTTTGAAGGTTTAGCTGAAAATGCTCTAATCTTCCTAGCTATACCAAACACAAAAAAGGAGATTAATTGTGTTTGGAGTCAATTTATTCTGTGTTTGGAGTTTATATAGTTTTTTAAAAACATTATGTGGATCTGATTCATCAGATTTATATAAATTCAAATTTGAAACAATTTTTTGTTAATAAAAAATTTAATTACACTAAGATCTCATTAACTATTAACTAATATCGTCTAATTCCTCTTATTTATGAACTCATGAATTTTGATCATCACAAGTATAAAAATAGTATAAATGTTCCTTTCTAAAATGGGCGAAAATGATGTATTTTCTAGTTGAATATGTCAAAATGTATAAATTTATAAACAAATAGGTAAGATGATATTTCCTTATAATTGAGAGAGTTTTGATATAATTATTTCTAAAAAAAAAAACTAATGATTGGACGAAGAAGCTATTTTTGACATTAAAAAAAAAAGGTTTCCTAGGTACATCAGGGTTGAGCATGATCATCATGTGGGTAAATTAGGGTTGAGCTATTTTTTATTTATTTTAGAGAAAGAGGTTAGGCAATTTGTTGGCTCAAAAAAAAAAAAAAAAAAGCGCCAGAGGAGCAAAAACGTTGTTGCGAACTTATTAGGGATGAGCCTTGTTCAAAAAAACTTATTAGGGATGAGCCAATTACAAGGCCCACATGAGGCTGCTCCTCAACTTTTTCAAAATTTTAATTTGAAAAAAAAAAAAAAAATCTATTTATATATAAAATTTATACAAAAAAAATCATAAAAATGATGTGGTAGTGGCATTATTGTAAATGTAAATGTAAATTACAATAAATTCTCTTAAATTATGACTCATTTATACTTTGCTCTCCTGAATTTCAAAACTGAAGTGTTATAACTTTCTCAAAGTATTATTTTATTACCATTAACCATTTTTGTTAGGATTCAATTAGGAATTTATAAAAAATCAGATCATGTGTAAAGCACATGGCATATTTATTAAATTTTTAGAGCAATAATACCCTTATTTGGTGATCTCATTTGCACTTTGCCATTAAGATAAGAGAAGCGAAGTGCAAATGAAACCACCATAAAAGTATTATCTAAAATAATCAATAATGAGTATTATTGTTTTAAAATTTCAATAAGTTTGTCATGTGCTTTACACATGATATGATATTTTGTAAATTTCTAATATGATCCTAACAAAAAGGATTAATTGTAATAAGATAATATTTTTAATGAGTCAACTATTGAGTTTTGAAATTTAGGGAGCAAAGTGAAAATGAGTCATAATTTAAGGGGTTTTTGTTTTAAAATGAAAAAATACACATTAAGCCACATCATCATATATAAAAATTTTATATGAATTTTCTATTTTTATATCATCACTCTAATAATAATTTCACTGTCTTGAATTTTTATATATATCTTTCCACAAATCATTTATAGTTTCAAATGTTGTATTCTTTTTTACAAAAATCCCTACAATTTGTACCTAAAAATGTTTATCACTATTTTTTTTTTTGATAATTAGGCCTGGGTCAATTTGTGTACACCTTAATTAATAATGAGACTCTAAATTTAACTACGGACAAACCTCCAACAACTCCTTGAAATAACTTGAATTCAAAATTTTAAATCTTATTCTTAACAGTTTTACCCTATTTATTGCTGCTAAACTTTTGTGTTCAATCAATTTGATTGCTTCAATTATTTCTATTTGGGAAGCTAAAAATGTGAAGATTGATTATTGTCCACTTTGATGTTCTTATATTTATAATTTGTAATTAATTTCCTATTTAGTGGGGAAAAAAAGAAAAGAAAAAACTTGTGTGCTCATTTGTGTTAGAAAGTTTCTATTTACATAACAAAATAGCTCATTACACCCGCTTTCTAATTACATCTCATTTCAAAATTTAAAACTTTATTCTCTCTCTTTACATCCTCCATAAATCCAAACACTCAACCCTAATCTCCTATTTCTCTTTACACTCCCAAACATTTCAAACTCTTTCTCACTCCCACCCCAACCACCAATGCCCAACCCTTCCCTATCTCGTGACTACCATCCAGTGGCCCTTTCCTACCTCTGTTGCCCTACTATCCCTCGCAACCACCTCCATAGCCAATCCTGCAACTAATACCCAACATCCCCTCACCCCCACAACCACTAATTCCACAACCCTTTGACCACCATCCTTCTCCCTTAAGTAACATCCATACAACCACCATCCATTATTCCATATCCTTACGACGACCACCCCATAGAGAGAGAGAGAGAGAGAGAGTTTCAAAGCACTATACACATTAAAAAAATCTAAAAATTCCCTAGATATTGATTTGTGATTATGTATCAATTTTAAGCAGTATATAACAATCCCAATCAAACAATCAAGACAAATTGAGACAATGATTTTACATGGAAAAACCACAATTAGACACCTCTGATTGTGATAAAAAACCACGGGCAACAGCCATAAAACAATCCACTAAAAAGATATAAAGGAATTACATAGGTATACTCTCAATTACCTAGCGAATCCACGCCCGAATTGAACCAACCCCTATGTGCCTCTTCCAACCCCGTCTTCACCTCGAAATTGTCTTGACGATGAGCCACTCCAGAATCCACCAAAGCTTCAGGCTCGAATTCTTTGGAATCCACCGAAGAACAACTCTCTCTTTTGTGCAGAACAAACAAATAATCCTTTGATGTATACTCTTTAAACCATGAGTTGAATACTCAATCAAAACATCAAAGAAAACTAGCAAAATATCCCCACCTTAATATCCAAGAAGAAGATCTGGAGGAGTAATCCTAGTTTTGGACTAAAACAAATATTTGTAGAAATCTAGGACTGCGAAGCTCGCTCGAGCGAAGACTCTCTCGCTCGAGCGAGGAACCAAAAACGCGTGTTTTCCATAAGTGGCTTCGCTCGAGCCACACATCCTTCGCTCGAGCATACATTCATCTCTTTCAGGTTTTTACACAGACGCAGCCTTCGCTCGAGCGAGAACTCCTTTGCTCGAGCGAGCAAGGGCGGACATGCAACTTTGAATGCAATTTTGCATTTTGCTTTGGGGGCGCTGCCCCTAGACCCCGCCGTGGCGCTGCTCCGGACCCGCCAAGGGGCGCTGCCCCCTGGACCCCCGCGAGTTGACCGGGCAGCTCGATCTCCGTCATAATCAGCGAAGTGGCAATCTTGAAAGTATTAACATCACGAACTTCTCTGCAAGGCACAATTCGGGTTGGATTCACATTTAAACACTCATAGCCTCACTGAAATAAAAGGTGCGAAAATAAGTACAACTGAAAGGAGTTTTGTCAAACGGGATTGCCAAGAATAAAAACCTAACAATCTCCCCCTTTGGCAATACCGTCACAAAACACACCTAACAAATAAAATCTTAATCACCCCAACCCATTACAGCCAACAAAAACAAACTTCTTTCTCAAGGTCATGATCTGCAAAACAGTTGTTAGTGCCACAATCTCCAAAATAACTATTAGTGCCACAAGAGTATATGAAAAAGCAATTAACATATGACAAGATTATCTTGAAGCATGAGATGGAAAACATGAATAGATGCGACTTGGAGATATTAACAACATGTAGCATGAATATATGAAAACTAAGACACATGCACCTGACAACATTTCTCCTCCTTTTTGTCACGAATTGACGAAGGAAGCTCAAACAACTACAGTAAAAGCACAAAACACACAAGCCATGACATGATAACAATTAACCAAACTCCCCCTCACTAAAAGCAACCACAAACATTGAAAAACAGTAAACAAAAAGCAAACGACAAAAAATAATATGGTGGAGCAAGTAAGGAATTTCAGATTTGTACCTTAAAAACACACAAGATTATCCAAGAAATACAATTGCTTAAAAACACAATGTGCACAGTCTATAGAAGATTCCTCATGAAAGAAAGTGATGCATTATGTAAAAAGTATAGATCCCATGATAAAAGTGTGTGTGTGACTCTTGGAGTTCGACAAACACAAGATTCAAATCCTAGTAGTGATTTGATAGCTGGACCTCCGGCAAGAGAATCTAAGCACAACTAAGGAAAGTCAAACCACTAGGAATTAAGGGGTATTTGGTGAGTAAAAGCGGAGGCTCCCCCTCAATCAATGAATCCTATTTTATTCTTTTGCACATCTTTTTCTTTACTTTCTTTTACACATTTTTTTTTTCTTTCTTTTCTTTTGCACATTTTTTTTTCTTTCTTTTGCACACTCATTGGCGGCTAACACGCTCAAGAGTATGGAAACCGAACCAGAGAAGCATGGATATAATAAGGATAGCCTGGTTGGTGACTCTGAGGTAGCCTTTTCCTTATGGCTAGACTACAAAGAACAGAGGGGAAAGCCGTGGAGATGCAAAAAGATGGAAGGTGGTTAAGAGACTCAACATCACCCATGATATACTAGTATAGGTCAATTCCTCTAGAAAAACAAAAGATATAATGCCAGAAGTCCATAGAAAAAAAATGATCACTAAGGCGAAAGACTCCGATATTTGCTAATCCAAGAGTGTGTACAAAATGAGACATATTAATCAAAAAACACACACTCCAAAATAAGTAATGACCACAGAAAGCACACACATATTAACATGTAATGGATATTCTTATCAATTTCAATATGCACAAAGGACTACTCAAAAATTTCAAGCTTGCAAAACCATACAAGAAAATCTTTTTGGATTATTATTTTTTTTTTCTTTTTCTAAACAAAGCAAGACAGAAAATGAACATGCACACATTAAAAGACTCAAAAAGAAAAAAAAACACACAGAAACCTAAAAACAAAATTGAAAAAATAAATTAACACAAGTCAAGTTTTCTTACCCAAGCCGCTTTAGTATGAAAAAAAATTGTGAGAATTGCGGTTCTTGGGTGGTGTCTTGACGTTGCGATTCCCTTTCCCTTCAATGGGAACCCGTCTCGACTTGGTTTCCAACTTCATATTCCAAGGTCTAGTCAAACACAACCTCTATTCATGTTTGGTCTCAAGCTGATCAAAATAGTGAGGTCTAATATGACCCCTAACCTCATTACCACCAATGAAGTGTCTCCTACCCCACGAGATGTTGGAATTTCTTCCATCTCTATGAGACACTCTTCCATGCAACTTATAACAATAAGGGCGAATATGACCATGCATACCACAATGATGACAAATAAAAACAGAGTGTACCTTCTTTTCTTTGGCCTTACCAACTCTAAGAAGTTTGAGAAGTCCATCCTCATGTTGAGTTTTTTGTTCTCCTTTTCCTTGAGTTCTTGTATCATGAGATGTGGAAGCACTTTGTTTTTGCTCTTTCTTACCACCAAAGCCAACACCACTCTTGTCAGAACAAATTTGTTAAGACCCAATGATATTGTCCAAAGTCTTTGATCCTCTATTCCAAAGACCAATGGTAGCCATAGCACACTTGAGTTCTTCCTATTTCTTGATCATTAGTTTTTCCAAAGCAACATGAGACATCTCGAGAGTTTCAATCTTTTCTTCATATGTTGCATAGATTTGCTGTAGCTCATTCCTCTCTGTCTCACAAGTCAAGAGTTTTGCACAAAGAGTTTGTCAATCATTAGCTATCTTGATGGTATCAATCCTAGCCTCGGAAATCTCTTCCTTAAGTTTGACATTCTCACTTTCACATGCTTTGAGTTTCGTTGTGAGTTTGTCATTTAATTTGGATAACTTAAGAGACTCCTTATATAACTTTTCATAAGCTTGCTCAAGCTCTTCATCATCACTCTCCGAGGATTCATCATCAGTGGCATTCTCAACCGACCTCTTCAGATACTCTGTTTGTCTTTCAGTTTCGGAAGCCGCCATGAAAGTAAGGAATTGTTTATGTCCCTCTTCGCCTTGATCTTCATTGTCACTTTCATCTTCATCAGATTCTAATTCATCATCCCAAGTGATTGCGAGAGCTTTCTTCTTCCTCAAACGAGTGGGACATTCTGAAGCAAACAGGCCAAATCCTTGGCATTCATAGCATTGGACTCTTTCAGAGTTCCCTTGTATCTTTCCTTTCTCTTTCTTGGCTATAGAATTAATTTTGAGTTTATCTTTGCCTTTAGATTTATGAGTATGAGTAGATTCCAAAAGATTAGGATTCTTTTTCAAAAAAGATTTTTTAAATTGTTTAACAAAAGCAGCTGTAATCTTGGAATCTATCTCACAATCTTCATCAGAATCCTCTCCAACTCTATGAGCACTACTAAAGGTAATAGCATCTTTTTGTTTCTTTTTGAAATTCCTATGTGCCACATAAGTTTGGAGATTTCCAACCAAGTGATCCAGCTTGAGGTTGTCAACATCTTGAGCCTCCTCAATAGCCATAACTTTTGGTTGGAACCGATCGGGCAAGGATCTCAAAATTTTTCCCACAATTTTGGATTTTGGTATTTTTTCCCCTAAATTGAAGTTGGAATTTACAATGTCACTCAACTTCGCATAAAATTCATCAAAAGTCTCACTATCTTTCATTGAAAGGTTTTCGAAATTAGATGTGAGCCTTTGAAGTTTTGAGCGTTTCACAGAATGAGTGCCCTCATGAATAGTTTATAAGATATCCCAAGCCTCTTTTGCGACTTCACAATTACAAATACGACTAAACTCTTCAGGTGTGGCAACGCAAAAAAGAGAATTGATAGCTTTACTATTCCAGTTACTATTTTGGTAATCAATTGTGTCCCGCTTATCAATTGGTTTAGGGAAAGTTACTCCATCAACGGTAATCGTCGGTTCAGTCCACCCATACATGACAGATTGTCAAACTTTTTCATCAATAGATTTTAAAAACGATCTCATCCGAGCTTTCCAAAACGAATAATTGGATCCGTCAAGTAGGGGTGGGCGAACCATAGAATTTCCCTCATGAATTGAATCCATTATCACAAACCAAACAAGATCTCGCTCAAAAGTTTCAAAAAACAAAAAAGCGACCCGCTTTGATACTAATTAAAAAATCTAGAAATCCCCTAGATGTTGATTTGTAATTATGTATCAATTTTAAGCAGTATATAACAATCCCAATAAAACAATCAAGACAAATCGAGACAACGATTTTACGTGGAAAAACCACAATTGGACACCTTCAATTGTGATAAAAAACCACGGGCAACAGTCATAAAACAATCCACTAAGAAGATATAAAGGAATTACACAGGTATACTCTCAATTACCTAGTGAATCCACGCCCGAATTGAACCAACCCCTATGTGCCTCTTCCAACCCCGTCTTCACCTCGGAATTGTCTTGACAATGAGCCACTCCAGAATCCACCAAAGCTTCAGGCTCGAATTCGTCGGAATCCACCGAAGAACAACTCTCTCTTTTGTGTAGAACAAACAAATAATCATTTGATGTATACTCTTTAAACCATGAGTTGAATACTCAATCAAAACATCAAAGAAAACTAGCAAAATATCCCCAGATATAAACCTTAATATCCAAGAAGAAGATCTGGAGGAGTAATCCTAGTTTTACACTAAAACAAATACTTATAGAAATCTGGGAAGTGACAATCTTGAAAGTATTAACATCACAAACTTCTCTGGAAGGCACAATTCGGGTTGGATTCGCATCTAAACACTCATAACCTCACTGAAATAAAAAGTGCGAAAATAAGTACAACTGAAAGGAGTTTTGTCAAACGGGATTGCCAAGAATAAAAACCTAACACACATAATTTTATATCATATATTTTATCGCTTACTAATAATGGGAGTGGTATTCATGCATTATCATGATATAGACCTCACTCCCATTATATGTACGCAATAAAATATCTTATAAAAAGTAATGTATCTCTTATCTTTTTCATTTGAATATCTCACTAAAATGAACCCATTGCAATTAAGTTTTAAAGCATCTAAACCACAACATCGAAGTTAATCTTTCGTGATGCAAAGGGTGTTCCATTCTAATAACTTAAGTGGTTTATTTTGAAAACTTATCTATTATCTATGACAAACAGTTTGTCTACGGCCTTCTTGCCTAGGGCTATGAAAGTCGCACTTAGGTGCTTACAAGAGTGAGATTTTTTTTTTTTTTTTTTGAACAATTACAAGAGTGAGATTGGGAGTTCAACTCTCTCAGGATACTAATCTAACTACTAAGAATTCAATTTGATTGATCAAAAAAATTCTATGACAAATTGATGCTTTTAATAACACCATAATTTATTGTTTGGACTCCAGCCTATTCAATTTTATTTTATTTTCATTATTTTTTTTTATCAGCAAAGAAGAAAATTTTATTGAAGATGAGAAGAATAATACAGTGCTTAAACAAATAAAATAGCTATGGGATTTAACTGCATCATTACTAATCCTAGAGCATCACAACTAGGTTGGCACATTTTATCAAGTTAATCATTGCAGCCCATCAGCCAAACAACCCACTACAAACAGCAAGAAAAAACAAAGGTGAATTTGAGAGATTCCAATCCAGCCTATTCAAAATTCCAATCTTACCCTATCATAAAATTCCAATTTACATACCCAGCCACTACCATCACTAGCTCTAGTCACTTTCCTAACCTATTCCTAACTTCAGTCACCACCCATTAGCCCTTTTCTAGCTCCAATCGCTACATCCAACCTCTTCTTAGCCTTTCTTTAGCCTCTCGCAACCTCTTCCTACCACCCAAGTAACCGTTTTACCGTCGCGACCCCTACTTTTAGTAGCCCGCAATCTTATACTATCTCATGACTCCCAATCCCAACCCCAATCCTACTCCAACCCCACTGTTTTTTCTTCCAATGCCCCTACCCTTGTGACCTCTAGCCCTTCACCCTCCAGTGCCACCTTAGCATTCCTCCTCTTTTAGCGCTCTAACCTCTACAATCCATGTAAACTAGAGATGGTGAAAGAGAGATTGGTTGGTGGTGGCATAATGGATATATCACATACAGGGGCGAAACCAGAAAGTTGACTCAAACGGGGCCAAATTACGAATCTTATATATTCTTCATAGAATTTTTCGATATATATTATTTCACTATGAAACAATTTCAAAAGTCCAGTTAACATATATAGTTTTTATGATTTATTTGTTACTATTTGATACTTTTTGTTCTGGTATTTTTTTTTAGTCTAAAACTTATATTATTCATAGTACTAAAATATAGTATTCATATGCGGTTAAGAAATACCAAATTTTTTATTGTTTTCTTATTATAAAAATGTCCTAATTAAATTTACCTAGACTTTATACTAAGTATATTACAAATACTCAAAATTTGGTAGAGGTCTAAATATATATTTTTTTGTAGGGGTGGTCGGAGCCCCAATCCCCTAGTAGGTCTGCCCCTAATTACATAGTATTGCTTGGTGATACTATATCAGTAAGTAATATTTTTTTGATAATTAGATATCGGTATGCCTGTTGAATTGAAATATATGTATTTTTTTAAATAATGTTATTGGTTGGTTTAGGTAAATCGAGAATCATTTTTGTCATAGAGAGGGGAATTTGTGTCTTGATATCTAGGCTGGGCAAATTCAGCATGGTTTTAGATCGGGCTATAGATTTGTGGACCAAGACTTGGACCATGCAAAGAGGTCCAACCGGTTATAAGGCTTACACGATATGATCGGGCAATGTTGGTCAGTTGTTCGATCTTGTCAATGGGCCAAGCTAAGTTTGATTGGGCCTTGGGTTTGGATTGAAGTAGGACTAGCTTGGTTACTCTTCATTGGCGTTTTGGAGAGATGGATTGGACCGAGCTATCCTAAGAAGATCGAACAAATGGTGAAACAAAGTTGGGCGCCTGACGTTGACCGAGCTAGATGGAGTGCTGCACAGGGTTGCGCGGTGTTGTGCGTTGCATGATTGTCTCAAGAACCAACAAGGGTTAAGCAACATGGTTGCTCAGTCGGTTGCCGCACTAACTATTGTGCCATCTCACTTGGCTTGTAGTGAGAATGATGTGAAATGATAAGCATTAGCCCTTAGGAATGCTATTCCTAGCGGGACTTTATGTAGAGGAATTAGAATCCTACTATGATTCTGTTGTGTGAAACTTATAAAAGCATAGAAGTAACCTAATATTAGGTAATGCAACTTTAGTTCTTGAATTCATAGAGCTCTTTCCCATAATGATCTTAAGTGTTAACTTAAGCATCATAAGGGGTTTTCAACGCACACCTGCCGGTAAGCTTACGTTCTTGTGATTTTAGGGAAAATGACGGCGTTTAGAGGATTGCGAGCTTGGTTACCAAGATTGTACTTGGGGTGAATAATTCATGCTCGTACAATTGACATCATTTGTGGGAAATGACTAAATGTAACAAATAGAAGATCATCATGTCACGCGCCACAATTAAAGATAAGTTCTCCATTTATTTTCGCTCCATTTTGTGATTTATGGGCAAACTAATGCCCTGGCTATATTGTTATCACGTCAAATCTTTATCAATTTGGATAGTTTGCCTGCACGAAAGTTTATTGTTTTTTACATACACGATACTAGAGGTTGGAGGAACTTTCTGTATCAACTCGGTGCTCATTGCGTGTTTAAGTGGGTTTAATATTTGTGCAATGATTCATCAATCGAATTATTTTAAAATATTTGTGTACAAATTGAGTGAAAAACCTTTTGTTTTTTACCTTGATAGGAATGGTTGGAAAGTAACATGTCATTCATAGGCATTGTTTAAGCCTTTAAAATGTTGCAGTAGTGATGGGTCTGGTTACATACACCAAAATTAAACACTAAACTATACTAAATTCTTTTAGAATAATGGCAAATTCAGGTATCGATCCACAGGGACAATTGTAAAATTAAACTAATTTAATTGTTAAATTCTAATTTAACTTTGCTAAAAAAGATGAGGGATTCATAAACTAATAATTATTAAACTAAGCAAAGCGATGAAACTAGCAATTATAAATAAAATTGGAATTTACTGATTTGGGAAAAAAACCTAGGGCAATGAATTCTGTAACGATCCATAATTTTTCCCTCTGTTCGAGCGTGGGAGTGGTCGCTCGAGCAGACGACTTTGTTGGTCTGTGTGCGCTCGAGCTTGGGAAGCGATGCTCGAGCGTGGAAAGTGAGATTGCCCTTGACATTTTTATTAGTGTATTTGGAACCTCCTTATTTTATTTTGGGGTATTGATTGAGGTGGTAACATAATGGTAAAGTAAGAGTGAACCAAGAATTTAATTCGGATAATTTTTCCTACGAACAGCCATCACTCTTTTGCCCTTTTCTTTTTCCACACTTTGAATTTGGGTGTGAGGCTAAACCATTGGAAAGCTTGTTTCCGGGGCTTCAATTTGGACACAGGAACGACTTAAAACGGAGTCCAGATGAGAGAGTTATACCTATTTGAAGTTTTGGAATCTGTGCTGGAAGCAGGTACGCTCGAGCAAGAAAAGCGATGCTCGAGCGGATTGCACGAATTCAGCAAGTTTAAAAAGACTTTTCTAGATCATTCGTCAAACTTTCCTCTCCTCTCTTCATCTCTCTCACCCTAGGTCCGAAAACCTTAGAGATTTCGGCCCAAATACTTCCAATTTCTCAAAGATTTGGCCAAGATCCCTTGCAAACACATGAAGAAGGTTTGAAGATCTCACTTTTCAATCGATTGGAATTTGGATTGGTGAAGGATTCTTCTCAAAGCTTGCTCTTCTTGCTTGATTCTTGAGGTAAGGGCTCTAGTTCTCTTCAATACTTACATTAATAGATAGATTTGTGGTATTTTCATTATATAAATGCAAAATCTCCATTTTTGAGCATATAGAGTAAATCATGAGATTTGGGGGGTTTAGGGTTTGAGATGTTGGGGGTTCAATTGTTGGGTTAATATGATGGATTATGAACCTTAGGTATGAAATCAATGGGAAAATTGGAATAAAAAGTAATGGCTTGAGAAGTTTGAAATTTTATTGAAATTCTTGATTTTTCTTGAAAACCCTAGGTTGATCCATGATGATAATCAATGATTTTGCCCAAATTGAAAGTAGAATCATGAAATTGAGGTATTGAATTATATATATACAAGTTTAATTGAATTTTGGAAATGTTTGAAAATTATGTTAAAAATTAGCGAATGAACCTTGTTATGGGCATTGTAAATCATATTATAATATGAAATGAAATTGGGAGGAGAAGATTTGTTGATGATGTGGATGATATAAACTTGGCTATGGAATGTTGAAATGAGATCTAAGGATTTACCTTCAATTATGTTGAATTATATTTAGTGGTATTGAATTGAATTATATTGAATTGTGTTGAGTATGTTGAGTTGTGTTGAAAAATGTTGAATTGAATTGTGTTGAACTATGATAAATTGTGTTTGAATTATGTGAATTGTGTTGAGTTGAGTTGTGTGGGTGTATTGAGTTTGGATTGAGTTGTGTTGGGTTGTATTGAGTCTGAGTTGTGTTGTGTTGGGTGTGTGGAGTTTGGGTTGAGTTGTATTGGGTGGTGTTGTGTTGGTACCCGCGCGGGGAGTTGAAAAATGGTTTTAAAAATTGAGAAAAAGGTTTTTGGGGGCCTACGTCCCGCCGTATAGCAGCCAGCAAATGTGGGGGTGATTTTGGATTAAAGGTGCCCAGTTGCCCTGTCTAGGCTTATCACTGGACGAATATGGGAAAATGTTTTTGGGTGTCCACACAGTCCCGCCGTATAGTAGCCGGCAAAAGTGGAAAAATGATTTTTGGGTGTCCACACAGTCCTGCCGTATTGTAGCCAGCGAAAGTGGAAAAACGGATGGTTTTCGAAAATGTTTAGGGTGCCCACATCTCGCCGTAGAGTAGCCGGCAAATGTGGGGGATGGTTTTCAAAAGTTGAAAAATGGTTTTGGAAAAATATGATTTTTGGAAGAACATGGCTTTTGAGAAAAAGGTTTTTGGGAGTTCACTTCTCGCTGTATAGTAGCTGGCGAAAGGTGAAAAGTGTTATGGATTGGGTGCCCGCTATCCCGCCGTGGTAAGTCGGCAAAAGGTGGATTGTGTTGATATATGTGTTAAGTTGATGATGCTATTTGTGACTTGTGATGAATCTGTGAAATTATAAATTGATGTGTATATTGATATAAAGAGGAAATGTATATAGACATTGTTTGTAATGTATGGAACCCAAAAATGAGTAGGGGATTATGGATTGGTGATGGTGAATATAATGAATTAGTTGTGACAATAAAGGTAAATTGTGAGTGTTGTTCTGTAAATAAGCAAGAGGTTGAATTAAAAAGGGTTTATTAATCATGTGTTATCTTGAAATGAAATTTGAGAGTGTAAATAATGAAGTGAATTGGGTATAGGATAATTGCTAGTGAATTTAATAGGGCACTAGAACTTGAAGTCATGGGGTTCTAAATAAAAATAACAGGTAGGAAAGAAGAATGAAAAAAAAAAGAAGAGGAACATGAAAAATGGAAATTAAATGATAAATGTTTTGAGAATTGGTTAATAACTTTTACATGATGTTGTTTCTTAAGTATGCTTGTTCTACAAGGATTTATGGTTTTCTAAAGTTTTGGGATGAGGGTTTTTCTTAAAAAGTGTTTAAATAGTTTTCGAGAAAAAGACACCTACTTATGATATTTTGAAATTATAAAAATGTCACCCTACTATATGGTATCACCCTGCATGCATGATCATTTCTATTTATGTGCTAGTTATTGATTTGGAACTATGAGATTCCTACTGGGCATTCGTGCTCACCCCGTTGTTGTTCTATCTTTTACAGGAAGAAAATTTGGATTCATAGTTGACGAGTTAAGAAGTCTAAAGTCTGTTTGTGTAATCTCGTTGTGGGTGTGAAGAAAGTAATTGTTGTATATTGATATTTGTATTCATTTATTTGTAATTTCTCAGTAGGAGATTGACATGTATCAATGTTATTGTTGTATTCATTGAGAGAAGAAAGAACATGTATCATTGTATTTCTATTACTCAAGTGTAATAGATATTTGTACATATAAAAAAAAAATTGGACCTAATTTAAAGGTTTGGTTAATGTTTTCGAGTGATTAAAATTTGGGGCGTGACAAGTTCACCACTAGTTACATAAATAAGGATTCAATTTGAAATCAATTATGCTACAGTTCAAACTAAATAATACTTTGCAACTACAAGTTCGAAACATTTATCAAGAAAATCATCACGTTCAATGTATAAGCATGAACTATCTCAAGTAGTACGAATCGTTCGCTCTAAACTAGGGTAGCAAAATGACTCGTCTCTCGTAGTATGGCTCGTTTCATACCTTGAATATGAAATAAAAGAAAACCATTATATGGAAAGCATTCAACAATTACAGAAAGCTGAATACTCAAAAAGATAATGAAAAATATGTATTTGAAACTTCTAAAGCATCATACAATTGTTCAAACCTTTGCATAATCAAAAACCAAAAAGAAAACCTCATTACATAGCTATGGTTTCATCAAAATCCTAGAAAAGAAGAGCCTAACCACTCATGAGGGAGTGAGAAGAGATGGAAGAACCCATGGAAGTTGGATTGAAAGCTTGAGAATCAATTCCTCCAAACCCTAGCCTCTCTCTCCTTGAAAAAATATCAAAACCCTAATCGAGCCTCTTTCTTGTCTTTTTATACCTTTGCTGTCTTTCAAACAGGTTCAAAACATCGAGCCCGTTTTTCGAGGTACGACTGCACGTGCAGGAAAAGTCAACACACGTGCGGAAAAGTCAACGCACATGCAGAAAGCTCTTTTCTGTCCAAATTCTGTATTTTTGCCCATTTTATGCTCCGACTATATACAACCTGATTGACATTAAACAGACATAAAATATATAGTTTGACAAGCAAGTAAAGTTAAAAGATCCTAATTAACAGCCTCAATGTTGCACAATTCGGCCTTAATTAGGGAAAACAATGGTCATAAAAAGTATGCGTGCAATCAAGATTGTACACACGTTGCACCACAAAGTTGCGAACAATGCTAAGTCATAAGCAACATAAGCTTACTCAGCACCAAGTAGTCAGTCAAGCTATGACTGAGCATAACAAAGTGCATGGTAGAATGGGTTTTAGTAGCTCAGGGTAGCACTTTGTTTAGACTTGCAGGAGTGTTATCAAGTCTCTTTACCTTCAATCCAAAATCTGATTTATTAGATCGGGGTTTATCATCGTGCACATGCATAGGAAGACTGAGTAACACTTAATGGCGGATGCATTTTCAACCTGAAATCATCCTAATTGATGTGTAGTTCAATAACCATTACACATATCAAACACCTTTGAACTCATTAATGTTGTTCTTGGTGACCGAGGACAACACATTGTTGCGCGGTTAGTTTGCTCGACAAAGTTGATCACAATTGAAAGACCTAGCCCGAATGGTGACAACATGCAAAGACAAACGTGTCAAGCGTGCCGCATATTACACGAAACATGTCTTTACGGTTTCACTGGGCATTAAACCAAATTGTCGAGAAGCTAGCTAAATTTCCGTCGAACAACGAAAAAGAGTTTCAGCCTTGAAGGTTCCTTTTACAAGCGAACTCAACAATGTTGTTATTTTATTTTTTGCTCGGTCTTCTTGCTTTGCCAACTTGATTTTGCAAGAACAAGCATGCACGGTTACAACCTTCTTAACAACAAAGACTGTGTTTTTTCTCACTGTCAGTTATGGTGGCCACTCACCTCAGGCCCTCACTTGTTAATAGCTGGTTGCAACGCCTCATATTTTGGTTGCCCTCACTTTGATTTTTCTTGACTATTCAGTCACATCAACAAAAAGGCTTAACAACATCAAGGCCATCGAGATAGCATGGCCATGAGCAAAGACGGAATTAGTGTAGCCATCAAATGAGACACAATGCTTTATTTGGAACTGTGCATAAGCAATGGCCATTGCAATTTTGTTAAATTATTTCTATTACAAAGTTGGCCTTCACTTGGTCCAGTCACTACTTCACTAATTTGTCATTCTTTGCTTCAAAGATTCTAATTCTCTATCACATGGAGATAATGTGAACAATAGTAGAAACTCTCAAATTTTTTGAAATCTTGGAAAAAAATTTATTATGATCTAGAGGGCAAGAAGAGTAGATAAGTTGGAATATGTGAATAAATTATTTTGGTCAAATATGCTGAGATGGAGTCTGCGCCTTATGGATCACGGGGGCAAAACGAATTACGCTACCCCATGGTTAAAAAGTTTATCTCCTTGTCGAGCGGGTTTTTGCTGGAAGAGTAAGTTTGAGGCTTTTTGCAACTTTGAAAATCTTTGCCAAGCGGGGTTATGCTCGGCGAAGTAAGTTGGAGGCTTTTTTCTAACTTGAAAATCTTTGATAGTCGGATTTTGCTTAGCAAAGTAAGTTGGAGGCTTTTTCCAATTTCGAAAATCTTTCTTGAGTAGATGTTTGCTCGGCAAAGTAGGTACGAGGTGAAATAGGTTGGAGGCTTTTTTCAGTTTCGAAAATCTTTGCTGGGCGGGTTTTGCTTGGCGAAGTAACTTGGAGGCTTTTTTTCAACTTTGAAAATCTTTGTTAGATGGGTTTTGCTCGGTGAAGTAGGTTAGAGGCTTTTTCCAACTTTGAGATCTTTGCCGAGCGGATTTTTTCTCAGTGAAGAAGGTTGGAGGCTTTTTCCAACTTTGAGAATCTTTGCCGAGTGGATTTTTGCTTGGTGAAGTAGGTTGAAGGCTTTTTTTAGCTTTGAAAATTTTTGCTGAGTGGGTTTTTGCTTGACGAAATAGGGTGGAGGCTTTTTCCAACTTTGAAAATCTTTGTGGAGTGGGTTTTTGCTCGGGGAAGTAAGTTGGAGGCTTTTTCCAAAGTTTTTGTTTGGCAAAGTAAGTTGGAGGCTTTTTCCAACTTTGAAAATCTTTGTTGAGCAGGTTTTTGTTCAGTGAAATAAGTTAGCGGTTAATCCAACTTTGAAATTTCTTGTCGGGCAGATTTTTGCTTGATGAAGTAGGTTGGATGCTTTTTCCAACTTTGAAATATTTGCCGAGCGGGTGTTTGCTTGACAAAGTAAGTTAGAAGCTTTTTCCAATTTTGAAAATATTTGCCGAGCGGGTTTTTGCTCAACAAAGTTGGTTGGAGACTTTTCCCAACTTTGAAAATCTTTGTTGGACGAGTTTTGGTCAGTGAAGAATGTTGAAGGCTTTTTCTAACTTTGAAAATATTTGCTGAGCGAATTTTTACTTGGCGAAGTAGGTTGAAGACTTTTTCCAACTTTGAAAATCTTTACCAAGCGGGTTTGTTCTCGGCAAAGTAGGTTGGAGGCTTTTTCTAACTTTGAAAATCTTTGTCGAGCTAGTTTTTGCTCGGCGAAGTAAGTTGGAGGCTTTTGCCAACTTTAAAATTCTGTGTCAAGCGGGTTTTAACTCGGTGAAGTAGGTTGGAGGCTTTTTTCAACTTTGAAAATCTTTGTCAAGCGGGTTTTTGCTCGGTGAAGTAAGTTGGTGGTTAGTCCAACTTTGAAATTCCTTACTGAGCGGATTTTGCTTGCAAAGGAGGAAGTTGGTAGTTTGTCCAACTCTGGGATTCCTTGCCTAACAGATTTTGCTCAGCAAGAGGGAAGTTAGTGATTTGTCCAACTTCAAAATTCGTTGCCAAGCTGATTTTGCTTGCCAAAAATCAAGTTGGTGGTTTGTCCAAACCTTGGGATTCCTTGTCGAGCTGATTTCGCTCGCTAAGAAGTAAATTGGTATTTTATCCAACTTTGGTAATTCCTTAGCCAAGCTATGGCAGTTGGGGCAAGTTGAATTGCTCTGCCTCTTGGTACAAGGTTAGGCATTCTTGGAAAAAGACTTAGCAAGGTTAGGCATTTTTTAGAATAAGTCCTAGCGAGTTTAGACATTTTTGGAATAAGTCCTTGCAGGGCTAAGTATTTTCAGAATAAGTCCCAACAAAATTAGGCGTTATTGGAATAAGTCCTAGTGACCGTATATCGTTCTAGCTAGGCAATGTTGCACAGCTATTTTTATTGGAATAATAACAGAAAATTTCCACTCTTTCACTCGACTTAAAGAGAATAAAACCTCGGGGGCAACTGAAAAATGGAATAAAAATAACCACAGGAATTATGTGGGTCTCAACACTACCACGTGGCATAATTATGAATTATCACGTGTATAACAGTTGTCAAATTCTCATCAAACACTATGTTATCAGGGTATGAAATCTTATCGACATAGGAGTTTTATATAACTAGAGATTGTTTGGGATAAGACTTTTGAAACATTCAACCTACTTGCTAGACAAGTCATTGAATATTATAAATAGACGACACTCCACAGGTTGAGGTACGTTATTTCTCTCTATGAATTTGTCCATTAAATATTTTTATAATATTGGAAGATTGACTTGGGCGTTAGAGGACCCTCGGCCGTTTAACGGCAGGGAGAGCTTTATCTTGTAAATAGCAATCAAGTGGAAATTCTGATAATCATCTTCGTTAAATTTTTTCATCAATAATTACATGATTTTTCTATGTCCGTACAGTCATATATTACTAATCAAACAGATGATATCCCACCTATGTTTGGTATTATAATTTGTAGGCTGGTCGTTGTGTTTGGCCCTTTTTATTTATCTTTAATGGAGTCTGTCTTCTTCTGCAAATAAAGAAAACGATAGACCCTAATGAAACTTTGACAACCTGAAAAAAAATAAATAAATAAAAAAAATAAGAAGCAAAAACCTTGAGAATGACTTTTGATGTAACACCCCCCCCCCCCCCCCCCAAAAAAAAAAAAAAAAAAATCACAAATGAAGGAAAGCAGACAAGAAAGGCCAAAACGTATGCACCTTAATTATTTTTTAATTTTCTAATTCAAAGGCAAAGCCATGCCAACACTTAGAACCAAATTACTTGTCGAGGGCCTAATCAGGAAACGTTACGGTATATTCCTTAAAAGGTGTGTATTATATATATATATATATTATATATTTTTGTAGTGTGTTATGTATTTTTGTGTTAAATATTATGTAATTTTTTGGTAAAGTTATGATAATTTGTAGTTTAAAAATAATGCTACGTATTTTGTGCTAATGTTAGTTATTTTGGTGATAATATTATGTATTTTTTTTTATCCAAAATTTTCTAACAAAAAAATATTTAATGCATAACATTACCATAAAATGCATAACTTTAATTTTAAATCACAAATTATCATAACTCTACCAAAAATTTACATAATATATATTTATTATAAAAATATGAAACACACCACACAAACAGATAACATGATGCGTATGGTAAACACCGAGGGGTGCTCCCATGCATTTGACAACAATTTTGGTTCCAAGTGTTGGCATGGCTTTGCCTTTGAATTAGAAAATTAAAAGATAATTAAGGTGCATATGTTTTGGTCTTTCTTAATTCAGCAATGTTAGGTATCATGAAAAATCTTTCATGAAAATAATCATGAAAGCTTTATGACCCTTGGATTACACTTAGAATAAAGCACCACACACTAATCAAAATAATCCAAGGATCATAACTCTATCATGATCATTTTCATGAAAATTTTTTCATGATCTCTAACTTTTCTCTTCTTGATTTCCTTCATTTTTTTAGTGTCAATTTTTTTTTCTTCTTCTTTTCTTTTGTTTTTGGGTGAATATTTGTGTGAAATTCATTGCCACCGTTTGGGTTGTTACATCGAAAAGTCATTCTCAAGCTTTTTGGTTCTGTTTTTGTTTTGTTTTGTTTTGTTTAATACACGGTCTCTCTCTCCATACATTAATTATAAGTTAAAAATCATAAATATTTTCTTGTTAAAATTTTTTATTTTATAGAATTGATAAAAAAAAAAATTATAATTACTCTCCTATATAACAATAAAATTATCATAATTATTAATTAAAATATATTTACGAAATCAATAAAAATTGTTAATTCAATTAATAATTTATTAATAAAAATGATCATTTATTATGCGATTAAAATTTTGAGGAGGCGAGATATAAGTTTCAAAATCATATTAAGCAAACTTCGAGATATATATATATGTTTGATGACGTTTTCAAGTTCGATTCCATGCATCTATCAATCACTAACAAAGACTAACGTTCCGTTTATTTCATCAAAATATTTCTTTATTTTTTAGAAATACATCTTTCATGTATTTAAAATCTGTGCTTGATTGTAAATTATAAAAATGGAGGAGTTAGTAGTTATGATAAGAGTCGTAGTAGCAACAACGGGAAGGTAGTGTGATGGTAGCAGCGTCGTGCTGGTAACAGTAATAATGGTATTTTTTTTTTCATACAATAAAAAAAAAAATTTAAAATTGCTTTTGCCATTAGCATAGAGTTTGAGCATGATGAAGCATAGATGTGAAAGTTACCTCAAAACTTTAGCAAGTGGCTTCCAAAATATTCTAGCCTAGAGGCAGAATATCGACATATCCTATAGAAGGTATTGCCAACACTATTAAATATTTTGTTTTGTAAAAATTGATGAAAAGCATAATATTTATTTTAGCTAATCACATTTTTATGTGTGTATTCTAATAAAAAATTGCTTCAGTTAATCATTTCAAGAACTTTTTTTTAAGGAAAAATTAGTGAAACATCTCTTTCCAACTTTGTGTAGCATGAGAGCTTTAAGATATATTTTTTTTTATTAGGTAAGGTCTCTCAATGAAATTTCTTTGTAATCATACCAGAGAAATTTCAAAATTTCTCTGTGAAAATTGAAATTTCTCTGTGTAGAGGCTGAAATTTCTCCGAGTCAGACCAAAATTTCTCTAAGTCGGGCACAAATTTCTTTAAGTCGAATTTTCTCTGTGAAAATATTGAGGGATCCCAACTACTATGAAAATATTGTAAATTTTTTATCTTATAAAATCTTAATATCAGGAATCTTAAAATTTTTATTATTATTATTTAAATATGTATTTTCCAATGAGAATAAAAGCTATATGGATAATACAATTGTCAATATTTAATAGACAATATAATAAAGATGCCTATATATAGACAAGGTAAGAGTGGACAATAAGAAAATTATGAAAATATCCTAATGTAGTGAAACCTAATTACAACATCTAATATATATACACCATATTCACTAACAGAATTCCTCAAACTCAAGGTGGTTGCAAAGAGACCAACTGAAGTTTAGAAAGAGAAACTAGAGAAAATAAAATAAAAACAATAATGTAGGAAGACAGTTTGTGGTCGTGCAGGGCCATTGCAGGAGTAGCCAGGGCTAATGTCAGAAAACTATTATAGTCGTGTCAGATCATTGTAGGAGCAGTGCCAAAGCTAATAGAGCTAATGTTGAAAAATAGTTTATGGTCGTGTCAGATCGTTGTAGGAGCAACCGGGGCTAATGCCGAAAGACAATTTATAGTCATGTTAGACTATTGTAGAAGCAGGGTCGGAACTAACAGAGCTAATGCCAGGCGACAGTTTGTGATTATATTGGGCTGTTGTAAAAAAAGAACGAGTGTTGCATCAGCAAATGTGGCATACACGCAACTTATGACGTGATGTTGAACAGTGATAGCAATAGATGAAAGAGTGCGCCAAAGGACGGCTTATGACAGAATGCGCCAAGGAACGGCTTAGGTGGTGTGCCAAGGGGCTGCTTGGGTGGTTTTCTTATCATATCATCATGCTTACCATGATATAGGTATATTACCCTCCCTTAAACTCAAATAGGTTTAAAAATAGAAACCTATTTGAGATTGAAGTAGAGGAAAAGACAAAGTGAAGCGGAATGAAGACTATGTTTGCAAAAAAAAAAATATTGTAGAAAGGTATTTTTATTGTAATGAAGAGTGGCTGAAGATTGGGAACAACCTATGTGAGCAAATTATAAAAAATAAATAAATGAAATTGTGCTTCTTTTTTTTTTTGGTTAGTAGGTGATGGTGGGATGGAATGAGAATAAGATAAAATAATATAATATAAAGTAGGTGAAGAGAGATAAGGCTAGCAGTAACTTTAGAAAAAGAGAGTGAGTTGGGTTTGAAGATTTAGGTTTGAAAAATCATAAAGGTCAAAGACCTTGTAGAAGACAACGGAGAAGTGGAGAAGTCAGAGAGGAAACAAGGCGTCTCCAGCGAGGCACAAGGCTCCAACAAGTTGGCCGGTAATGTAGCCGATGGTGGAGTTCGACGGCTTTGAAAAGGTAAGAACTTTGAGAAACTTCGGCCAGTGATGAAGGAACATAGAGAAAACGAGTGGATAGAAAAAGAGATCACCACAAAGCGATATTGAAAGGAAAATATGACAGCAGAATGAGTTGAGGTCAGGCAGGTGACCAAGGCAACGCTGCCACCCACCGATGAAGCGAAATTACTAGATATTTAACCTAATTCTAATACCATGTTTCAATATCTAAGAGAGAGAGAATATTATATTATGTATTTATTCAATATTATGTATTTTACTGTTAGGTTTTTGTAATTGGCAATCCCATTTGATAAAACTCCTTTTAGTTGTAATTTTATTCGCCGTTTTGTTTTAGTGAGCATGCAAGTGTTTATATGCGAATCCAACCCAAATCGTGCCTATGTAGAGGAGTTTGTGATCTTGAACCTTTCATGTTTGCCACTTTACTAACTATGTATGGGGATTGAGCTGCCCAGTCAGCTCACGGGGGTCGAGGAGGCAGCGTCCCATGGCGGGATCGCGAAGCAGCACCTCCAAAGCAAAAAATGCAGTCAAATTGTTTGACCGCTTGAGCAGTAATTTGTGCACTCGAGCGGTGAATAGGAGCATCCAGTATCTCTGCATGCAAATTGAACTTCAGGAAAGAAAATTTTACCGCGTGAGTGGTCGACCTATATGTTTTGGATCGCTTTTACTCACACCGCTCAAATGGTGAAATGTGCGCTCGAGCGGTTTTCGCGATCTTATTTTCTATAAAGTGCACCGTTTGCTATTTTTAGGGTTTAAACCGTCCAAATTTTGAGAGAGCAGAGTTACCATGGTTTTCTATATTTGAGGGTTTTTTTTTATAAGTGTTTCCTTGATGATTTGAGAGTGATCAGTGGTTCTACGAGTTTCATATTGGTATCATCAAGGAGTTTGTCTTTATTCTTTTATTCACAAAAAGAGAGATGTGTTCTTTGATGGATTCTAGGAAACTTGGGCCTGAAACTTTGGTGGATTTCGGAGTCACTCATCATCGTGGATTCGACATTAGCGTTGTGAATTCAACGTTGGACAAGATATTTCTGAGGTGAAGATGATGGTAAAAAAGGCACATTGGGGTCGGTTCAATTCGGGCTTGGATTCACCAAGTAATTGAGGATACACACGTGTTTTTCCTTTTTGTCTTTTTAATGAATTGTTTTGTGATTTTGGGCCGTGATTTTTTATCACAATTGGAGGCGCCGCAATTGTGATTTTTTCCATGTTAAATCGTTGTGTCGATTTGTCTTAATTGTTTGATTGAGATTGGTATTTATTATTTTAAATTGAAAAATAATCACGAAGTAATATCTTGGGGGTCATTTAAATTTTTCACTTACAATATAATGATGAGACTTATATACAAGCAAGATAAGAGTGGGCAACAAGGAAGTTATGAAAATATCCTAATATGATAAAATTTAATTACATCATCTAATATATATAAGGAATATATACATATACCATATTCACTAACAACAATTTTTATGTTTAGCTAGTCTTTAATAACAAAGAAAGTGTAGTAACCAAGATTTAGGTACAACTCGGACAGATTCAGATAGATTTTGGGGTTGAAAGTGCTAACATTTGCCCAAGCCTGATATCGAATCTAAGTTTGTTTATCCAAGCCTGCCTTGAGCTCAATATTGAACTTGGGGTAGACTCAAATTGCAACAAATTTGAGCTCTGTGTGTGGGTTTTATTATTAGTTTTTTGCTACTAAGTTGGTTAATTTCTTTAAATTGGGCCATATTACATTTTTTTTTTGGACAAAATTATAAGTGATATCAAAATAGATAATCTATACAAATAAACATAACATTTAGGAGTGTCAAGTTTTGTTTTTAGTTTTCAATTTTGGTTTTCCAAAAAAATCAAAAAACACTCATCCTATCCATATTTTCATCTTTGTGTGAAAGTAACCTCTCCTTTTATTTTTTTTTTTATTATTTTTGTGATGCTAGTGCTTTTTATAAAATTATCTCGAAAGTAGGTTTTCAAAAAATTTTGTTTTTATCTTTTAGAAATTAAAAAAGAAAACATAAAAATGGTAACAAATAGAAGGGTTCATGTTTGATTCAAGTATTTATAGTATATTTAAATTTTGGATAAATTCCATTTCTTTCCCCTTTCTGTTTGACCATTTTTTCACTTTAACTCTTGAAGTTTTCTTTCTCACTTTGGCCTTTTATATTATAATTTTTTCTCAATTTACTCATAAAACTAACATTTGTTCAAAATTAGACAGAAAAGAGTATGTTAGCTATCATGACATAAAAAAAATATATTATATTGGAGTTTTGTGTCAGAGATATGAATTATGAATTTTAAAATATTTTTTTTACGTGACTATTAATGTGTTATTTTCTATTTAATATTGAATATAAATTAACTTTTATAAATTGATAAAAATTTAGAACATAAAGGGTCAAAGTGAAAAGAAAAAAAAAAATTTAAGAACCTAAGTAAAAAAAAAAAAAAAAAAAAAAAAAAAAAGATCAAATATAAAGAGAACAAAATGTAATTTATCCTCAAATTTTTTAACTATGTAAAAGTGGTAGTTGATCAATTTTGGCTAGAATTGTGTCAAGTTTGTTTCCTTCCATGCTCTCACAACAAAATTACTTATCAACTCTTTATTCTTAAATTTAGAAAAATGATATGTATATTTGTTTTTTAAGTTCTTACATTTTACTTATAAAAGACAAAATTATCAAATAAAAAAGTACAATAAAAAAAAAAGAAAAAGAAGAGTGAATATTATTTGGCAAATAATAACTTTCTCACCTCAAACTATCTCACTTTTGCACTTTGTCCCTTAAACTGCTAATTTAAACAATTACCAATTAATTATCTCAAAATGTCAATGGAGTTAACGTTTCTTACAAAATATCATACCTGCTGATACACTCGTGATTAATTGAAGGTATCGATTCACTTTACCCTATATTTAAATGATAGTAATCTTGATATGATTTTGGGTCCCATAATTCTAATGTTTGGAATGAATTGAAATAGAACAGTGGTTCTTGATTATCTATTTTAATAGGAATTATATTCTCAAACTAAGTAGAAATTTAATTTTCCTACCTCTCCATGAAAATCTCACATTTAATATTAGCCATTAAGAGTTAAAAAAATTTAATTAAAAAAAAAAAAAAAATTGGACCCACAATATTTAAAATTTTATTGTTTCCCATTGAGAATTTTTTTATGAAACTAAATGCTTAAATAATATTGACACCAGTTTTATTATTAACAATGAGATTCATATTTGTCATGAAAATCACTGTCATTCAAACATAATCAATGATTCAAAAGTTGATATTACACACCACACCACGAATGTCACTGTTGTACGTAATGTACAGTGATGACTGTTGCGCAGTTTGTAGGAGTCATTTCAGGTATTATTTTAATGATTTGAACCGGTCAAATTTTAGAAAATATCAAAAAGAATATATATCTGTAAAAAATCACGTTAATCAGATATCGAAAACATTTTCATAAAAGCACATAAGTATTCAGTTTGATATATACATATTCATTTTTTTTTTATAAACGTATGTGCTTTGATGAAGGGATTACTAATACCTGATATATTTTTTTCGATATTTTCTAAAATTTAAATAGTTTAAATTATCAAAATAAAATTTGAAACGACGCTCACAAACCACACAATAGCCACCTGTGCATCAAGCACAACAATTATCCCAAATCCTCACATCACCTATTTACAGGCATAGTCTCTCACTATTCATAGAACTTGTCATTAAATTGAAGTACCAACACAACATTACTAAGATAACTAGACAACTCTCTCGAAGTTAAAAATGCCATTTATTCCCATAATTTGTGTTATATCTTTAATTTACTATCAACATACTATGAATCGATTCATTCAGTCTCACTTATTAATAATTTCATCTAAATTAATCTAATAAGCAAATTGAGCTTTAAAATATCAGCAAGACTACAAATTTAGAATTATTTACTTAGAATTTATCCAAAAATAAGAATTAATGATTCAAATTCATTTCATTTATAGACCCTATGCCCCATCAATTTAATCTCCACCACACATACTCATTATGAATAAATTATGAGTTCCTAATTCTAGGACCTAACTTTTTTGTTAAGGAAATATTAAATGAGTATAGCTATTCCCACTTACATAGAAAATTATAGAAACTTAAAGGATGTCTAATTACAGAATTTTTTTTTTTTTTCCACATAGAGACCAAAATACCCTATTACATTAAATGCTTTATCTTTTTTTCTTTTTTTGATTTTTGATTTTCGATTTTCGATTTTTGATTTTTGATTTTTGATTTTTGTTTTTTATACTAAGAACATAATATGAGAAGGAAGAATTGTAACTCATACAATGACTATAAAATTTTAAATAAGGTTATTTATTTATTTATTTGATTTATTATTTTGAAATATATATATATATATATATTGGTATTATTATATAGCAATGGATTAATTTTTATTTTTTTATTTTTTATTTTTCTAATATTATACCATCCAATGGATGGAAATCTAATTGTAAGTGAGATTTTCATTAATGTATTATAAAAAGTAATATTATTTTATGTAATTTATAATTTTCTTTTATATTTATAATGAATTATTATTATTTTTTACTTAAGAAGGCACTATTATTTTGTTTCTTTTTATGATGAAATATGAGCTTCCAAATTAAGGAATTATTTTTCTATCGTTAGCAAAAATAATGTCCTATAATTTCTAGACTTGTATCTACGCAATTATGGTGCACTAACATATTTTACTTTATTTAAAAAATTGAAACAAAATATATGATGATGGTATTTTGAGGGACAATTTTATTATTAAAAAATGAGAGTATTTTCATCCATGTAAAAAAGAATTTAACTTATTTTAAAAATATTAAATTTATATCCACTTGTATGCTACATTTTCCATACAAATGGAAGTAACTAAATTTATTAATAACTTTCTTAACATGTATTTTTAGAACGTATATTATCAACATCCTTAGTTAAAATATTCAAAAATACTAGAAATTTTAAAATTTTTACTAAATATTTTACATAGATGTGTGATTCACATAAATGTGTGACCCATATGATGAGATTTGTAGCATTACTCTAAAGCTCCGTTTATTTTTCTCTATTACAATCCACTCCAAATTGTGAGTAATGAATAGTAAAAATACCTCGTATTTGTTTTGATTTTGAAACTCAAAATTTATAATCCCTTCAAATTACAATAGATCTCACTATTAACCTTTTCTAATCTACTTATGAAAACAGACGCACCTAAAATATTAGACAATAGTGAGTCCCACAGAGTGCATGTGAATGGGCGCCATTAAGGGATTGGGGCAATGACCTACAGAGGGGGGGACACACCATCCCATAAGGCACGTGCACCCAATCAGTACACAAAGAAGCCATTTGGCTTTCATAATGCTCTATCCTTTCCTTTGGAGGACTCAAACGGCCAAACAAGACATATATTAATTACAACCACATGACACTTGTCTCCTTTCCCCATACAAAGGTACATCCGTACTGTGAGCGTAACACCTCATCCTTACTGTTTTTATTCTCCAAGATGGGCCCAAATTACAGGGAAAATTATGTTTCAAGTTTGAAAAAGGAGAATTATTTATTAGTTAGACAGATATAAAACTCATATATAAAGGAGTCTAAATGAGACTTACATTTTTACAATTTTTTATTTGTACTTTTATTAAAAAATTACTTGCACTTCTAATATTTTTTGTAAACTTTGTTTCTATCCCACTGCTAAATAATTTTTCCTTTGAATAATGAGTATATAAAACTATCATTCAAGTTTCTTTTTCATTTAAGATTGACAGAGTTACAATCTTCTTTTTTGTCAAAATTAAGATTCAAGCCTCGTTTCGCAACAGCCGGTTTAGTCAAAAAGTCAAAAAATTATTAAAAAAGTTAAAAAACCAATAACTTATACCAAAAAGTCAAAGATTCTCTTTTCTCTCTACTTTTTGCACATCTTTTCGTAAAAAGTCAAAAAGTCATCCCAAACATACTGGTTTTTTTTAGTTCATATTTTAGCCAAATAGCCAAAAAGTTACTAAATTAGCATGTTCCTAAACGAGGCATCAATCATACTTCCTCAAGAGTCTAGCTTGTCTTTGGTTCCATTGTAAGGGATTGGACGATCTAGTTAGACTCATACAGTCTATTACAAATTTTAATTTTGATGAATTAATTTATTTATTTTGTAAGTCTTTATGTATAGGCTTTTTTAAAAAAAAAAAAAATTAAATTGATTTGTTAATCATAGTCATGTTATTTTTTTTATATTTATGTTTGAAAAATAAATAGATTATTTTTGAACTCATATACTTATCGCCTGTAGGGAAGTGGTTTGGAAATACTCTTCCGATCTTGGGGGATGCTCGTGATCCTCAGCTAGCCACTTGAAAAGGAATGAACACTCCGGTCAGGGGTGCCGGAATTAGCACTGCCGACAGATAAGTCAGTCTCTACTCTCTTGATTGCTTGTATCTTAAGTTAAGCATACTAGTTCTCACGTACCTTTCTCTGACTGATGATCTTGTATTTATATTATTCTCTTTGGGCCTTAGGGCCAGGCCCATCCTTGATCCTTTACATGTACTTCTACTCGGCCTTTGTTCTACTGGTTAGAATGCCGATTATTTTATTCGGCTCTTCAATTGACTGGGATCAATGTCGAATAAAGGTTATGTCCTGGACTGGGCTCGTCTATTTGTCCCTATTGATCCAATATTATTCGGCTCCCACAATTGCCCCCCAAACACCCCACTAGCATCAGTTAATCGGTGTGTTTGGCTTCGAGCTTGGAAAGTCAAAAATTCGGCGGTTAATCATCTTCCCAATGCGTGTCAGAACGCGCACACGCTTTTTGGTCATTATAACGATTTCCCGCCCCTTCGTACACTGCCTCCATTTAATGTGATTTAAAATTGTCTCTTCGAATGTATGTTTTGAATACTCAAAAATATCTGGTTCGCCTTCTAGTGCAACTCCTTCATTTTGCGGCTTCTGCTACTCCTTGTTTCTCGTTTTCCCCTTCGTCTCCTGTAAGTTTTCTTCTCCTTCACTTCCGATCCCACTTCCTTGTTTGCTTTTAGTTTTCCATAATCCTTGGGCTGGCCAGGATGGAAAAACATCTGAAGGAGCTCCTTTCAGCGGATCAAATCTCCAGCTTTCGACGCCATTTTTCCATCCCCGATGACGTTCATCCGTCACTTTTGGCAGACAGCACCACTGATATGGAGAGGGATGATGAGAGCACAATCGTCTTTCCTCTCCTGTCAATTGCTGAGGGCGAAGTCCGCTTTCTCCTTCATCCATTTTTGAGGGCCATTCTTCGATACTGGGGTCTAATCCTTTCCCAGCCCAACGTGAATTTTTTTCGCATCATAATGGGGATTGTAGAGCTAAACCGGCATCTTAGGATTAATTTAGGTATACCTGTCGTTCGGCATTGTTATGTCTTAGCCAAATCTACTGGCCGGCTAGGACGCTACTTTCTTAGAACCAAGGATACCGATCATCACTTAGTGACTATGCTTGCTAGCTCTGGCAAGCGTGTCGATGACGTGATGGTCGTTGTCCGAGGTAATTGGGAATTCAGCGAGGGTGAAGATCGCCTAGACCCCGTGCCAAGGCAAAAATGAAAACCAGGTGGCCGATTAGATCACTTTTGTTTCTATTATTACCAAATCTGTATTCGGCCATATATACATCTAATCGCTTTGTTTATGCAGGTAGTGACTTGAAGAGAGTGTTGGTTTCAGACGACGACACTGTGCTTGCAGAAATTAAAACCGCGCCACAGTTCACCGGCTGTCCAAACATTCAAAAACAAGGGAGGGCGGCGCACATTCTCCTGCGGTACGAGCCGACTTACACGACATTTTCGGCGGCAGACAACATTCCAATCCCAAGAAGCGACAACCATCTTACAGCTCTTATCTTCCCCAGCTTCAAAAACTTAAGACAGATTGGTTTAGAAGCATCTGATTCAGAACACGTAGAAGAACAAGCGGCCGAACCAATCACCGAGAACCCGAACCAGTTGGCAGCGGAGGTTGACGAAGCTCTTAACTCGGCCTTTGAGGAAGCCAGATTCAACTCGTCCGACCCTCCGTCCACATCAGGCTGAGGGAACGTCTCATTCGAAGATATTTTTACAAACTCGGGAGACCTTCCCGGCGCTTATTCTGAGGGTATGGCTGGGAAAAGTCTCACGCAATTGGCACGAAAGAAAAACGCCGAACGCATGGCCGCTCGACAGAGAGCCGAGGCCATTCGTTCTGGACCTGCCTCGACTGAAACTTTCAAACCTATTATTGTAGAAGAAACGGCTCAAGTTGGTGTGGCCGAGACGGAGAAAGAAGCCGAACGACCGATTCCAGAAGAACGGTTGATTCCAGAGGATCGGGGAGAGAAACGTACCACCGAGAACGAGGCTAGCTCTGAGGAGAACCCCGTTGATAAACGGCCACGCTTAGAGGAGTCAGATGTGGTTGCTCATTTTGTTGTTCAACCAAAGATAAAAAAACATGCCGATCTCCTCTGAAGCGTCGGCCTTGAAAGATCCAGCTGTGGCGTTGAGCTTGGTTGCCTCGGTCTCATTGCCGGCTGACAAGGAAACCTTTTGGGCGGAGTCGGATTTGGTAGCAATAGCGTTAGTTGCCCAGTCGGCCCTTCTGGTATGTGACTTGATCCTAACTCCTTGTTTTGGTTTGGTTTACAGATGGTATTTCTTGGTATGTGACGATCTCAACTCCTTGTTTTGCAGACGATCGAAAGGATAGTCGAAATAGGCCGTCGCCAGCATGACGCCATTGAAAGAATTGGCCGTTTGAAGTCAGAAGTCGAAGGTGAGAGGAGCAGGGTCGAGTTCGAGGCGGTGAGAGCGACAATGGAAAGTGCACGAGCCGAAGCTGAGAAGGAGAGGGCGCGGATTGCTGACCAGCTCAGATCGAAAATCGAGGAGAAGGCAAACGCGAGCGAGGAATCGCTCAAGTTAGCTAAGGAGGCGCTTGCCAAGCTGGAGGCCGAATTGGAAGAGTCGAAGAAGGCAGAGGAAAAATCCGACTTCGAGGCTTTCGAAGCGTTCGAGGCTGGGAAGAGCGCCGCCCTTGAAAACTATGTAGAAGAAGTCCCCAAATTCGAGAATCGGAGATTCAAACACGGTTGGCCCAAAGCCCTTACTGCCACTGGAGTGACATTAGCCATGTCAATTCCATACGAGCAAGTAGACGTTGAGCCGCTTGAGTCTGATCCCGAGGATTGATTTGGGAGTCACTTTAGTTTTGTTAGGTATTTTCAATGTATGCTCTTGTAAACATGTTTTGTTTTCTTAGTAGACATTTATTTACTTCGGGTAATCTTCATGTATAAAATGATGACTATTTGTATTCACTTTATGAATGAAAATTTCCCTTGCCCTGCATTATTTCATGTATTTAATTGTTGTTATCAATGAAGATTACTGTTTTGTTTTTGCTATTTTGGGTAAAACTATTGCTGTCTGTTGCGCGGTAGATAAACGTTTGTGTATACTTGCCGATTTGACATCTAAGGGTTAATACATGTGCTTAGATTAATAAATGTGATCTAATTGAATATTATTAGTTCATGGAGTGGCTGCGGCATAAATCGATCAGCATCGGGCTTAGGTATTTGGCCTATTAGATTAATAAATCTGTCCTTGCCCCAACCAATGTATGAACTCCAAAAGCCGAATAATATTAGTTCATGGAGTGGCTGCGGCATAAATCGATCAGCATCGGGCTTAGGTATTTGGCTGATCAGATTAATAAATCTGCCCTTACCCCAGCCAATGTATGAACTCCAAACCCCGAATAATATTAGTTTATGGAGTAGCTGCGGCATAAATTGATCGGCATCGGGCTTAGGTATTTGGCCGATCAGATTAATAAATCTGCCCTTGCCCCAGCCAATGTATGAACTCCGAAAGCCGAATAATATTAGTTCATGGAGTGGCTGCAGCATAAATCGATCGGCATCTGGCTTAGGCATGAACTTTGAAAGCCGAATATTATTAGTTCATGGGATGACAGACGCGTGATCCTTTCGGCCAGCCTTTTTGGCCGTTGAGATTCACGAACCTACCCTTGCCCCAGTTCGGAATGAATCAACAACGCTGAATATCTTTTCCAGATCGGAATGAATTAACAATGCCGAATATCAGTGGATGCAGGAGTGCGCACATTGATGAGGTCGCCTCAGGAGTGGGGTGCACTCCTGAGTGATAAAAAAAGGAGTGAGAGATTCCATTTGAGTTTCATGAAGCGACTTGATTCTGCTCGTCCTTCGTGGCCAGAAAAGTGTGAATGTCAACCAGACTTTTCTTTAATAGTAAGGGAGAGGACAGGACGCTGGCGGAGCTGGACTCATCAATGAATCGAAGTGGCGAACCTCCCCGTACGGGAGGTAGGGCATCTGCAGAACACGAGAGGCGCCATTCTCCGCGTCGACGAAGCAGGTCACCAAGGAAGGAAAAGCGCCAGCGGGGGGCTCCCCTTGTTTGCGAAGTGAGACCAGTGGACCACCACGTCCATTGAGCTTTTCTGTTTTTGTTGGGACCAGACCGATGATAGAGGTAGATTCCATCATTCGGGTCCCGAACGTGGCGGTCGAGTTTGCACGATAGATTTTTCTGCCAGAAGTCCAGCAGTCGATGGTTGGTTGACCTGACTTTGAGGTGCTTCGAGAGGGCGTTCATGGGGCGGTGAAAGGGCTGTACACCGCCTATGAAATCGGCATGCGCCTTCGTGCTGTGCGACGAGAAATAGAGAAGAAGGATGAACGCATTCGAAACTTGGAAGCTTGCGCGGAAGCGGCTGAGCGCGAGCTAAGGAAGGTCAAGGCCGCTCAGACACAACCAGCTGGACAAGCTAGCCCAGTTGTGGAAGAAACGGTGACCCAGCGGCTTATCAGTAGTGCAATTGTCGATCGTGATACGACGAGCATGTTTGCGATAGAGTCCGCGAAAGGAAGGGCTTATGAAAAAGGCTTCCATGAAGGTCAAAAAGTAGGGATAGAGAAGACCAGGGAGAAGCTCGCCGAGGAAGTTTGCCGATGTGAAAATCGTGGATTTAAGCACGGTTGGATCAAGGCATTTCAAGCTGCGAAGGCTCTCTGAGCAGAGGGCGTTGATTCGGCGTTGTCGTTATACCAACGTGATCACTTTCCCTTTTCCGCCTTCGAAGTCGAGAAGAGTGACGACGAAGGAGACGCCGGATAAAAATAGACATTGGAATGCTCAAACGCAGATTGCGTGCAAGATTATGTAATTATTGGTGAATTGAATAAAACGTTTTATTTTAAATGTTTATGTTTCATTTTGAATTTTTACATGTTTAATTAGGCATCTCATTTCGAATGTTTGCATGTTTTGATTTGTTTATGCGGTTGCGCCGGCCCAAGTTAACTAAGCATTTCATTTTGAATGTTTATATGCTTTAATGTGTAAATGGTTTTTGCCGACTCAACTTAACGGAGCATTCCACTTTGAATATTTATATGCTTTAACCTTGGTCGTGAAGGGCGCTCCGAATTCGGAGTCTTAATCGGCCCAAAGGCGTCATGCGCCAATGGGGCTCCGAATCTGAAGACTATTTGGCCAGTCGTGATATCCACGAAGGGCGCTGTGAATCCGGAGACTATTTGGCCAATCGCGATATCCACGAAGGGCGCTCCGAATCCGGAGGCTTAATTGGCCCAAATGGGTCATGCGCCGATGGGGCTCCGAATCCGGAGACTTTATTTGGCCACTCGTGATATCCACGAAGAGCGCTCCGAATCCAAAGGCTTAATCGGCCCAAAGGCGTCATGCGCTGATGGGGCTCCGAATCCAGAGACTTTGGTCAGTCGTGATATCCACGAAGGGCGCTTCGAATCCGGAGGCTTAATCAGCCCAAAAACGTCATGCGCCGATGGGGCTCCGAATCCGGAGACTATTTGGCCAGTCGTGATATCCACGAAGGGCGCTCCGAATCTGGAGACTATTTGGCCAGTCGTGATATCCACGAAGGGCGCTTTGAATCCGGAGGCTTAATCGGCCTAAAGGCGTCATGCGCCGATGGGGCTCTGAATCTGGAGACTATTTGGCCAATCGTGATATCCACAAAGGGCGCTCCGAATCCGGAGGCTTAATCGGCCCAAAGGCATCATGCGCCGATGGGGCTCCGAATCTGGAGACTTTTATCGAAACACTTTTGAACTGGATTTCGCAGCGAGTAAACAAGAATCTTTGCATTACAAAAGTGGAATGTGTACATGGTGAACCATTCAAAACTAGTATCATTCCCCACAGGTTGGGTTTAATGATAGAATTTACGCAAGTGCATTGAATTTCAAGGCTGTGGCAGACACCTTCCAGACATGTCCTTGAACTGATATGCCCCTACTCCTGCGATCGAATCGACCTGATAGGGTCCGTCCCAATTAGGACCCAGTTTTCTATCAACCGGTTTCCTAGCAGCTGGAAGTACTTTCTTCAGGACCAACTCTCCTGGTGTGTAGTGGCGCAGCTGAACACATTGATTGTACGACTTAGCAAGCTGTTGCTGGTATCGTGCCATGGACGTAAGGGCACGGTCTCTTCGTTCTTCAATCAGAATCAAATCCAAAGCCAGCATCATGTCATTTCGGCCCATATCAAAAACTTACGATTTCAGGGTTGGGTGGCCGATCTCCAGGGGTATGATCGCCTGGGTTCCAAAGCATAAAGAAAACGGCGTTTCCCCAGTGGATCGCCTTGGCGTAATTCGATAAGCCCACAATACACTCGGCAATTCTTCGACCCATTTGCCTTTAGCTTTCTCTAGCCTCTTCTTGATGCCGTCCAAGATGGATTTGTTAGAGGCTTCGGCTTGACCATTGCTTTGTGGGTAAGCCGACGTGGAAAAGTAAGGCCGGATACCATACCTGTTACAAAGCTCTCGGTAGACGCCACAATCAAACTGGGTGCCGTTGTCTGAGATAAGTGCTCTTGGAATGCCGAATCGTGTTATGATATTTCTCCATACAAAGCGCTTAACATCAGCATCTCGAATGTGCGTTAATGCCTCCGGTTCGACCCATTTTGTGAAGTAATCTGTCGCGACGATCAAGTATCACTTGTTCCCTGGGGCCCTCGACAATGGTCCGACGATGTCAAGTCTCCACTGGGCGAACAGCCAGGGACTGGTGATAGAGCTTAACTCTTCAGTAGGCAGAAGGGTTAACAGGGAGAACTTCTGGCATTGTTCACATTTTTTCACATAACATTCGGCATCAGTTTTCATTGTCGGCCAATAATACCCTTGTGTTGTAGCTCGATGGGCCAAAGAGCGCCCGCTAGAATGGGCACCACAACTGCTTTCATGAATTTTTGTCAGAAGCTCTTCGACTTTGTCCAGATGTAGGTATGGACCAGAAAGGGATTTTTTTATAAAGCTTTCCTTGTGGATCCAAGTAGTATCGCAGGGCTTTGTTTCGCAGCTTGTGCGCTTCTTTCTTGTCCGCTGGGAGCTGTTCGGAAGACAGGAATGTAGCAATGGGGTCCATCCAACTCGGTCCTGACTCTATGACATTGACCTGGACTTCCTCCGAAGGGCCAATGCTCGGCTCCGGGATGAAACCTACTTCGATGGTCCGTTTAATCCCTGAGTTAATGGCGGAGGCTAGGCAACCTAGGGCGTCTGTATGTGTGTTCTGATCACGTGTTATTTGATTCAATTCATGATGGTCAAATTTTGCCAACAAAGAGCTAGCCGATTTCATATAAGCCGCCATACGGTCATTTTTGGCCTCGTACTCCCCCTTTAGCTGATTGATCACCAGCTTTGAATCGCAAAATACAAGCAAACGCCGAGCACCCAGAAGATGTACATTCCGCAAACCTGTCAGAAGGGCTTCGTATTCGGCCTCGTTGTTTGATGCTTCGAAGCCGAGTTTGACGGCCTGCTCAATTATTGCGCCGTCGAGAGCCATGATTACTACTCCGGCTCTGCTGCCCCGTTGATTAGATGATCCATCACAGTACAACTGCCAAATGTCCCCAACATAAATTCTCCAGTTCAGCTTAGGTCGAATTTCATCAGACTTGAAGTCGACAAGATCCCCAGTGAATTCGGCCACAAAGTCGGCAAGCACCTGTCTCTTAATGGAGGTTCTAGGCAGAAACTGAATATCGTACTGGCCGAGTTCAAGAGCCCACTTTGAAACGTGCCCTGATGCTTCCGCACTACGGAGTATCGACCGGAGGGGGTGGTCCATTAGCACCCCGATGGTGTGCCCCTGAAAGTAATGCATCAACTTTCTCGCTGCCATGACGAGGGCCAGAATGAGTTTTTCCAACGGAAGGTAGCATGTTTCGGCGTCAACCATTGCCTTGCTCACATAATACACTGGCCGCTGCTCCCCCAGCTCTTCCTTTATCAGTACGGTGCTGACGGCCCGGTCGGAAACTGCCAGATACAAAATGAGCGGATCACCTGCCGAAGGTGTTGTCAAGAGTGGAACTGATCGGAGGTAGGTCTTGAGGCCGTTGAAAGCGGCTTCGCACTCGGCGGACCATTCAAAAGCCTTGCCCTACCGTAGTGTGTGAAAGAATTGTCGGCAGCGGTCCGTGAAACGACTGATGAACTTGTTGAGTGCGGCGGCCATCCCCATTAACTTCTGAACCTCCTTGACCGATCGAGGGGAGCCGAGTTCCAGGATTGTTGTGATTTGCCTTGGGTTGGCTTCGATTCCTCGGTGATTGACAATGTAACTCAATAATTTGCCAGAGCCGATCCCAAACGCATATTTGGAAGCGTTCAGCTTCATTCTATATTTGCGTAGAATGCTGAATATCTCTTCCAGATCGGCTATATGATTCTGCTCTTCTTTGGAATTGACCACCATATCGTCAATGTACACTTCCATAGTGTGGCCGAGTTGCTCCTTGAACATGGCGGTGACTAGTCTCTGGTAAGTTGCTCCTGCATTCTTCAGTCCAAAAGACATAACCTTATAGCAATAGGTTCCTCTTGGGGTGAGGAATGCAGTTTTGTCTTGGTCCTCCGGATGCATGGCAATTTGATGGTAGCCTCTGTAGGCATCGAGGAAACTCATACGCTGATGACGTGCCGTAGCATCTACAAGTTGGTCTATCCTGGTGAGAGGAAAACAATCTTTGGGGCAAGCTTTGTTTAGGTCCGTGAAATCAACGCAGACTCACCAAGTCCCATTTTTCTTCTTCACAACCACAGTATTCGAGAGCCATGTAGGGTAGGTCACTTCCCTGATTGCCCCGGCGTCAAGCAACTGGTCAACCTCTTCAACAATGGCGGCAGTGTGCTCTGCAGCTGACTGCCGGCTTTTCTGAATAATCGACTTGCATTTAGGGTCAACATTTAAACGGTGCTGCGAAATAGATGGATCTACACCCGGCATCTCATATCGAGTCCACGCAAATACATCAAGGTTTCCGAGCATGAAGTAAATTAGCTGCTGTCTGTGGGCTTAATTCAGGGAGGCGCCGACCATGAAGAACCTGTTTGGGTTTTCGTCGATTTTAACTCAATCTAGGGCTTCCGTGGCCTTTTCACTTGGGAGCCACCCAACATCGTCAAGGCTTTCTCGATCCGACACCTCAATAGAATTCACTTACAACTCTTTTGGCGTCTTTCCAGCAAGGAGATAACATGCTTGTGCCGATTTCTGGGAGCCATAGACTTGCTCAATGCCGCATTCTGTCGGGAAGCGTAGCAGCTGATGATAGGTGCTTGGCACGGCCTGCATAGTGTGCAACCAAGTTCGCCCCATGATCAGATTGTACAACGACGACAGCTTGACGACCAAGAATTCCACTTCCACTGTTTGGGAGCCCGCTCGAACAGGTAGTGTGATTTTCCCCAACGAGTATTCTGGATTGGCGTTGAATTCGAATAGTGGATAAGGGGCCGGAGAAAGATCTGATTCGGAGAAGCCGAGTTTGGTGAATGTCTTGTAATACATAACTTTTGATGTGCTCCCTAGGTCAACGAGTATGCGCTCAATGGTGAATCGGTTTACGCGTAACTCGATTACCAAGGGATCAATGTGGGGAAGTGTCACTCCAGCCAAATCTGAATCATCAAAAGCAATGCTCGTAGCTTCATGGGGCCGTTTAGCCGGAGTGAGTTGATTTTGAGGGTCGGGATTCGACTGAATCGTATGCACCACGGATGACATTGGCAGGCTGTATATCATGTGAATTACACTGAGTGGAGGTGAATCATGTCTTAAGGCTATTGCTTTGGTTGAATTGCCTTTTCGGACGTACTGTTGTAGCCGACCATCCTGTACTAATTCCTCCAGGTGATCCTTCAATGCATAACAACTCTCAGTATCATGGCCATGATCCTTGTGATATTCGCGCCGCCGATCCCGTCTTTGCATGTCGGGAGGTCCTACCATTTTCGATGGCCATTTGAAGAATAGAAGGTGTTGGATTTTGGACATAACCGCGCCGATCGGCTCTGACAACTACGTATATTTCTTGTCGGTGCGCCTTGTGCGCCTGCTATCGACTTGCAGTTGTTCATTTGCTCGGTGGGAGCATTGGTCGCTTGATCGGCGAGAATCTCATCTCTTGTCTCATTTAGCCCGATGCCGTGGTTCAGGGCTCTGAGGTGGTACAGAATTTAACGGCCGAGCAATTTCAGAAGGAGCCGTCTTGTTGGCCACATTTCCGGCTTTAATCCGCAAGGCGTCATCTTCTACTTTACAGTATTCCTCAACTTTCTTCATCAACGACCAGACTGTTTTGGGGGGCCGTCTGGTCAAAGAGTTGCGGAGGGCACTGTCGGGATGTAACCCCATCTTGAAGGCGGTAATGGCCATGGGGTCATTGCAAGCATCATCTACCAGATTAAAACACTCCCAATACTGCGCCGAATACGCACGAAGGGTTTCCCCCGGTTGAATCTACATTGCCCAGAGGGAGTCAGCTTGCTTTGGCTGGACCTCATTAGTGATAAACCTTGCCCTGAAGGATTTTTGGAGTTGGTGGAAGCTCTTGATCGAAGCCGGCTCCAGTTTATAATACCACCTGACAGCCAGTGGTCCCAAATTGCTCGGAAATATTTTGCACATGAGAGCCTCGTCGTCTGCATACCGCGTCATGGCTTGCTTGTAATGGCGGATGTGATCAGTGGGGTCTGATTTATCGTCGTACAAGGTGAATGACGGTGCTTTGAATTTCTTGGGTAGCACTGCCCTTGCAATCCGACGTACAAAGGGATCGTGCTGGTCTTCTTCGTCTGAACTGTTTTGAATTTCTTGGGTAGCAGTGGGGTCTTCTTCGTTTATGCCTTATACGTGGACTCTCTTCAGAGGAACTGGTAGTTTTGGGTCGTCCCTTCTTGTTGGACTTCGGGGATAATGAGTCAGAGTCACTATCAGTGTCTTGTTGTCGGGCTCGAGGTCGTCGACCACCTGCCCTCAAAGGTCGTTCCGGATCTTGGCGTACAGCTTGTTTGGACTTCGCCACTTCCAAGGCCAGATCCTGACGGAGACGTTCGTTCTCAGCGATCATGTTCTCTAACCTCTGTTCATTTTGCTTTGCTTGTTCCATGATCGCTTGCATTGTCTCAGGCACTGAAATCGAGGGTGAGGCAAAGTTCAAGGCGCGTCTTGCAGCGATAGTCTCCGGTCCAAGCATGTTTGGTGGAGTGAGATCGTCTCTCTGTGTGGTTTCGTCAGTGACTATCGGAGGGTCTTCCGTTATGCCCGCTATGGATGTATTTGAGTATTCCCACAAACGGCGCCAATTGTGGGGAAGTGGTTTGGAAATACTTTTCCGATCCTGGGGGACGCTCGTGATCCTCAGCTAGCCACCTGAAAGGGAATGAACACTCCGGTCGGGGGTGCCGGAATTAGCACTCCGACGGATAAGTAGTCTCTACTCTCTTGATTGCTTGTATCTTAAGTTAAGCATACTAGTTCTCACGTACCTTTCTCTGACTGATGATCCTGTATTTATATTATTCTCTTTAGGCCTTAGGGCCAGGCCCATCCTCAATCCTTTACATGTACTTCTACTCGGCCTTTGTTCTACTGGTTAGAATGCCGATTATTTTATTCGGCTCTTCGATTGACTGGGATCAATGCCGAATAAAGGTTATGTCCCGGACTGGGCTCGTCCATTCGTCCCTATTGATCCAATATTATTCGGCTCCCACATCGCCTATTATTTTGAAGAAAAAAATAATAAAATAATATAGTTTGAATATATTATCAATAAGTGATTTTTTTGTAGGAATAATTCCTATTGACAATAATTAATAACTCGTAAGTCCTAAGATTTTTTATTTTTTTTTTATTTTAACTTATTTGCCTTCCATTTTGATGATAAAAAAAAAATTGAAACTTTTTAGATGTGTTGTGTGTTCGTGGAATAATCATTTAGAACTAGTAAGGATTTTGTCAAAATAACAAATTATTGGAATCAAATCACTAGTTTTTTGATTCCTGATCTTCGGAATCAAATTAAATTATTTTCATTCAAGACAAGATAACACATAAGTACATAATTTATATCCATGCCTATTTGGGGGTAGGGTTGCCATGTCTTAATTTAGAAATAGGATCTAAGATTCACTAATCACACTAAAAGGCAATCATATAATCCTAGAAAGGAAAATATCATGTCTTAATTTGGAAGGTGCTAAAGTTTTCCATATGCAAGGGTAGGTTTAGTCAAGAGGGTACATCAGTTATGACTATCAATATAGCTCTCATACCATTTTGGAGTACAAGGGGATGATCAAATGGTACTAATAGCAAAATCTGACGCTTGTTTGTTGACTTAACATAGCTGGCAAATAGTGTCCGGGATATTAAGTAACGAAGTTAGCTTTTCTGAGCCCACAATAATGCAATGCAATTTAATAATTAATCACGAATCTCATAAAATAGAAATTTTCAAGTCAAGCTAACATAAGTCACTAGTGATGTAGCCAATTGTGGGCATCATGCCTTTTTCGAGTCTAAGGTCCATTCCCACACAAATTGTTGTACTAGCTCATTTTAATTAACAAAGAGTCGCCACTTAATTTTTAAAGGAGAATTAAGAAACCTTTAACAATGAAAACTAAGTTAAGGATCGATCCATCATAACTAAAAAATTCTAGGTTTGGGAGCTTAAGTACAAAAGGGAAAATTCATTGAATGATAGCACCTCCTTTTATCCAATCCGAAGATTAACCTCTACTAACTTTTTATTTTATGATTTTAGTGGTTAATTATTCATACCTGCCATTTTACACCTAAAAACTCTTAACTAACCTAAAACTATGTAATTTGAAGAAATATGGATATAATTTATTTTAGACTAAGATAATAAAGTCATATTTTTTAAAAAATAATGACTTTTAATAAAAATAAAAAATAATTTATTCTTAATGATCCATGGCCATAAACTCAAACTAAAATTAACAATATTCATAAAACATCCAAAACATACAATTTTGCAAGAAAAAACATATAACTTGGATTATTGAAAAAAAAAATAATGCAACCAAACAAGCACGTGCTATGAAGATTAAGATGACTTGCCCAGATGCCCACTTTCAGCATCTTATGTCCAAAACATGGAATTAAACATGACCTAATATGCAACTAAACAGGCAGAATATGATCTTAAGCCCAATTTGAGGCTACTAATATGATGATTTTTCAAGAAAAACAACTAACAAATAAAAATAAAAAATAATCTAAAACTACATGATGATCAAACCGGGTTTATGCATGCATACTACATGATTAAAATAAGCCTAAAACATGTTGTTCTAAAAAGAATAGACAAATCATGTGAGAAGAGGTAAGGAAGTGAATAAAACAAATAAACTACATGAGCTACATGATGATCATGCCATAAGAACTACCCTACATGCTTACATATTGAGAAAAGAGGAAGAAAAGGGTACTGAAATTGAAAAAGGAGAAGAGATTACCTGCTAGTTTGCTTAAACCAAAGAACGCACAAAGAAATAACAATCAAAGCCAAGATTCTTGCTTGCAAGCCTCCCCTAAGCAAAGGTTTCTGAAATAGTTCAAAGCCTTCAAGTCTTTGCATTATTTTCAGTGTTAGAGTTCCTTTGGGGTGTGTTACTTTCGGAGTTAAAGAAATAAAGGGGGAGGGGGATGGTGTTTCATTCTTAAAACTGCACAAAAGTTTAGAAAATTCTTAACCCTTTGAAAGGGAAAGAGACAGGTCCCTTTTATAGGCTAGAGGAGGTGTGGGGAGCAAGCTAGGGCAACCTCTATCGCTTCCCCGGCAACTTCTCATAAAAAATATGCCAATATTGAGTTACAAAAATGGCTCTTCCATGCATGCACAAACCTTGTACGTACACACAATCCACATGTGTGTGCACCACTGGCCTTGATAAATGTGCCATCTATGCATGCACAAGTGTGGGGTCCCATGCTCCTAGCTTGCTTGTGGCCCAAGTAAGCCCGAATTGCTTTATGATCAATATTTTTAATAAATCCAGTCACTAATTTTAGAAATATATTTGATCAGAACACAACTAAGCTCCCCTCTCCTCCTCAGGGTTAAAACGTTAGTTTTAGCTAGACAACGGGTTCAGGGGTAAAATGGTCACTTTTTCAAAAAGTCAATTTTTGGCTAAAATAGATTTAAACAGCAACTCCAAATAGCCTTAATCATTCTAAAGATGAAGTAATTACCGTTTCATCATCAGGAGGCTTGCAAGTGCCCAAACTGTTAGCGTTGATCAAAATAGGGTATCTACACTATGTTGTCCTTAGAATTTACATATTCAATGGAAATAATTCCATTTGAGAGAAGTTGTCTCACGGTGTTATGTTGACGACAAATGTGTTGTGATTTACCATTATACATATGACTCTGTGTTTGCGTATTGCCAATTGACTATCACAATGTATGCATATAGTAGGAATAGATTTCGGCCACATTGGAATATCCTCAAGAAATTGATGAACCTATTCTCCTTCTTCTCTAGTTTTATCTAAAGCTATAAACTTTGATTCCATAGTAGACCTTGAAATGTAAGTCCGTTTGAAAGATTTCCAAGATACAGCCATACCTCCGAGAGTAAAGATATATCCATTAGTGGATATTTAGTCTCTAGTATACGATATCTAGTTTGCATCACAGTATCTTTCAAGCACTGCTGGATATCAAGTATAGTATAACCCAATGTTATGAGTAAATCTGAGATATCTCAAAACCCTTATAATTTCTTTCCAGTGCTCTACCCCTAGGTTATTCTTATATAATTTACTTATTGAATATGCTATATCAGGCTAAGTGCAGTTTATCAAGTACATTAAGCTTCCAATAATCTGAGCATACTCTATTTGAGAAATACTTTCTTTTACATTCTTAGCAATGAATAGATTAACATCTATAGGTGTTCTAGCAAGATGATCATCATTTTTGCTAAATTTCTCAAGTATTTTCTTAATGTAATGTGACTGAGACAAACAATATCCTTTTGATGTTTTGGTAATTTTCATACCAAGTATTACATCAAAAATTTCCATATCTTTCATGTCAAAATGTCTATTCAACATTTTCTTGGTAGCTTTAATCATGTCATTATTGCTACCTATGATGAGCATATCATCAACATAAAGGCATATTATGATATACCCATTGCCCGTGTTCTTAATATAAACACATTTGTCACATTCATTAATTTCGAATCCATTTGACATCATTGTATTGTCAAATTTCTCTTGCCACTATTTTGGCGCTTGCTTTAAACCATATAATGATTTAACCAATTTACACACTTTCTTTTCTTTTCTTAGAACAGAAAAACCTTCTGGTTATTCCATATAAATTTCTTCATTTAATTCACCATTTAAAAAAGCTATTTTCACATCCATATAATGTGTTTGAAGATTATGCAATGCTGTAATAACAATTAGAATTCTACGGGATATTATTCTAATAACTTGCCAGTATAATAATCAAGAACTTCTTTTTGTCTGTACCCTTTGACCACAAAGTCTTGCCTTGTATTTGTCAATTGATCCATTTGCTTTCATTTTCTTTTTGAAAATCCATTTTTTTCCAAGCGGTTTACATCCTGGTGGCAGCTCCACCACTTCTCATATGTGATTTTGCAAAATGGATTCAACATCGCTATTTACAACCTCTTTCCATAAAGGAACCTCAGGACTGGACATTGCTTCTTTAAAAGTCGAAGCTCATTTTCTAACAAAAAAGTCATAAAATCTGGACCAAACATTTTTGAGGTTATAGCACGTTTACTATGCCTAGGTTCCTCTTCTTTGTTTTGATCTAACTCTTACTCTTGTACTTGTCTTTGTACTTAATCTTGTTTATGATCACTACTAGCTATAGAATCATAAGATCTTTTGTTAGTGCTAGTCTCCTGTCAAGTTTTATTAGGAAATACATGTTCAAAAAATGATGTATTCCTAGATTCAATAATAGTATTTACATGCATTTCTTAGTGTTTTGATTTATAAATCAAGAACCGATATGCACTACTATTATTGGCATAACTGATGAATATATAATCAATGGCTTTCGAACCTATATTAGTGTTTTTAGAACTAGGAATAGCTACCTTAGCCAAACACACCCAAACTTTTAAGTATTTGTAGAATGATACTCTTCCGTGCAACATTTCATAAGGCGTTTGATTTACTTTCTTTCAGGGTACTTTATTAAGAATATAATTAGCAAAAAGTATTGCTTCCCCTCCCCCCAACAAGTTTTGGTAATCTAGAACTTATTAACATGGCATTCATCATTTCTTTTAAAGTCCTATTTTCCTTCAGCAATGCCATTTTGCTAAGGTGAGTAAGGAGCAGTGGTTTGATGAATTATTCCATGTTGTTTACAAAACTCACCAAAAAGTGATTCATATTCACCACCTCAATCACTTCTTAGAATTTTAATTTTCCTACGAAGTTGATTTTCAACTTCATTCTTATATTGAATGAAAGTTTTCAAAGTTTCATCCTTGATTTGAATTTAAAAATAACATAACCATATCTAGTATAATCATCTATGAAAGTGATAAAATATTTTTTCTCACCTCTAGTTTGAATTGATTTAAAATCACAAATGTTACTATGAATTAGTCCAAGTGGCTCTATACTTCTTTCAATTGAAAAGGAGTTCTAGTTAATTTTGCCTCAACACAAATTTCACATTTATGATTTGGATCATTTTCAAACTTAGGTAAACATTCTATATTAATTAATCTATGTAAAGATCCATAATTAACATCTCCTAGTCTACTATGCCATAAATTTGAACACTTAAGCAAGTACGAAGAAGATATATTCTTATTATTAATAAAAGTTACAACAGTCGTTACATTCATTTTGAAAAGGCCATCAAACATGTAACATTTTTCTACATACATCCCGTTTTTGGCAAGTACATATCTCAAAATCGAAGTCAAAGGTGGGCATGCAGGTCCATCCTAATAACACGAAAGGAAACTAGACTTGATCATCTGAGTAGTCTGATATAACATCTACCAATGACGAAACAAGTCGGCTCCCGTTTGATACCGGATAAAGCAAATCTTGGTTTTCATTTTCCTTGTGATGGACCTAGAAGATGGGGAACATGTTAGGTATCGACTTGACATGAAACAGATTTCTGGAAGTCTACAAAAAAATTTTGTAACTCCAAAAAGCTAGCCTAAACCCATTTTTGCTCAGTAGAGATTTGGAAACAAGATTCTTGCGAATGTCTGGCATATGCAGCACATTATTGAGCGTGAGTTTCTTTCCAGATATCATCTTCAAAATAACCTCTCCTTGTCCTTCGACTTTAGAAATTGAGAAGTTGCCCATGAATAATTCTCCATTGTCCACCACATAATAGGAGGCAAACATCTTTTTGTCAATATAAATATAACGAGTGGCTCTAGTGTCCACCTATCATTCTTTGAGATTTCCAACAAGGTTTGTTTCAGAGACAACTGCCGAAAGGTTTATGTCATCAATACTATTGGAGATTCTGTCCACTTCAATGACATTTTCTTGAGCAGGTTTCTTACTTGAACTTCCTTTGCTTTTGCCCTTGTTATGACAATCTTTGGCAGAATGTTCCTTTTTGTCACAGATGTAACATTTGCTAGTGAATTTGAAGTTCTTAGTATCCCCTCCTGTAGAGCCTTCTGAGGAACTTTCTCTAGAAAATTTGCATTTCTTTGCTTTAGGTGCTTGTTCCACCACGTTTGCCTTTGACTCCATATGATGCTTTCTAGCCCGCTTCTCAAAAGTTTGATTGTCTTCCTCAATCTTCAAATGCATAGTCAATTCCTCCAAAGTCATTTCTTTGCGCTTGTGCTTGAGATAGTTCTTGAATTTCTTCCAGCGTTGTGGTAATTTTTCAACTAAGGCAATAACTTGGAAGGATTCACTTAGTGACATGCCCTCTGTATGAATATCATGTAGAATAAGTTGGAGATCCTAAATTGGATTAATCATATTCTTGGAATCAATCATCACAAAATCCAAAAATTTCCAACCTTGAATTTCTTCAAACTAGCACCTTCTGTTGTGTACTTTTTCTCTAATGACTCCCAAAGTTCCTTTGACATCTTGATTGGGCTATAGACGTTGTACAATGTGTTACCATTCAAGATGTAGTTTCAGCAAAGGAAATCAGTATGTTTCCAAGCATCTACCGTAGTAACCACTTGTTGTTAGTTTCATCCTCTTTTAGAGTAGGAGCATCTCACGAGGGAAACCGAGCCAGATTAATAGTAAGATAAAATAGCATTTTCTGCTACCATTTTTTTAAATCAGTTCCTGTAATGACCCCAATATGCGTAGATTCAACTATATCTATTGGAGTTGAAGCTAGGTGTAATGGAAAGTTGTTAAAGGTTTGGTGAATGTTTGTGGAGGATCTCATGTTTTAGTTTTGGACTGGGGGATTTTGATTGAGGTGGTAATATGATGGTAAAGTAAGATTGAACCAAAGAATTTAATTCGGATAGTTATTTTATGAACAGCTGCCACTCTTTTGCCCTTTTCTTTGTCCACACTTTGAATTTGGATATGAGGTTAAAACCATTGGAAAGCTTATTTCCGAGGCTTCAATTTGGACACAAGAACGACCTAAAACGGAGTCCGGATGGGAGAGTTACACCTAGTTGAAGTTTTGGAATCTGTGCTGTGAGTAGGTCCGCTCGAGCGGGGTTTTCGGGACAGCAGCTTTAAAATCGTGATTTTGGATCATTTCTTGATATTTTCTTTTCCCCTCTTCTTTCCTCTTCTTCCTAGTCCGAAACCCTAGCCCCAAACCCTTGAATTCCTTCACTTTGATCATGACCCACCATGGTTTTTGGCATCAAGGAGGGAGAGTAAGGGAGGATCAATGTTTTCACCCGATTAGAACTTGGATTTGTGAAGGCTCCTTCTCAAGCTCACCCCTTTGCTTGATTATTGAGGTAAGGGTTTTACTACTCATCAATATTTACATCCATAGTCAGATTTGAGTTATTTCCATTGTTTAATTGTGCAAATTTTATATGTTTGAAGTATATAGAAGAAATTATGAGATTTTGGGAATTTCGGGTTTGAACAATGGGGATTTTGGAAGGTCATGGTTGTTTTAAGTATGAAATTGATGATTGAAATGTTGAAGGAATGTATATTGCATGTAGATTTGGTTTGAATTAAGTTGTTTTGCCAAAAGTAAGATTGAAGGTTGAATGTAGAGTTGGAACTCAAATTGGAAATCCAGATTTTTCAGAAATTTGCCTGGTACGCTCGAGCGGCGGAAGTCCCGCTCGAGCGGAAAAAACGACCTCCCAGCAGTTTTGTATTTTGTGCAGTCCGCTCGAGCGGCCAAAGTGGCGCTCGAGCGGGGAACCCATTTTCAGGCAAAATTATTGTTTGTTCAGTTTTGAATGCTTAGCCCTTTGGCATGTTTAGAATAATTTTCTGATGACTTTAAGATGATTATAAATTCATACGAATGTAATGGCTCAGGAAAGAATTTCTTAATGATTTAAGAGGGAAAGGGAGTTAATTTGTAAGTTATGATTGTGTGCAGAACGCACTCCGGGAGGGACAAGCGCTCCATTGTAACTCGGTGAGTAGTAGTACTATAAATGTACATCAATTATCGTTAATAATTGGTATTATTATTAACATTCTGTTTTTCCATGGTAATTATGTTAACATGTTTGTATTTGAGAATTGGTGTGAACATGAAAGGATTTGGCATCCATTGATATGTCTCTGAAACTATTCTGTATTCCGCCTACGATTAATGGTTATCGGTAATGTACTATATTCTATATAGTAGTGTGTTTTATTTACTGTTACAAGACATTATTAACATTCTGTTATCCGTAAATTAACCTTAATGATTTATGGTGAACAAATGGAATAATGATGCTTATGTATCCCGAACTATTCAGTTGTATCAAGGATAGTTTAAGGCTGTTACGAGGTAAATATTTTGTCTCTACAAATAGCATTGTGATGGCACATGTACAATTTGTGAGATACGTTATACGTATTGCTAATGATTACCATTAGTATTCTGTATATGAACTTGAAGTTATTTTGTTGTGTTACGTATGAACTGATATTCAGAACCTACGACACCAACGCAAAGATTTAACATCATTATGTGACCCACATGAGAATGAGAATTATTCTCCCTTTGTTAAGTGAACGATAATGACAAGATAGGACAAGAAACACTCCTTATTGATGTACCATGTAGAAATAAGTGTGAATTCTGATTGTGTTTATGATTCAAGCTTAATGACTATGCATGACTTTGTTTTCGGTTATATATGACATGATATGTGTGGTTTGGTCTGTAAAACCTATGAATTATCGGTATGGAGCAAAGTGCTGTACAGAACTAAGTGCTGCAATGCGAGTCACCTCTAGAATCCGTACGAGCCACCTCTTGAGTCCATACAGATGTGAACTAGTCTGGAAGCCGATATGAAAGTTATGAGGCCTATGGCCGTTATGTGAAAAATACAATATGTCAAATTATGAAAGATATAATTTGTGAAGATATGAAAGGCATAACCTTGTGAATTTGTGAACGTATGAGGCTAAGCGCCACCTTGTGAATTTATGAACTTATGGAAACATCCAAAGAGTATATGAAGTTACGAATGTTATGTGAGAAACATTGTGAAATTGTGAAAACATCAAAAGAAATTATGAAGCTACAAACCTATGAGGCCGAGGGCCAATTTGTGAACTATGTGAAATGTGAATCTAAGAGGCCGAGGGCCAATTTGTGAAGCTATGAAGTTATGGATCTGTTAGGCCGGGGGCCAATGTGTGAATATGTGAACTCTTTAGGCCGAGAGCCAATCTATGACTTTGTAACCGACAAGATCAATCTGAACTTAAGACAGAATTAAATTAAATGCTCTCTTTATTTATATAAGCATTGATATGTTTTATGTTTCAAGTTAAGAGTTAAGCATTGTTTTATTTAAGTATTACTATTCACTGAGTTTGACTCACTTTAATTTGTGTTTGTTTCTGTAGGCACTCAACCTGGAGGTCAACCTTAACCTGTGACTTTCGTCACTCAGTTGTCAATCCCTGAGTATCTAAGCTTTTAGATGTTGACGTTCAAGTTATGGAGTTTATTAAGATTGAAGTGTATGTAATTCGTTTACCTTCCCATGTTTTCGTTGTATGCCCGACCTTGAGGGCTGAGTCTGTATATATATATGCACTTAGCTATCTTCAGAGGCATAGCACTGTCTATTTATCTGCATTATGTTATGTTTGTGATCCTGGCATGGTAGTGGTAGCTCAATGGATATTAGTTTACGTTATTATATGGAATTAAGTGCTTCCGTTTAGGCCCCATATGTTATGTATATCAGGTTATGCATCTGTCTCTTGGTAAGTCATGCCCAAACTTTTAGGGGCGGGTTTGGGGCGTGACAGTTCCTAAGAACTTTTCTAGTTTTTTCCTGTGATTTATCGATATTGCCACAACAGTAGGAGGGGTTGAGGCAATTGCGGTTACAGTACCCATAAATAACACTAGTTTGAACAATGGTTTGAGTAGTTTCAGTAGGCATGAATTCTAACTTATAAAACAAAATTATAATCAGAATTTTATACTACACAGAAAATTATAACCATAAAACAAAAAATATAAATTCTGTAAAAAATAAAAGAAACAAAATTGAAACCTTCGGTTTTACTCAAATTAATTTGAAAACAAAATAAAATTTTATTTAAACAAATTAATTCCATACAAAATTTTACTTTCGTAAAACCACAGAATAATATTTCTATAAAACTAAAAACTCAAAAATTATAATACTAAAAAATCAAAATTTTAATTATTGAAAACTTGGATTTTATTTTCAAAAAAATTAGAATTTTTTTAATTCTAGAAAAACTCACACAAAAAATAATTTCTTTAAAAAGAAAAAGATTTGAAAATGAAACAAACGAAAAATTATGTATAAATAGAATAATTCCAATTTGTCTTAAGATTGTTGAAACAATCTTTTGTGTAATAATAAAAAAAAACCAAGAAACAAATCAAACAAAAATAAAATGCTTATAGAATTTTATTTACCGAACCAGAAAAGAAGAATGATAATCAAGTCGAGTGTATGGCACTCTGTACTTAAGACAGATTTGTTGCCGTACAAGTGCTGACGAAATGATAGCGTCTATCTCTTACGATAGAATGATCTTCGCAGTATTGAACCAACACTACATTCAATTCTGCACAGTGAACCAGGACCTATGTTCTGTAACTCTCTTATTTCTTTCTAGAACTAATATAAAGAACAATGTAAAAGAGGGGAAAAAATGTCAATCATTGAATGGTTTGGAGAGAAGAGGGACTACCTTTATAAGGCAACAAGGAACCTATTCGTTTGAATTCGTTAGGTGCAACAATGGAGAAAAATTGCCATGGAACCTTTCTGGTTTGAATCTGAACAAACACACCTGTTCAGGAATAAGAAAAAGAAAATTAGGAGGGAAATTTGAAAATTAATTAATTAATTTCAAAGAAAATTAATTAAATAATTTTTTTGCAAAAAATATATGTACATACATTTTTGACCCATTCCAACCCAACCCAACCCGCCCTATGACCTAACCCGAATTGGAGTAGGGCAGGTAGCTCACGCGTGTGGTGGTCACCACTTATGGTTGGCTTTGTCTAGGTTCTCCCCCTCTACAAGACTTGGGTGTCCTAAGGGCCCAAACCTTTCTAGAAACTTAGACTTTACAAGTCTTTTCATCTTTCTTCTTCTTTTTGACGAGCCACCGACAAGCATGACGAAAGCCACCCTACACGGCCACTCTACATAGAGTAGCTTGGTTGACTCATGTAGCACAAGATCTCTAGCTGCATTTCACATACTCTATTTTCTTCAATTTGTAGTTTTCTTTGACTTTCATGGCTTCCAGTCACATGTGTACAGCTTCTTACATGGAGTAGAAACCCAACAACCTTATAACATCATTTTTTTCATTTCCTTTTCTTTTTCAGTAGTTACACAACTTGGATGGTAGAAGTAGATATTGAAATTCAAAACTAGTCCAATTCTTTTTTTTTTCTACATCATGATAAAATGGAAAAAGAAGTTTGTGCTATTAAGTTAAAAAATAATAAAGAAAAATATCATATTAATGAAAAATATAAAGACTAACCACAAATTAATGTGGTTCAAGTGACTTAAGGCAGAATTCTCAGTTACGCCAGTGCACATGTTTCACTTACACTTCATTAATTTATAATTAATTTCTTTATCTTCTATTTTTATGATATTCTTGATATAATAATGTCAATACCTAGTAGGAATATGTTTATATATAACTCAATGTGAATCTTTCACTTTAAAAAAATACTTATGAAGATGATTTTTATTTATAAAAATAATATTGTGTAGGCACCCTATTTTGACTAACCTTAGGACTTAGGGGCGCTTGCAAGCCTTCTGATGATAAAATAGTAAATTACTTCATCTTTAGAATGTTTAAAGATGTTTGGAGTTGTTGTGTAAACCTGTTTTGGCAAAAAATAGATTTTTTGTGAAAACGATCATTTTACCCCCGAACCCTTATTTAGCCAAAAACCAACTTGTTAACCCCAAGAAGAAAAGATAAGTCCGATTGTGCTTTGATCAAAAATATTTTTCATAATTAGTTACTGGTTTTATCAAAAATATTAGTCAGAAGATAATTTAGACTTATTTGGGCCACAAGCAAGCTAAGAACATAGAAGGCATGTAAGGATGACACATGTACCATGGCGAAGGGTACGTGCACACCTTATCTGTGTGTGTGCACAATCGTTGTGTCTACACACAAGAATGGTGTGTGCGCACATCCAAGCGTGGCAAAGCCAGGTATGGAAACCCAATTTTGGTTTATTTTTTGTGGGAGGTAGAGGGAGAAAGCAATGGAACCCTTCTAGGGTTCCAAAACCTTCCCCCTTGCCTATAAATAAAGCCCTTTCCCCTCCCTTTCAAGGTGTTAAGAAATCTTGAGGTTTTAGAGACTTTTAAGAGTTAAACATTCCCTTCCTCCTCTTCCTTAGCCTTAGCCACGAAATTCCTCCACTCGCAGTAGCTCTGAAATTCTAAAAATCATCCAAAGGTGTGAAGAACTTGAATTACCTCAGAAACCTAAGCTTGAGGGAGGCTTGCAAGCAAGAAACTTGACTTTTCTTGCTATTTCTTGGTGTGTTATTTGGTTTAATCAAACTAGCAAGCAAAACTCCTTTGCCTTTCTGTATTTTAGTATTTTCTTGCTTTATTTTTCAATGCTTATCCATGCTAGGTTGTTAGTTCATCATTCCATCATGTAGTTCCTTTATTTCATTAATTTTCTCTCCACTTTCTATGCATGTTTCTTCCATGTCATTAGAATGACATGTTTTACGTCTTATTTAGCCATATAATAATCATGCATGGCCCGGTTTGATTATCATGTAATTTAGTTTATATTTATGATTTTTTATTTGTTAGTTGTATCTTTGTACATATTCATCACTAGTAGCCTCAAACCGGGCCTAGAACCATCATTGTGTGTATTAGGGCATATTTACTTTATACATGCATGTAAGACGCTGAAAGTGGGCGACCGGGTAAGTTCTATTTTCCTCCTTGGCATATGCTTGTTTTTTTGCATTGTTTTTCAATTATGCAAGTCTATGCAAAATTGTGTGTTTTGTATATTTTTATGAATATTGTTTATTTTAGATTAAGTTTATGGCCACGTTATGTTAAATATATATATATATATATATATTTAATGAAAAGTCATTATTTTACAAAGAACATGGCTTTATTCTTAAAATCTAAAATAGGTAGTATTTATTTTCTTCAAATCATATAGTCTATGTTAGTTAAAGATTTTAGGTCTAAAAATGAATTTATGTGAATAATTAACCACTAAAATCATAAAATAGAAAGTGAGTAGAGGTCAATCTTTGGATTGAGCAAAAGGGGGACCTTCCATGTAAATAGCCTTCCCCTTTTGTACCTAAGCTCCTGAACTCGGAATTTTCTTGGTTATGATGTACTAGTCCTTAACTTAGTTTTCATCGTTAAAGGTTTCTTAATACCTCTTAAAACTTAAGTGGCAACTCTTTGTTGGTCAAAACAAGTCGGTGTGGGAAGCAATGCCTTAGACTTAAAAAAGACACGCTGCCCATAGTTGGCGACTCTGGTGGGGACTTAAGTTAGCTTGACTTGAAAATTTCTATGTGATGAAATTAGTGGTTAATTGTTAATTGCATTACGTTATTTTAGACTTAGAAAAACCTATTTTGTTGCATAATATCGCGGACACTATTCGTGAGCTATGTTATGTCAATAAGGAAAACGTCATATTATGCTATTAGTATTGTTATCATTCCCTTGTGGAATAAGAGATATAATGATAGCAATAACCGATGTACCCTTTTGTGACCAAACATACCTTTTGCATATAGAAAGCATTAGCACCTTCCAAACTCCTTTCTAGGATTGTATTGTTGCATTCTTGTATGATTTAATGAATCGTAGATCTCATTTCCAAATTAGGACAGGGCAACCCTATCCCTTGATAGTCATTATAACAACCATAATTTTTTTGCCTTAGTCATATTCATGAGAATTTACATGTCTTTGGTTTGATAGGCTTGCATCTGGTGAACTTTAATATTTTGTCTAAGTATGAAAGCATGTCATGTTTTGTGCTATTGTGTTTTGTCTAAGTATAAGATCCATGCTTTGTTCCTTGCTTTGTGTGTTGAACCTAGGCCATCTATCTTTGTTACCTCACACCTAGGTCATACCTTTAAACCTCTTACACCTAGGCCATTGAGGGTCAACACCTAGGATCATCTTGGAACCATCTTGGTTGACCTCTACCTTCACCGTTGCACCTTGGCCAAGGTATGCATCATCTAGACCAAAATGTGCATTATCTAGGCTGAGATGAGCATCACCTAGGCTGAGATGTGCATCACCTAGGCATCCAAGATCTTTGATCCTTGAACCTTGTAGCCTTGTTGTGCACCTTAGCCAACACTTAACAATCTTGTTCATTAACCCTTACAACCCAGGCTGAGGTGTGTCACACCTAGGCCAAGTGTTACCACTCCTAGCCGAGATCAGGAAGACCTCACTTATCCTTCACTTGTCTGAAGCCTATGTTTTGATCCCTGATCCTTGCCTTGTTAGAGTGCCCATGCCACCTTACTTGTTATATACACTTTGACCTACTCTTGTCTTTTCATTCTAGCACCTTTTTGAGGAGATTGATCAAATGATGCCACGTGTCCCAGTAGTGGGTTTAAGTCAGATTAGTAGTTGAGAACCCATATCTTTGACATATCTTTGTCTTGAAGAGTGAGATGCTCTAGGAAGAATAACAAGTTCTTAGGGGAAGCTAGACTTTCCAATCTTGATTTCATATCTTGAACTATTTTATTTGTGTTTTGAGGTTAGACTCATGATCTACTCTTGTTGTTTTTTATGTTAATCTGATCACATTTCATGATCTAGCATGATTCATGAGCCATGCATTGATTTAAAGTTTTGTTTTAGAGAGAGAAAGTGATGTTCTTGTGTTCTTAAAGAAAAGTTTTGTTTTGATCCAAAAGTTTGTATCAAGTTCCACGTTTTTGTGTTTGTTTGTTTGTTTTTTTTTTTTTTTTTTTGTTGAAATCTTCAAGTATGGGTACCCAGGTCCACGTTTTTGAACTCATATCATGAAATCTCAGATTTTGAATAAGAAGTTATGATTTTTTAGCATTCATGTTCTTTATGTTCTGTATGTTCTTCAAGAGGAAGCCGTATTTCCAGACTTCACTTCCCTGAGTGTGGTCACCGAGACCCACTCTTGTCCAACTTCCATACCTAGACCAAGTATTTCATCTTACATTGGCCTACCTTGCATGATCACTTATACCTTAGTCTATCTTGTGTGCACACCTAAACTAATCATTGCACACCTTTACCGACACCTTGTAACATCCCAGGTTGGAAGCCCATATCTCGGCCAAAGAGACCACAACTCGGCCAAGAAGTGTGGAACCTCGGCCAAGACCTCCCGAGTTTAGCCAGCTAGGTCATTTCGTCCCAGTTCATCTCTGTGTATCTATTCTAAGGCTTGGTTTGTACCCATCATACATTTCCAAGAAGAAAAACATTAATTTAACTCCCAGCACGTGTTTTGCTTTGTTTTGACTTGGTTTTGGAAAGAAATGCCAGGATTTATTTCACTCATTTGAAGCTTTTTTTGAGAGTGCATTTCATAACCATCTTTAAGCATATATTCTTACCTTCTTGAAGTGCATTCAATGGAATTACTATGTACTTGTAGGTCTTGGATCTTTGCCTTAATCCCCTTGACTGAAGAGCTATTGTGAGTGGTATTTTAAATAAAGTTATGTTATAATGTTTTGATAAAAGCTTTGCTTTGTTTTGGAAAAGTATTTGATCAAGCATGAATGATTATCCCTTAGTTTTTGTATCAAGTATTATGTTTGTTTTGATGACATTCTTGAAAGGTCCTTATGTGCTAGGGGACTTTAATGCAACTAGTACCTTTGTTTGAGATATCTCATTTGCCACCGACGGGTGAGCTTGTCTAATCAATTCCAGGTCGATTATTTCTTTGTTTTGTCAATGAATGTCATCCTTTATATTATATAGATGTTAGTAAACATCCCTTGAAGCTTTGAAAGCCTTTGATTGATGAACTCAGTTCATCTTTTGATTTTGTTACTAGCTATGATACGTATTGTTTTGATAAAATCTTAGATATCACTCATTCAAACCTTTATTACTTACATCATTCATTAAGTTTTCAGCTCACCTCTCTCCCATATATATATATATATATGTAGGTGATGAATAGCCTAAGCTTTATTTGGAAGATGTTTTGGTTTACGTTTTGTAGCATCTTGAAGATTATGCTTCTTAGCTTTGTAGATCATTTTCCTTATATGTTTGGGCTTGAGAAGCCTTTTGATCAAGATGTAATATTAAGTTTATTTTATTTTGTATTCAAGTTGTAAAACCATGTTAATATGTATATCATTTCATTTAATCTATGCACAACTCTTATGGACTAATTAGATTTAAATTTATTGCTTTCGCATATGTATGCCCCATATGTATACTCTATTGCGTGAATCCTTGTAAGTTGGCCTTCAGTAATCTCGAATTACTAGCCATCACGGCATCATTCTATTAGGGGCAAAATGGGGTCGTGACAGTCATGAATGAAAATTACGTGCTTGTGTGATATTCTGAAAATGATTTAATTTGATTTGATTCCGGGGATCAACAATAAAAAAGAGTGATTTCATTCCAAAAATCTAGACAGTTTGATATAGCAATGATTTGATTTAGGAGCAATGTAAGTTATCCTGAACAGTGATTCAATTCCAAAATTTTTGAGGGGTCATATTGTGCAGTGATTTGATTGATTTTGATTCTGTCAATCAATGGTAAATTAGGGGGGTAGTTTCCCAATTTAAAGGATTTAAGTGTGAATTTGAATGCTTACCATAGTGATTGATTGAGAATGATTGTCTTTCCAAAATTTAATTCCCCAAGAAAACATGTGATCAAAGGATAACTTCTAAGGAAAAAAAAAAAAAAAACTTTCCAACTTAAGTAGAGCTTTGGAGATTATGGAAGGTGTTTGATTGGATGAGAATCTTTAAGTCATTGACTTTGGGAGGAATTTCAAATTTTATGAAAAAAATGGTAGATAAGGAAATGGTAACCAAGCCTTCCATTTTGAATAAAATTTCAATTCTCCTAAAAGATATTTTATTAGAAGACAATTATTTAATTAGATACTTGGAATAAAATCCAAAACTCCTTGGAAGGAAACAATTTTGGAAAGAAAAAAAAAAATCGAGTAGAATTTTAAAATTATGAAAAAAAATTTATTAGATGAAAATATTTAAGTTACTGACTTTAATAAAGGGAATTTTGATTTTATGAAAAAGTGTTAAACAACGAGGTGATTTCCAAATCTTTTACTTTGAAATAAAATTTTGAAATGCTTTAGAAGGCATTTGACTGGAAGATAATTGTTTGATTGATTTCTTAGAATAAAATCTGAAATTCATGGAAAAATTTTTCGGAATAAAATTTGAGTAGAGTTCAAAAATTATGGAAAGTCCTTTTCATCAAGTAAAAATCTTTGAGGTACTAATTTTGAAGGAACCTTAATTTTATGGAAAAATTTAGACAAGGAAATGATGACCAAGTCTTCCATTTTGAATAAAATTCTTATTCCTCTATAAAATATTTGGCTAAAGGATGATTGTTTGATTGATTCCTTAGAATAAAATCCAAACTCCTCAAAACTTTTGAAAAAAAGAAAGGAAAACTTTGAAATTTGAAAAATAATATAAAAAATAAGACTTTATTTTGAAAATTGATTTTGACAAAAAAAAAAATTGAAAGTTGTAATTTGATCATATGCTTTTAAAAATAAATTGGGGCACCTTCTGATAAAACAATGAATTATGGAAATACAATTATTTAGATTGATCACTCTGACGGGAATTCTGAAAATTCCTCAAACTTTCTTGATTGGGAAACCACGGCCTAATTGATGGTAATGATGATGATGATGATGAGGGTCCAATGGTAAGTATTAAACAAATTTGACTGGGTCCATTCACCTATTTACAGATTTGTTGTAAGCATTGCTCCCAGAAAAGAAGTTTCCCAAGCTATGTGGGCCAGACTCAGTCGATTGTCTCATACTCAAGATATAGTTGATGGAAAGCTCGTATTAGTCTCACTCAAGTATAATAAAAAATAAATAAATTTAAAAAAAAAAACTGCAAGCTATAGCTAAAGCGCATCCGAGTAGTCTATTTAACCCAGAAAAAGCCCAGTTATCTCAAAAAAAGTCCAAAAAAAAATACTAGTCCACCAAATCCCAAAAAAAAAAAAAAAAAGAACAAAAAAAAGAAAAGAAAGAAAAGAACAAAAAATAGAGTCCATCTACCTTAGAAAAAGCCCAGTCCTTTCAGAAAAAGTCTAACCAAAAAAAGAAAGAAAACAGAGTCAGTCTAACCTAGAAAAGCCCAACCTATCTAGTCCAGAAAAAGCTTGATCCAATCCAAAAGAAAGCCAAGTCTAACTAAATCAGAAAATGGGTAAGACTAACCAACATGGGCTAACTTTGAGGCTGGCTTGAGTACTGAGACTGAACACATTGGCTTGAGAAATTTTATTTTTGTGATGATACTGAAAAACGGAGCATTGGAAGATGATGTCACCAAGTACATAGTGAATGCAATGAACAACCAACCTTAAAACTAGTCCATTGAAAAACGTCATGTCTATGAATCTGATAGTGAGTCTGAGTCTAGTAAGTCAAAATTTGGCCTATCAGATTCTACACATTGTCAAAGTTCGAGTGGCAAGGAGCTTATAAATCCGAGAGTAGGAATCAAGTATTCTTGTAGTTTGAGTTTGAGTCAGTTGTATGCCCCCCAACTTTATGGAGTAATGAGTGATTTTGAATACTTCACAGTGCCAATGGTTAACAATTTTAATCCCATTGATTTTGAAAAGCAAATAAAAATGATTTCAATAAAGAAATTCTTGAAAGCATAAAAGACTTAATTGAATGGAAAGAGGAAAGACAAGCTAAACTTGTAATAGATGAGATAATTTCAATAAACCTAGGCAATGAGGAAAATCCTCAAATGATCTAGATTGGATTCAAACTGTCTTTAGAGGAACGTGAGCGCTTAGTCGCTCTTTTGAAAGAACTCAAATATATTTTTGCGTAGTCTTACGAAGACATGACTTGAATCAATCCTAAGATTGTACAACATAAAATGCCTCAACCCTGAGGCTAAACCTGTAAAGAAGAAATTGAGAAGATTTTGCCGTAACCGGGCACTTAAAATCAAAAGAAGAGGTAACTAAACAAATAAATGTTGGGTTGCTAATAGTGTCAGAATATCTGAAATGGTTAGCAAACATAGTTTTGGTCCCTAAGAAAGATGATAGAATCAAAGTCTATGATTGACTTCAAGGATTTGAACAAGGCTAGTCCGAAAGACTATTTTCCGCTACCGCACATTAATGAGTTAGTAAACCTCATATCAGAGCATGCATTTTTATCATTTGCAGATGGGTTTTTTGGGCTACAATCAGATTATGATGGCACTAGAAAATAAAGAGAAAACAACATTCACCACACCATGGGATGTGTGACAGCAAAAGAGTCAGAAGTAAAGGCAAAAAAGGCTATCTACTACATCTAAAAGAAAATGTTAGACTATGAAGCTCAGTACACACCACTAGAGAAGACCTGTCTCGCACTGGTGTAGGCCACTCGGAAGTTACAATGTTACTTGCTCACCCACTCAGTGGTGTTGGTTTCAAAATTTGACCCCATCAAATATCTCTTTGAGAACCAGCACTAACTGGTAGGTTAGCATGATGGTTGTTGCTTCTAGTTGAGTTTGACTTGAAGCACATTACTAGAAAATCAGTGAAAGGCAGAGCAGTGACAAAGTTCTTAACAGATTAACCAGTTAGTGGAGAATGTAGTTCAGAATAACTATTCCTAGATGAAGCAATCATGTACATAGTGAAGGAAACCTGGAAATTATACTTTAATAGAACTTCAAACCAAATTGGCTAGGGAATAGGGGTCCTCCTTATTGCCCTAATGAATCCCATGTGCCTTTGTCTTTCAAGTTTCACTTTGAAGTTTCAAACAATCACGCGAAGTACAAAGCTTGTATTGCTAGATCGGAAGCAACCCTTGAACTAGGGGCAAAGTGGTGGGATGTTGTCAATGGCTCGAATTTTGTGGTTTCACAAGCCAGAGGAGATTGGAAAGTCAAAGAAGATATGATAAAAGTATATCACTAGACTTTGGATTGTCTACTACCTATATTTGAGAAAGTCATATTCAACCACATGTTGAGGGAGAACAACTAGGTTACTGATGCCTTGGCTACCCTGGCTTCTATTGTCGACATCCCTAAAGGCATTAAAATGAGACCAACCATCATTAAGCAGAGGTATGCACCAACCTACCAGTTGATTGTGCAATGAAAGAAGCCCAAGATGGACATCCTGTGTACTACGACATCTATAATTTTATAGAGAAAGAGGTCTATCTACAAGGGGCAACGAAGAAGAACAAGAAGGCCATCCATTCTGCAAAAGACAACTGAGAAATACAAAGATTGGCCAGACAAGCTATCATTTGCATTATAGGGATACCGGACATCAGTCAAGACTTCAACTGGGGTAACTCTTTATTCCTTGGCCCATAGGATGGAAGTTGTCCTACCCATTGAGATTAAAATCCTTTCATCATGAGTGTTGGTTAAACATCAAATTGAAGAGGCTAAATAGCAAAAAGGAACTGATGTTATTGGATGAAATAAGGCTTTAACCATTGTATCATGTCTGAGCTTTTCAACACAGAATTTCCCTTGTATTAAACAAGAAGATAAAGGACATGAATCTAAAATATGGGGATATAGCACTCAAAAAGGAACCAAGCTTCGGTGCATGACCTAAGGGAAAAATACAAACCAAACTGGATGGGGCAGTATATTATTTGAAAAAAAAAGAAAAAAAAAAAGAGTGTAGTTGTACTGATGGATTAGGATGGATTAGAATTTACACAACTTGTTAACTTAGGCAAGCTAAGAAGTACTATCCTTGAGAGAGCTCGTTAGGCTAAAAACCCAAAAGGGTGACCTAAGCAAAATTTAGAGCACATAAAAAAAAAAAAAAAAAAAAAAAGAGAACAGAAGCTCGCAAGGTTGAAAACCTAAAAAGGCAGCCTTGGCAACAGTAAGAGTATAAAAGAAGAAAGTTAACACCAGAGTGAATTTCAACTTGAACTACGAATAGCCTGATTCCTACCCTCAGGATATGTAGGCAACCTTCTCTTGAAGTTTGGTCCTATATCATCTAGATTCCATAAGTTTGTGAACATCAGGCATCAGTATCTAGCATTCAATAACTAAGTATTGAGGGGGATTTTTAGTTGCACAACTCATGGATTTGATTGTGGAAATGTCTAATTAGTGAGTTTGCAAAATTGTATTTTGAGTTATTTTTAATGAGAAGAGTGAGTGATTTATGTTGCTTTCTGGTTGACCAATTACACAATTTTAAAAATAAGGAAATAAACTTCATAGCACTGTTTTATTGATAATAATCTCAAACATAACAAATAAAAGAAAATTTAACTAATTCCCATCTGACAAAAGTGTTAAAATGCTAAACAAACAAAAGTGGAAAAACTCTAAACTAGGGGCACTGTAAGTCAAGAATCACTTAGTCTCTATCCTCTTGAATGGTATCTTCGAGTGTGTCTCGACTCACTAAATATTGTGTTCAAGCCACTAGATGAATGCTTCCGATAGCTTGCAGCTAGATCCCTCTTCTACCATCATGAATGTCTTATCTTGCCAAGCTTTGGCATTAGCCTTCAAGTGAGAAGCTCGAAAAGCAAAAGAAGAAGGGTACAAAGGGCAATCCAAATGAGCCACCTGCCCACGCCCGAATTGCCGCAAAATTTGATAAGGGAAGTAGTAGACCATATGAGCCAGACTGACTGCCTCTACACTTGGAAAAGGCAGTATCTCTCTGGTCATAACTTGAAGTGCTAACCAGTGGCAACACCAAGCAATGTCTTTGTGAATCTGAGCACACATCTAGTCATGCCAATCTTTAGCAGAATTCATTTTCACCAAATTGGGCCCGAGTATGATATGAAAACACCGAGTAATGGGTAGGAGCTTGTTTATAAGCCACATCTGGGAAAAGAGAGAGAAAGAAAAGAGAGACAAAAGAATAGAGAGGTGTGAGATGAGTGGAAAAAGTAAGTTAAGGTGTGCAAAAACAAAAATGAGAGATAAAAAAATAAAGAGGTGAAAGATGAGAAACCAATTAAGACGGGTGGTACCTAAAGCAATAGCGGGCTCCCAACATAGTTCGCAGTCCTACCAGCATGAACCTCATCCAAACTTGTCAAAGTCTCCACCAAGACTAAACTAATGAAGCTCCTCCCATCCTTAACCTGCTTGGCCACATCAACCAAGATAAGGCTAACTATCCCACCACTCGGCATCGCTAGGAACTGGGCAAACAAGCAGATACATAGAGCAGCCTGCCTACACTCGTGAAACTCACCCTAGAAGGTTAACATATCAGCATTAAGTTCCAAGATGGTTCAACTGGTGCATAATCACATTTTCTTCAGGCATGGCAATTCAATTGGTTCATTCAAGGCACAACATACGACGTTTTAGAGACAATGGGTGCATTCCGGTATCAATGTCAGAGTCATGTTTGGTTGTTAGATTGCAAGTACAGCATTTTCGAGTTGTAATTTTGTTTTATAGTCATGTTCAAGAGTCATTGTCAGATTCATGAGAAAAGCATAAAAGGCTAAGGCACTTGAAAGAAATAAAACATTTTGACAAAAAGAATGTTAGAATTTCATTGCATATACTATGAAAATCTTAGATCTATATAAAAACATGGATTTTTACAAAAAGCATGATGCATCCCCCAAAGACATCCTGTACAATGTTTTCTGAAAAAGAAAAAAAATACAAAAAATGAAGAGCATAAACATCCTAAAGACTATGGAAAATGCAACTCGGTCAGCCTCTCCAAGGGCACTTCGTGCCGCCCTAAAATGGATCCTCTCATCTTGATCATCATCATCATCACCCTCGCTACTAATGTTAGACTCATAATCATCATACGAATTGCCTCCCCCAGCCACATGGGAAGTGGAGCACCTTCCATATGCCCAGATGGGCCAGCGACCTACAAGAATCAAATAAGAACTCAGAATCGGCCAGGATTACAGTATAGTTGAAATCATTAGATGGAAGGAAAGGAAAGTCACCTGAATCGGGCCCCGAGCGCCCGTAGCATACTTCTGGATCAACGCCATCATGTTCGGCAATGTCCTATAGTAGCTCTCAACATTTCCACAAGGAACCTAATCAATATAGTTAAAAGACATAGATAATGGATAAGAAGTAGAAACCAAAAAAGTAAGATAACTAGGTACTTGCTCGACTCTAGCATGCCAAAATGGTCCTGGCTGAAGGATAAAAGAGAGTAAAGGCTCTCACCACACATGCAAAGGCTGAAGGATAAAAGAGAGTGAGGATCCATGGCAAATTCGCAAAACTTTTGGATGAGGAGCTGCACAGTAAAGGCACTTCAGTCATACCAGCTGGTAGAGTATTCGGCAAAAGAAAAGCTTTTAGCAATGATCATGAAATAGTTTGGCCTCCCATGATGATCATTATAAACACAAAATTCGAGCAAGATGAAAATGACAAGTTGATTGGCATGGGAAATCAGGAGCTTTTTTATTACTCTAACCCATTTCGCCGGCGGGTGACCTCCCAAGGCATAGGTACATCCTAAACTCAAACTCAAGCATTAGTACACTTTTTAACGCGCAACATTTTGTGAGAAATTTGATAACGTGGCACCGCATCACCCTCGCACATGAATCACTTGGCATTGATAAATTTTGGCAAACACTTGGTACCACTCAGTAAATTTTGGCAAACACTTGGCACCACTTGACAAATTTTGAGAAACACTTGGCATCATTTAATATATTTTGGCAAAATATTTCACACCACTTAGTACATCTTGGCAAATTTGGAACTGCTTGGCACCTAATAAATCCTATGCCTTGCCGATGCAAGCATGAAATGGAACCTAACAAACCCCTATGTCTTGTCGATACGAGCATGGAAAGGCATCACTTGGCACCTAACAAATCCCATGCATTGTCGATGCGAGCGTGAAATGGCACATAATAAACCCCCATGGCTCTTCAATACGAGCATGGAAAGGCATCACTTGGCACCTAATAAACCCATGCCTTGCCGATGTAAGCATGGAATGGCACCTAATAAATCCCTATGTCTCATCGATACGAGTATTGGAAGACTTCACTTGGCATCTAAATAATCCTCACGTTTTGTCGATGTGAGCGTGGAATGGCATCTAATAAAACCCCATATGTAGCTTGCTTTTCGTGCTCCTTTCGGATACAATAGCCCTACAGTTTGGACTCCCATGATTCTGAATCTGATCTCATAAGTGCAATGTAAAATAGATAAACACAAAAGAGTCCAAATCCAACAAATCTTTTGAAAAATCGATTTTGAATCAAAAATGTAAAAAATGGACTGCTTTGCCAGATTATAGAGTCACCGCCTAAATATTTTTGAAAAATTTAGGAAACCCGTGACTCATGCCAAAGGCCACGTGTCCGTCATCACGAAAATGTCTCGACTCAAAAACTTAGGTACGAGAGGGGAAGGTTGTGAATTGAGCACCCCACTCGCCCGATCAAAGATTGGCCTTTACTAATCAGGATGTGATTCTTATTTACATTATATGCTCTTGTTTCGATTATTAGACTAGCATTACTATGTGACGCACACAAGTATAGACTAATTTGCAAAAATTAGAACACTTTGATTTCATGTTTGTTTTTGAAAGGTGTTTGAATATGTACCACTTAAAAAAGCAATATCATATGTACAGTAATGAAATTATCACAATTCAAGCAATTAGCCTTCATCCACAGGCATTCAAGAGTTATATCAAGTAAGCACTTAGCCTCATGGTAATCATGCTTGACATGGCAACAATCACACGCATGCAATATGCTAAAGCAAGAAGTGCTCACCTGGTACTCCAAGGCAAGCCAAAGAAGATAAACATAATTAAAAGAGATGCATGCTCCTAACTAATGCAATCATGACTAATGCAACACATGCAAAGATGCAATTAATAGGCTCGGCTACTAGCATGACATGTGAATCAAATTGATAGCATGTAGTTTAAGCACATTTTCAAAGATGCAATAAACGACAATGCTTATTAGAATGATGAGCCGAACTTTATGTATGCAAGACAAATTTATGCAAATCATGGAAAATGCTAAATGAAACATGATGTGATGGAAAGGAAGAAAGAAATGGGAATTAGAAGACATAGACACACATTATTACATATTTGCCCTCGCGTAGAAGGGTCCGAATAAATGTCCTAGCTAATTAAGCTAATTATCTAACCATTACGAACCAAATGAAATAAATTAACTATACTAGCTAATTATTACAAATGAGAATTGAACTAACGAAGTAATTAATTATTACAAGTTCACTACTTTAGGTACAACAAACTACTATTAAACATAATTTTAACAGGCCCGAGGAGTGAGGAATGGCTTATGCATGAATGCAGATTTTCCACCTGAAAATGCCCTTTGTTTGGTTGCAAAGTGCTTCTGTTTTGCGGCCAGAAAAATTGAACTGTTTTGCCTTAGCCTCTACTATATTTTGCAGGAAAAATAACACTGCCTGGTTGAAAAAGGTGATCGATCGTATAGTAAAGGTGGCCGGATTGGCACTGCCTTGCTACAATAGACACAAAACAGAGCACAAACAGAGTATTTTCAAGAGATATTTGTCCACTCTACCTCTCCTTATCATTGAACAGATCAAAGGGGGGGTAAGCTTGATTTGCAAGCCATCAATCTATGCAAATTCATTGCGTGATGACTTATGAACCAAGGGATACAATTTCAATAAATGACAATGAAAGACTCACAAACCTCCTCACTATCATTGATTTGATCAAGGGAAATAGTTGACATTGACTCTTGGACCATTTTCATCACTAACAAGTATGAAACGACTCAAGACTCAATAGGTACAATTAACGTCCCATGAACCCAAACCAATTTTATTATCTTGTTACATTTTAGTCCAAGTTTTATTGCCTGTTTTAATTACCTTTCCATTTATTAGTTATTTTAGTCCAAGAATGAGCATTAAGTCCACTAATGGAGAGAAGTGTCAAACAAAGGGTTGTTTTGGGCATGAGAGAGATGTAATGCCTTTGGTAATGAACCTCCGAAGAGATTAAACCATTAAGCACAAGGATCTCTATCTCAAGCTTAAACAACAATCGGTTGAAACGACTCTCAAAGCAAAGAAAAAGCCAAGAAAAAAATGAGGTTGCAGAGGTGATTACATGTGAACATAAGTATGGAAAGCAAGAAATGCTATCAACTCAAATAGGTTGTTGTCTAAGGCCTAAAACACCAAACCTATGAGGACCATTACACTACAAGCCAACTATGCAAAGCATAAGTTGTAGACACCCCATTTTCTACTACCCTTAAGACTTGGGCGCCTCAAGTTGATCACTCGATCATGAAAGTTATGTTGTACAATCGTTCAATTTCTTCAGCAAGAAGAGCTTCTAAATCCCAACCTTACACCCCATTTTGGACCAAAACTATTTTAGACCTTAAAACCCTCTCTTTCAAAACATTTTTCAAACTGTTTCTACGATGTTCTGTGACTCGCATTTCGTTTAAAATGTTGCACTTTTCGGTAAATCGAGCAAGGACAAAGTGGAAATAAATGGAAGAGAGGTGAACTCTTTGAAAAATATTTTTAAACCTCTTATTTATAGGTTTGGATTTGAAGAAAATTGGAGGAGAGGGAAGAAAACTAGTTGGGGAAGAAGTAGGGCTTGAAACCAATAAGGAAGAACTGAGCAGCCTTCACTAAATCTGGCCTATCTCTTTGTACACTTAGACTTTAGTTTTGAGGCCACCACCATTGGAAAGTGGACTTCTAGGGCTTCAATTTACACTCAAGAATCTCCTAAAGCCGAGTCCGGATGAGAGAGATTGGCCGTTTGAAGTTGGGCATCAATTTGTTTAGGATAGAAATGAGCAACCTTCACTAAAATAGAAATATCTCTTTGTACACTTAGAATTTAGATGTGAGGCTTCCACCATTGGAAACTAGACTTCCGGGGCTTTAATTTAGACTCAAGAATAACCTGAAAAGGAGTCTGGATGAAGTAGATATACCCATTTAAAGTTGGGCTTGGAAGCAGATTTTTGGTGGCCAGCAGGCCATTATTAGTGGACAGCAAGCCACCTGTGTGGACGGCAGGCCACCACTTCTGGCCTGCCGGTCACTGGTGAAAAACCTAGATATTTGTGCTAGCTGTCCCCCAAAAGCTCCAGCTATTCCAAGCATAATATTTTCAACTTTAGGGGCTGATTTTCTATATATACCAAGCCTTCCTTCATGGTTTGAAGTTACAAAAATTTCCAAAAGTTCCAAAACTTGGAATTCTCTCTCTATCTCTATCTTGCAACCTATACACCCTCTCTCTACACTTCCTAAACCAATATTGGAGCTCTCCTTGTTGAGATTCTTGAGTCCGAATTTTAGCCTTTGAGAGTGAAAGACTTGCGGTTTATAAATAAAAGTGTTATTCCTCTTCAAGAGGTATAATTTTGAGCATCTTTGCACTACTTCTTTTTTATATTTTCTTGCTATTTTGAAGTGTTTTTCAACTATTTTTATGGACTGAAGCTTGTGGTTTAAGGCTATTAAAGGTAGAGGGGTTAATCATCCTTCTTTGAACCTTGTTCTCTAAGTCTTTCCACTTGTTATTTTAGCTACTTTTGTCTTCATTCTAGCACATTTTTGTACTATTTTTGGGCTGTTTTTGGGCTATAAAAAACTCTATTTTTGTGGGCTGAAATTGGTGGTTGTAGGCCATTTAAAGGTAGGGAGTGGTTCACCCTTCTTTCTTCCTTGTTTGTATGGCCTTTCCACCTTTATTTCCCACTTTCAAACCATCTTTTTTTGGGCTTTTGAACATTGAATTTCAGAGTATTTTTAGTAGTAAAAATCATGTTTTGACGTCCAAATTTGGAGGGGTTAGCCTCCCCTCCTTGTGCCTTGTTTGCTAGCCTAGATAGCTCTATGTGTTGGCTTATTTTTCTAGCCATTTGTAGCTTAATTCCAGCATGTTTTAGGCATTATTTTAGACTGTTTTGCCTTTGTTTTTTGGCTAATTATTGCATTTGAGCTTTGTTTTGCATGCTTATAATGTGAGTATCCTCACAAGCTTGGTGTTTTAGGCTTTTAGACACCACTTGTTTGAGTTGATTGCATTGTTTTAGTGTTTTTCTCACTTAATTTCAACAAGCATAATCTCTGCAATCTCCCTCATTTCTTCACTCTTTGTTTGCTTTGAGGGTTGTTTCAACCTTAGGGTAGTTTAAGCGGAAGGTTGATGCCCATGCTTAATGGTTTAACTATTTTGTTTTGGGGGTTCATTATCAATGGCATGACACCTCTCTCTTGCCTTAACCTACCCCTTTGTTTGACACTTCCTTCTCTTTTAGAGGACTAACTCACCAATGGACTTAATTGGTTAAAGAATGGTTGGTAAGTTAAAATGAGTAACTAAAAATGGAAACTAAAATTGTGCAAAGATAAGAATTTGATTGTGTTTCGGTGTGTTCAATCGGACATTAATTGAACACAAGGAAAATTAGGGCATTTCATACTCAAAGTGATAAAATGTGCCAAGTTTCCTAGGTCTCCATTACCCTTGATCATACATGATAGTGTGAAGGTTATGAGTCTTTAGCCATCATGCAATGAAATTGCTTGAATTGATGGTTTCAGGACCAAGTGTATCACTCCTTTGAGATGTTTTGATGATAAGGAGGGATACACAGTACAAACAACTTGTAAGAATACCCTTTCTTTGCTCTGTTTGCTCTCTATTATGTAAGAAATGGTGCATCATCAGTGGTCGGCCGGCCACTGTTTCTAGCCAGTAGGCCATCAGTGTTGGACGGCAACCCCCTAATGGTGATCGGCCGGCCACCACTTCTGGCCTACCGGCCACCAATGAATTTTGAGCAGAATGCTTATGAAGCAGAGCAGAGTTGGTCTAGGAGAGAAAAAAAAAATAGTTCAAGGGTTATGCAACGAGGCTTTCGAGAGCAAACAGTGGACGTTCTTTGGGTGGAAACCGAGCATGTGTGGGCCTCCTTCGCTTCCCGGACTAGTTAATTAGTTTAAATAGTCATTTGTCATTTAGTTAACTAGTTTAATTAGTGACTTTATAATTAATTAATTAACGTAGTTAGCTAATTAGTTTTGCATTGTACTTATTTAATTAGCTTAAAGTAGTTAATTAAATTAAATCGTCATTGTTGTAATATTTAATTTGCTTAGATAACTAGCTTATTCATTCAAGTTTGGTAATAATTGGTTAAGTAGTTTAGCTTAGCTAGTTTATTTATTCAGACCCTCCTACACGAGGGCATCAATGTTGTAATAATGTGTATGTCTTCCAACCCCACGTCTTTCTCCTTTTTATTTATCTGCTTTTGATGGTTAGATTAGGAGCATCACGTTTGAATTAGCATATCGCATGTTTGCATTCATTCATTTGTCTTACATACACCGAGGCTAGGTTTATCATTCAAACTTACATTATCATTGATTACCTCGTTGAATACGTGTTTAAACGCCTGCTATGAAATTGTTGCAAATAATATGTTAAGTAGTCGAACCTATTTTACTTGCATTATTGCATGCGTTGCATTAGCCATCTTGTATAGTTAGGTATCATGCATATTTTTCTAACTCTTTTGTTTTATTTTAGCTTGGAGTACTAGGTGAGTTTTTAGTGGTTTAGCATACTTGCATAAATGTGAGTGACCGCCCTGACTAGCATGCTTGCCATAAGGCTAAGTGCTTACTTGTTAAACTGTTTGAGTGCCTGTGGATGAAGGTTTGTTGCTTGAATTGAAATGATGCAATGAATGTACGTTTAAGCCCACTTTGTCAAGTGGCAAATTCGCAAACTTTAAACCCACTTTGTTAAGTGGCAAAATCAAACCCTTTTCAAAAAATAAACATGAAATTGAATTGTTCCAATTCGGGCAAACTAGTCTATACCTTGTGTGTGCACGCATCACATGGTAAATGCTAGCCTAATAAACCGGAATAAGAGCATATAATGTTAATAAAAATCATATCATGATTAGTAGAGGCCGATCTTTGATCGGGTGAGTGGGGGTGCTCAAATGTATTCATGACCTTCCCTTCTCATACCTAAGTTCTCAAGCTGAGAGAATCTTGGTGATGACGGACACGTGGCCTTTGGCATGAGTCATGGGTTTCCTAAATTTTTCAAAAATATTTAGGTGGCGACTCTGTATCTAGTAAAGCAGTCCAATTTTGGCATTTTTTATTCAAAATCAATTTTTCAAAAGATTTGCCAGATTTGGACTCTTTGGTGTTTATCAATTTCACATTGTACTTGTGAGATTAGATTCAGAACCGCTGGAGCCCGAACTGTAAAGCTTATTTTTGAGCTTCCGAAAAGCGGCGCGAAAAAGTCAAGCTACATAAATGAACTAAACACATAAAAACATTCCTAAAATAAGCTAAAATAGTGTTGGAAATAACATAGAAAAGCTTAAAAAAATTTAGCTAAAACAACGAAGAAGCTGAGCTAGAAAACAAGCATAAGGAGGGGTGGCTAACCCCTCCATTTTTGGGACTTCAAAACTACATTTTTAGCCTCTTAAAATCAGTGGTAAAAATTTAGAATAAAGTTGAGGAAGAGATGGGAAACACAAAGGGAAAGGCCTACGAGACAAGGTATAAACAAGAGTGATTAACCCCTCTACCTTTAATAGCCTTAAACCACAAGCTTCAGCTCATAAAAATAGTTGAAAAGCAACCCAAAAACAGTAAGTAAAGATAGAAAAGAAGTAATGTAAAGATAGTCAGAGTTATACCTCTTGAATCAAGGTAACTCTTTTGTTAACAAACCCACAAGTTCTTACTCTCAAGGGTTGAGATTTGAGCTCAAGAACCTCAGCAAGAAGAGCTAAATTTTTTGTTTAGGAAGTGTAGAGAGTGTGTAGATTGCAAGAGAGAGAGAGAGAGTGTGTGTGTGTGTGTGTTATGCAAGTATTGAAGTTTTTGGAAAATTTTCTGACCTAATGTTATGAGAGGGGGTCAAGTATATATAAAAAAACATGTTACTAGGTCAGAAATATCCATACAGAAACAGCTGGTGCAGTGCATGCACCTATAGAGACAGCTGGCATAGCTAGCAAAAAGATCTGATTTTTGACACAAGTGACCAACAGGCCACCAAAAAGGGGCGATCATACACTAATAGTGGCCGGCATGCCACTAGTGGGTCTGTGGGGACACTTCGTTCGCCAATCCACTCAAAATGGCCTAATTTTTCACAACTGGCCGGCCAACTACTAGCAGACAAAATCTATTTTCAAGCCCGACTTCAAATGGGCATATTTCCCTCATCCGGAATCGATTTTAGGTCATTCTTGAGTCTAAATTGAATCCCAGAAGTCTACTTTCCAATGGTGGTAGCCTCACATCTAAATTTTAAGTGTGTAAAGAGATATGACTATTTTAGTGAAGACTACTCATTTCTATCTTAACGGTTGATGCCCAACCTTTTCCCCAACTAGTTTTCTTCCCTCTCCTCCTATTTCCTCAAACTCCAAATGTATAAATAAGAATTTTTTTAAAAGATTTTTTAAAGAGTTCTCCTCCCTTTCATTTATTTCCACTTTGTCCTTACTCGGTTTACTGAAAAGTGCAATATTTTAAACGAAATGCGAGCCTCGGAACATCATAGAATCATTGGGAAAAATATTTTGAAAAAGAGGGTTTTGAGGTCTAAAATAGTTTTTGTCTAAATAGTTTTGGTCAAAAATGAGGTGTAAGGTTTGGGATTTAGAAGCTCTTCTTGCTGAAGAAATCGAACGTTTGTACAGCATAACTTTCATCATCGAGTGATCAACCTGAGGTGCCCAAGTCTTAAGGGCGGTCAAAAATAGGGTGTCTACACCATATCTCATAGATATAAGCATAGGATGGCATTACCTAGCATCTATTAAACCCCATGACTCGTTGATACGGGCATGGGATGACACCGCTTGGCATTTATTTAATCTCCATGACTCGTCGATACGAGCATGGAATGGCACCATATGGCATCTATTAAACCCCATGATTCATCGCATCACTATGAGCATGGGATGGCATCACTTGCAATTTATTAAACCCCATGACTTATCCATACGAGCATGGAATGCCACCACTTGGCATGTAATTCCTCCATGACTCGTTAATCCAAGCTTGGAACAACACCACTTGGCCTTTAATAAACCCATGACTCGTTGATACGAGCATAGAATGGCATAAATTGGCATCATAATGGCATCACTCCAACCATATTGTGGTGTGTATTATTTGGAATAGCTCTCCTTGGAAAAATTTGTAGAATTGGCACAACCTAGAAAAAAATCGAAAGGAAACTTGCCATAGTACGACATGTATCGCCCGCTCTCCTCTTCTTAGAATGCATGCTTGAATATTCCTTGAGTACTTGTTGTATACACGCACTCACGTATAAATTGTTGCATAACCACCCCCAAACTACACTGATATGATTCCTTGCATCAAGGATATGTAAGCAACCTGCGAGTTCGATCACTTGTATAAATGTATGGCACTGCCTTAAGCCTTAGGGTCATTTCAACTAGGATGGTCTCAGGTCTTTAACATTCGCTTCTTATCACTTCATGATTGTTTGAGCTCTGTCAAAGAGTGGTAACTATAGTCACTCCATTTTAACTAACCCTAAGACTTTGGGTAATTGTAAGCCTCCCGATGATGAAATGATAAATTACTCCATCATTAAAATGTTTAAGGATGTTTGGAGTTGCTATGTAAACCCGTTTTGGCCAAAAATTGACTTTTCGCAAAAATTAGCATTTTACCGCTAAACCCATTTTTAGCAAAAAGATCAACTTTAACCCCGAGAAAGAGAGATAAGCCAGATTGTGCTTTGATCAAATGTATTTTCCAAAATTAGTGACCGATTTTATTAAAAAATTATAGATCAGAAGACAATTTAGACTTACTTGGACCACAAGCAAGCCAAGAACATGGAATGCATGCAAGGATGACACATGTACCATGGCAAAGGGTGCATACGTATGTGCCCCATATGTGCACACCTTATCTGTGCATGTGCCCAATCGTTAAGCATGTGCACAAGAATGGTGCGTGCGCACATCCAAGAGCAGTAGAGGCAGGTATGGAAATTCAATCTTGGTGCATTTTTTATGGGAGGCAGAGGGAGAAAGTGAGAGAACCCTAGCAAGGGTTCTAGAACCTTCCCCTTTACCTATAAATAAATCCCTTCCCCTTCCCTTTCAAGGGGTTAAGAAATCTTGAGCTTTTAAAGAGCTTTAAGCGCCAAGCACTCCCCTCCTCCTCTCCCTTAGCCTCAACATTCCTCCACTCACATCAGCTCTAAACTTCTGAAAATGAATTATTTCAAAAACCTAAGCTTGAGGGAGGCTTGCATGTGTTCTTCAATTTAATCAATATTTTATTGTTTTATTTTTCAATGTTTATCCATGCTAGGTTGTTAGTTCATCATTCCTTCATGTAGTTCTTTTATTTCATTAACTTTCTCGCCTCTTTTTATGCATGTTTCTTCTATGTCATTAGAACAACATGTTTCAGGTCTTATTTAGCCATATAATAATCATGCATGGCCCGGTTTGATTATCATGTAGTTTAGTTTATATTTATGCTTTTTTTGTTTGTTAGTTGTATTTTTATACATATTCATCATTAGTAGCCTCAAACCAGACCTAGGACCATCATTGTGTGCATTAGTTACATATTAGGACATATTTATTTCATGCATGCATGTAAAACCCTGAAAGTGGGCGACTAGATGAGCCCTTTTTCTTTCTTGGCATATGCTTGTTTCTTGTATTATTTTTCAATTATGCAAATTAATTGTTTTTCTAAGCAAAATTGTGTGTTTTGTATGTTTTTATGAATATTGCTTATTTTAGATTAAGTTTATAACCATGCTATGTTAAAAATCTTTTTATTTTTATTTTTATTTTTATGAAAAATCATTATTTTACAAGGAACGTGGCTTTATTCTTTAAATCTGAAGATAGATGGTATATATTTTCTTCAAATCACATAGTTTAGGTTAGTTAAAGCTTTTAGGTCTAAAAATGAATTTCTGTGAATAATTAACCACTAAAATCATAAAATAGAAAATGAGTAGAGGCTAATTTTCAGATTGAGCAAATAAAGGTGCTTCCATGTAAATGGCCTTCCCTTTTTGTACCTAAGCTCCCGAACGTAGAATTTTCTTTGTGTAGACACTCCATTTTTGACCGCCCTTACGACTTGGGCACCATCACTTATACACCCAATGATGAATGTATATGCTTGTCAAGTACTCGAAAGTCCTCAGCGAAATGCCATAGCTCTAAGCCTCAAAACCCTGTAAACCCTGTGCCTTGTTTTTGCACCAAAACCCCAGCCTTTCAAACCTAAAAAACTTGGGACCTGCAGGCCCATTTTTGTGGGCTGCCGACCATCCCTTTTGGTTGTCGGCCACCCTTGTGCCTTGCCGGCCAAGTGTGTGGCCTGCCGGCCACAAGTGTGTTTTACAAATATTTTCTACCAATTATGTCAGCTGTTTGCACAGATGTTTGCATCTACCTACACGTGTATGGATGGATGTTTCTGAGGGAGTTTGATATTTTTCTATAAATAGAGGACCTCCCTTTCCATTTTTGCAGGTTAGAAAAATTAGAGCAAAAATTATTGTTTTGCAGAGTTGGTTTTGAGATGAAAAACAGTGCAAATGTTCTACTGTGCAACAGAGCCATCTAGCAGCAGAACAGTGGCCTTTTTTGGATGGAAATTCGTGCATGCATGAGCATTCCTTGTTTACCAAGGCAGAGTAATTAGAGTAGTTAGCTAATACTTCTCTAAACTTTGTATTCATGTTTAATTAATTTGTAATAATTAGTACGTTTTGATTTGTAATTAATTAATTAGTTAGTTCAATTAGTTAGTTAATTTGTTATAATAATTAATTAGCTAGTTTAGTTGATTATTTCATTCGTTTTGTAATTCGTAGTAATTAGCTTAGCTAGTTAGCTTATTCGGACCCTCCTGCGTGAGGGCGCAATGTTATAATAACGTGTATGTCTTCCAACCCTACGTCTTTCTCCCTTTTATTTGCATGCTTATGATGGTTGGTTTAGAAGCATCATGTTTCATTTAGCATCTCTCATGTTTACATCCACTTGTATTGCATGCATTGAGGTTTGGCGCATCATTCTAACTTGCATTGTTATTTCTTACACTTCTTTGAATACGTGCTTAGACCACACGTTATCAAATTGATTCATAAGCCATATTAATAGCCAAGCCTATTAATTACATCTTGTATGTGTTACATTAGTCATGTTGCATTACTTAGAGCATGCATTTTTCTAACTCTTTTCTTTTGGCTTGCTTTGGAGTACTAGGTGAGCTTTTGTTTGTTTTAGCATATTGTATTGTATGTTAGTGTTGCCATGTCTAGCATGCTTACAATGAGGCTAAATGCTTAATTGATAAACTGTTTGAATTCCTGTGGATGAAGGCTAGTTGTTTGAATTGGGATAGTTTGATTAATGTACATTTGAGCCCACTTTTTCAAGTGGCATATTCACAAACTCTTTTCAAAAACAAACATGAATCAAGTGTTCCAATTTTTGCAAATTAGTCTATTCTTGTGTGCGCATCACATAGTAAATATAGCTAATAATTGGAATAAGAGCATATAATGTAAATAAGATTCACATTATGATAAGTAGAGGTCGATCGTTAATCGGGCAAGCAGGGGTGCTCAATTCATGACATTCCCCTCTCGTACCTAAGTTCCCAAGCCCAGACAACTTTGGTGATGACGGACTAATGGCCTTTGGCATGAGTCATGGATTTCCTAAATTTTCCAAAAATATTTAGGTGGCAGCTCTAAAATCTGCAAAACTTTCCATTTTTGGCATTTTATTCAAAATGTCGATTTTCTAAAAAGAATTGCCGGATTGGGACTCTTTTTGTGTTTTCACTATTTCACATTACACTTGTGAAATCAGATTCAGAACCACAAGTAGAGTCTAAACTGTAGGGCTTCTCGTCTTCTGAAAGGAGCGCGAAAAGTTGAGCTACAGTTTCTGTCGACTCCACTGGGGAAATTAGAGAACTTGACTTGAACTTCATGATGTGAAATTTTGTATATACTTATATGTTTCTTTGCATTGCATTTGCATTGGTGCTCTTAAGTCACTGTGTTTGCCGACTGCTATTCCTAGACGGTTTGCCAAAGGCTTGCCTAAAAACTTGCCAAAAGGCTAACCGGTCGTGGGTTCTGCCATGTTGGGAACACAACCCTTGGATCTAGATCACCACTGTACCACTTGATCCACCTTTCACTTCTCGGTGTTAGGTGTGAGAGGCATATTAGATAATCTTGCTGAGGTACCATTTTGACCATTTGACCTAGTTACATATAGTGAAGCTATAGTGACTATTCCAACTTAGGACTGGATGCTACCCATTTGTAGGATGTTGTGAAACTCATTGTTTGAAATAGTGCAGCCTAGATCATACCAAAAATCTAGGGTAGGGTAACCCTACCCCCTCAAAGGGGTGTATTGGCTCTTTTTACTTGATATGCGCCTTTTCAATGTAACTGTGCAGGGTGGTTCATATCAGTATGAGTTTGAGAATAGAGTTTAGTGGGGATTATAGTTCAGCTATGTGTTATGACTGTTGTGAATTGGGGCCGAAGTGTTGTCTGAGTTTTGATCATGTTTTTCTTTCTTTCTTTTTGCTAGGTAGCTTACCATCATAGCTTCAAAAAAACCCGATATTCCCCAAGTTGTGTGGACTCATTTTGGCAGGCTTTGTAAAGCTCAAGGCCTTGTTGGTGGTCAGCCCGTGTATGTCTCGCTTCCACCAGTCACTCGACGAAGAAGGAACAGGTAGTCAGTAGCACCAGTACAAAGCATTCTGTAGACACCTATCTGTTCTCACTTAATCAGTTCACCAGCATCTAGTTCACCCAGACTAGCAATGGCACAGAACGCGGAGGAATTTGCTGCCATAAGGACGGCTTTCCAAAGAACCATGGACATTGCAAACCAGAGGATGGTTGCACAAGATAAAATTATTGTCGATCTACAACATACATCTGGGGCATCAGCATCAACCGTGCATCCGATCCCGGTTGCTCAGCCGAACCCGGATCTGCCCCAACTAGTAGAAAATCTACTAGTCTCAAATCCTCAGGACATGTTTCCCCCGACCCCAGCTTATTGGCCTCCGGTTCAACCTCCTGTAGGAATCTTTCATTTTGATATCAATGAAATTGATCCGGCCTTAGTCAAGATTTCTAGATTGGAGAAAACATTGAAGAAATCCCAAGGCTTTAACTCCATTCTGGACATCAAAGATGGGTACACTGAGGCTTCAGTCAGATTATCGGAGAAATTTAAGATGCCCCATATCGACAGATTTGATGGAAGTGGGGATCCGATTGTGCATATCCGGTTGTTTTTAAATATATTTAGGCCCATGGGTTTGTCTTGGGTGCAGAAGCTCTCGTTGTTTGGGAGAACCCTGTCTAATGTGGCGGCCATCTAGTACGCTAAGTTAGAAGACTCTACAAAGTGGATTTGGGAGGAGCTATCTGAGGCGTTTGTCAATCAATATTCATCTAACACCTAGATAGAAGTAACCATTAGTGAGCTGGAGGCTACTACCCAGAACCCCAAAGAATCATTCATTGATTTTATTGCCCAGTAGAGAGCTAAAACAACCTAAATGACAAATAGACCTACTGAAAGAGAACAAGTTCGGCTAGTGGTCTAGAACCACGAGCCAGACATGTTGCAGAGAATGATAGTGGTGCCGTTGTCCACATTTGCTTCCTTACATGAGCTGGTGGCCCAGATTAAGAGTGCATTCAAAAAGGGTATCATCCACAGAACAAGTTAACCCACAAGAAAGCCATTCTCCCAGAGTACCAATGCTAGCAGTAACACTATTCCATGGCCTACGGATGTCAGTACTGTTGTTTCAACGGCCAAGATGGTTGATCCCTTTGCTACTGCCATAACCTCACAACATTCACAAAGTACCGGCCCACCTCGGAATTGAAGAGTTTTTACTCCCCTCCATATAAGCCCAACCCACACCCTCATGCTATTAATGCAAAAGGGACATCCTAAGCCTCTCGATGCTCGTCCACTTCCAGACCCATTGCGACCCAAACATGACCTTACCCAGTATTGTATCTTCCACCTACAACATGGCCATCCCAAGGACATGTGTTACCGTCTATGTCATGAGATCCAAGATCTCATTGACAACAAAGTCATCGCCCCACCTTCTAAACCCAACGTAACAACCCACCCACTTCCTACACACAACCAAGTTCCCTCGCCCAGAAAAATTAACCACATCCATACACTATCGCCCACCTTCAACCCTAGCACATACATTACCTCATCCCATCTACCAAAACCGGAGGTGGTCATTCCAAAAGGCACAGATATGTGCATGATGGATCTAACACCACAAACCCAATCCAAGCCCGTGGCAGTAAAAATGGAGAAAGAGAAGAATGCACTGAAGATAGGGTCGTCTGATACCTGTGTCATAGAGAAAGGGGTCTCGCTCGCGAAGGAGTACGATCCTAGTTTATACATTGTGGCCATCGATTAGCCAAAGCTGGTAGTCATACTGCCGAACTTTCCCAGCATTAATGCTATCGGGAAAGACCAAATGGCATAGAATCAGAATGAGTGGCCTGTGTAAGGCCTGAATGACTTAGCAAACCTAGAGGAGGATCTGGCAGAATTGGAAGAGGATCTAGATGATCTTTACTTCTTCAAGGAAGAAGATACAAACTGTGTGCAGATGGGATGGTGAGACCCGAGCCAGCCAGAAACAAGCAACGGATGGTTAAGTGAGGAAAAGTTAGATGTGGAGGAACATATAGGAGAGACTAGAAAAGAAGACGAAAGCGGTGCTAGTGGCAAGGCTGAGGCTATACCTCTGACTAAGAAAGAACATGCACTAGAACAATTCCAATGAGAGAGAGTAGAATAAATCCAAAAGAAAATAACTCTGGAACGTAAAAGGGGAAAAAATAAAGAAGAGGCTAAGTCCACAACCGGCAGTGTTCAAAACACCAAGAAAACCGAGTAGGAACCCAGTGATCGGAAGAGAATATTAAGGAAACTCAAAAAGTACCAAGATGCTAAAACCCGAGCTGTAGTGGAGGAAAAATGGTATGATGATGAGGCACATGATGTTAACATGCTCAGAATAGAACCTGATAGCAACCCAGCCATGACCGCGGGGGAGTGGTGAGAAGATAGCGATCTAAGCCATGCATACACGGATGAAGGGTGGAAGGATGATACCCCTGATGGTACGTGGTATATTGATTAGATTGATCATCTAACTCGCAGTGGTCGATACTTTAAATTAACCGGAATCTTCCAGAATCTTTAGATCAACCAGAATCTTCCAACAGAGAGGCTGAGAAAGCAAAGGAAAAGGATACTGAAGAAAACCTGGTCTTGAAATAACTAAAAAAGATCCAGGCCGACATATCTATCTGGGGACTGATAATGGCATCTCGGGAGTATAGACAAGCCCTGCTCGAATGAACCGAACTAAACTGCCCATTGACACCATCGCTGACCAATTGGTGTCGTTGGTCACCTCTAGAGACGTTATGCCAGTAATATCCTTTACAGATAAAGAGTTACCACTTGAGGGTGCCAACCACAACCGTCCCTTATATGTAACCCTGGAAAGTCGAAAAAAATAGATTCTGGTGGTGTTAGTAGATACCAGATCGACGATCAATGTATGTCTAGTGAGAACTACCTATGCCATCGGTTTGAGGCCGATTGACTTTACACTTACACCCCAATTCGTCTGGGCTTATGACAATACAAGATGGGATGTTATGGGAACGTTCAAAAGCCATATCCTAATCGGCCCGTCCGAACATGAGGTGGAATTCCATGTTATAGATGTACCGGCAACCTTTAACTTGCTACTGGGAAAGCCTTGGCTCCACCAAATGAAGGTTGTGTCATTAACAGTCCATCAGTTAGTAAAGTACCCCTTTCAAGGTGGGATTACTACTGTGTATGACAATTCTACAATTCACCCTCCCCAAGGAACTACCACACCAGTGCTGGGAATCATACACGGAGAAGATGATGTATTTCTCTTCGGCTTCTCTCTAGCAGAAGCTCGGCTAGTCCAGAACATCATGGCAGAAAACAAGGGGAATTATGTGAGTACCTAGTCTATCTATCTGATGAACAAACAGGGGCATCTTCCGGGATCAGGACTAAGTAGAAGCAGCAGACAGGGAGGTATAGTTGCCAAGGAGATGAGTCATAATCCCCACACTTTTGGGCTGGGATACAAATCTACCACTGTAGACTGGCAAAGAAAGAGGGACGAGTTGAGAGGAAGAATCAAAGCAAAGAGGACTGCGAAGCAATATGAGTTAGTCCACAAACCAATACAGGGGACCTTGAACGGACGCTTTGTTCGCCAAGGGGAAGATTTCCCTTTCTATGGATTCCCAGAGCCTTGGTATGACTAGGAAACGAAGACTAGGTATCCTGTGTTCGAAATCTTCTTCGGGCACCAATTACCGGAAGAGAAGGATGAGCAAGCAGAACTAAGCATTGGTACGGATCAAGGAAAGGGTGTGAGCCTGGTTATTGAAGAGGAGGATTTGCTGGGAAAGGCATTGGCTAACTTACTGGTGAGTTCTAGTGCTGAAGCTGAGTTCACCAACTTGGGGGGTAGTTTTACTATCTCAATGATCGGGGATTAACCAGCAGAGGATTTTACTAGCCTTATCATAAACGCATTTGAGGCTCCACACCTGATCTGGAAGTTTAAGAAGGGCACCGTCAGCAGTTCTAAATCGGATAGTGAGTCCGAGTCTAATTCCACTGAGTCTGTGGAGTTGGAATCAGATTTGAGTTCTTCAAAGTCTGGCATCTTCGGGACTGGTAACCCGAATGCCAAAGTCCTGTCCCAGTCCTCTTTTTCTTTTTCTTTTGAGTCCACTGTAACTGAGGAGCCAGATCTTTTGAATGGGAATGAGGTGAACTTTGCTTATTACTCTGTGCCTTTGGTTTGTTGTACTAATCTTGATTTCCAAAATTTTGATTTAAACAAAGAGGAAGAAATTCCTCGAAATTTGAAAAACTTGGTTGATTTTGAGGAGGAGAGGCATGTTAAGCCATGTACATATGAAATCATTGCTATTAATGTGGGTACTGAGAAGGATCCATGCTTGGTCTAGGTCAGGTCCCCGTTGTCTTCGGAGGAACGTGAGCGTTTAATCGCTTTATTAAAAAATTTCAAAGATGTTTTCACGTGGTCCTACGAAGACGAGCCTGGAATCGATCCTGAGATTATACAACACCAGATCTCTCTTGACCCTAAGGCCCAGCCAGTTAAGCAAAAGCTGCACAAAGTTTGCCCAGATTGGGCTTTGAAGATCAACGAAGAAGTTACCAAACAGATTGAGGCAGGGTTCTTGCTTGTATTTGAGTATCCGACGTGGTTGGCCAATATTGTTCCAGTCCCAAAGAAGGACGGCAAAATCAGAGTCTGTGTCGACTTCAGGAATCTGAATAAGGCTAGTCCGAAGAATGATTTTCCACTGCCACATATTGATGAGTTGGTAGACTTCACTGCGGGCCATGCATTGCTCTCGTTCATGGATGGGTTTTCCAAGTATAACCAGATTTTGGTGGCACCCGAGGATAAGGAGCAGACCCCTTTCACTACTTCGTGGGGCACCTATTGCTACCGAGTCATGCCGTTTGGGTTGAAGAATACTGGGGCCACTTATCAAAGGGCTTCAACCACCATTCGGCACGACATGATCCACAAAGAGGTTGAGGTGTATGCGGACGATATGATTGTCAAGTCCAAAGATCGAGAGGGCCACTACATCGGCTTGGAGAAATTCTTTCAGCAGATCAGAGAGTATAGATTGAGGTTGAACCCGCAAAAATGCACTTTTGGCGTAACAACGGGAAAAATGTTGGGATTCCTAATCACACAGAGAGGAATTAAGGTAGATCCTACTAAAATCAAGGCCATCTTAGAAATGCCACCACCAATGACTGAAAAGGAGGTGCGCTTCTTTCTGGGTAAAGTGCAATTCATAAGGCGATTTATTTCAAAACTAACCTTGATTTGTGAGCCACTATTTGGTCTCCTAAAGAAAAGAAAGAAGTTCAAATGGGACGATCGCTGTCAGTTCGCTTTTGAACAGGTCAAGCAGTACCTGTAGAATCCGCCCGTGTTATCATCGCCAGAACCAAGAAAACCGCTGATTTTGTACCTATCAATAACAAACTCAACCATGCAGTATATGTTAGCTCAGGAGTTGGAGGCTAAGATAGAGAAAGCCATTTACTACTTGAGCAAGAAAATGCTAGATTACGAGACCTGTTACACTCCCTTTGAGAAATCTTGTCTAGCTTTCGTATAGGCTACCCAGAAGTTGAGGCACTACCTATTAGCTCACTCTGTAATCCTGGTTTCGAAATTACTTCCCATCAAATATCTCTTTGAGAAACCAGCACTTACGGATAGGCTAGCCCGTTGGTTGCTTCTTCTTTCCAAATTTGATCTTAAATATGTTACACGCAAGTCAGTTAAAGGGAGAGTTGTAGTGGAATTTTTGACAGATCACCCAGTAGAGGAGAATGAAGCGGTGGAGTACTCTTTTCGAGATAAAGATATTTTGCAAATAGAGGAGAAAACGTGGACGATGTACTTTGACAGAGCAGCCAATCAATACGGTTATGGGATCGGTGCATTACTGATAGCACTTGATGACTTCTATATACCCTTAGCCTTCAAACTCCAGTTCAAAGTATACAACAACGAAGCAGAATATGAGGCGTGTATTGCTGGTTTAGAAGCCGTCCTGGAACTAGAGGCAAAAAAGTTGGACATCGTCGGGGATTAGAACTTGGTTGTGTCTCAAGCCAACAGAGATTGGCAAGTTAAATAAGAGAAAATGAAGGTTTACCATAAGGTCTTGGACATGCTAATTCCAAGGTTTGAAAAGCTAACGTTTACCCATCTGTTCAGAGAGAACAACTGATTCACTAATGCACTAGCAACTTTATCTTCTATGGTAGACATTCCATTGGGAGTCAGGATGCGTCCGATCATTATTGAACAGAAGTACACACCGGCCTATGAAACCATTGCCATGATAGATGAGGCTTTAGACAAGAAGCCCTGGTACTACGATATCTGGAATTTCCTGGAAAATGAGGCGTATCCACCAGGAGCAAATACCAAGGACAAAAAGGGAATACGGCATCTGGCCATTCAATTTATCATCTGTGGGGGCAAGCTGTACAAAAGAGGCCATCTAGGAATGCATCAACTATGTATGGAGGAAGAAGAATCAAAGTGCCTTATAGAGGCCATTCACGGAGGAGAGTGTGGAGCCTATATGAACGGTGTGATGCTCACCCTAAAAATCCTTAGACAAGGCTACTACTGGTCAACCATAGAAAAGGATTGTAGTGATTTTGTTCGGCGTTGTCACAAATGCCAGATTCACGCTAACTGCATAAACATTCCGTCGTCGAAGCTCTACAACATGACTTCACCATGGCCTTTCTCAGTCTGGGGAATCGACGTTATCGGTGCAGTCACGCCAAAGGGGTCAAATGGGCATGAATTCCTCTTGGTAGCAATCGACTACTTCACAAAATAGGCGGAGGCTTAGTCCTACTCTGTATTGAAAACATCGCATGTGACTAAGTTCATCAAAAACAACATCATCTGCCGGTATGGAGTGCCAAATGAGATTATCTCCGATAATAGGACGCACTTCAAGAAAGAGATGATAGACTTGCTTGAGAAATATAACGTGGCTTTCCATAAGTCATGAACCTACAGGCCACAAACCAATGGAGCTGTCGAGGCTGCCAACAAAAATATCAAGAGAATTTTGTAGAAGATGGTTAAAACTTATAGGGATTGGCCAGATAAATTGCCATTTGCGCTCTGGGGCTACAAGACCTCAATCTGAACATCTACAGGGGCGATCCCTTATTCTCTCGTCTATGGGATGGAGGCTATTTTGCCCATTAAAATCGAAGTGTCGTCGTTGCGAGTTATGGCCAAGTGTCAGATAACAGAGGCAAATTGGCAGCAAAGTAGGTGTGAGGAATTGATGTTGTTTGATGAGAAAAGACTAAGAGCATTATATCATGTTCAGGGCTACCAGTGCAGAATTGTCAGGGCTTTTAATAAGAAAGTGAAGTCTAGAAATCTCAAGAAAGGAGATATGGTGCTCAAAGACAACCGAGCTCCCATCCATGATCCTAGGAGCAAGTTCAGACCTAATTGGATTGGTCCGTACATCATCAAGTCAATATCATCAGGAGGGGCGGTTATTCTCATGGACCTAGATGGCCTGGAGTTTTCACAGCCGATCAACATGGACAAGTTGAAGAAATATTACCCTTGAGAGGCTCGCTAGGCTGAAAATCTGAAGGGTGACCTAGGCAAAAGTTAGAGCATGAAAAATTAGAAATAAAGAAAAATTAAGCTCACAAAGTTGAAAACCCTAAAGGGCGACTTTGGCAAAAGTACGAGCGCAAAAAGAGAGAGTTAAAACCCGAGTGAACCTGAACAGAACTACGTAAGTCCTGATTCCCAAGTTTAGGATACATAGGCAACTTCATCCTGAAGTTTGGCCGTAATCATCTCCAACTCAACTGTCCTGTTCATTTGTTTGATTAAGTCATTATTGTTCGTTATTTATAAGCTTGGTTGTGATCTTCGTAGCTTGGTTGTGATCTTCGTTTTGGGAAGAAGACTCGTTGTACAATGTATAGCAGTGGTGGTATGCAAGTAGAGGCAGTTATGATCTTCCGATTTGGGGTTGTATATCTTGAGGATCAATTCTGTGCGTGTCACGTGGTGATCGTTTTCGAAAATAGTTTTGAAAAGTTTTAATAAAAGTTGATTTTTCTCAAAATATCCCTTTTTACAACTTAGATCATTTTGGGACCAAAAGGAAAATTTCTAGTGCTCACAACTTAAATTCCATTGATTTCAACATCAAGTACATTCTCTAACTCTTTGCTACAAATTGAAGTTGCTTTTATATCATTAAACTTGAAAAGAAATATCAAAGCAATAAAACTAAGGGCACATGTGTCAGGTGTTCTTGCGCCCTCCACTCATATTGGCAGAAATCCCTACAACTAAAGTTGGTCCAACTTGTGCCTCGTCCTCGAGCCAAGCCAAGCATTCACCAGAAATGGTATAACTGAAACTAGGAGGAAGGGCCAAGAGCTCTCTCGTCCTCCAGGCAGTGAGGTACCAAGTCAAGTTCGAAGCATGTATTGGGAATGGAGTTGGGTATTCCACCCCCTCTATCTGGACGTGCCTAATCATGCCCAAATTAGCGTCTGAACTGGAAGGGGAAATAGAACACACAGTGTATGAGGCCAATCAACTGAACACCCGGCTGTCGGGTCATACTGTAGCTCATCTCGGCTAAGTCAAGCCCGGGTAACACCAAGCTATGTCGGCTGTAGACCTGTGGCACATCCAGTTGCACCACCATCCCTCATTGGGGAAGTCCACTAGGCATTGGTGAAAAAAGTATGCTCAAGCTGAGTAAACTGGGCAAGGGTTCACTACTTTCAACTTGTCCATTAGCCAAACCTAGGAAGGGATAAAAAATAAAAGAGATTAAAGAAGAGAGAGAGGTATGTTGAGAGAAAAGTAAGGAAAGGGCTTTGAGAGAAAATAGAGTGTGAATGTCAAGTGATGTGAGAAATATATGTAAGATAGGGTGGGAAACAATACCTAGAGCAATAGTGGACTCCCCGCAAACCTAGCGATCTCTCGATGGTGAATAGAGTCCAAACCCATCAGGGTCTTAGCCAAGGCCAAACCGATGCAACTCTTACCTTCTTTCAGGCGTTGGGCTACCTCAATCAACTTGATATTGGCTCTGCCGAAACTAGGGGCAAGAAGGTGATGTGCAAGCATACATAAGCAAAGGGAGTGTTGCCGAAAGCCTCGCCAGAGGAGGTCACCTCGGTTACCGATGTTTGAAAATTGATGAATCAAGCTGGGTATATCTAGCTCTCCGTCGTGGGCCAAGAATTGATCTTCGTGCAAAGTAAGCCTACACATCCGTCCTAAGGCTAAGGCATGGCCAAATCGGGGCTGAAGTATGATTTCCTCATCGCGCCGAGATTCCATTAGTGCCAGAAATTCTTCAAGAGTCAAGCATATTCCTTATGCTCTGAAGTGAAAGACATGCGTAACCACGTCCCAGCATCAGACCGCGGCATAGAGGAACGGAAAACAAAGTGGAGTACGGCTCAACAGAAAAAGCACATTTATGCCGAAACCCCAGAAATTTACCTTTTTCGTTCCATCTAAAGTGGCTATCCAATCCATGAGTTTCTCAGCAAGAAATGGCTCAATTTGTGGAAGAAACAGCAGCTAAAATGAAGTTCTGGAGAAGAAATCATGAAGGAGGACCTTTTCTAGAAGATAAGGCTGTGAGTGGAGGCCAGCTGTCAGCATTCTGGTGGCCCTCACATTTGTGGCCGGCAGGCCACTAATTGTGGCCGACCGTCCACCTTTTTTGGCCAGCCGTCCACCTCTTCTAGCCGGCTGTCCACCAATCAATCTGGCCGGCCATCTACCTATTTGCTAGGCCGTTTTGACAGCCTGGTTTTGTCCTGGTCTTTGTGTTGTTCGGTCTTGTTTTGAGTCTTTTATTTTTTGCAAGTGTGTATAGCTATTTTTGGTCTGTGTTTGAGTTGTTTTTGCATTATTTACCGAGTTGTATGTTGTATTTTTGTTGTTAGTCAGCTCATTATCTGATTAAGAACATTATTCCAATGCAAGCATGTTTAGTTTCAAATTCAACTTCACGTTCTTTTTCATGCAAGTATGTTACTCGTGGTGCAGTGCTCATGTTGTAGAACCAAAACTCTTTTCATAAAAACTGCGAGGGTTTTATTCCGATCATGGTTTTTACAAAAAAAGTACAAATTTTAAAAGCAAAAGTAAAACCTATCTGAAACTATACAGGTGCTAAATTACCAAACTAAAAGAAACTAAGCAAAAAAGGGTCCAAAAAAAACAACAACAGCGCTAATCATCTCAAGTTTGAGAGGCCCTTTTTGTCCTCTTCCTTGGAGGGGACTTAAAGGCACTGTCTCCGTCGGCGCTGCTATCAGAACCAGACTTTGAGCCTCTGCTCCCTACCTCGGAGCCGGCCTTGGTGTCATCTCCGCTCCTCGATCCTGAGTCAGCATCATCGTCCTGCTCTCAGACTCAAAATGTCGATTCACTATCCCTTCAGAGGCGCTGGCCTCGTCATCATCATCGCCACACAGAACTGGCTTCGAAGGACTGCTCCGGCCTCGGGCAACCCTGTCCCTGCCTCGATCGCGACACTCATCTCGATTGCGTGTTGGGACCTGTCTCTTTCACCGCTCTATTGCTAGAGAAGGTACTGCTGGTGCTGATGCTACCGCTGCCACTAGTGCCCTTGGTACAGTTGGGATCTAAAAACACAATTGTCGTCATATCAGATACAGTGTGTATAGTTACAGGATATAGTATATCAGAATGAGCGTCATGTAGAAAATAGATACAGTATGAGTACAGTGTTCCAATACAGTGTATCAATGTGTGAGATGGTATGAATACTACGGTGGAGATTCCAATGTATCAGTGGAAATATGATAGTATGGTGCACAACAGAATTAGTAATGAAATGCATGCTAAAATGGGGGAAAATACCTTAATACTGTGGAAACCAAGCAACGTCTCTCTCCTTTGCACCATGCTGATCAGAGAGGCAACTAGCTCGAGGAGGCTCTCTGCATACTCCGTAGTAGGTTCCTACAAGTGCATTTGACTGATCAATATCTAGAATAGACATATCTGAAATGGAAAATGTAGGGTACAAATTGTAAAGTGTGGTCCATACCTGAGGCGCACCTCAAGCTCTAACATACTCGTGCCCTGCCTCTATCGGCTCAATCAGAATCTAGTAGGCAGTCCCAGTCAGCCGCCAACATGTGAGTGTAATAAGAATCTCTGGCCAACTGGTCTTCTGCCCAATAGGAGAGGCCCCTCTAGTATGGGCCATGGTCGCTCGAGTCGCCCCACCCGCTGCAAGAGCTTCTGCTCCCTCGCCTGTGTGAATACTCGTCAGAGGAGGCATAAGATGAGTCTGGATGAATGTCGCATAATCACCCTCTACTCTGAAAAAGTCTGCATCCAAGCTCGTCATGAACTAAATAATAGCCTCAACTGAGAGGCTATCTGTTGTCTACATAGACGCTGGAGGTGGCATGGGGATGGCTGGAATAGGCGAGCCTACGGTCTAGCGTACAAACTGCTCGCTTAGAAACCAAGCCCGACAGACTGGGCCCTCCAGTAGAATCTGGAAACGAGATATGCCCCAAGCCCCTACATACAGGTCCCTCACCCCGTCCGACATCGTCGCCCAAGGTTGCTATGTGATCTGCAAACAGAGAATGTACAGATTGTTAGTTGCCAAAGTATGAATCATAGCAGTATTAAAGCAAAAATAACTGTGAGTTTCGGGTTATCTCGTCGGCGACCATTGTATCGAAGTAGCGGCGGAAGAAGGAGAATGTCGTATCGTCACGGTTCTAGCATCGGCGCCGGCACCGGCGCCGGCACCGGCACCGGCCATCGTACCATCATGAGTAAGGGACAACAGGGGGGATCTCCTCCATAGGCTTTGGAGCAAGGGCCGAAAAATATGCGTAAACCCATAACTGCAAAGGAAAGGGCAGTAGTGTTATCAACAATGTTAATAGATATAGAAAGTGCAACAGATACAGAGAGTCAACAGTGTCAATAGATATAGAAAGAACAAAGCAGAGAGTATAGTGTCAACATATATAGAAAGTGCAAAGCAGAAACCATAGAGCATAAATAGATATAGAAAGTGCAAAGTAGAAAGCACAGGTGTTGAACAGATATAAAGCAGGAAATGTGAAATAGAAAGCATAAGTGCCAAGTAGAAAGTGGAGCGCATACCTCCCAGGCTCGCTAGTAGCCTTCGACCCGCTTTTCCCTCATGCGGGAAGTAGAGTTCATGTAGCCGTAAAGTGTGGCGAGGCCAACTCTGTCCCAATCATAGAATCAGACCCAGGGCAAGGTCACTAAAGGTGCTCAGTAAATACAATCCTACGGTGTTCCACCTATTCGCAAACAAGGTTGTACCAAGGAGGAACATCAGGAAGCCCTGGGTGTACTACTCTATCCCCTCTATGGTCACTGGCTCACTCCCACGGAAATGCTCAGAAAACCAGCTATACTGCACCATCGCTGGTCTGGATATAGGTGGGCATTCTCCGAGTAGGAAGATCCAAGCTACCTCCCACTTGTCCATATCCTTGTCGAAGGAGATCGGATCACCCCCTACTCCTAAGCCTGTCAGCATGGAGAAATCGTAGAGAGTCATCGTCATCTCACCAACGGAAGAGAAGTGGAAAGAATTAGTGGTGTCCCATCACCTCTCTACCAATGCTCCAATGAGGGGTCAGCTCGCTATGAGGCATGAAAGTCCGGCGCAGAAAAGGCCGAAGCCAGCCTCGTCAACAATATCGTGGACCCCGGCGGGGAGCTCGTAGTACCAGTCCTTGGCCGTCGCCGCTCCATACCCCCTATAGGCACGGGAGTCTCCTTGTGATAAAGAATAATGAATCAGATGAAGGACAGTGATAAATAAGCATTCAAAATAAAGGCAATTCAAGGGAAGACAGAAATACATGAAAATAGAGTTTATACCTCTGTGGCGCCATAAGAAAGATGGGAGGCTGGCTCCCTTAGCAGAAGGTCCTCTGGCACGCCACATGCAAAGTTGCTAAAGTTTTAGATGCCTCCGGGCAGAAATATATGTGTGCAGGGATGATACGTCTCTGGATCGAAGAGCCGAATCCCCAGTGGTAATGGCTCAGGCTCGAGTCCCGGAGCGAAATCTGCCTCCAGGTCAGCTCCAATACCCTCCGTCGTTAGCCCCTCAAACTCAGCAGCGGGTGATGGTAGAGGCGGAACCTCGAGAGGAACCCCGTCATGTGGATTATCGTCTATCATTTGGGAAAGTAGGTGAAAAGTGGGTGAAAAATGAAGAAAAATGGAGAAAAAAGGAAAAACTTGGAAAAAGTCAATCCTAGGAGAGAGAAATTAGGAGAAAAAGTCAAAACCCGGTAAAGTTCACGAAACCTAAGAGAAACTCAAGGGGAACAAGCCTAAAGTGGTGGAAATGCAAGAAAAAGTGATGAAATCAAATTCTATTCGGTTCAAAACGTAGAGAATCAAAAGGGTTTTACGAAAAAAGTTTGCGTGGGGTGTTAGAAAACGCGTATAAAGCACAAATCTAGAGAGAGAAAGCACCTAAAGAGAGAGAGAAGGAGGATTTTTGGACAAGGGTCTGTGAGGAAATGAAGTTTGGAGTTGTGTATTTAAAGACCCGAGGCTGAAAAGACAACACTGCCTCAAACTGGCACGGGTGGCCAGCAAGCCCAATTGGTGGTCGGTAGGTGGCTGGCAGCCTTCCCAGGAGGTCGGCAGGTGGCCGATGGTCTTCACTTGTGTTCTGATGCTATTTTGTGCCTCTATTATTCGAGAAGTGTATGGGAGGTTCACTGTTGGGTACAGATTGATTCTAAGGGATCTCGAAACTGCGTTTCGGTACATGAATGTGCTCCACTTGCCAATATGAATGAGGCGTATCCTTTTTGAGCATGTTAGAACATCTCCGAGAGATAAGTTGGAGGTTGTCGCTGAACATTACTTTTGCTCATTCTGTCAAAATTATGTATTTGTTCTCTTCTGTCACATCGAATATGCATTTTCACATACACTTGTGTTGCATGCATGCCCTGCATCATTTATGATTCATTCATTGAGTATGCGTATTGAGTATGCTTGCATAGAATATGCTTTCAATTAACATCGTACATCGGTTGTTTGTCTTCTATAGAACATGCATTATCATTATGTTGAGTTATCATTTTGTTCACTTTGTGCATCTATCGCACTTGTTCGTTTCATACCTTGTTTTATTATCTTTGTGGGTTTCGTTTTCCGAGGCCAAGGCCGAGGCCTTCCTAGGGAAGAGATAATCTTGCTTAAGTTCTAATTGTTTGATTGTTCCTTTGTTGACTTGTTCAAATCGGTTAAAAACAACAGGTGCGCCTGTTTGTTCATACCACCTCTCCTTCTCTCGCATGCGACACGTTAGGATTGTTCAAATCAGTTAAAAACAGCAGGTGCACCTGTTTATTCACACCACCTCTCCTCCTCTCGCATGTGACGCATTAAGATTGTTCAAATCGATTAAAAATAGCAGGTGCGCCTGTTTGTTCATACCACCCCTACTCTTCTCGCGTGCGACGAGTTAGAATTGTTCAAATCAGTTAAAAATAGCAGGTGCACCTGTTTGTTCACACCACCCCTCCTCCTCTCGCGTGCGACGCGTTAGGATTGTTCAAATCAGTTAAAAACAACAGGCGCGCCTGTTTGTTCACACCACCCCTCCTCTTCTCGCGTGCGACGCGTTAGGATTGTTCAAATCAATTAAAAACGTCGGGTGCGCATGGTGTTCACACCAACATCTCCTCCTCTCATGTGCGACGTGTTAGGATTGTTCAAATCGGTTAAAAATAGCAGATGCGCCTGTTTGTTCACACCACCCCTCCTCCTCTTGCGTGTGACGCGTTAGGATTGTTTAAATCGGTTAAAAATAGCAGGTGTGCCTGTTTGTTCACACCAACCTCTCCTCGTCTCACGTGCAACACGTTAGGATTTGAGTCCTCGGTTAAAAACATCGGGTGTCCCGGTGTTCACATCACATTTTCCTCCTCTCGCATGAGACGCGCTGGAATTGTTTTCCTTGATTTAAAAAAAAAAATATATATATATATATATCTAATGCGCGTAGAATACCATTTTTTCACCCTTTTTGCACGAGGCTTAATTTGAGTTTGGAACCTTTTTCATTCTCCCTCTGTGAGACATTGCTTGGCTTACATTTTCTTACATCCTTTCTACGTGGATTGTAGGTTGGTTTTCATTTTTGTTGTCTCGATCGCGTGAGACGTGTTGATTTATCCGCGTCTTTCCATGTGAGACACGGCTTGATTCTTTTTGCTTTAATTTATGTTGCATTGCTTTGTTTCATTGCATGATCATAAGTTATTTTTCCTACATGTGATTTGCTTCTTACCCTTGAACTATGCTCGTTTGATTCCTTGCAAAGGGATACGTAGGTAGCTTGCGAGCGCAACCATTTACTTTTTATCTTGTTTGTTTTGCCCAAGTCTTACGGCCTCATCAAAATGGGTCGTCTTCGGGCTTTGACAATCACTCACATCATTTCATGACTTCGAGTTCTGCCAAAGAGAGGCAACTATAGACGCCCCATTTTTGACTACCCTTACAAATTGGGCACTATCACTTGCACACCCAATGATGAATGTATATGCTTGTCAAGTGCTCGAAAGTCCTCAGCGGAATGCCACAGCTCTGAGCCTCAAAACCCTGCAAACCTTGTGCCTTGTTTTTGCACCAAAACCCCAGCCTTTCAAACCTAAAAAACTTGGGACCTGTAGGCCCATTTTTGTGGGCTGCCAGCCACCCTTGTGCCTTGCCAGCCAAGTGTGTGGCCTACCGGCCACAAGTGTATTTTGTAGATATTTTCTACCAACTGTGCCAGCTATTTGCACAGATGTTTGCATTTACCTATACGTGCATAGATGGATGTTTCTGAGGGAGTTTGATATTTTTTCTATAAATAGAGGACCTCCCCTTCCATTTTTGAAGGTTAGATAAATTAGAGCAAAAATTCATTTTCTCTCTCTACAATTCTCTCTCTCTCTCTCTCTCTCTCTCTCTCTCTCTTGAAATTTCTTGAGCTTTTGCCTATACACTCTTAACCAAACCTTTCCATCTTTGAGCTGAGGTACTTTTGAGCCTACTTTGAGCTCTTGAGAGCGTGTATGTGTTGAATTATTGCTTAAAAGTACTCTTTTGTTCAAGAGGTATAAGGCTTTGCTTGTTTCATTGCTTTGGTTGCTTCTTTTCCTACTATTTTTCTACTATTTTTTGGCTGAAACTTGTGTTGAAAGGCCTTAAAGGGTGGAGGGGTGGTTCACCTTTCTTTCCACCTTGCTTCCGAGCCTTTACCTTTGTGTTTCCCACCTTTACAATATCTTTTTTTGAGCTTTTAGATATTGAATTTCAGAGTTATTTCAGTAACTAAAAACATGTTTTGAAGTCCAAAAGTGGAGGGGGTAGCCTCCCCTCCTTGTGTCTTGTTCACTAGCTTACATAGCTCTATGTTTTAGCTTGTTATTCTAGCTTTTTATTTTTTTGTCTTAATTTCAACATGTTTTAGGACTTATTTAGCACTGTTTTAGGACTTTTTTTGGTTGTTCATTGCATCTGAGTCTTATATTTCATGCTTGTAGTTTAATTTTCCTCATAGGTTTGGTGGTTTAGGACTTAGCCACCATCCTATTTGAGTTGATAGCATTTGTTTATGGCTTTCCCTACTTGTTTTCACCCCTAATCACTTCTGCAACCTCCCTCCTTTCTTGGCTTTTGCTTTGCTTTGAAAATTGGTTCAAACTAGTTGCTTGTTTAAAGCATGAGATTGAGGTCTTATGCTTAATGGTTTAATCCCTTTGGGGGTTCATTACCAATTGCATGACACTTCTCTCATGCCTAAAACAACTCTTGGTTTGATGCTTCTTTCCATTAGAGGACTTAAAGCTCACCTTTGGACTTAATGAATTAAAGAATGGAAAGGTAATTAAAATGGAATAATAAAACTTAGACTAAAATGATGCAAGATAATAACTTGGTTTGGATTCAATCGGACGTTAATTGAACCATTGAGTCTTGAGTCGTTTCATACTCATTAGTGATGAAAATGGTTCAAGAGTCATTGTCAACCATTTCCCTTGATCAATCCATGATAGGGAGGAGGTTTGAGAGTCTTATTTATTGCATTTATTGAACTTGCACACTTTGGTTCATAGGCCATCATGCAATGAAATTGCATCGATTGATAGTTTGTAAATCAAGTTTACTACTCCTTTGAGCTGTTTGACGATAAGGAGGGGTAAGTTGTGCAAACAACCCTTGAGAATACCCTGTGCTTGCTTTATTTTGTTCTCTATTGCAGTAGGAAAAACCAGGCATCAGTGGCCAGCAGACCATCATTTGTGGCCGACAGGCCACCACTTCTAGCCTGCCGGCCACCTTTGCAAAACCCACCAGTGTACTTTTCTAGCAAAACAGAGTTGGTTTTAAGGTGAAAAACAGTGCAAATGTTCTACTATGCAACAAAGGCATCTGGCAGCAGAACAGTGGAGTACTAAGTGCAAATGTGTTGCATTAGTCATGTTGAATTAGTTAGAGTATGCATTTTTATTACTCTTTTCTTTTGGCTTGCCTTGGAGTACTAAGTGAGCTTTTGTTTGTTTTAGCATATTGCATTGTATGTTAGTGTTGCCATGTCTAGCATGCTTGCCATAAGGCTAAATGCTTAATTGATAAACTGTTTGAATGGTTATAGATGAAGGCTAGTTGTTTGAATTGGGATAGTTTGATTAATGTACATTTGAGCCCACTTTTTCAAGTGGCATATTCACAAACTCTTTTAAAAAACAAACAACAATTAAGTGTTCTAATTTTGGCAAATTAATCTATACTTGTGTGCGCATCACATAGTAAATATAGCTAATAATTGGAATAAGAGCATATAATGTAAATAAGATTCACATCATGATTAGTAGAGGCCGATCTTTGATCGGGCCAGCGGGGCTGTTCAATTCATGACCTTCCCCTCTCGTACCTAAGTTCCCGAGCCGAGACAACTTTGGTGATGACGGACTAATGGCCTTTGGCACGAGTCATGGGTTTCTTAAATTTTCCAAAAATATTTAGGTGGCGACTCTGAAATCTGGCGAAGCAATCCATTTTTGGCATTTTATTCAAAACGTCGATTTTCCAAAAAGAATTGCCGGATTTGGACTATTTTTGTGTTTTCACTATTTCACATTGCACTTGTGAAATAAGATTCAAAACCACAGGTAGAGTCTAAACTGTAGGGCTTCTCATCTTCCGAAAGGAGTGTAAAAAGTCGTGTTACACTTAGTTATGACGAATTAGACCTTAACTTAGTTTTCATCATTAAAGGTTTCTTAATTCCCCTTTAAAAATTAAGTGACGACTCTTTGCTGGTCAAAGCAAGTCGGTGTGGGAAGTAATGCCTTAGACTCGGAAAAGGCATGGCGCCCACATATTGTCATATCTATTCTTGTAAAGTTGTGTATAAATTTTTTTATATGTAGAGCGTTTTTGTTATGATTAATGACATGGTGCATACAGTCCGCAATAGATGTCACTACAACAATTTGCACTTTTGGCGACCAAATTCGGCAACCAAATTCATTTTAGTCGCCAAAAGTGTTACATTTGGTGACTAAAAATTATATTGGTCGGCAATTGTTTTACAGTTTAGCTACTAAATTTTTTCAGTCGAGGTATATTACTTTTTGGCGACTAAAAAACATTTAGTCACTAAATAGTCATCAATAGGCAACTAAAAATATATTAGTCGGCATTAGTTTAGGTCAATACATCGTCTCTCTATCTCTCTCTTTCTCTCTCTCTTTCTCTATCTCTCTCTCATATTGCCAATCGCTTTCCCTCTTATTGATTGACCATCGCCCATCATCCCTCTCATCGACGGTGATCACCATCCCTTATTGTGGCTCACCGTCTCATCGCCATAGTTAGTACACCGTCTTGCCTCCCATTAATTTTGATTCGGGTTTCTCTCTCTCTCTCTCTCTCTCTCTCTCTCTCCCTCCCTCTTCCTCTCCCTTCCTTTATTTCCCCACTTCCTCTAGCTCTAGGGTTTTTATTTTCGCTTTTTGATGCTGCAGAATCTTGATTTTTGTAAAATGAGTAGATGTGTTTTCATTTTTGTTCTACATTTAGGTAGTTTTTTATTTTTTTTAATTACGCAGAGGCTTGATCTTTTCTGCTAAAGAATAAATATATTGATAGAGAATTGAATTTTTTTGCTGATTGATTACAACAAACTTGAATGTTTCAAGTGGATTACAGAATTGCAAGTTGTCACACCATTTAAGTTTCAAATGGAATCACTGTCTTGGGTATACATTTCACCATTTTTCTTCCTTGTTTATGTAGCTCGACTTTTCATGCTCCTTTCGGAAGACGAATAGCCCTACAATTCGGACTCCTGTGGTTCTGAATCTGATTTCACAAGTACAATGTGAAACAGTGAAAACATAAAAAGAGTCCAAATCTGGCAATTCTTTTGGAAAATTGATGTTTGAATCAAATGCCAAAAATGGACTACTTTGCCAGATTTCAGAGTCACCACCTAAATATTTTTTGAGAAATTTAGGAAACTTGGGACTCATGCCAAAGGCTACTTATACGTCATCACCAAAGTGTCTCGGATCGGGAACGTAGGTATGAGAGGAAAAGGTCATGAATTGAGCACCCACTCGCCCGATCAAAGATCGGCCTCTACTAATCATGATGTGATTTTTATTTACATTATATGCTCTTGTTCTGATTGTTAGCTATTTTACTATGTGATGCACACAAGGTATAGACTAATTTGCAAGAATTTGAACATTTGATTTCGTGTTTTACTTGAAATTGTTTTGTGAATTTGCCACTTGAAAAAGCGGGCTCAAAATGGACATTAATCAAACTATCCCAATCCAAGCAACTAACCTTCATCCACAGGCATTCAAACAGTTATATCATTTAAGCAATTAGCCTCATGGAAGTATACTTTGACATGGTAACAAAAACATTTGATACGAGATGCTAAAACATAAAAGCTACTCACCTAGTACTCAGAGCCGAAACAAAGCAAATTTATTAGAAAAACATGCATGTTCCTAATTAATGTAATATGACTAATGCAACGCACACATTATGTATTTTATAGGCTCGGCCATGAACATGGCATATGATTTCATTCAAGACATGCGATAAAGCACATATTCAAGTAATGAATTTGAACATTGATATTGAGTTAGTATGATGATCTGAGCCTTGGATCCATGCAAGACAATGGATGCAAAGCATAAGAATGCTAATTTGAAAAAATGATGTTCCTATACTAACCATCGTAAGCAAGTAAGTAAAAGGGAGAAAGACGTGGGGTTGGAAGACATACAACTTATTACATAATTGCCCTTATGCAAGAGGGTGTGAATCAAAGTCCGAAAGTCTACATTAAACTAATTATTACAAAACCAAATGAATAAATAAGCAAAGAATTAACTAGCTAACTACTCTATTACAACAAGGATAACCATGATAAGTAAACTAACTATTTAAGCTAATTAGCTATAACAATTACAAATAAGCAATAATAATAATTACAACACTAATAATTAACAAGACTAATTATAACAACAATGACAACTTAATTAATTAATTACAACAATGATCATGATGTAGGCGAGGATGCGCAAGGGTTGCATGCACAATGTCCAAGAACAACTTTGTCTGCCCAGGCTTGTTCTGTTTCACCTTCAGCCACTGCCCTTTGTTTTCTTCAAAATACACTACTGACCAAATGTTGATGACCGACCGACCCTCAATGAAGCCTAGCCAGGCCTAAACAAGGTCGGCCATGCCTCAATTTCATGTAAAATTCTATTTTGTGCTCTGAAGTGAAAATAGTGCAGACAAAGTGTTCTGAACTCTGTTTGTCCTTCTCATACTTCTCTGTCATGGGAAAGCATCGAGAGAAGGTTGGAATCATTTCCAAAAACATCAATGAGCAAGTTGATTGCTTGATGATTTCGGGTACAATTTGGACAAAAATCAATAAATGCAATGAACAACAACTACCCCTCCCTCCTATCATAAGGTGAACTCAAAGAGGGAGGTAGAGACGCTTCAAGATTCATCAAAACATCATGAATTGATGTAAGACAACCCTTGACATAATAGATTTGGCATAATATCCGGCCGAACCTCAAGCAATATAACTCATTTTCTTCATGTGGGTTAGTTCATTTTAAGCCAAATTCATTAGTCTTTTCCATCCTTTAATCCATTAAGTCCAAGATGATTGTTACGTCCACTAGAGATTACGTCCACTAAGTGAAAAATTTGTCAAACGGGACGTGATTCTCAACATGAAAAAGAGACTACACCATTGGCAATAAACCTCCGTAGAGATTAAGCCATTAAGCATAAATCACTAGTTCACATTTTGAACAACCGTCAATCGGTTGAAATAATTCTCAAATGAAAGAGATGAATGGCAAGTCGATTTATTAAAATGAGGTTCTTAAACATGGAAATTAGTTAAACAAATGCTAAGAACAGTAAACAACAAGCTATGTAGGAAAACTTATAAAACAACAACCAAGCTAATCAAAGCATGAACTATTTAAATAACTTAGAACAGCCCTAAAACAACTCTTAAGAGAGGAAAAAAAAAAAAGTGGTTAAAAGTGCATGAGGAGTGCCTAAAAAGCTAATCAACAAAGAAAGAAAACAAAGCTAGTTAACAAGAACAATGAGGGGTGGCTAACCCCTCCACTTTTGAGACTTCAAAGCATGATTTTTAGCCTTTTTTTAACTCTAAAAATCAGCTTAGGGAGCAAAGAAAAAGAGTGTAAAAGTAAGGGTTTAAGCTATAGGTAAAGGTGTAGACAGAGTGTAAACTCTCTCTACCCTTTTGGTAACTCTCCAAACCCAAACTCAAACACTTGGAATAGAATCAAAACCACATAAACTTACAAGAACTAGATAGTAAATGAAAGAACAAGAAGTAAAAGAGAGGATGACAAGTTTATACCTCTCAAAGAAGTGAGCTTTTGCTTATGAATCAAACTAAGTCTCACCACACTCTCAAGCTTGAATTATGGTGTTCAAGGCTCAACCAAGGTTCTTAGGCTAAGGTGTGAAGGTGTATATGGTGTATGGATATAGGTTTAAGGTGATAGGTTTGCTCAAAGTGTCGCTTGCACAAGAAGAAGGAGAAGAGGGAGCTCTCAAGAAGGTGTAGAGGCTTTTTTGAAATCCTTTAACCCTCAAAATAGAGATATATGGTCGTTTTTATAGAATTTGAGCAAGAGGAGTCATAAATATCTTCAAAAATGGACAGCTGGTGGGCTTTTCTACCTAGAACAGTGTTTTTCGCTACTAAGGCACGGCCGGCCTTCAATAGCCACAGCTAGCCCTCAATGAGGCACGGCCGGCCTTCAATGTATTCCCCTGTTTTTTTTCTTCAGACTCAGCATAGGGCGGCGCAATGTATAAAAATGAATTTCTTGGGTATAATCAGTGGGAATATAGGATATTTGGTATTGTTTTGGAGCTTTAAACATGGCCCCTTGTAGACCGCCCGAACTCGCTCCGCGCGCCCCCCATTCGGAATGGGGGGCGCGGATTGTAGTTCTAGCTACTACAGTTCAGACTCCTGTCACGGTTCTGAATCTAATCTCACAAAGTGCAATGTAAGACTGATAAATCACCAAAGAGTCCAAATTCGACAAATTATTTTGGAAAATCGATTTTGAATCAAAAAACGCCAAACATGGACTGCTTTGCCAGATTTCAGAGTCGGCACCTAAATATTTTGTTTTTGAGAAATTTAGGAAACCCTGACTCGTGCCTAAGGCCACGTGTCCGTCATCACCAAAGTTGCCTCGGCTCAGGACTTGGGTACGAGAGGGAAAGGTCCTGAAATGAGCACCCCCGCTCGCTCGATCAAAGATCGGCCTCTACTATCATGATATGTTGTTTTATAAACCTCATATGTTCTTATTCTGATTTATTAGCTAACTTACTATGTGATACACACAGCATACAAGTATAGACTAAATCACTCAATTTGGAACAAAACATCTCATGTTTATTTTTCGAAAATGATTTGAAGTTGGTACCCTCAAGTAGGCTAAAATGCGGATTTGCCACCCTCAACTGGGCTTAGAAAACATGATTTGCCACAAACAAATGGGCTTAAAACGCACATTTTGATGAATTGTCCCAATTCAAGTAATGAAGCCTTCATCCACAGGCATTCATGCAGTTATAGCAATTAAGCACATAGCCTCATGGCAAGCATGCTATCATGGCAGTCATTTACACACATGCAAGGATGCTAAAGCGAAAACACTTACAGTATACTCTGAGCCAAAACAGAAGCTATGTTAGAAATCAATGCATGATCCTAGCTATGTATGTTTGAAATGCCTAATGCAACACATGCAAAATGTAACTAAGTAGGCTCGACTATCTAAGATGGCATATGAATGCAACAATTGATACATGTATTCAAATAGGTATTGAAATACAATGCAATTTGAATGATGCACCGAGCCCGGTAGATGCAAGACAAATGAATGATACACGCATACAAAGCATAAGGATGCTAATTGAAATATGCCCTAATACTAACCACCGAAAACTGATAAGTAAAAGGGAGAAAGACGTGAGGTTGGAAGACATGCATCACACACACGCACACTTATTACAACATTTGCCCTCGAGAAGGAGGGTCCGAATGAATTTAGCCAACTAGCTACGCTAATTAAACTAATTATTATAAACCAACTAATTAACTATGCTAAGCTAATTAATTATTACAAAACTTTGACTAATTAATCAAATTAATTAAGTTACAAAACCAACTAAGTATGAAAAGCATCTAAATTAGGCTGCCACAGCTCCACCTTGAACAATGAAGGATGTATGTTCGGTTTTCACCCCGAAAAGCTCTTCAGTTTGCTCTCAAGAGGCTCTGTTTGCAGGGTGTCTCCCAGTGCTTGCTGCTGAAACTTACCAAAACAGTGCTGGGGAGTGCACCAATGGCCTGCCGGCCATGAATGGTTGCTGCCGACCCCCCTGCCGGCCAAGGATGCACAATGCCGGCTACAGATGAAAGGGTGTCGGCCAACAATGAAGAACTGTCGGCCACTGGTGTGCTGTGACACCAAGCTACAACAGAGCACAAAATAGAGGAAATGGAGGGTCTCCTAAGGGTATGTACGTACTATGGCCCTCCATATCACCTCAAAACATCAAGGGAGAGGCACCGTTGGATCCAAAACCATCAATCAAGCATCTCAATGCATGATGGTCAAAGATCCAACATGTACAAATTCAATAAATGCATGACAAGCAAGACACTTAGACCATCTCCTTATCATGAGAAATCAAAGGCAATGGAGACCAAGGGTGATTGACTCACTTCATCACTTCAAGTATGAAATGAACTAATCCACCTTGTGTTCAACACAATATCTGATTGAACACAATGCAAAGCAAGCAACATGACATGCAAGCAACATGCTAATCTTGGCATGAAATGCAAGACTCTAACATGCAAACACTCATGCACAACATGCTAGAATACTTAAGCATTAAAAGCTAGTGAAAGACACAATACTAGAATTATGCAAAGCAATACTCGATGGACTAAACCAACACCAAACAGACCCCATGTATGCCAAAACAGTGGCAAAAGCATGCTAGAATGGAAGCTCAAAATGCTAGAAGAACATGCACATATGTTGGCCTGTGAGCGAGGTATGATACACAACCCTCAAAAGCTATGAAGAAGTGAAGTATATAAGAGTGTGACTACACTACATGCACTGAAATCACTTGCTAAATGGTGTCATACCATGCAAACATCACATGCATAACATGTTAAAGGCCTCAAAACCGAAAGCTAGACAAGGCCCTTTACATTACAACCATACTAAGCAATGCTCAAATGACCCTAACCATTCAAAACAGATCTAAGGCAGGTCAAAATAGTGGTAAAAAACATGCTAGACTTGTAGCATAGATGGCAAGAAAAACAAGCTTATGTATTGGCTGACCAACAAGGCATAATGCTCAACTTCTCAAAAGCATTGAAAGAGTGATAAACATGAGAGTATGACTGTGAAATATGCTCTGAAATCATATATCAAATGATGCTATATCACACAAATGTCACAAATAAGGCATGCTAGGGGTCTCAAAACACAAGACTAGCAAAGCCATTTGCACTATAGCCCTACAAGGCAAGCCATACATGACCAAGACCACTTAAAACAGACCTCAAGCATGTTAAATCAGTGGCAAAAATGTGCTGGAGCAAAGCTAACACATGCTAGAATGATGAACAAAAGCATGAAGCATGTTAGGCCAACAAGCATGATTGCACTACAAGTACCAAAAGCATGCAAGAGGTGACCAAATCAGCCAAAAACAGAGTTATGGAATGGAAAATAATGGCTAAAAACATGTCTGAACTAAGCAAATTCAAGGCACAAAGACATGCTACTTTGCAAGGCTACAAGTAGAATTACACTACAAGTACAAGAAGCATGCAAGAGGTGACCAAACCAGCCCAAAATAGAGTTATGGAAGGTCTAAAAAGTCACAAAAATGAGCCTAAACAAAGACTCTAAGAAGTAGAAATACATGCTCATTTGGTGGGCCAACAACACAAGCAAACAAGACAAAATGAGAGGGGACCACCCCCTTCTATTTAGGACCTCAAAACAAGGTTTTTACCACTAAAAATTCTCTGAATTTCAGTAGTTAAAAGGCCACAAAAAGTTGTTTTGAAAGGCCTTGAAAGATAGCTCAAAAAGTTTTACAAGCCAAGGAGCAAAATGGAGAGATAACCCCCTAGCCAAACAAGGCTTAAACCACCATTTTAGAACCTCAAAATCAGAGTTTTTTATGGTTCAAAACCAGCCCCAAAATAGTCCAAAACAATGGAAAAAGGATGGTGAAGCAAGTGTGAAAGACAAGCTTAAAGGGTGAAAGTTTTACCTCTTGGAGGGAAGCACACTTTGAGGCACAGAACCAAGTCAAAACCTCCTTAAAGAGCTCCAAGAAGACCTTCTAGCAACCTCAGCCCAATGATCAACAACTCTTGTTAAGGGTTGATAGGTTGAAGATGGATGTATGCAAGCTTCTAGCACAAAACTCTTAGAGATAGAGTAATCTACAGAGTGGATTGAGAAAGAGAGGCTCCCAAAGCTTTGCCAAATTCTTCTCAAATGTTCTAACCTTGAATATGAGATATAAGGTTCTCATATATAGCAAAATATCAAGCTTTGGTCGAAATATCTCCAAAAGAGACAGCTGGAACAAGCTAGAGCAAAATATCTGTCCAAAACTGCTTTCTGCCATCTGTGGCCGGCACTGTACCACTGTTGGCCGGCACCTTACCATTGTTGGCCAGCAGCACACTCCCTTGGACAACATGGGGCCGGCATTGGCCATTCATGGCCGGCACACTCCCATAGAGGCCGGCAGCAAAAATCAGTTCTAGTCCCCAACTTGAAGCAAGCCTAACTCCTTCATCTGGATGCCTGTTCAGGTCATTCTTGTGTGAAAATTGAAGCCCCGGAAGTAAGCTTTCCAATGGTGAACGCCTTACATCAAAATTCCAAGTGTGCTAAGAGTTATTCCTTTTTTGGTGAAGCCGCTCAGTTTCGATCCTACCCAGATTCATGCCAAACTTCTCCTCAACTAGTTTTCTCCTCTCCTCTACTCTTTTCTTCAACTCCAAACCCCTAAGCAAGGTGTTTTGAAAGATTTTTCAAAGAGTTCACCTCTCTTTCATTCATTTCTACTTTGTCCTTGCTCGGCTTACTGAAAAGCGCAACATTTAACAAAATGCAAGCGTCGGAACATCGTAGAAACTTCTTTCAAAAATGTTTTGAAAGAGAGGGTTTTAAGGTCTAAAAACCATTCAAAATAGCTTTGGTTCACAATGGGGTGTAAGGTTGGGATTTGACTCTCTCCTTGCCGAAGAAATTGAACATTTGCACTGCACACCTTTCACCACCAAGTAAACCATCAGTAGTGCCCAAGTTTTAAGGGCGGTCAAAAATGGGGTGTCTACACCCCTTCGTCGAGACCTCAAACTACGCACAACACCACTTTCATCATCGAGTGTACTGGATAAAGCGCTCAAGTCTTGCAAGCAGTCAAAAATGGGGTGTCCACAGTTTACTTGATTATTTCAATCCATGCTCATAGTTGTATTGATTGGGGATTGGCGTCAGTGCTATAGTATGGTGTTTGATGTTGGAAAATGGCTTTGGAAAAATCCTTATTTTTTGCTAACTTTGACCATCAATTAAGGTGGGACCCAAGCGTTATTTTTAACATTTTCATTGGGTTTATGTTTAATGCTACGTAGTGAATAAAACTGTGTATTTGGTTGCTCAAAACCATTTTCGGATGAATGAGAATTCAACGCGCGTTTTCGGGTTCGTGGAAATGAATTTAGGTGGGTTTTCTACACATTTGTGAAATGTGCTTGTCCAACATTGGAAAGGCTTAAGGTTTTGAATGGGTTTATATACCTTAGCTTGGGATACTTGGGATGGGCCCTAAAGGGTACCCAAGTTTATGGAATGGTGAGGTTATGGGTAAAGTGAGTTAGACCCATTGGACCCAAAACAAAAACCACACTCGCGCGACACCGCCGCTGCCGCCATCCGTCCGATCAGTCGGGCGGGCTAGGCCTGGGCTTGGGCACGAGTGCGTGGTCTAAGGTTGGGTTAGGCTTGTCCAGCCCAATATTTATCTTTTTGGGCCAAAAAACATTTGAATTTGAATTATTTATTTTTTATTTTGATTTCGAAATTTCAAATAAATTGGTCCAAAATTTTTCCTTCACCCAAACAGATCCCTAATGGGTTCAGACCCACCCAAACAGGTTCAAAGGGTTCAAAACAGGTTTATACCTGTTCAATTCAAATTGAATCTGTCCAAACAGATTCAAATCTGTCCAAGTACCTGTTCAATCTGTCCGAACAGGTTTCTACCTGTTCGGAATAGCCACTATTTCTCCTATAAAAAGCCAGCCTTCTAGCATTTCTTGGATCAAAATTTTCTATCAGAATTTTGTCCTTCTTCTCTGTGCTTCTCTGCATCTATTCTGCATTTAATTTTAGGAAGAAAGAAAGAGAGTTACTACATAATTTGGTTCGCCAAACTTGATTTTGTAGTGCTGCAAATTCAAACGTTAGTCGTTGTATCCTGGGAAGTAGATACCGTTAAAACTTGAAGCACTAGAGCGAGGGCGAAATCTATTTTAAGAAGATTGCATCCAACACAAGCCTCAACATTAATTTCTGTAAGCGTTTAATTCAGAATTTAATTTATATAATTATTTTCTGAATTATTTTATTTTACTGTTTATTTAATTTATACACAGACACCAATGTGGGTGTAACAATCTTAAAATAGATTTCCATTTTTTTATTTATTTTTGTGTTAGACAGACGAATATTTTGCTTTGGGAAATTAAATAGTAGTCATATACTGTTTAATTTCTTAAATAGTAGTAATATACTGTTTAATGATTTCTTTGATAACATAGTAGTAATATACTATTTATCATTGGAATTTTGTTACAAAATATTATCATGTATGTTTTGTGTGTAAATTATTTTTTGTATAAATTTGTGATTGGTGTCTTATTATTTCGTCAGAATTATGACAACTAAAATAAACAGTACTAAGACTATTATTACTCAAACCCCTACACCTATTGTGCCAGTGGGTACTCTAACAGTACCGGTAAATCATAGGGAGAAGCCAGAAAAAGTCAATGGAAATGATTTTAAAAGATGGCAACAAAAGATGATGTTTTATCTTACCACATTGAATTTGGCTCGCTTCACTCTTGAAAAAGCACCGGCACTGAACGAAGGATACACCGACCGGCAAGTGGTTGCCACAGTCGATGCATGGAAACATGATAATTTTCTATGTCAGAATTATATCCTCAATGCGTTGGACAATACACTGTACAATGTGTATAGTGTCAAAAGCACTGCTAAAGAACTGTGGAAATCTTTGGATCACAAGTATAAGACAAAGGACGCCGATACAAAGAAATTTATTGTCGGCCGTTTTCTAGATTTTAAAATGATGGATTCCAAGATGATTATTAGCCAGGTTCAAGATCTCCAATTAATTCTCCATGGCATACATGTGGAAGGGATAGTTCTCAGTGAATCTTTCCAAGTAGCGGCAATAATTGAAAAATTGCCACTATCTTGGAAAGAATTCAAGAATTATTTAAAGCATAAGCGCAAGGAGATGAAATTGGAAGAACTAATAGTACGGCTCAAGATTGAGGAGACAACCGTGGTTCCGACAAGAAGTCAGGAAACCATGTCATGCAAGCTAAAGCAAATGTTGTGGAACATGGACAAGAGTCAAAGTTCAACAACAAAAATCAGAAGCATGATGGCAATGGTCCCAAACAAGGATCCACTAGTAAGATTAACAAAGGGATCAACAACGGGTTCAACAAGAGGTTCAAAGGAAAGTGTTTTGTGTGCGGCAAAGATAGACATCGCGTTAAGGATTGTCACGTTTGTAAGGATGGAGGGAGTTCAAGAAAAAATCCAGCACAAGCCAACATAGCCAAGGATTTTTATCTTTCCGATGTAGTGATAGACATCAATCTTGCTACAGTAGTCTTTGAAGGAAATTTGGTGGGCAATCCCAAGGAGTGATGGGTGGATACTAGAGCAACTCGCCATAACTGTGCAGATAAGAAGATATTCACAACCTACAAAGTAGTGGAAAGTGGGGAACAGCTTTTTATGGGAAACTCCTCCACTTCAACTATGGAAAGACATGGAAAGATCGTGCTGAAAATGACCTCAGGGAAAGAACTCACGCTCAAGAATGTACTCCATGTGACAGAAATTCGCAAAAATTTGATTTATGGGTCATTGTTGATCAAGAATAGGTTTAAATTAGTCTTTGAATCTGACAATGTTATACTCTCCAAGAGTGGCATGTATGTGGGGCGAGGTTATATGAGTGATGGGCTTTTCCAGCTCAATGTAAATATTGTTGCACCTAATTTGGCTATTAATAATAAGAACACATCTTCTGTTTATATTACTGATTCTTCTTTTTTATGGCATGGTAGATTAAGACATGTTAATTTTAATTCTTTGCGTAGATTTGTTTCTTTAGAATGTTTACCAAACTTAGAGTTTAATCCCAATCATAAATGTGAGATTTGTGTTGAGGCAAAACTTACTAAGGCATCATTTAATAAAGTAGAAAGAAGTACTGAATGTCTAAGTTTAATTCACACAGATATCTGTGATTTAAAATTTGTTCAAACTAGAGGAGGTAAGAAGTACTTTATTACTTTTATTGATGATTGCACTCGATATTGCTATGTTTACTTATTGAGAAGTAAACATGAAGCCTTAGAAGCTTTTAAGCAATATAAACTTGAGGTTGAAAATCAACTTGGCAAAACTATTAAGATAGTGAAAAGTGACAGAGGTGGTGACTATGATGCACCATTTGAGGAATTTTGTCCTGAACATGGTATTATTCACCAAACCACTGCACCCTATTCTCCTTAGTCAAATGGAATTGCTTAGAGAAAGAAACGAACTTTGAAAAAGATTATGAATGCCATGTTGATTAGTTCAGAGTTACCTCAGAACTTGTGGGTGGAGGTGATTTTGTCTGCTAACTTCATCCTTAACAAGGTACCCTACAAGAAACTCAATCAAACACCTTATGAATTATGGAAAAGTTAACGACCTACCTACAATTACCTCAAAGTATGGGGGTGTTTGGCCAGGGTGGCAGTCCCTAGTCCCAAAGTGACTAAGATAGGACCAAAAACCATTGATTGTGTGTTCATTGGTTATGCAAATAATAGTAGTGCATATAGATTTTTAGTTCATAGATCTGAAAATCTGGATATGCATGTAAACACTATTATTGAGTCAAGGAATGCGTCGTTTTTTGAATACATTTTTCCATGCAAGGAAACTGAAGAGAAAAGTTCAAATAAAAGAACTTTTGATACTACTATGGGTGGCAGTGAAGACCACAATGATAATGAAACAGATGAACCTAGACGTAACAAGAGGGCTAGAATCTCTAAATCATTTGTTCCAGATTTTTTGACATACCTGTTAGAAAATGAACCTCAAAACTTCAAGGAAGCAATGTCAAGTCCTGAAACTCCATTGTAGAGAGAGGCTGTGAATAGTGAAATTAAATCAATATTGCAAAATCATATTTGGGAACGGGTGGCTCTTCCACCAAGGTGTAAACCTCTTGGATATAAGTGAATATTCAAGAGAAAAATAAAACCAGATGGTTCAATAGATAAATACAAGGCTAGGCTTGTTGTTAAGGGATACAGGCAGAAGGAATGCCTTGATTATTTTGACACATATTTACTAGTGACAAGAATAACATCTATTTGCATACTGATTGCGATTACAGCTTTGTATAATCTAGAAATACATTAAATGGATGTTAAAACAACTTTTTTGAATGGCAAATTAGATGAGAAAATCTATATGGAACAACCGGAAGGGTTTCAAGTTCCCGGCCAAAAGAAAAAGGTTTGTAAACTTGTCAAATCCCTTTATGGATTAAAACAAGCCCCGAAACAATGGCATGGAAAATTTGATCATGCTATGCTTTCAGATGGTTTTAAGATAAACGAATGTGACAAATGCGTCTATGTTAAAAGCACAGACAAAGGCTATGTCATAGTTTGTCTTTATGTGGATGACATGCTCATTATTGAAAGCAATAATGACATGATTAAATCCACAAAGAAAATGTTGAACAAAAAGTTTGACATGAAAGATCTTAGAGTAGCAGATGTAATTCGAGAAATAAAAATTACTAGAACATCTAAAGGATATGCTTTATCTCAGTCTCATTATGTTGAGAAGATTCTAGAGAAATTTGGAAAGCATGACGACCGTCTTACTGAAACACCTGTTGACATTAATCTTCGTTTGTCAAAAAATACAGGTGCATGCATATCACAATTAGAGTACTCTCGGATAATCGGAAACTTGATGTACTTAATGAATTGCACTAGGTGAGATATAACCTATGCTGTAAGCAAATTGAGTAGGTATACAAGTAATCCAGGGTCCGATCATTGGAAAGCGATAATTAGGGTACTTAGGTATCTAAGACATACCTAGAATTATGGCCTTCATTATACCAAATATCATGCAGTACTCGAGGGGTACAACGATGCAAATTAGATATCGGATACTAAAGACTCAAAATCCACTGGTGGATATGTAAACCCTGGCAGGTGCTGCAGTCTCTTGGAAATCTTCCAAGCAGACATGCATAGCTAGGTCAACAATGGAATCTGAGTTTATCACATTAGATAAAATAGGAGAAGAAGCAAAATGGCTTCATAATTTCTTAGAAGACATTCTAATGTAGCCTAAACCTGTGCCAGCTATATGCATTCACTGTGATAGTGAAGCAGCAATAGAACGAGCACAGAATCATATGTATAACGGTAAGCCTCGACACATTCGTCGAAGACATAATTCCGTTAGGCATTTGCTTTCACATGGCATAATTTCCATAGAATATGAAAAGTCAAAGGAGAATATTGCGGATCCTTGACTAAAGGACTAGCTAGAGAGCAAGTGTACTATTTATCAAGGGGAATGGGATTAAAGCCTATTACTTAAAAGTCGCCATAATGGAAACCCAACCTAGTTGACTGGAGATCCCAAGATCTAGGTTCAAAAGGACAACTGAATTATGGATGACTTTACGTATCACTAAAGAGGGTTTCTTCTACCCATTTCTATGATAAGAAGAGTGATACCTACAGTGTTAGTAGGATAAGCTTTGCTTTTAATGATTCTTATAGCTTAGACATCCAAATGGGGTATAGTAGGATACTCTTAATAAGAAATCACCAATATGAGTGTGAACTGGGCCGGTTTTGTGAGAATTGAGACAACTAAATTCTCTAGAGCACTCATGAATTACTAGGCATTGTTCAGGGCTAAAATGAACACAACCGTAAGAACTAAACTGTGTCTGCGGATACACTATGTGTAGTCTATTGTCTTGGCTTACACAAACAGCTGAACAGTTCAAGGCATCGTGTCTACTGGTTAGCCAGTAAGTCCGACAGGCTTTTACTAGAGGAGGTTCAAAGCTAAAAGCTACCTATCTTGATGTGGTGTATCTTCTCAATGTACTCTTTCTTTGTCTGCATCTTGTTGCATGTCTATTATCGTGAAGTCCATTCATGTGGGAGATTGTTGGAAAATGGCTTTGGGAAAATCCTTATTTTTTGCTAACTTTGAGCATTAATTAAAGTGGACCCACGCGTTTTTTTTAACGTTTTTCATTAGGTTCATATTTAATGCCGCATAGTGAATAAAACCGTGTATTTGGTTGCTTAAAACCATTTACGGATGAATGAGAATTCAATGTGCGTTTTCGGGTTCGTGGAAATGAATTTAGGTGGGTTTCCTACACATTTGTGAAGTGTGCTTATCCCACATTGGAAAGGCATAAGGTTTTGAATGGGTTTATATACTTTGGCTTGGGATACTTGGGATGGGCCCCAAGGGGTACCCAAGTTTGTGGAAGGGTGAGGTTATGGGTAAAATGGACAAGACCCGTTGGACCCAAAATAAAAACCACGCGCGGGCTTAGGCGCGGGTGCGTAGTGTGAGGTTGGGTCAGGCTTGTCCAGCCCAATACTAATCTTTTTTGGGCCAAAAACATTTGAATTTTATTTATTTATTTTTAATTTTGATTTCAAAATTTCAAATAAATTGATCCAGAATTTTTCCTTCACTCAAACAGATCCCTAATGGGTTCAGACCCACCCGAACAGGTTCAAAGGGTTCAAAACAAGTTCATACCTGTTCAATTCAAACTGAATCTGTCCAAACAAATTAAAATATGTCCAGGTACCTGTTCAATCTATCCGAAAAGGTTTCTACCTGTTTGGAATAGCCACCATTTCTCCTATAAAAAGCCAGCCTTCCAATATTTCTTGGATTAGAATTTTTTATCAAAATTTTGTCCTTCTTCTTTGTGTTTCTCTTCATCTATTCTGTGTTTAATTTTAGGAAGAAAGAGAGAGAGAGTTACAACATAATTTGGTTCACCAAACTTGATTTTGTAATGCTGCAAATTCAAGTGTTAGTCGTTGCATCCTAGGAAGTAGACGCCGTTAAAACTCAAACCACCGGAGCGAGGACAAAATTTACTTTAAGAAGATTGTGTTCAACACAAGTCTCGACATTAATTTATGTAAGCGTTTAATTCGGAGTTTAATTTATATAATTATTTTCTGAATTATTTTATTTTATTGTTTATTTAATTTATACATTTAATTTACACACACACCACTGTGGGTGTAACATTTGGTTGGGTTTTTATTAATATTTATTGGAGCTATACAAGTTGTGTTCATGGAATTTGATAACATGATACACGTGAGGTATAGGCGTTCTCTTTGACAATTCTAATGGGTGCTTCAATGTAGAAAGTGTAATGGTGGATGTTAAGTAGCTGTTCATAAGTGAGTGTTGGGTGTTTAAAGGTTTTACAAAATAGGAATTAAATTGGTACCATAATAATGGGTGTAGTTCACATTTCTAATGAAATCTACACAAACTGTTGACTTTAAATATATTGTTCTCTTTGGGTATTAATTTAAAAATTATCAAATCAGTATCATTAGAATCATTTATGAGTCTAGTTTTTTACATTTTTTTCCTTGAGTCGATTGCTCGTGTACATTAAGAGAACCGTTAATTTCTTTAAGGTGCTGCAGAAAGTGACCTATTTGGATATAAATAATTGTAACTAATTCTTACGATAAGCAAAGCAAGTAAATCCAATTGGGTTTGAAACTAAACACATGGTAGTTGATATCTGGAGGGTTTCAGAATTTTTCGAATGGTGTACTATAAGGTTTTAATTCTCAAATTAGTGAATAGTTCGGGGTGTGACAATCATGGTTCCACACTGACATTTTCCCTTTTTTCTTTGGGCTAGGCATTTTGCATTGACGTATTTTCTCGAAGTATATACTTCAATGTTTAACTCTTTGTATTTTCTCCAAGTATTTTCAGGAAGATATATCCTTACATTTTATTAATGTCTCTTTAACTCTTTGATATGATAAGATAGTTAATTCAAAAAGTCTTTCGTAATCATCCATTGATGCATATCTTCCTCTCCTTAATTTTGTTGAGTGATTTCTCAAATAGTTTCCTTAGAAGCGGTTATGGAACTTAATTGGATGATCTATTTTCATAATAATTTGTTGATTGTAAGGGAAGAGACTGGATGTCTTGCCACTTACTAAATCACCCCCTTTAAGGCAAATCATTTTTACTCAACAAAACAGTAGTTGGACAAATTTCTAAGGTAGAATATATTATTTTGTCAAAACATGAAGGATGACCAACCTACTTATGATAGGTGAGGTTAAGGATGACCCGTCTTGTTGTGATCACCTTATTATATTACTGTTTATTAGTAGTTTGTTGGTTACTGCTGCAATTTTTAAATTACCCTGGTGGGTTGATTTGTGGAGAGGATTGGTTTCTTGGAAGAGTGTTAAGAGACTTTTCTACATGGCATTTCTGAAAATTGTTTTTAGTTGTTTGACTATCGCTTGCTGTGTTGGTTGGTATGTGGCTTATAAATCCAATCTCACATCCCAGCTTCAACAATCTTAGAATGGATAATTATTAGATTGCTATCAGTTCATTTGGTGATAGGCACATGAAATGAAAGCTAAAATCTTGTTGCCTTATATATCCTTTATTTTATTTCTTATTTTCCCCAAAAGATGTGATAGGTGATTTTCTATAATGTATATGCTGATAATATATTTTTGTATTTAATGAAATAATCTTGACATAACTTATAGCAATTCCGATTTTGACCCGACCTTTGTTGTATTTCGGACTCGGGTTTCGTGGTTTGATATTGTTATTTACGTCTCTTTCCCTCCTTTCCCCTTTGAGTTTGAGTATTGCAGTGTCTTGGGCATGTTTGGAATAGGTTGGTTGCTAGTTGGTCCAATTGTTGTTGTCCAGAAAATTGTTTCTTTGCTCGAGTGAGACTTCTTATGCTCGAGCGAGCTTTGTGAACTCCCAGTATTTTTGCAAGCCTACAGAGATACTAGAAGGGTAGTGTTCTTCGCTTAAGCGAGGCTTCTTGCACTCGAGCGACGGTGTATGTCTGTAAAACTCTGGGAATATGTATTCTGCGCTTGAGCGATGCTTCTTGCGCTCGAGCGACGCCACTTATTGTGTCTAGTCGCTCGAGCAAAAACTCTTGCGCTCGAGTAAGCCTTGCATATATCAATTCGCAGCAGCTCATTTTTACATCACTTTTTGATATCTTTTCACTCAAAAACCCTAGACCAACTCCTTCTCTCTCTAAAATCTGACTTCTCTCTACAAATCCACTAGGATCTAAGAATCTCTCTACCCTACTCCCTTTGATAAAAAAAGGTGGAGTATCTCAAGTGCTACCATTTCATCTAAATAAAGTTTGGTGGGCTTTGGGTATATTATGGACAAACCTAAGGTTTGGGTGTGAAATAAAAAGGGGGGGTTTTCATGTTTATGTTGTGAAAATGGTTGTGGGATTGAATGTGAGATTGTATGGTGGCAAAATGGTTGATTTTGGCACTTTGAGTTGATAGTTGGAAAATAGGGAAGTTTGTCCTAATTTTTATTCAAATAATTATTTTGTTAAAATAAATGGAATTGACATTGTAAGTGTGAAATTGAATAGATGATTATATAAATGGTGGAGCTAGATGTGTATTATTAACTCACATCAATGGAAATTTAGATGATTTATCTGCTTTGAGATTGAATATCTATTTAGAAATATTTGTATTGGGCTATCAGTGGAGGATAGCCATGATTGTTGTAGAAATTGCATGAGGACTAGGTAAATTGAAACTAATCTCCTGTTGGTTATCATTAAATATGACTAAGTTTAAATACATTGTATATGTATGATTATTTGGGAGGAGAAAGGGGATGTACTCTATTATTTAGGAGGAGATAAGAGATGGACTCCATTGAAATTAAGTAAGCCTGTGTGTCCAGGGTGAAAATCCCAGAACCGCGCGTATACATGGGTGCCGATCCAGCGGACGAAATTTTCGTAAAATGGCAGATTGAAGTATTTGTGTGGTAATTGTGTTGATTTGATAGCCATTGAGTTGTAGTCTCAGTTGGGTTGTTGAAAGATAATTAAATTGACTCATGAATTGAAACGAATTGAAAAAAAATGAAATAAGATATAAACTTGGTATTTTATGGTTGTACACAAATGTGAATGTTTGTCACAAGTATTGTATATGCACATTGTACTTATATCTTTGTTAAATCTCATATATTGTGTTAGATTATTCCTACTGGGATGTGGCTCACCCTATTTGGGGAAAATCATTTTTAGGTGTTTGTGACATGCCTCCGCCAAGGCAATAAAGGGGAGGGACTTCTGAGAGCAAGAGCTTCTTTCTTTTGTTGTATTCTTTATATAGCCAAGGGCTTTGATTGTATTGAGCTAGGCTCACTTTTGTTATAACCAAGTAACGACTCGGAAAGATGTAAGCATATAGGGCATATTATTACTTGTTTAGTTTTTAATTCTCCTATTATTGTAACACATGCTGTAGATTCAGGATGAATATTTATGAATGTATATCGCATGTGTTATCTTTTGTATACAAACTCTGATATATGAAAGCACATTATTTCTATTATCTTTCCATCCATAGGATGTATTTATTGTATATATTTTGGGGGCATTACATAACTAGTGTCTGGCTTCTTGGAATGAGTATTAGATTTGTGCTATGATAAATTGTAATTATGTAATGTATTGGACATCAAGCACGATGTAATTCATAGTTTGCACACCTCTTTTCAAAGTGAGTCTCGTCTGTGATATGAATTTCACATTGCCATCAATTTGAATATTTCTTCTGTTCAAATCCCTGTTTATATATTCACTCATTCAGACATTGTGGATAGAATTGCAACTCTTCTTCTCTTCTATCATTATCTCTGTATTCCTAGTTAAATTCATATGGGCAATATTTGGAGTTATTTTCATTATTTATCTAAGACCCTTGTGTTTCTTCTTAATATAATATACGTCCCCATTCACGTCATGCATTCCTTTTCATACCTTACAAAACTTAGTCCCCCATGCATAAGGAAAAGATTGAGCATCTCAGTCACCATGTGTCAATCATGTCTATCCAAGTCCGTAAACTTTACTCCTAATCTCATTTAATTACTTGTACATTGCACTCACAACATTTCACCACTCCAGGGATGTCACGGGAAGCTTTGTCATGACAAATAGAACCTGTGGGAATAAACGGCATGTAATTAGCACACGTAGGATGGGAGTTAGAGTTGAAAACACGTTAAACTTAGTCGAAAAAAAGCGTTCGGGGGGCGAAAATGCAAAACAGCCCTAAATCACTCTAAGGATGTCACAAGAAGCTTTCTCATGACAAATATGACATATGGAGATAAACGGCAAGCAATTAGCACAAGTAGGTTGGGAGTTAGTGTTGAAAATACGTTAAACTTACTCAAAAATGGGCGTTAAGAGGGAAAAAATGCAAAACAACTCCCGAATCACTCTATAAATGTCATAGGAAGCTTTCTCGTGACAAATAGGACTTGTGGGGATAGACAGCATGTGGTTAGCGCACTTAGGTTGGGAGTTAGAGTCAAAAACATCTTAAATTTAGTCAAAAAAGGGCATTCGACAGGGGGGCAAAAATGCAAAACAGCCCCCGAACTACTCTATAGATGTCACGGGCAGGTTTCTCGTGACAAATAGGACCTGTGGGGATAGATGGCATGTAGTTAGCACACCTAGGTTGGCAGTTAGAGTCGAAAATCCCTTAAACTTAGTCGACAAAGGGTATTTGGGGGTCGAAAATGCAAAACAGCCCCTGAACCACTTTATGGATGTCACGAGAAGCTTTCTTATGACAAATGGGACCTATAGGGACAGAAACATGTAGTTAGCACACGTAGGTTGGAAGTCAGAGTCGAAAACGTCTTAAAAGTAGTCGAAAAAGGATGTTCGGGGGGACAAAAATGCAAAACAATGCCCAAACCATTCTATGGATGTTACAATCAGCTTCCTCGTGGTAAATAGGACCTATGGTGACAAACGACATGTAGTTAGCACACCTAGGTTGAGAGTTAGAGTCGAAAACACTTTAAACTTAGTCGTAAAAGGACGTTCATGGGGCAAAAATGCAAAACAGCCCCTTAACCACTCTATAGATGTCACAGGAAGCTTTCTTGTAACAAATAGGACCTGTGGGAACGGACAGCATATAGTTGAAAACACCTTAAACTTAGTCGTAAAAGGGCGTTCAGGGGGCAAAAATGCAAAACAGCCCCTTAACCACTCTATAGATGTCACAGGAAGCTTTCTCGTAACAAATAGGACCTGTGGGAACGGACAGCATGTAGTTAGCACATCTAGGTTGTGATTAGAGTCGAAAACGTCTAAAACTAAGTCGAACATATTTAGATAACTAATTATGTCACATGTACTATTAATTATAGATAACTAAGTTCTAAGTCTTTAAACATATTTTATCAGTGGTCTTAATCTTAAATATTATGAGTGATTACTGTTATTCACGTGCATTGTGGTACTTGAGTCTATTGTGAATGCATACAAATGTCATCTTTTCAATCAACACTTCAACCATGTCTAATGGAAAAAGCACTGAAGAAGATGAACAATTTAATTCACTCACCATAACCTCTGATCGTTTTGCCTCAGACTATCAAGTCCTGCATGCATTTTTGGTAGTATATGGGTGCAATTTTTCTTTTATTTTTTATAGATAGCTTTTGGCATGGACTTGTGGATATTCTATTTTTGTGTATAGAGGACAATTTACACTTTTGTATAATCTCTCTATTTTTTTGTCCTCTGCTTTTGGTGGATTAGTATTAATCGTACAGCTAACTTGTGGCATCAACGGATGATTTTTGGCATGGTATATAGATTACCTTTTGTCGTGGTACAAATTACCATAGTAATTTATACTACACCAAATGGCCATTTAGCATGGTAGTGAATATATTTTTTTGTGTACGGAGGACATGGTTTTCATATGATTATCTGTTTTGTATGGAATTATTATTTTAGGTTAGAATATACTTAGTTTGTATGGAATTTGATATTAAAAATTATTTATTTTTTGATGGTTGGAAGTGAAATGGATGTAAATTGTGGACATAATACATATATGTATTTTTGGATGGTTGGTTAATAATATATGTATTATTTTGTTTATATACATAGTACAGGTTGCACAAAATACATATAGGTTGTGGACAAATTAATAAATATATATATATATATATAAAATCATGTTTTTGGCGATTACACAAGGGAAAATTAGTCTAGGGTCCCTCTCCCACTTTTTGTAATGGAAGAGATCCACAAAATTATTTTTTGATGTCTAAAGTCCCTAAACATATATCAGAGAAATTTGACTCTTTGCCCACGATTTATGTGCCTTCTTCGAACATTCCATCACCGAGTTCACTTCTTCTTGCGTACAAGCTACTCACTCTCAGTCCAATCCAATTCCAATTCAAGTCGATACACCCCCAAAATATATATATATATATACTAGTAACAACTTTTTACCCAAAAATGGCATCTAAAACCCTTGTTCTTGCTCAAACACGTCCAGACGCACGAATCGTGGTCTCGACGAAGCTGTAATCCTCCAAACAATTTCCTCAAATTCAGTCCGATGCAAGCTCGAATCCACATCTCCAATCGAACAGCCTCAATTGATCAATCTTCACGCCTCTTGCTTTTACGAACTCAAGGTTTCAATCACACATACATTTATTTGTTTGTAATTGGGTTTCATTTTGTATGTATTGATTGGTTTTAAGCTGGTTTTGTAGACTGCGGTGGTGTTGATCGGAGACGAAGAGGTTCACTTGGTGGCAATGCCGAGCAAGCAGAAGAAATTTTCGTGTTTTTGGTGCTATGCGGTTTCGTCCGGTTTGTATAATGCTTGTTTGGGGATGTTGAATTTACAGTGTCTTTCAATTGTGTTTGATCTGGATGAAACTATGATCGTTGCCAACACTATGAACTTGTTTGGGGATCGAATTGAGGCTTTGCGGAGTTGGATTGTACGCGAAACAAATCCAATTCGTATGTCTGGAATGACTGCTGAGATGAAACGATATGTCGATGATCGAGCTTTGCTTAATTTCAAAATTTCTCTGGACACATCACAGAGAAATTTCAAAATTTCTCTGGACTCCCCAAACCTAGAGAAATTCTCAGACAAACATTTTCAGAGATTCTCTCACCCAGAGAATTTCTCTGGACTCCACAACCCAGAGAAAATTCTCAGACAAATATTTCTAGAGAAATTCTCTCAACCCAGAGAATTTCTCTAGACTCCACAACACTATTATTTCAAATATGGATATTTTTCATATACAAATCATTTATGTTTTGTTTCTAGTGTCATTAGATTGCATGAGAATAAGAGTTGAACTACTTTATATGAGCAATTTTAGTCCCCTGGAACTGTAAGCCATGGGAGTGCATAGTATCTTAATTACCAACACTAATAATTTATTATGACACTGAATAATTATAGTGAAAGATTACATATGCTTAATAGTCTCTTTCACCTAGATCTTACACCATGCTATCATCAAAATTAAACTTTTGAAAATAAAAATAAAATCTGAGGATGTTAGAAAACTTTTAGAAAGTAAATTGAAGTATTGAGATTTAGATGAAAAAAGAGGATAATGATGATGATGATGATGATGATGATGATGATGGGTTGTGTGCGCATGATTCTCTGTCTCATATCTCTTTATTTATTTATTTTTAATCTTAAAACACGTATCGCCATTAAATTAAGTTGCAAAATTTAATTTTAAGTGTTTGAAAATGAAGAAATAAAAATTGAAGAATGCATGGCATACCTAGAGCCAATCAGATGAATCCATGCAAACTTGAAGAGAAGTGAAACTCATTCACCTAAATTTAGCAATAAAGAGAAGCAAATTAAGTGATCATAAACAGCTCACTCCAATCCTTTTAAGAACACTTCATCACAATCCTTCTCTTTGAGTGCTCTATGAATTGAGAGAGAGAGAGAGAGAGAGATAAAGAGAGAGAGAGGTTGGTGTTGAATGGGGTTAGGGAGGAAGGAGAAGGGAGGGGGCAGAGAGTTGGGAAATAAGAAGGGAAGAAAAGGGGAGATGGCGGTGGTGGGGAGCAGCTTAGGTTAGCATGCAGCAGAGGAATAGGGCTAAATTACAAATTCACAAGTACTGCTTACCGTCCCTGCAGTTGACCTTGAAGAAAGAAATGTGTTGTGTTTCATTCGAGATAACCTAAAATCACAAACCTAATAACAGTAAAATTCAAGTCAAGATGGATTAGCTTTGGAACATGGGTAATATTTCACCAAACAATCTTAATGATGAGATAAAGAAGCCACAGAGAAATTTCTCTGGAGAGTGGGAAGTATATGGAAGGCAGAGAAATTTGAAATTTCTCTAAAGAGTCCATGAAAGGCTAAGGAGGCTAGAGAAATTTGAAATTTTTCTGGACTAATTTTCTTTGGACCAATTTTCTCTGGACTAATTTTCTCTAGATCAACTTGAGGGACCTTAGACATTATGAAAATATTATGTCCTTTATGCTATAAAATCTTAATACGAGGGAACTTAAAAAAAAATCCCAATACACAATTGGTAGCTAAAAATGAAGTAAATATTTTTAGTGACTAAATAATTAGTAGCTAAAAAAAAATAAAATGAAAAAAAATTTTGGCTACTAAATATTTAGTGGCCATAAAAAAAATAAATGTAAACTTTAGATGACTAAGACTATAATAGTTGAAAAAATAATAAAATGAAAAAAAAATTTGGCAACTAAAACTTTAGTAGCCAAAAAAAATAATCAGACTTTAGGCGACTAAATGTTTAATAGCTAAAAAAATCAGATTTTAGGCGACAAAACATTTAGTAGCTAAAAAACATAAGATGAACAAAAAAAACGTTTTGCCAACTAAAACTTTAATCGTCCTAAATAATTTCAGTTTTTTGCGGCTAAATGTTTTCGTTGCTGAAAATACGATATTAATTTTTTTGAAAGTTTTTAGGGAATAAAAAATTAGTCGGCAATTGAGATCTTTCGGCAACTAAATGTTTTAGTCGTTGAAAATGCAATATTAAATTTTTTTTTAAAGCTTTTGGCACTAAAAAATTAGTCTGCAATTGAGGACTTTCGGCGACTAAACTTTTTAGTCGCCAATTACTTTTCCTGACAATTATTCAACAACTAATCTGGCAATTAAAAATTTTAGTCGCTAAAAAATTTCGACAACTAAAAATTAACTTTTAAGAACTAAAATTTGGTCACTAAAAATATCATTTGTTATCGTGTGTGATTGTTCTAACTGATTCTCTTATGTTCTATTTCTTTCTGTAGATTTTTTTTTCCCCTCAGTTTTAACATTTAGTATTACGACAAACAAAAAATATTTTCTTTTAATCAATGAAAACAAACATATCTAGGTATAAAAGTGGCTTTTATTAAAGATAGGACGACTTTTATTATTTTTGTAAACAACGTTTTTTTTGTTTGTAAAGAACCATTAAAACAGAAGTGGTGTTAAAAGGAAGGAGTTTTCTTATGTGTGCAACCCACAAAAGGTGTAAGTGGATTGCACATCATGTGTCACTTATACAAAAGGTGTAAGTGTAAGGTGTAAGTGTAAGGTGTAAATGTAAGGTGTAAGTTGCACACCATGTGCCATTTACACAAAAGGTGTAAGGTGTAAGGTATAAAAGGTGTAAGTATAAGGTGTAAGTGTAAAGAATAAGGTGTAAGGTGTAAGTTGCACACCATAACCAAACCCTAAAAGGAAATTAGGATGGCTTAACGGGACTATAAAACATGTGGAACTGCAGTGGTACTATATGTATTAATCAGTATATATATTAGTGTATTAATTAGTATTATAATATTATTAATTATCTTATTTATTTTACAAATTATAAATATTTAAAATTTTTAAAATTATGTCACATCATCTATTAGTACATTAGTGTGTACATTAATTAATGCATGTAGCATTATTATATGGAGATTTCATTGTGTTGTTTGGTAACTTATGAAGTTAGTTCCTCGTTTGAAAATAGATTATCTTAATAATTTTTTAATTAATATATGAGGTAAAAAAATTAATATATTTAGAAATAATTTTTTAATTTTTTACAAAAAATATGAAATGAAATAATTTATAAAATAAAAATAGGTAAATTGACAATTTTGCCCTTTGCAACACTCCGTGAATTTGTAGTCACCTACCCTTTTGTTAGGTGAAATGATGCCCCCGATAGTAAATCCTTCCGTTTGCTGTGGGAGTCAGTGGGTTGTCGGGACTAGATACATTCCGCGACTTTGACTATTTTTTTATTTCGAAAAAACTCTCATCAGTCTTATTAGATTTTAACGCAAAAATCATGGATGGTAGGCTTTAATCAAACCCGCGATTTGAAATAATAGATAGGTTTGTAAGATAAAATGATAGATTTTTTAATTTTTTAACAATTTTTTAATTTTTAAGTTAAAATCATAATATGTTGAACGATAGTGTTTGATTGTGTCTGTGATTTTCGTTTATGTTTAAAAAAATTATAAAACATTTTTTTTTGTTTACTTTTAGAAAAACAAAAAAAATTACAAACTCGTTTCATTAAAACAAAATATTTGAAAATTTTTAAAAACAAAAATCAAAAGGATAAATTATAGTAAACCCCCTTAAACTATAACTCATTTGTACTGTCTTCCCCTGAACTTCAAAACTTAATAATTAATCCTCTTGACATATTATCTTATTGTTGTTAACCAATTTTGTTACGATTTTTTTAGAAATTTATAGAAAATCATATGATGTGTAAAATACATAACTCATTTATTAACTTTTTAAGACAATAATAATACCAACTATTGATTGTTTAACGATACTAATACTCTTATCCGGTGATTTCATTTGTAGTTTATCTCTTTTATCTTAGTGGTAAAGTACAAATGAGATCATCAAATAAGGACATTATTGCTCTAAAAAATTAATAAATGTGTCATGTACTTCACACGTGATTTGATTTTCTATAAATTCTTAACAAAATCCTTAAAAAAAATGTCAACTGCAATATGAAAATAGTTTAGGGGGTTAATTGTTGAGTTTTGAAATTTAAAAGGGCAAAATGTTAATGGATCATAGTATAAGAAGATTTATTGTAATTTATCCTTACAAATATTATAATTGTAAATATGTAATAAAAATTATATTTTATTCTCCTTCCGTCTCAATTTGGTGATCCCTTTTGGGGATTCCAACTTTAAGAGAGCATACAATCATTATATTTAAATTTAAATTTCAAAATATTTTTTCACTAATGTCCTATCTTTTTAATATATTTATAATTACTCAAAAGGAATAATTTTGAAAAATCAAATGTTTTTTGAAAAATAATTGAGAGCACTAAAAATAGTGTTCTAATAGCACTATTAATGATATGGTAGTGAGCCATGCCCACTGTCTATAACTTTTCTTTTCTTTTTTTTTGGTGATATTTTTAATGCATTAAAACTATTAGTAATCTTTTTTTTTTAATAGTATAAATCATTGTTGATATTTTCTACTTTAACTTTTTCAAATTGGAGCGTCACTTTAAAACATCCCGAAACAAAATAGTAAATCAACAAAATAGGACGAAGAAAATATTATTTTATGCCACATCGGTACCAAGTCACATACCACATCAGTCTACCTAATCACCTGAAGACACATTCGGGGCACAAATTCCGAAATATAGGATCACTAGGGATGTAATTTTGGCCCGTGGCCCGTGGGTAACCTGAAATCCGCCCGCGGCCCGAGGTGGGCCTGGCCCATTAAGGCCCGAGCCCAAGCCCAGCACGATGTCTTGGGCTAGGGCCTAAGCTATCGTTTTGAAGTCCGGCCCGGCCCGCCCAACCCACCCGATGCCCTTTTTTTTTATGGAAAATAATAAAATTTTGATGGGAAAAATTAAAAAAAATTGTTTATGCCCGCCCAAAGCCCAAGTCCAGGCCCAAGCCCATGGGCCTAGCCCACTGGCCCGCGCCAAAGCCCAGTGGGCCTGCCCGGCCCGATTTTTTGACGAGAGCCCGCAAGGCTCGACATGGGCCCTGCCTAGCCCGAGCCTGAATGGACTGGACCGGGCCAAAATTACACCCTTAAGGATCACCCACGTAGGCCGTGGAAAATGTCATTCGATTCTCACCGATCTGCCAGTTAATTACGGATTTTTATAATTCGCCTTCAAATTAATATGTATGTGTTTTTTTTTTAAATTTTAATAAAATATTACAGTAAAAATTAATGTAAAAGAGATTTAAGATATTAAATTTATTATAAATTAATGTTATATATAAAATATTATATATTATATAAATACTTGATATTATTTAATGTTATCCATCAATCGAGTAGCAAATAAAGACCATCCGAATCGTTTAAATCACAATTTAATTATTTGCAATCTTTTATTTAAATTCAAATCGCACTACACCGCGTAGACTTTTGATGTCACCATATTATTTGGTATTTTAAATTAAGATATAAATTTTTAATTAAGTACTTGTTTGGAATCTATTACAAAAATTAAAAAGTTAAAAAATTATTTAAAAAGTTAAAAATCCATATTATAAACATGTGGGGAAAGCTTTTTTTTTATATACCCAACAAGGACTTTTCTTAAGTGTGCAACCCACTTACGGTTGCACACCATATGCAACCTCACAAAAGGTGTAAGTGTAAGGTGTAAGTGTAAGTGTAAGGTGTAAATGTAAGGTGTAAGGTGTAAGTAGGTTGCACACCATATGCAACCTCAAAAAAGGTGTAAGTATAAGGTGTAATTTTAAGTATAAGGTGTAAGGTGTAAGTTGCACACCATAATAAGACCCATCCAACAATATACTTTGCACATATATTTAGCAAAGTGAGAAGACGTGGCACATCTCAAGCCATGAATTCTCATTAAAAAAAAAATTTCATGCACACCCCAAAAGTCAACAATTTGGTTGCATCTATAATATTTTATTACACAATTTTTATAAATGGTCAAAAAATTATTCCTAATAAACAATTTGTTTTTTACTATTTTAATCAAAAAATACACTTATATAGCACATCTTAAACAACTCCTAAACACCAATATGAACTCAAACTAACTTAACAAAAGAATATCCAAAAAAAAAAACTAATAATAATAAATAGGTTAAATATGTGTTGAGAAAATTCTCACCCTAATCTATAACAACTCGACATGACGACACTTAGAATGTAAGAAAAATAAGTGAGAGTATTAATTAGTGCTACCACTAATGATGTGATAATGGATCCCATCCACTGTTACAAAATTTTTGTATTTTTTTTTTGTTAAAAATGAATGCCAACTCATTAATAATGCTTTAAAATATCACTTTTAGTGAGACGTAGCATTGCTGTGGAACGTAATGGTTTCCCACTCCCCACTCCATAACGCAACTGAATCTTGTTGACATCGGATAGCGTGGACATTAATAACTATATCATGTTATCTTCCATGTCGGGCAATTGATGTAGTGCTAAACAACATGGCAAAGCATTTTGCATATATATAATGCTTACATTCCTTATTGGGAATAATTTTTCATCATATAATTAAAAAAAAAAACATAATTTTAATTTTTTTAATTATAATTTTAAAGAAAAATTATTGATAAATTTTATTTAGAAGTGTTTTAACTCAAGAAGTCCATGAAGGAATTTTTTAACCCATTTAGTCTTATGTATGTATAGTTTTATTCCATAAAATCATTTTTCTTGATTTACATTATTTTCTTAGACACTTATGCCCTTATATTTAATTTTGATACCCTTATAAATATTTTTTGAACGGTTAGCAAATTTATGATGTGAACATTCATATTTTAAAATTCACATTGGTAGGAATGTAAAATTGGCCCGTGGGCGGCTCAAAACCCGTCTGCGAGCCGGGGCGGGCCCGGCCCGTTGACAATGTGAATATTCACATTGACATGTTAACATTCACATTAATAGGAGTAGAAAATTAGCCCGCGTCCCATGGTGGCGCGAAACCCGCGCCGCGGCCCATGGGCGGCCCGGGGCGGGTCCGGTCCGGGCCATTGACAATGTGAATATTCACGTTGACATGTTAACATTCACATTGATAAGAGTATAAAATTGGTCCGCGGCCCATGGGCGGCCAAAAGCCTGCCCGCGGCCCGGGGCCGGCCCGGCCCGGCCCGTTGACAATGTGAATATTCACATTGACATGTTAACATTCACATTGATAAGAGTATAAAATTGGTCAGCGTCCCGTGGGCGGCAAAAACCCCGCCCGCGGCCCGGGGCGGGCCCGCCCCAACCCGTTGACAATGTGAATATTCACATTGACATGTTAACATTCACATTGATAGTAGTGTAAGATTAGTCCGCGCCCCATGGCTGCCCGAAACCCGCCCACGGCCCGTGGGCGGCCCGGGGTGGGCCCGGCCCGTTGACAATGTGAATATTCACATTGACATATTAATATTTACATTGATAAGAGTATAAAATTGGCCCACGCCCCATGGCTACCCAAAACCCGCCCACAGCCGATAGGCAGCCCGGGGCGGGCCCGGCCCGGCCTGTTGACAATGTGAATATTCACATTGACATGTTAAAATTCACATTGATAAGAGTATAAAATTGGCCCGTGCCTCGTGGCTGCTTGAAACTCGCCCACAGCCCATGGGCGGCCCGGGGCGGGCCCGGCCCGGCCTGTTGACAATGTGAATATTCACATTGACATGTTAAAATTCACATTGATAAGAGTATAAAATTGGCCCGTGCCTCGTGGCTGCTCAAAACTCGCCCACAGCCCGTGGGCGGCCCGGGGCGGGCCCGGCCCGGCCTATTGACAATGTGAATATTCACATGGACATATTAACATTCACATTGATAAGAGTATAAAATTGGCCCGCGGCCCATGGGCGGCCAAAAGCCCGCCCGCAGGCCGGGGCGAGCCCGGGCCGGCCCATTGACAATGTGAATATTCACATTGACAATGTGAATAGTCACATTGACATGTTAACATTCACATTGATAAGAGTGTAAAATTGGCCTGCAGCCCGTGGGCGACCCGAAGCCCGACCGCAGCTCGAGGCGGGCTTGGCCCGACCCGTGACAATGTGAATATTCACATTGACATGTTAACATTAACATTGATAGGAGTGTAAAATTTGCACGCTGTCCGAAGCTCGCCCGCAGCCCGGGGTAGGCCCGGCCTGGCCCGTTGACAATGTGAATATTCACATTGACATGTTAACATGCACATTGATAGGAATGTAGAATTGGCCCGCCGCCCGTGGACTGCTCGAAGCCCGCCCGCGGCCTGGGACAGGCTCGTTTGGGTCTAGGCCCGAGCATGTCCGAGACCTTAGGCTAGGGCCTAGGCCATCACTTTGAAACCCGGCCAGGCTCATCGGCCCGCTTAAGGTCCATTCAATGCTCAGTCCGAGGCTCAGCCCGCCTGAGGCACAATGTCTTTTTTTGTGAAAAATAATAAAATTTTGGTAGAAAAAATTAAAAAGAATTAAAAAAAAATGGCCAGGGCCGCCCAAGTCCGGCCTAAGCTCGAGCCTAGGCCTAGGCCCACTGGCCCGACCCGAGGCTGTCGTCTTCGGGCCGCGGGCCAATTTTACACTCCTATCAATGTGAATGTTAATATGTCAATGTGAATATTCACATTGTCACGGGCCGGGTCGGGCCCGCCTCGGGCAGCGGGCGGGCTTCGGGCCGCCCACGGGCCGCGGGCCAATTTTACACTCCTATCAATGTGAATGTTAATATGTCAATGTGACTATTCACATTGTCATGGGCGGGGCCGGGCTCTGCCCGGGCCGCCCACTTGCTTCGGGCCGCCCATGGGACGCGAGTCAATTTTATACTCTTATCAATGTGAATGTTAACATGTCAATGTAAATATTCACATTATCAACGGGCCGGGCCCGCCCCGGCAACGGGCGGGCTTCGGGCCGCCCACAGGCCGCGGGCCAATTTTACAGTCTTATCAATGTGAATGTTAATATGTCAATGTGAATGTTCACATTGTCACGGGCCGGACAGGGCTCGCCGCGGGCAGCCCACAGGCCGCGAGCTAATTTTACACTCCCATCAATGTGAATGTTAATATGTCAATGTGAATATTCACATTGTACATGGGTCGGGCCCCTACACATTGACGATATGAACATTCACATTGACGGTTTGAACATTCACATTAGGGGTATTTTGGTAATTATGTCACCCATAGGACTTATTGAAACATAAGAAAATAATATGAACTAAATAGAACATAAGTAGATGAAAAGGGTATTTTGGTCTTCTTATCTCAAATAGGACCTAATGGAATAGTCAAAAAGAATATGGATTGAATGGAACATAAGTAATTAAATATGGATTTATGGAAAAAGCTCCCTAATTTTAAAAAAAAATCATAACTAAACATAATATATATAAATAAATAATTCATGAGTTATAACTAAAAAAAATAATTATAACTAAATAAAAATAATATAATTAAGAGTGCATATGATGCATTATTTTCGACTAAAATAATATATTTTCAAAGTGTTTTTAAGTGAAAATTTGAGTTCTGTTTTAGATTTTTTTTTTTTTTTTTTTTTTGGGTGGAGTTGAATTATAGGTGGAGGAAGAGACCCATGTGGTGGTTGTGTTACATTGATCGTGGGTTGTAATAATGGAGCAATGTCATGGACCGCATGATATGTGTTTGATGAAAGGGTAAACTACTAATAGCTCTAGCAGTTGGATTTAATTTTTATCAAATTTTATTAAAAATAAATTTTATTAAAATTATTGTGAAAAATAATTTTTTATAATGATTTTTTGTATATGTCGTTAAAAATTAATAATTAGTGACTTTTTTGTTACGGTTTTTATAAATTGTCGTTACAACTTATACTTACTAACTTTTTTGTAACGAATTTTTCAAATCTTCGTTGAAAGTTAAAAATTAGTGAGTTTTTTGTGATGATTTTTTTGAACTATCCCTAAAATTTGTAACAATTTTCAAATTTTTAACAATTAGTCATATTTTTTAATAGTGTTTGATAAAAACTCTATTAATTATTATAGGACTTAATAAATAATAAGTTTACCTATTAAAACCAACACATAAATCCCTTGATAAATACCTTCTAGAGTTGTTTCTAGGCCACATCAACGCATCAGGCAATTACCATTTGAGTTTGTCTACACAGACCTAAGCCGGCACTCACAAATTGAATTTTTTTAATTTTCTATATATGAATGTGTGTGTATATTATGCATAATCTTGAATTTCACTCTTAGGAGTGAAATGGGAGAATAAGATTTTCTTACAAGATTTATAGGTATATATGAGTTTCAACTCTTTTGATGTGTTAATCTAATAATTAACCACTGACTTTCACTGATCAAAAAATAATAATAAAATAAAATAAGAGTGTCAGTTTGATGACAATTTTTGGAGAGTCTTCAGAGGGTAAATTTGACATTTCAGAAGAGAAAAATAATTGATGATGTCAACAGAAAATGTTAGTTAACAGAATGGCTAGGTAATGGAGGGAGTAAATTGTAACAAGATAATAAATCCCATGGAGAAAAATGTAATTTTTAGAACCCCAAGGAGGAATTTGTATTATAGATAAATTTCAAGAGGTGTAGGTGTAATTTATGTATAAAAAAATTATATTTTTATTTTATAAAATAAACAATATAAGTTTAAATTAACACTTGTCATCTATTTAAAAAAATAAAATATAATTTGTTTATTGGTATTTAATAAATTTGATCAACTCATTTTTGTTACTGAACTAATGAGATGAATACTTTGAATTATTATTGTGTTTAAAATGAAACTTACCAAATATGGTAGACAAACATAGAATGATAATGGTATGGAGTGTCATTCGCTACCTAATACCTACCACCATATATGAGTGTGTTTGTTTTGAGGGATTATTCTCGGATTAATAGTTTATTGTTTGATTTAATTTTTTTATTCCGGATTAATAGTCCCTCCGGACTATTAGTCCCTCATATGAGGGATTATTGTATCCTAGGAGAGAAGGTGGGATTATTTTCATGGGATTGGTATCCCATGGGACTAATGTGTGAAATGTCCATTTTACCCTCATACTATTACTTAAGAAAAATTAAAAAATGGTAAAATAGTCTTATGAACATTAAATTATTTTTTTAGTGTTGTTAATTCAAAATTGTATATTAAATAAAAAATATAAATTATAAATTATAAATTTAATTTAATTAAAAATAATAAATTAAAAATTATGACCTTATAAATTAAATTTTATTAGTGTTGTTAAAAAATTAAATTTATATATTAAATAAAATTATTTTTTTAGTGTTATTAATTTAAAATTATATATTAAATAAAAAATATAAATTATAAATTTAATTTAATTGAAAATAATTAATTAAAAATTATGCCTTATAAATTAAAAAAATTTAGTGTTGTTAAATTAAAAATTAAAAATTATAGATTACAAATTTAAAATTATATATTAAATAAAAATTATAAATTACAAGGGTAAAATAGTCTTTTGAACATTTATCCGTATCCCGTCCGTCTAACCAAATATTGGATTCACTAAAAATAATCCAATCCAAACATCTAATCTCATGACTAAACAAACATAGGATACAAATCTAGTCCAACCAAATAGTCCAGAGACAATGTATCTCAGAACTAATAATCCAATAAATTACAATCCCCTTTATCCAGTCCATCCAAACAATTACCTTCAAAGATTTCTTTAAAATAAAAACAATCCTCCTTGCATTAGATGTGATATAGTGGAGAGTCAATTTGTTCTGTTGCCACTCTTTTACAGAGTCCCTTTGATCATTCCCTATGTCTTCAATAGTGAGAGTTATGGAGGACTCCTCTGACGAAGCTGTGCCTGAATTTCCTCTGATTCCAAGCTCTGAAAGCATCAATGGGTTTAAAGGAATAGAAAACAAGGAAGCACTTGAGCTTGAGACGTCATCAAACACCATTATTATTAATGCAGAAGAACTGAAGAAACAATTGCAGTTGGCAGGACCTTTAGTCATAGTAGGTTTTTTGCAGTACAGCATACAGATGATATCGGCTGTGTTCTTAGGACACCTCGGAGAGCTCTCTCTCTCCAGTGCAACTATGGCTACTTCATTTGCTGGAGTCACTGGTTACTATTTCATTGTAAGCTTCATTCGTAATCTTTCATTCATTCACATTTTTCCCATCTCATTTTGTGTTGAATTAAATTTGCAATATTTCCACTTCTCACCGCTACCACCACCACCACCACCACTGGTGACAGGTTACCATATTGCTGGACACCACTTTTGACAACTCACTAAGGCCCCGTTTGTTTTGGAGTTAAATAGATGAGAGGGGATTAGGATGAAGGTGGGATTATTTAATATTGTGTTTGTTTGTAAAGTTGGAGAGGAGATTAGGATGAAGGAGGTCATATAGATGGAGATTGGAAGGGAGATTGAAATGGAGGAGATGGATATGGTATTAGAAAAATAGTGAGGGGATTAGAAATTTTTTTATTATTTTTATTTTTTATATATTGGGATTTTTTTTTAAAATATTAATGTTTAATTTTTTATATTTTTTTATTTGTTTTATTATTTTATATAAAAATAATTTAACAATTCCTACACTAACAACTATTATCAAAACAAACACCATATTACTTAATCCCTTCACTATCAATTCCCTCATTATGAATCCCCTTCATTCTATCTCTGAAAACAAACGGGGCCTAAGGGATTGTTTGAGAAGTATTAGATTAGTATACTTTTTGACTTTTTACGAAAAAACGTGAAATATGAGTTAGATTTAGGCCAAGTTTGGCAACTCTAAAATAATTCATCTTTTTATCTTTTTTCCATCACATCACCACTCTACTTTTTTGCACATCTTTTCGTAAAAAGACAAAAAGTGTACTTATTTAGGTCATTCCAAACAATCCCTTAAAATGATGTGGTAGAAAGGTGATATGACTTAAATAAAATGATTGTGACCTAAATAGGATAATGTATTAAAATAACATATATTATTTTAGGACATACCAAACAACTACTAAATATATATAGGACTGGGCTTTCCACTAGTTCATTGGAAGGTATTGTTCGACATTGTGCGGTCCAACACAGGTCATGTTTAAAGTATTCGAATTGTTCATTTTGTCGGCCCCTTCGTATATATCATCTAAAAAATTAGATCAATTCAATAATCGTAACTTATTCAATTTATTATTTTTTTCTCCAAGAAATTAACAGTAAGTGTGTTTTTAAAAATGAGATAGTACAATGCAATGTGAGAGAAAAAAAAATTACAAAAATATATGGCATGCAAGTGAAAAACTATGGGGGAGGGGGGAGGGGGGAAGCGTCATTTGCACCCCCTCCATATTTTTATTTAAAAAAATTATTATACCACTAGGGTGTAGTTTCCCCTTTTAAAAATAGGCTATTATTTATTTTTATTTTTTTTTATAACAAATGCGATAAATTAAATAGTTTACAATTATTAGATCAACTTAATATTTTTGTGTGTATAATATACATGAAGAGCCTGATAAAATAAACCATTCGAATTATCGTAATGGGGCCTATATGGGCATGAACAACACTGTCCAATCTAGATTATGATGGAGGGGAGCCAAGTCCGCATTTATATATATACTAGTGTATGCCCGTGCCTAAAGACACGGCGTTTTTTTTTTTTCTTCTTTCTTTTCAAAGAGTAGGGAGTGAATTTTTTAAAATGTTTGACACTAGAAAGATATGAATGAAATGCATCTAATAAAAAATTTAAAACATGAATAAACTTTATAGTGATTAGAGTATTGATAACAAATTAAACTTAGTGTACAAAGCAATAAACTGTATAGTGATTAAAGTATTGACAATAAATTGAACTTTGGCCGATTAAGAGCTCCAACCGCTGTCACTGGGTTGAATTTAGGTCCAATAGGCATTCGGATGCTCTGTTCAAACACTTCTTTAGATGTGTATGGGTACGGCAATGTCTTTGTAAGCAGTTTTTCAGCCTACCAAGTCCAAATACATGAGAAGAAGCCATTAATCAATGAAACCATATAAAAGAGCTTCTATACATATGATATCTTCTATCCGCGACACTGAACACTTGCAAATGTTTACCTCAACTGGAAGACCTTGTGGATCAACCAACTAAGAAGGTAAATTCCATTGTCTTAGTTTTTTTTTTTTTTTATTTAGCTCCCATACAAATAGGTTTTCTTTTTTAGTAGGGCAAAATAACTAATACAACCTGATCCTTTAACTTGACATCATACAACAGGGAGATTCTTTCTGTATTGTCAAATTTCCAAATATGTCGATTGTCAAGTTTCAGATTCATAAATTCTTTAATTGTGAAAAATTGATCACATTCATCTTATTAAATTGTTGACCAAAATTTGCAAATTTTCAACTACACAGAGCTTGTCTTATTTTTTTTTGTTCACTTTTCCTACTCAGAAACAGGTATTTACCACCATGCAAGAATTTGTTTTGATACCCCTTAAGCTTCAAACATCTAATTTTTTCTTCAGTGAATTCCATATTCAATTGCAATGCACAAAGCAGAAATTCAAGGAAGTCTAGTGAAACTTAAAATCAAAATTCCTCACCTTCTTATCCAACTTCTCAGAGATGATCACATGTTTAAGATTAGCATCCTTCCTCTTTTTAAGAACTTCATCCCTCTTCTTTTTGGCACTCTCATGCTCTTCCACCATCCAAAAACTCTTCTACTTTCTTTAAACATTGTAAAAGCAGATGTCAGGAAAATCATTGAAAATAAAATAATAATAAAAAAAAAGAAGAAAAAAAAAGTGAAAGTGAAAAAACAAAGAATAAAACTAACCAAGAGGCGGAAGCCAGTGACAGAGGCAAAGGATGTGGCAATGGAAGCACCAGAGAGAGGAAGCTCACCAAGATGACCCACAAACATAACAGATATCACCTGTAAACAATACAATAACAGATTCATTGCTACTATTGGCCCCTGCCAGACTTAACTGCTTCTTCAATTCTGTCAAAATATCATCTTTCTTGATTCCCTCCAATCCTTTTTTGGATTCAATCACCTTTTGATTTGGAATCAGTGGTGATTCAAGCCCTTGTGGATCAACCAACTCAGAAGGTAAATTCCATTGTCTGAGAAGGAAAATAATCCGAAAATTGGGAAAACAAAAAGAACAAACTCAAATAAATAAATGAAACCATGCATATAAATGTAAAGATAAATTCACTGGAATGGGCAGAACCACACCTCTTTATTGTAGAACTTCAAGGGCCCTCTTTGAATACTTTCAATATACAAAACCACACCTCTTTAATATGGGCAGAACCACACCTCTTTGAATACTTTCCATATAAAAATAAAAATAGAACAGATTGTTTGAATAAAAAAATAAAGCAGATTGTAAAAATAAGGCAGATTGTTTGAATACAAAATAAAAAAATCAAACTTTGAATATTTTCATAATATTCCTTTAACATAACCTATGACCACCAAAACTATTCCTTTAACATAACCTATGACCACCAAAACATTCAACTAAGAAGTATTCCTTTAACATAACATAATTTGTTTACATAATTCTGAAGATTAATCCTGTTTATCACTCTGTTTATCATAACATAACATAACCTATTTCTTTGTGGTTTGTTTATATAAACATTCAAAAAATTAATCCCAAAATAATTTTGAAGATTAATCACAAAATTTATATGATACAAATGGAAGTGAAGCTGAAGAGAAGGAAACTATACCCAGTTAAATAGAGATTAGACAAAAAAATATATATGAATCTATTTAATTTTACTGATCATATAGCTTTTCGCCATTCATGTAGCTGATGTACTTGAGTGGGACAGAGGACTTGGTTTGGTTTGGTTTGTATATGACATATCTTTTTTCTTTTTTTGTTTGGGCAACACAACAGGAAGTGGCCCTTAGCCATAGAACCCCTAAACCCAGATGAAGGTGGGATTTTGTCCCTGGTCTCAGACAACTACCAAGAGATTTTAGGAACTAACCTTGGTCACACATTCTGTGGAACAAATTTGTGTAGTTGGCTTATGCATGGTGCTGATTTTTTACTGAAAAATTCACTTAAATTGACACCTGTTAATCTAGCTGTTTGGAATTCTGATGCAGAAGAGAACATTTTTCATCTAGCTATTTCACTTGACCAGGTATGCTGGCTTGCAAGCTATATGAGCAGTTGCGACAGGAAGCTGCAGCTCTGAAGATCCAGAAGCATTTCCGACGTTATATTGCCCGGAAATCCTATTTAACAGTACGATCATCTGCAATCACATTGCAGACAGGCTTAAGGGTAATGACTGCTTGCAATGAATTCAGATTCAGAAAGCAAACTAAGGCTGTTAAAGGAATAGTTTTATATAAACATTCAACTAAGAAGTTTTAAACCATAGAGACAAAATAAAAATAGAGCAGATTGCACACAAAAGATGCAGGAAAAAATGAAGTCATGATGGATACAGGTGCTGTTTACATAGGGGACAATTATTGGAAAATTTAGTTTGATTGATAATTAAGGTTTAAAAATCCAGCAGTCACCTCTGTTGAAAAGGAAAAAATTAAATCCAAAAGAGTTTAAATAAACAATTAAAAGAATTTACCTTCTAAATGACCCAAGAAATGTAGCCTTGATTTGTAATTTTTCAAAAATGCTGTAGGTCTTCCAGGAGAAAAGGCCCCTGGTTTTCCCTTTTGGATTGCTGAGAGAACCTCTTTAAGGATTGAATTGGCCAGGAAGCTAAATACATGCAAACCTGAATTTTCTGCACACCATACCTAACAGCACAACAATTTTAAAAATAGTAACCGAAATTTGGCAATTGAATGTTATAACCTTGCATCACAATTGAATGTTATAAACAAAATTAACATATAAATTTGTTTTTAAAATAAATTCAAATCCAAATTCCGATCAAATAAAACCTTTACAAACAAAAGATTGAGTCTTAAAGAACAAATTGCAAATATATAAATTAGGTAAAATTAGTAAAGGGTTCAAACAAAAATTAAAATGGAAAGATCATACATAATAAACTAAATCAAAATTAAAATGAAAACAATTTATGATTAAGGAACATTAGGCAAACTGGATATATATGTTACTACTTGATAGCCTCACATATTAGATGAAATAGGATATTAAGACTTGACCTAAGTTCTTCATGGGTGCAGAAGTGATCCTTACGTAGGAAAATTACCTTCCTTAGAAAATTGATTTACTGTGTAAGTCTAAATTGACTTCTAAATGCTTGAGGGAATATGTCCTTAGCATTATAAGTTTATTTTAATTAATGCAATCACAATATAAATCAAATATAACATATAACTAATTCAAATAAATCAAGACAGTTGTGATTACAAATTCAATAAATCTGGATTCAATGACATCACCCACTTTTGATGTTGAGCAAACTTTAGATCCAATTTCATAGCTCTCATCTAATTCTCGTGTTAGGAAAGTGACAATAGAAAGCTAGTAGTAAAAAAATACATAAATTAGAAAAAGGATGCAGTAACAACTCCTCCTGAACAAACACCTCTACAATCAGCCAAAAATCTGCCGGTGTGAATCAACCAGGTGCTGTTTAAAAATTCAGCAGTCACCTCTTCAGAATTTATTAAAACTTTGATGACTAATGTTACCTTCGAAAGCCTCAGCTGGAAGCCCAGTGATTTCTTGCAACATCCTTGCATGCCTGCCTTCATCTTCCTCTTCAACCTCATCTCCTTTCCGATCTTGCCTACTACCATTGGCATCACCATCATCCTCATCATCATCTGATGCTACATTCTCATCCTACACAAAAGGAACATAAGGACTGAATAATTTACACATTAACAGGAAATTCAACAAATTGACATATCCAGCTTTTTAACACAGTGAACCTAGTCTTCTAAGCAGCCCGGTTCAGCCGCGGGGGGGGGGGGGTGGGAGGACTTCCCTCTAAAAAAAAAAAAATTCAGATCACAGAAGAAAAGAAAAGGTAGGGAAGCTAAACTAAACCCTTTCATCAACTTGTTCTATCGGTTTGGAAATATGATAATTATGGCTCAACCTCATCCAAATCTGCTCCATTCTTAATTCAAATCCAAATTTCATCCATTTACATATCCATCAACATCCAGAAGGTCAGGCACACCACAACATGACATGAAAATTTGAGGTTACAGTTGGATTTATGGGTTTCAGATTAATACATTTGGCATCATTCATTACAGAAGTATATCTTATTAATTCAGTGTAGTATTTTAAATTTAGATATCAAGAATGGATTCAAGAGCTGTAGATTGATGGATTTTAAATAGTTGGTAAATATAGTTTACCTGATATTCTTATACGAATTATTCTTATACAGGGATCTTACCAAAATACAACTGTCTATATTCTCTATTCAATCACCTATTTTAATATTATCAATCTATACATGCAATAGATAACCTTCCTACAATTTTATGAAGTTTCTTCCTCAAACCCTTTCATTTAAAATCCACCCATCCAAATGGAGCCTATATGTAAATGTAATGGTAACTAAACAAATTAAGGATAATCTAAACGTATTCTTGTAAACAAAATTAGAAAAAATATGTCAAAGTTACACATCCCAAATATTAATTACTCTGAGAGGACCCAACTCCACAGCAGCACCATGCCCAACTGATGGACAACCAGGTCCTTCAACAGCCCAAAAACATTAAAAAATAAAAAGGGCTAAAAGGATAAATAAATAAATAAATAAAAAGGAGACAAAAGAATCAGTTAACATGATTAAAATTTTAACATAAGCACATGAACCTATATGATTATGTGATATGATATTCCACCTTCCTCTCATTAGAAAATATATTTTGATATGTGATCAATATTCATATATTACTCAAGTACGCATGGTAACAGTAATTAAAGTACAACCATCATGTACTACAATTTAAAAGGGCTATACAGAGGTGGAAAAGGGGAAAGAAAAAAATAATCAACATATGAGGTATAAGTAACATTTGTATTTTTACAGTCTTTCTTTTACATTCCACTAAAAACACACTTGCATCCCATATGTGGATAATTTTTTTGTCTTCTACCACCTGTATGTTGTTCCCCTAAATTAAATTAAATTAAATTAAAAAAAGAAGAAGAAACAACTTCTTTTATTTTATGATAAATTAATAGGTGACCCGTGTAATGTAAGAAAATTTATTTTTAAAATAAAAAATTAATTTTGACCCTTAATACTTTATGTGTAGACAAAGTTACCAACCCGAAATCAAATCCTCATTTGGGTTAATCAAAGTTACCAAAAATCATGAATTCAACTTGACTACAAATAAAATCCTCATTTTCTTATTTGTATAATCAATTTTACTTCCCAAAATTACTATATGTGAGAGAAAGATTTCATATTTAAAAAATATAAAAGATTTCATATCATAAATTGAGAAAGATTAATAATATTCTCTGGTTTCTCTTTTATATTATTAGATTTCATATTATAATGAACTCAAAGCAATGCTGAAGAATACATTTCCTAAATGACAGCACATAAAAATACATTTCCTAAACAACAGGGAGATTCTTTCTGTATTGTCAAACATATTGCTTCATATTTACTCAATTTCCAAATTTCCTAAATGACAGCACATAAAAATAATATTCTCTGGTTTCTCTTTTATATTCTTCAGCATTGCTTTGAGTTCATTGATGATGTAAAACATTATGTGAGAGAAAGATTACTATATGTGAGAGAAAGATTTCATTATGAATACATTATAATTAAAGATTCAGAATTCAAGAGTGGGAGTTCGAAGGGAGCCGAAGACAGCAGAATTTAACTATCACCTAAATTCTGAATTCAAGCTACAAACATATATAATTTTAACAAATTTCGGTTAGTAGTATGTATAATTTTAGAAGAAGAAGACGTATAGCTATCAGTCAGAAGAAGTATAGCTATCTATCTGCTAGTGTAATCAATCAATCTAGAATTTTCTATCCAGCCGAAGGGAGCAGAATTTAGGGCCAAAATTTAGGATTCAAAATTAAAAATATTCAAAATTCAGAATTCAAAAAGGGAAAAACACAGCAGCGAGTTCGAAGTCTTACCTTGCGAGTGGGAGTTCGAAGGGAGCCGAAGACAGCCAAAAACAGACAAAACCTTGAGCCAAAAACAAACCCAGTAAAATGAGATCATATACAGAATGTAGAGGAATAAAGGAACACAATGTATTTGACTAAAGGAATAAAGGAACACAATAATAGAGGAAAACTCAATAATAGAGGAGATAACACATTGTATCTGTCTAAAAAAAATACAACAAAGAGTAATCAAGATAATTCGAAAAAAAATTATGACATCAACAAAGAGTCAATATATGTAGATGTCAATGAAGGTGAGAATAAGGAGATAGCTTCCAAGGACTCACATGAGTTATTGAAATTCTGAAATTAACATGAGATAACACATGAGTTATTGAAATTTTGTTTCCTTTATTTTAGCATGAGTTATTAACATGAGTTATTGAAATTGTTATATATAAAAGATCATGTGTAACATTTGATGAGTCCTACACCAGCTAGAGAAAGATCATGAAAGATCATTCTGAAATTTTCTGAGTGACACCGTGTGTTCCATTGTGTTCAAATTGTTATTATTTTACTCGATGACTACAGGAAGTCAAATTTGATTTCAGAATTTCATGACTACAGGAAGTCAAATTTGATTTTGTGATTTCAGAATTTGATGACTACAGGAAGTCAAATTCATTCAACAACACTTTCTTTGTCTTTCTCTTAGATTGAGTTATTTTAGCATGAGTTATTAACATGAGTACTCTTTAATTTTTACTCAAGGCACGGTGTAAAAAACAGGAAATCAGTCAACCTGAAATTCATGAGTTATTAACATGAGTATTCATGAGTTATTAGCATGAGTACTCTTTAATTTTTATTCTGAAATTCATCTCTGGAGTGATAAACTAACCCAGCAGAATTTTAAGGCACAAAGTCAGAATTCAAGGCAGCAGAGTTTTAAGGCACAAAGTCACAAATGTATGAGTTTTAACCCAGCACAAATTCATTCAGCAAAGCAATTTTGTTATTAACATGAGTTTTAACCCAGCAGAATTTTAAGGCACAAAGTCAGAATTCAAGCTACAAAAAAACTAACCCAGTGCCAAAGTGATAAACTAACCCAGCAGCTGAAGTGATGTTGATCAAAGATGTGTTCTGCTTCACACCTGTGGAAAAGTAAAAAGCCAACAGATTTATGTAAAAGCCACACAACTGGAATTGTTTTTCAAGAAATCAATTTCAATTAGAATTCATCTTGTGTATGTAGTGTTTGCCTCTGATGGGTAATTGATTGCAAATCATAATCATGGAAAGACATCTTTACTTGTTGCTTGGAAACCTCATCATATAATTAATTAAGCAGAACTCTGTGTTCTGATTATATCTATGCAATTATTCTTCAAATTAACATATTTTAAATTTATCATCTATGTCAATTACATTTGATTGATGTGTACAATTATTCTTCAAATTAACATCTATGTCAATTAGGTTTGATTGATGTTGTCAAAATTGTGGTATTGCAGATTACTATGGCTGTTTTACTTCAGCTATGGACCGCTACTTACCTTGACAATGCAGGGTGGTTGAAGATATTGATGATAGCCTACTTTTTCGGCTCTTTTCTCAACCACAACCTCTTCTTAGCCATTCATGAGCTCAGTCACAACCTTGCCTTCTCTACTCCCGTCTACAACCGCTGGCTTGGGATTTTCGCTAACCTCCCAATCGGTGGACCCCGCGATGTCGCCGATTAGCACCCAACAAACTCTCCAATGTGAAGTTGTCGATTAGCACCCCTGCGAAGTCGCCGATCTAGAGAGAGAGAGAGAGAGGGAAGCACGGGAATGGGCTCTGATGGAGGTAGAGAGAGAGAGAGAGAGAGTGGGTGTTCAAAATTTGAAAACAGGAAGAGAGGAGAGGAGTATGCGTGATGTGTGTTGAGAGAGGGTGAGGTGAGATGTTTTTAGCCGTTAGATTAAAATCAATCTAATGCTCAAAATTTGGACACAGAGACAGAAGTCCCATCAAGGAAAAAAAAGTGAGCTTCCTTGTTATATAGATATATATATACTAGAAGGTGTTGAATCGGTAGTTACATATCTATACTATAATTGAATTTAAAAATTATAATTTCCTTTACAGTTACAGAATTGCATTTTCAAAAAATGAAAACTATGATATTTTGTATGAATATCAATTCATGTTTTTTCTTTATTAATAAAATAGATATTTATATGTAATATTTAAAAATATTATGTGTATATAGAATATATCTATTTTTTTGTTCTTTTAGTCTTTCAAGTTTAAATTTTGTCCATTTTCTCTCGATTGTCTCATTTAATTAGAAACAAAATTGACAAAATGAAAATTCACTGACATTGAGCACCTACTTTAGTGATCATATATATATATATATATTAATGGTTGGCACACGTGATATATGTGCAATTCAAATAAATAAAAGGGAAACAAATTATTTAATATATGTTGTGTGTTGGTCAAGTAATAAGAGTCTTATTCATCAAACATTAAGTCTAAAGTTCAGGTCTGACTCTTTCTTTTTATCTAATTTTTTGTTTTAAATAGAAAAATAAACATGGGACAAAAAGAGAGAAGAAGTTTCAAGATACCAAGTGACTTATTCACTTTATATATAATATAAATAGATAGATAGATAGATTTTCCTACTATGACAGTTATGTAGGCATACTATTTGAAATTGGATCATTTAAATTCATTTACATTTAGAGAAGTAAAATTTTGAGACCAAATGGACTTGAAATACATATTTTAGAGAAATTAGGATCTTTTAGAGTAATTTTTTAAAATATTATTTTCAAATAAATTTTTGAATAACTGAAATTTAATTCTATAAATATTCACGCTACAATAATCATTTTATATTTTAATTCCCAAACCCTAACTGTAATCCTAACCCTATCACTCTAAATAAACACTCTATAGGATACTGACTCATTTAAGCTCTAAAATTATAGTTCTAATTGAGCTCTAGTGAGGTAGAAAAAACAAAAAAAAAAAAACAAACAAACAAACAAACTCAAAACATCACATCAAAGTACCTCTCCCTCAACATCTTGATACGAGTAGAATTTTAATTTTTATTATTTTAAACTTTTAGATAATTCAAAGAGTTTTACTGTCTTTATAATTGATGCCTTGAGATAAAAAGTTTTTTTTAATTGACCTTTGGACAAAAAAAATAAAAATAAAAAGTTTGTAGTATTTATGATAGGGGATATTTAGGGATATTTGATAATGAGTTTTTTTTTTTTTTGAATTATGATGGACACTATTTTTTGTGAGCCTTGAACAAAAATAGATTGTTTAGTGTAATTTTTTATAAGCTGAAAAATAAAAATCAAAAGTACCTCTCCCTCAACATCTTGATAATCAACTTTATTTAATTTGTTTAAATTATTTCATTTTAATAAACTATAGACTAAAACTACACCGAACACTTTAATGTAGGATCCCAAAAAAAACAATTCCACTACATCCACACAAATATTAGCCCCCCGACTAGCCCGAATGATGTGGCTAGTCTTGGGGAAAGCAAAATCCCACTTTTCCCAAAATGCGTTTGTTAGACCATTTCTAATGGTTCATTATATCTATCATCAAATTTAAATTTGGTGAAAAAACTTACGTTTTACCCCTCCAACTATTCATCAAATCCATGATTTCTCAAATCTTTTATCAAATTGAGGACAGTTGTGCCTTTCATCAAGTCATTATTCATTGTCGTTAATTTTTCACCACTGGATGTCCTCCGAATTACCATCTTAAAGTAAAAATTTATAAAAAAAAATTATACTGAACGGTCAACCGACCGATCATCCACCCAATCGACCGATGGTTTGATAAAGCCTTAACCTTTTGTTTAAACATTTGATGTCAAAAGAAATTTTTACTTAAATTTGATATATAAAAAAAAAATACACCATTAAAGATGTCCTTACATGCACCAAACCAAAATAGTCTTCGTCTCTCTCAACTATCTCAAACTCTCTCTCTCTCTCTCTCTCTCTCTCTCTCTCTCTCTCACACACACACACACACACATTAGCTCCTCTCTCAAACTACCCAGGGGTGGGGTTCCTTCCTAAGGACCCTCCGTTGATTAATGTATATTGGAGAGAAGAGGCAAAAGTCCCCAAGTAGTCAAAGAGAGTATATATGTATTGATATATTTCATACCTTTTTTGGCCTCTTGGCTTACCGTGCCCTAGTCATGATTGCTCCCCTGTCTCTATCTTTTCACGCTGTCCTACCAGTCGTAAGTCTATGGCTATATGTAGCCCGCCATGGTAGTGTCGTCATGTAACAAAAATCATAGAAGAAAAGAGAGCAGCTTGTCTCTTCTTTTTGTCTACCCACTAGGCCTAAGTTAGGCTAGGAATCATTTGGACGGCCCATTGCGCCACCTATTTGGGCTATGCCCATCAGTAGTCTCCCATTCTCGAGTGTAGCTTTAGTCCAACGAAGGGAATTAAAGTGTCTTGTTTGTTGCTTGATCATGTTCTTACACACCGTCGGGCCATTGCTTGATCTAATGTAATGGTGCTCGGTGATTCCGTGTGAACGGTGAGCTGTCTTGTTCTAGGCCATGTCGGTGGACCTTCTTCAAAGTTCAATATTTTGGTCGATCTTATAAGATGTGGCCGGGCCGTTGCTCACGTACACTTATACATCAACTGGAGTGCAATTGAAGTGGGCTAAGAACAAAGGTGGATTGACTTTCTTAGCTTGAAAATAATGCACGTTGCATGTGTGCCTGATTCCATTAGTTTGTTGAATTTGTCATGGGACCCACAAACTTTATTAAATTATTAAATTGGTGAGTGCCCTGAAAATGTTGTTGGAAAGTTCTGGTTGAGTGTGGATTTATTTGGCTTCAAAATTCCAACAACTTGGTCCCACTCAAGGTAGTAATTAAATTTTGGGTGGAGCCCATGCAAGACTGTTGTTTGTTATGAACACCATGGGACCCGCTAGCTTTCTGACCGTTGACTGCTGTGCTTGGTTGGTTTTCATGTCTTTTTCCAAATTCAATACTTATCTCCATATTTGCAATTGTTGAATTGACATGGCCCCACCAATTGATTTGTTGAACGGTATACATGATTGATGTTTTGTCAAATAGTCCATAAAAACTCTTCTGTTTCTCAAATTTCAAGAGACCTACTACGACAACCCTTTGAATCACAGCGACTTATTTAGAAAGAGAGAAGCAAAATTGTTTCACTCTCTCTCTCTATATATATATATATGTATATATATATCTACATACCCATGTACTTGAAAGGCATGGAAGGTTGCGATTTTTTTGGGTTTGGTTTTGAGTGTAGAGAGAGGAAGGAATCCGTTAGAGTGTGATGTTATTGGTTGTGGGCGCGCCAACGCACTTCATGGCTTTGTTCATTGCTCTCTGGGCTATGGTGGACCAACGCACACCAGGGGTTAAATGCGTCTTGCCAGAGAAGGTACTTCGTCGGTCAAGTATGATAATATCATGAGCAATAATAGGTCTCAATATCTGGACAATGACGATGAAAAGCCCCGAAACAGAGTAGAGATGGAGGCTTTTACCAGTATTTTAGCCATGAAAGTAGCATATGCCCAATTACAGTTTGCTTAGTCTCTATTTGATGTTGATGGGATTCAAGCTATTGATCAGCTGGTGGTCTCCCACATGGAGGTCTTCCGTATGGTGGTCTGTTTTCCATATCGGGGTCGATCTCCCGTAGGGGTTGGTCTTCCGCACGGCGGTCTTCTGCTCAGCGGTCTTCCTCATGGAGGTCTCTCGCATGGTCTTCTACATGGAGGTCTTCTACATGGTGGTCTTCCACGGCGGTTTTCCACACGGCGATCTTCAGCTCAGCGGTCTTTCACACGGTGGTCTTCCACATGGAGGTCTTGTACATGGTGATCTGCCGCATGGTCTTCCACATGGGGTCTCTCGCATAGGGGTCTCCCACATGGTGGTCTTTCGCGACTGGTTTCCGCTCAGTGGTCTTCCTCGTGGAGGTCTTCCATATAGTGGTTTTCTACGGTGGTCTTCTGTATTACGGTCTTCCACAGAGAGGTTTTCCAGATTGAGGTGTTCCACATGGTGATCTTCCTCATGGTCTTCCACAAAGAGGTCTTCCACATGGGATCTCCCGTATGGGGGTCTCCCGCATGGTTTTCCACATGGAGGTCTTCCACATGGTGTTCTTCCGCGACGGGCTTCTGCTCAACAGTCTTCCTCATGGAGGTCTTCCACATGGTGATCTTCTGCAAGGGGGTCTTCCACATAGTGATCTTCTGCAAAGGGGTCTTCCACATGGTGATCTTCCGCATGGTCTTCCACATGGTGGTCTTTCGCGGTGGTCTTCCGCTCAGCAGTCTTCCTCATGGAGGTCTTCCACATGGTGGTCTTCTACAGTGGTCTTCCGCACGGCGGTCTTCCATAGGGAGGTCTTCCACATGGTGGTCTTCTACGGCGGTCTTCCATACGAAGGTCTTCCCCATAGGGTCTCCTGCATGGTCATCTTCCACATGGAGGTCTTCCACATGGTGACCGTCCGCATGGCCTTCCCCAAGAAGGTCTTCCACATGGGGTCTCTTGCATGGTCTTCTACGTGAAGGTGTTTCACTAAGCGGTCTGCCTCATGGAGGTCTTCCACATGGTTGTCTTCCGCAGTGGTCTTCTTCAGGGAGGTCTTCCACATGGTGGTCTTTCGCGGCAATCTTCCATAGGGAGGTGTTCTACATAGGGTCTCCCACATGGGGTCTTCCGCACGGAGGTCTTCCATACAGAGGTCTTCCACATGGTCTTCCCTAAGGAGGTCTTCCACATAGGGTCTCCCATATAGGGGTCTCCCGCATGGTTTTCCACATAGAGGTCTTCCACATGGTGGTCTTCTGTGGCGATCTTCCGCTCAACTGTCTTCCTCGTGGAGGTCTTCCACATGGGGGTCTTCTGCAGTGGTCTTCTGCACGACGGTCTTCCACAAGGAGGGCTTCTACATGGTGGTCTTCCACGACGATCTTCCACGGGGAGGTCTTCCATATGGGGGTCTCCCGTATGGAGGTCTCCCGTATGGTCTTCCACATGGAGATCTTCCATATGGCGGTCTTCCGTGGCGGTCTTTCGTACTGCGGTATTCCATAGAGAGGTCTTCCACATGTAGTCTTCCGTATAGGGGTGTTCCAGTCTAGTTGAGGTTGAAGTCTTCATACTCAGTCTAGCTGAGGCTTTTTAAACTCAGTCTGACTAAGGTCTTCATACTTAGTCTGGTTGAGGCTTTTTTTTTATTTTAAACTTAATCTCGCAGAGGTTTTCATGCTCAGTCTGGCTGAGGCTTCTTTTTTTTAAAAAAAAAAAAAACTCAAACTATTTGGCTGAGGTTGAGGTCTTCATACTCAGTCTGGTTGAGGCTTTTTAAATTTAGTCTAGTTGGCTGAGGTTGAGGTTTTCATGCTCAATCTGGTTGAGACTTTTTAAACTCAGTCTAGTTGGATGAGGTTAAGGGCTTCATGCTTAGTTTGGCTGAGGTCTTCATGCTCAATCTGACTGAGGCTTTTGATTTTAAACTTACAAAATGTACAACACAAATAAAAGAAGTTGAATATCTTACTCATGAAATCCTACCAAGGTCAGCTTATACATTGCATTGTAAAGAAAAAATACGCGAGTGATCAGAATTAAATAAGATAAATAGGACATGGGAAAAAGGCTTCATTTTATTGAAAATACCGCTTCAAGTGCTCAATATTCCACGAGTGACGGAGATCTCTGCCCTTCATATCTTGTAGATGGTAAGTGTCTAGATGTGGTCTGGACGTGACAATATGGCCCTTCCCATTTGGCTGCTAACTTGCCATTAGCTGGGTCTTTGGTTGAGTTGCGAACCTTGAGGAGAGATAAGTAAGTCATTCTGATTTGACAGAGGTGCTCAGGGACGAGTAGTGGAAGAAGTGATCCTCATTGTGTTGCTGAGGACGATTGTCTTGGACTTGATCTTGATTTTGATGGATGTTTTGTAGAGGCGGAGGGGTAGAAATTGGTAGTTCTCGTTGAAATAGGGCTTGGTTTTGCTCAATCAAGTGGTTGATGTTGTTGGTGTTCTCTATGAAGTATAGAGATGGATTATTTGGGTTGGAGGGCTCAGCTTGAGGGTTTTCGGTTGTATGCTATGAAGCCATGGATCGTCGTAACCATTCACTTTGACACTAAAGGTGAGTGAAAAGGAAACTATTTCTGGTAACAATGAGTATAACTGCCAACCGAAAGAATTTTCCACAAACGGCGCCAACTAATGATGCAATTTGGTCGGACAAGAAATGGATCGGATAGGATCCGGATGCTCCACAAGTTGGCCAAACTTCATCTTCCCAGCGGTACCTACACCAAGTCCGATAGGAAGGACCCAGGAGGTGGGGTTGATTAAGGTAGATTGGAAAGAAGAGGCAAAAGTCCCCAAGTAGTTAGAGGGAGTATGTATGTATTGATATATTTCTTACCTTTTGTTGGCCTCTTGGCTTACCGTGCCCTAGTCATGATTACTCCCATGTCTCTGTCTTTCCACGCTATCCTACCAGCCGTAAGTCTATGGCTATCTGTAGCCGGCCATGGCAATGTCGTCATGTCACAAAAATCATGGAAGAAAAGGGGACTTGTGCCTCTTCTTTCCAATCTACCTTAATCATCGGAGGGTCCTCAAGAAGGAATCCCACCTCCTGGGTCCTTCTTACCGAACTTGGTGCAGGTACCGCTAGGAAAACGAAGTTCAGCCAACTCATAAAACATCTGGATCCTGTCCGACCCACTTCTCATCTGACCAAACTGCATTATCAACACACATTAGATAAAGGAGACAAGTATTTATACCATGATCGTAATGAAATATTCAACAATCCTATCAAAGTTGAGTTTCCATTCCAAAGCAAATCCCCAGAAACACTCAAATTGGTTGGTTCTTGCAATGCGTTGCTTTGTTTTTTTGAATTCCGAAAATGTATATCTTTGGTCAGATCATCGATGGGTGTTCGTCGATTGAGAGCCGTTTGAGAGGGAGAGAGAGAGAGAGAGAGAGAGAGAGAGAGTGTGTGTGTGTGTGTGTGTGTGTGTGTGTGTGTGTTTATTATTTTGTAAAGAATGGAGAAACCCTCCTCTTCGAGAAGCACTGATTTGTCTAGCCGTTGTTGTTGTTGTTGTTGTTGTTGTTGTTGTTGTTGTTGTTGTTGTGGTTAAAATTCTGGCGAGTTTTGTGACTAGGATATGAATTCAACGGCCTTTGCAAGCACAATGTTAGGGGTTTTCTAGCCCGGTCGAAAAAACACCATATGATGTTACATAATATATAAATTATATCTATACATATAAAAGTAAATTCAAATATCAAAAAAGTAATTTCTAGTACAATAAAAAAGTTTTTTTCATACAAAATAAAAAGAGAATGTAAGATAGAATAAGAATGAGATATGTATTTTTTATACTAGAGGCTATTTTATGTATAAAATAATATATATATATATACATTTAAAATAGCATGAAAAATCATATTTTTCACAAAAATAAGGCGTTCATCGCCCCTTATAATCTTCTTCTAGTTCCGTCCCTAGTGACAGTGGCGGAGCCAGGAAATTAAATCAGAGGAGGTACTTATTAATTACCTGCTAGATGTATATATCTATATTATCATATTGCGTATTACCATAAATAGAGTTTCTATACTTGGCTTCTCTTTCTCCTATGTAAAGGAGCCTTGTATTCACTCATATTATTCATTGAACTATACAGAGTTATATTCTCTCTCTCTCTCTCTCTTCCTATTCTCATAACATGGTATCAAAGCGTAAGTTCTAATCCTTGCTTCTTGGCTCTCCTACCGGTACTCTCAGCCACCGGTAACTTTAATCTAATTGGTTGTTTCTTTGCTCTCTCACCAGTGGTCATAATCACAAAAATACAACCATTAATCTATTCATCTCTTCCAAACGATTCCGTAGCCACCCACCACGCTTCAAAATAAGGTCAAATACGCTCACACATGCTTCTTCTTTCCAAGCACGTCATTCACGACACCACAAGTCTCGACATACGTTGCCACACGCCAGTTCCCAAACAATCACACATCACAAGTCTATCACGCATGCATACCTCCGCCACAGTCTTCGTTGACATCAGCCCTAAGAACGTCAATCCCCACACGCATCTGAAATAAACCCTAGCACCTCTCTTTGCATCATTTCTGACGTCAACGCCATCACTATAGTGCACTGCGCGCCTCTGCCACTATTGTGCATTGTGAATCTTCTTGCTAACGTGCGTCACACACCTACTGACGTCAGTCTTACCCTACGCTGACGTCATTCCTAGTTGCTACATTGGTTTAAGCTCTTTTCAGGCCAGTTCAATCATTTTTTGACTTATTTTAGGCCGATTGAACCCAATCCTTTACTATTTTTGACTTTTCAAATTCACTGGTGTACTCAGTTTTAACCAGTTCTACTCCGACACCACCAAACCCTCTTTGTGAGTCATATTTTGCTCACTCCATGGATCATTCAAATGCTCTTCTGAGCACAGTGGTTCTTCTAGACCACCTACGATTCATAGTTGATATCACTCTTTGGCTCACTTTGCCTTAACTACTGCTCATCGCTAGCCACATGCTCAACATTCTCCAGGTGGCTCTTCTGCACCTTCACCAATCTACACTCTTCATGATATTGTAGCCATTGTAAAAACAGGTTCTTTCTACTTCTACCTCTACCTCTGGGACACTCTCTACTGCTCTTTCAATCAATCCAAGTACCTTTTCTTAGTATTTTGATTCAGCTTGTTACAATCATATGACCTCTGACCTTACACTTTTTTTCTTCCATTACATTTTCTTCTAATTTACCTGTCATTCACACTACTGATGGCTCTCAAATGCATGTTAGTCATATAGGTCATATCTCCACTTCTAATGTCTCTCTCCTTTACACTTATATGATCTCCAACCTTATCCAGTTATTCCTCTATCCAAACTGCTGCTCCTGCTACTACTGGTTCCCTTCTTGCTTTATGGCATTCTCGGTTAGTTCATGTATCTTTTGGTCGTTTCCGATCTATAGTTTCAAGTGATCAGTTAGTTCTTATTACAAAGGATAAAGTAGACTGTTTATCTTGTCAACTTGCAAAACAACCTACTTTATCATTTAATACTAGTACCTCTATGTCTCATGCATCTTTTATGTAACGCCCCAAAAATCGGGAGCATCAGATAATATATTAACCATTAAATATAAGGTTTATCTAAGGCTACAAGAGTAGGATACGTCACTGATGAGTCCTTTGACTAATAACCAAGCAAGATCCAGGAAGGTCAGAGGAGTCAAAATAGCCTCCCTTCTATGTCCAACCACCTTAGATAGCAAAGCTACCTTTTTGACAAGTCTTGACAAGGTATTAACACAAGGCCTACATGAGTTGACGGAGTATAAAGATAGGTTACAAATGTTATATATGCAAATTACAAAATCATGTCTTAAATACAACACATGATCTATCACTTACAAACTCAAAGCACGTTTAACATAACTAGCTCCTAACTCTCATAGGATAGACATACGTCTTCAAATACTTCAGGTTTGCCTTCGACTGGTCTAATAGTCTTCAATACCTAGCATGAAACGCCATGAGCTTTGAATGCCCAGTAAACGCACACACACCCCATCCCTTTTTTCCAATCCAATACACCATGACATTTTTAACAAGTAAGTAATAAAGCATGATATTTAAGTCAATAACAAGGATTACAAGATTAGATGTTAGTATTCTAGAAATCCCCCAAAGAGATTTTATCCTCCCAACTGCAAAAATTGGACACCAGACTATTCGGAACTCCCGCTTTTGCTACTTTGTTGCAAAACTTACCTCGGATGCCTACCAACGGTTATATACCGCGTAATGCCAACCGTAGGGCCTCAAAAGGGACGGCGAAAATAAAAAGGTTTTCTCACCTGAATCCAACCTTATCCTCCAAAAAAAAGTTTTATCCTCCTGAATGTCCCATCTAGACCCAACCTTATCTCACCAATCAAACTATCTCAAAGAGTCTGAATGCGTCCGTTCCATTCTAGGGTTTACACGACAACCGCTTGCACAAAACTTAACCTTCAATTAGGGAGCATATCCCATCAATCCATACACAACATATTATCATATTTCATTACTCAAGTGATCAAAACCCCATTAGCCGCCTAATTAAGTTTTCCGTTTGGATTAATGTTTTAAGTCAAGTTAGAACAAACTTAACAAGATAGTAATATCCACATAAGCATGAGCATCATTAAAATGAAGAAGATAAGGAACATGACCATAACACATGCAATATCATACCAAAACATGATCATAAACTAATAAGCATATTCATGAACACAAGAGCATAAAATACTTATGCAAAACTAAATTTTCAGATTCAATACCATTTAAAGATTAAAATCAAAAGGGCTATTTCAGATCTTTCCCTAAACTAGCCTTCCTATTGCTCGTAGAGAATTTAATCTAGTTTTCAAAACAAGTTTTGGAAATGTGATAGATTTTCTAGATTTTTAGTTATTTAAGAAATGCTTCAGCGCTGTCCAGATTCGTTGACCGTTACGAAAATCAGAGTTTCTCACAAATCGCTCACTCGTTTTCAATGAAACAATTTTAATTGAAATATAACTCCTTAAGGAAGATTTTGACATAAAATGGAGGTCCATAAGATTTTTCTACATTTTTCTAGAATTTTCAAAAGTTGGATGTAAAACAAATTTTTCTACCACAATTCTTGAAAATAGAAATATGATGAGAAAAGAGGTCAACTAGGGAAAATTTTCCACTTCTCTTGTGATGAAAACTTGATAAATAATATGCATTAAACTCAGAAATTTAAGGTGAAGGTGTGCCTTTGGAAATTTTGAGAGTTTGATATGGAAAAAGGTAATCTTATACTGATGAAGAGAAATACAAGAAGGGTAGAATCAAAGCTCAACTTCTTTCATTTTTAACATGAGAATACCATCAAAACACATCTGAAAATACCTTTTAAAACTTCTAATAACATGTATTTGAAAAAGGAAAATGAAAGAGAGTTGTGTTGTGCCTTACTTAAATGCTTATAGAACTAATTTTGCAAGACTTGCTCTCTCTCTTCTTCTCCCTCCCACAAGCTCACTCTCCACTCCTATCCCTCTCTCTATGTCGTGTGAGTGTGTGGGTGTGGTGTTTGATGTTTATATAGATAGAGGATGGGGGTGTATTTATAGGAAAAATGATGTGAATTGTCTAAAATGTCCTTTAGTTGAAATGTAATGGAATTGAGTTGTATTTAGTTCAAATGAAATGGAATAGTGGATAATTAGGACCTTAATTATGTATTTAATTATGATATAGTTAGGCTTAAGTCTAATTTAATCCATTCTAGTTACAAGTACATTAAATATATAAATGTATATATATAGAATTGGTACCAAAGTCATAATTATTTCCATGATTCAATGGATTTGTCTCTAAAGTACAATGATTATAGCCTAGGAGGTATGATGGCTGGCCATGTGCTCAAGATTTGGGGGATTTTCTTATTTATTTTGTGTACAAATTCCATAGATATTGTGTACAAAAAGATTTGATGAATAAAAGGTACGAATATATATATATACAATGGTACTAACTTGAGGTCAATTTGTGATTTAAGTAAAATATGAGGGCTAAGGCCTTAATTTATGAATTGGAACACTTATTTTAGAGTAGAATTTAACTAAGTTAGGGTTAGAGAATCTAATTCGGTTTGAATTTCTTGTTTCGAATAAAAAGGCTATCAACCAACGAGCGTGATAAAAATCGGAAAAACCTAGGGTTTTCAAGTGGTAATTCTACATTTATGGAGTCAATTAATCAGTATTAGGGTATTAGAAATGATTTCTAAGTTATTGAAATCGTTTAGGGTTTACGAGTTTTCAGTTGGTGCATGTATTTTGATCCCAGGGTTAAATTGCAATTAATTAAGAAATTGAACGATTTCAAAGAAATAATTTAAAAGTAAGAGACTTAATAGGGTTTACAAAAGTTAGGGGTCTCACATTTTGATCTCATACACTCTGATGTTTGAGGGCTTTCACCTAATACCACTATGGATGGATCTAAATAATGTCATATTTGTCGATGATTTCACTCGTTTTACCTAGTTATTTCTTATGAACTCGCTCTGAGTTACACCAAATATACTATGATTTTTCACAAATGGTCAAAACTCAATTTTCTTCCACCATCAAAGTTTATCGTGCTGATAATGCTCATGAATACAAAGAAACTTATTTTTTGAGATTCCTTTGTCAAAATGGTACACTTTGTCACTATTCTTGTCCTAGTACCTCCAAATAAAATGGTTATGGTGAGTCCAAACATCGCCATATCTTAGACATTGTCCGTGCTCTTTTAATCTCTTTTTCTTGTCGTGAATGTTTTTAGGGAAAAGCTGCTCTCACAGCCATCTATACTATCAACTATGTCCTTTCCTTTACCATCAACAATCAAACCCCATATAAGCGTCTGTATGGCACACCTCCTATCTATACTGGTCTTCGTATGTTTCAATATGCTTGTTTTGTTCTTCTTCAACCACATGAGCATACCAAATTAGAACCTCGCACCTATTTGTGTTGTTTCTTGGGGTATGGGATTGAACATAAAGGTTATCGTTGTTGGGATCCTCTTTTCGTTGTCTTCATGTCTCTTGCCATGTGGTATTTTGGGAACACAAGATGTTCTCCTCTATATCTAAAAGTCCACTTCTCCCATTATACTATTCTTTATAGATCCTTCTCTTTTGTTTGATGAGCTGGTTACAGACACTACTTCTGATATGATGACTCTGGCCCATCTTGAGGATTCTACTCCGTCTCCTAGTCCTGCTGCTCCACTCTCTAATCTTGAGCCTGCTCTTGTTTCTGTTCTTGTTCCTCCACTCCCTGATCCTGAGCCTGTTCTTACTTATGTTCTTGTTCCTGTTCCTGTTCCTATTCTTGCTCCGGCTTCTACACCACCTCATAGTCCTATCTTCATTCCTTCTCACAGTAAGCCTCATGCATCCCTTAATTCCACTACATCATTTTCTACACCAGAAGTACCCCTTTGTTATTCTACTCGAGTAACAAAACCTTGCATCCTTCTTCATGATTTCATTGTTGGTTTCGCTGTTTTTTCTTCTCGTGAACTTATTTCCTATTGAGAAGCTTGCTCTAACCCTCTTTGGCATCAAGCTATGATTGATGAACTACACGCTTTAGATAAAACTTATACCTGGGATAAAGTTGACCTTCCACTTGGAAAGAGTGCTATTAGTTGCAAATGGGTTTACAACATCAAAAGCCATTCTGATAGTTCCATTAAACGTTACAAAGTTCATCTTGTTGCCTAGGGGCTTACTCAAGAATATGAGATTCATTATGAGGAAACATTTGCTTATGTTGTCCATCTTACTTCAGTTCGCAACCTACTTTCCATTGTTGGTACTTGTTATTGGAGACTTTGTCAGATGGATGTCAAGAACGGTTTTCTCAATGGTGATCTCACTGAGGAAGTTTATATGCATCCTCCTCCTAGTTCCTCAGTTCCATCCACCAAAATCTGCAAACTTCGACATGCTTTGTATGGCTTGAAACAAGCTTCTCATGCCTAGTTTGCCAAGTTCAGTTCTACTATTCGTAACTTTGGATTCTCCTCCAGTGCCTATGATTCTGCTCTATTTATGCGTAAGACAGAGTATGGTATTATTCTTCTTCTTCTCTATGTAGATGATATGATCATCACTAGGGATAACACAGTAGGTATCTCTAGTCTCAATCAGTTCCTCAGTCACCAGTTTGAGATGAAAGATTTGAGTTTGCTTAGCTACTTCCTCGGCTAGGAAATTTCTCAAGATCCTTCTAGTTACTTTCTCACCTAGGCCAAGTATAGCTCTGATATCTTGGCTTCTGTTGGTCTTACCGATTGCAAGATTGCTCCTATCCCAGTTGATCCTCAAACTCGTCTCATACCTCTTGACGGTCACCTGTTGTCTGATGCTACTTTATATTGTTAGCTAGTTGGTAGTCTTATCTATCTCACGGTTACTCATCTAGACATTACATGTGTTGTTCACATTGTCAGTCAGTTCATAGCTCCTCATCACTCTCCGCACTATGATGCTCTAGTTCACATTTTGCACTATCTTAAAGGAACTATGTTTCATGGTCTTCATTACTCAGCATACTTTTCTCTATAGTTACAAGCCTTTTCCGATACAAATTAGGCAGGGGATACTACTGAATGTCATTCTACTACAGGGTTCTGCTTCCTCTTGGGTGACTCTCTTATTGTCTGGCATAGTAAGAAGCAAACTCTTATTACTCATTCTAGTACTGAAGCTGAGTATCATGCTCTTGCTGACACTACTCAAGAGCTTGTGTGGCTTTATTGGTTTCTTTCTGATACGGGGGTTTCTCATCCTGCGGCCACTAACCTCTATTATGATAATTAGAGTGCTATTCAGATTGCATATAATGATATTTTCCATGATCGCACCAAGCATAGTAAGATTAATTGTCACTTCATAAGGCAACATGTTATTAGTGGTATTGTTCATCTTATCGTTGTTACCTCTGCCAATCAGACAACCGACATCTTCACTAAGGCTCATCCTCTAAGATGCTTTTCTGACTTACTTTCCAAGCTGAAGTTAATATCTACATTACCACCTTGAGCTTGAGAGAGGGGTGTTAGTTGTATATATGTATATTACCATATTGTGCATTACCATATTGTGTATTACCATAGATAAAGTTTCTATACTTAACTTCTCCTTCTCCTATTAAATGAGCTTGTATGCACTCACATTATTCATTCTCCTATATAAAGGATCCTTGTATTCACTCTTATAATTCATTGAAATATGCAGAATTATATTTTCTCTCTCTTTCACTCTCTCTCCATTCTCATAACAATTACAATATCGAAAATTTTTACAAAAATATTTCACATAAATTTTTACGATTGACTTTGAAAAAGATCAAAAAAATAATGTTATTTGTAACTAGTGTGTCATGACCAATACAAACAAATTCATGAATATAAGTCTTAAAATAAATTATATAATGATAAAGTAAATTTTTTTTATACAAAATTTGAGTAAAAATTTAATATAATGGTAATATCACGTTATCATTGACATGTAATATCACCAATCAATATTAAAGAAACGCATGGATGGTGAACCCCATATGTTAAATGTAACTAACAATCCAATAAATTTCATATCTTCATAGTGAGATCAAGTATACTTACATGTCAATAATGATAGACATCAATGTTATATTGAAATTTTTTCATAGATAATATAGCTTATCGTAATCTCTTCATTTTCAACCAAAAAAACCATTATTGTTCTCATAATTTTAAAAATGTCCTTGACATTTCACTCTAAATAATATTTTTGTAATTTTTTTATTAAAAATATTTTCTTTGTGTTTGCAAATAAAATAAAATCCAAAACCCAAGGGGGGGCACGTGCTCTCCTGGTCCCTCTATACCTCCGTTCTTGGAAGGTGAGATTCAGGTGAGTTGAGAGAGAAGTTCGGAGGAGTTATGTTGTCATTTTTAGAGAGACAAGTGCAAAGGAGAGAGAGGGAAAAGAGAATACCATGGGTGTGATTTCGGTTCAATGTGTGCCATGTGATTCGGGCAGAGTCGAACAATACATTTTATGTGGATCAAACATTATTGCCAAAATAAAATACAACAAAATTATAAACAACTCATATAAGTTGCACCAAATAATTTAAAAAATAAAACATGGAGCCTTCTAAAATTAGCATGGGGCCTAAAATGACCACTTTGTTGGCGCGCCTTGGCTCGAGTCTGCATATGCATGTGTGGTATTATTGACTTCATAGAAGATCTTAATGCCTCCTTTTTGAGTAATTAAGTAGATTTTAACACATATCATTAATCTTTTGTTTTGATTAGCTAGGAATGGCAAGTGCACTAGAAACGTTTTTTGGACAAGCCTATGGAGCAAAACAATATCACATGCTTGGTATACACTTGCAGAGAGCTATGCTTGTACTTATGCTAACAGGCATTCCCATAGCATTCATTTGGAACTTTACTGGGTATATTTTCACACTTTGTGGACAAGACTCTGAAATTTCTACACAAGCCGGGATATACGCACGTTGGTTGATCCCTAGTATTTTTCCTTACGCCCTCCTTCAGTGTCAACTTCGATTCTTACAGACTCAAAATAATGTAAAGCCGTTGATCATAAGCACAATCATGACAACTTTGCTTCATGTCCTTATCTCATGGAGTTTGATATTCAGTATTGGCCTTGGCAACAAAGGTTCTGCCCTATCCATTGCCATCTCTTATTGGATCAATGTGTTGTTTTTGGCAATTTATATCCACTTTTCGTGTACTTGTCAAAACACTTGGACTGGATTTTGCAAAGAGGGTATGAAAGATCTCGCCAGCTATGTTTCACTAGCTATTCCCTCAGCTTTTATGGTTTGGTGAGTGTGACTCTTCCTCCAAACAAGTAGTGTGGAGTGTCACAATTTCTAATTTATAAGTTTACCAATTACTCAATTTTTTTCCTTGTAATATCTTATGACTGATCAGCTTGGAATATTGGTCGTATGAGTTTCTGATTCTTATGTCTGGTCTTCTACCTAATCCCAAGCTTGAAACATCAATGATGGCAATCAGGTTAGTCTTGATACATTTGAAATATAATATCTCAATGAATTTAAATCCAAGATTCAAATGGAACATAGACAAAATTCTCATCCTATACACAGAATCGAGAACTATAAGTAGTACTTAAACAAAGCTAAACTGGATAAATCCAGATTTTAGAACTTGCGTGCAACTTTTGTTTCATGGATACTCAATTTTCAACAAAGTTTATTTCCAATTTTTCAGTAGGCTATCATATTTTCAAAATGCATTTTTCATTACTTCCATATGAACTTTTTTTTTTCTTTTTCTCTACAATAACATTCAACACTCCTTTGTAACTATTCATGTCATGCATTACAAGAAGCATGTATTTTTGCTTTCTCTTTTGTCTTTCCTGTTTTGTAGGGGTAAGAAATGTAGATATGTGTCTCATTACTTCTTTTTTATATATATAGTATATATGTATACTTTTGCCCCCATTGTATTGACGGTATACTTTCCTATCAAAAAACAAATTACAATTGAAAGAAACAAATGACATGAAATTTTAGTTTGTTCATCCCATATGAATGCCTACTCATGCATATATTTGATTGTAATGCCATTTGTTGTAACCCCTCCATGTCTAAACTTCAATCATTTTTCCCTAGCTTTGACACAAGTTCATTGGTATTTAGAATCCCTTATGGAATTGGCAGCGCAGTAAGGTATGTTTGATGAAAGACACATGTATTTGCAATCATATTAACTTCTTAATGTACATAGCTTGACTGAATCCTTCATGTGTCTTGGTTCAAAGCACGAGAGTTTCAAATGAATTAGGTGCAGGGCAACCACGTGTTGCACAACTTGCGGTACAGGTTGCCATATTCTTGGCTACTGCACAAGGGCTGTTCACAAGCTTAATTTTGGTTTCAGTACGCAACATATGGGGCTATTTATATACCAATGAAGATGAAGTTGTGAAATACATGGCTTCAGTAATACCAGTGCTTGTGATTTCCAACTTCATGGATGGAATTCAGGCTGCACTCTCAGGTTAGAGATCTCTCTAAAAAATTAGACCTCAATGATCACTATGGATATTGGTTATATAATAGGCTTCTTGATTTTTGTCTTCAATTCTTGTTCCTCTTTGGGTCATATGACCATCATGGAAGCCCTTTTGTTACAAAAGGTACTGCAAGAGGATGTGGTTGGCAGAAGATTGGGGCATTTGTGAATCTAGGAGCTTATTACTTAGTTGGCCTTCCTTCCGCCATCATCTTAACTTTTGTCCTACACTTTGGAGAGAAGGTAAGAAATCCACCTTTGGGAAAGCATATATTGTTGTCCTTGGCACATGATTCTTTATCTTGAAATCCATTCCATCTTAATGCACTCTTAGTCACACAACCGTGCCTCAAAATTTTTGTATTTTGGGATTTTCATCACACATCATGTGGTTGATTGAGTTGGGAACAAGATGGCAATGATTGCTATTGTCATTCTATTCAGGAACAAATGTAAAATCCTAGCTCAAGCAAACAAAGACACTAAGTCCTACAATGCCACTGATAATTTTAAAAAATAATAAATAAATCTAAGGGTATTAAATTCCCTCCCTCCCCTCCTCCAAAAAAGAGAAAGACTATATAATTTTAAAAAATATTTTTAACTAATACTACCATTATAAGGGGTTTTTTGAATCTTTAGGGGTGGTCATCCGCTACCCCCAACTGACCCCTTAGATTCATCGTTGGTTCTATTGTGATTGATGCCAACTCTTTAATTTTGCAGGGCTTGTGGATGGGAATCATAAGTGGGAGTGGATTGCAAGCATTACTGCTTTTAGTTATAACCATTCACATAGATTGGCAGCATCAAGTAAGTTAAAAAATTCCCAACATCTTTGTCATTGCGAATAGTTACAACTTACATGGACATCACTGTGAATCATTGCCTTTATTACTCTTAGGCAAGCAAGGCTAGGGATAGAGCATCTATCTAGCTTCCTGGTAGATATGGTGTCACAAAGATGTTTATCAAGTGCCTACCTTTTCATGTGAAAAACCATATGAAGCAACTCTATAATACATATGTTATGTGCAAAGGAAAACACCAAATTCAGTTTTCATTGATTTCCCAACAAGGGTAAACACCTTCATAGTACAACATAAAGCAAAAGCTTCAAGCACAAGAACTGGTGATAAGCAAGGTCAAGACTCAAAACATCCACCACCTCATTTGGCGTTGTTTTAGTTAAACTATTATTTTTGCTTTTTTGGACTCCAAAGTCAAAAGTTAATGTAAATTGAAACTTTTATTAGGATTTGATTAGATTTCATATTCTAAAAACTCAACTCATATTTTACTAGTATGGACATTATTTTCTAAATGTCTATTTACAAATATCTACCTTTGTAATCATTTTATTCTAACTTTGGCTTCTTTTTTCATTTCACTCTCATAAATACAATCTTATTGCCTGTGTGTGGACGCCGTGCCTTTTTGGGTTTAAAGTGCGTATCCACACTATGTTGCACCAACTTGCATTCGAGAGTTGCTACGTAGTTTTAAAGGAAAACTAAGAAACCTTTAATAATGAAAACTAAATATAGACACTAATCCATCACAACTAAATATTTTCAATTCGAAAACTTAGGTACAAGAGGGGACGGTCATTAATTGATGCACCCCCTCTCGCTCAATTAAGCGATTGGCCTCTACTAACCTTTTATTTTCTGAGAGTAAATAAATAATTATTCCACAAGATTCATTATTAACCCTAATTCCTTTACTAAATATCACTTAATTTGGATTAAACGAATAAAACCATATCTTTTCCATAAAGTCATGATTTTTCAACAAAAAGAAAACTTTTAAATCATATGGCTATAAACACAACCCAAATTAAGCAATATTCATGAAAAATTACCCAAAACAACCAATTGAGCACAAAAAAAATTAACTTGCATTATTTAAAGCAACAATGTGAATACACAAGCAATATGCTATGAAGATCAAGAAACTTACCCGAATTCTACCGCAAAGTGTCCAACCATGCAAAATATGATTAAATAAAATATAAAAATCCTAGATATGCTACTAAACATACACAATATGCAAACCTAAACCTGGTTTAGTGGTTACTGTGGACGTCATGCCCTTTTTGGGTATTAGGCACGTTTCCACCCAAATGTTGTACCAACTTGCTTTAACCAACATAGAGTAGCCACTTAAATTTTATGGCGAATTAAAATACCTTTAATGAAAACTAAGCTAAGTGTTTGATCCGTCATAACCAGAGAATTTCAGATTTGGGAACTAAAGTACAAAAGGGAAAAGTCATTGAATGAAAGCACCCTCTTTTGCCCAATCCAAAAATTAACCTTTACTAATTCTCTATTTTATGATTTTAGTACTTAATTATTCATACAAATCATTTTAATTCTAAACCATTACTACCCTAAAACTAGATAATTGAATAAAATAAATGTCATTCATTTTGGATTTAAAGAATATAGCCATATCTTTCTAAAAAATTATGATTTTCCAAATAAAGAGGATTTTTTATGATTCATGGCCATAGACTCAACCCAAGATAAATAATTCATGAAAATCATTCAAAACAATCAATTTTGCAAGGAACGCATTTAACTTGGATTATTTGAAAAACAATGCACAAAACAAGCATAATGCTATGAAAATGAGATAAACTTACCTAAATGCCCACCCAAGCACCTTTCATGCAAGAATTAAATTAAATACGGCCTAATATGCAACTAATCATACAAATAATGATCCTAAGTCCGGTTTGAGCGTACTAAAATGATGCTTACGCATAAAAAAGCGAAAAATATCCTAAAACTACATGATGATCAAGCCAGGTTTATGCATACTTATTATATGATTAAATAAATCCTAAAACATGTTTAATAAGAAATAAAGAAAACAAGCAAGCATAAGAGAAAAAGCGAATAAAACTAAGAAACTAAATGATGCTGTAAGGGGGTAAATTTCGGAGCTACGGCAAGAGAAGGGAAGAGGGTGGGTGTTTTTGCTCTCAAACTCACCAAAAGTTCTCAAGTTGCTAACCACTTCAAAGGAAGGCTGAGGGGTCCTTTTTATAGGCAGAGAGGAAGCTTCTGGAGCACTCTAGGGCTTCTCATCGCTTCCCCTCACCTCCTCCCTCTAGAAATATGCCAAGATTGAGTTTCCAAAACAGGCACTACCACGCTTGGATATGAGCACGCACAACTTATATGAACACACACAATTCACATGCGTGCACATCACTTTCCTCGGTATGCATGCTATTGTGGACTCGTCTTTTTTCGCACCCCGCCTTTCAGAAAGAGGTTGAAAAGAAGGCCTCACAGTTCGGACTCCCGCAGTTCTGAATCTAGTCTCACAAGTGCAATGTGAAACTGATAATCACCAAAGAGTCCAAATCCAGCAAGCCTTTTGGAAAATCGACTTTAAATCAAATAATGCCAAAATTGGACTGCTTTGCCAGATTACAGAGTCGCTACCTAAATATTTTATTTTTTAGAAAATTTCAGAAACCCTGACTCGTGCACCAAACTTGTCTCAGCTCGGGAACTTACGTATAAGAGGGGAAGGTCCTGAAATGAGCACCCCCGCTCGCTCAATCAAAGATCGGCCTCTACTAATCATGATATGATGTTTTATAAACATTATGTGTTGTTATTCCAGTTATTAATTTAACCTTACTATGTGATGCGCACGCATACAAGTATAGACTAAAATCGCAAGAATTGCAACAACTCAACTCATATTTGTTTTCAAAAATGATTTAAATTTGCCACCCTCAAGTGGGCTTAAAAATGCGGATTTGCCACCAAACAAAGTGGGCTTAAAACAGGATTTGCCACAACAAAGTGGGCTAAAAACGCACATTCGTTGAATCGTTCCAATTCAAGCAACCAAGCCTTCATCCACAAGCATCCATGCAGGTTAGCATTTAAGTACATAGCCTCATGGCAAGCATATGAAACATGGCAACATGGAAATCACACTCATGCAAGTATGCTAAAACGTAAAAACTTACCGAGTACTCCAAGCCAAAACAAAAACTAGTTAGAAAAATATATGATCCTAACTATACAGTATGCCTAATGCAACACATGCAATAATACAATTAATAGGCTTGGCTATTAATATGGCATACGAATCAATTTGAACAACATACAATAGAACACGTATTCAAAGAAGATATTGAAATGACAATGCAGTTTGAATGATGTGCCGAGCCTTGGTGCATGCAAGACAAATGAATGGATGCAAGCATGCGATATGCTCATTGAAATATGTTCCTAATCTAACCATCAAAAGTGATTAAATAAAAAGGAGAAAGACGCGGGGTTGGAAGACATGCACACACACACGCACACTTATTACAACACTATGCCCTCGCAAAGGAGGGTCCGAATGAAGCTAATCTAAGCTAAGCTAAGCTAACTAAACTAATCTAATTAAACTAATTATTACAAATCAATCAAATAACTAGCAAACTAATTACTAATTATTACATCACTTTAATCGACTAGTGAACTAATTAATTAAACTACAAAGAAAATGTACACTAACTAAGCATGCAAGGCATTAAACTATATTGCCACTGCTCTGCCTCGAGAAGTGGAAAATGCACAGGCTCGGTTCTCACTCGAAAAGACCACCGTTTTGCTCTCGGAAGCCTCTGTTTGCAGGGTTGAGCATGCTCCAGGAACTTTTTGCTCCAACTTACCAAATCTCTACTGAGGATCACACCAGTGGCCTACCGGCCATGGGAGGTTGCCGCCGGCCCCATGCCGGCCAGAAATATGGATGGGACACTACCGGCCACTGATGCTCTGAGTCACCATACTACGACAGAGCACAAACAGAGCAAAATGAAGGTTTTTCCAAGGGTTTTTTTGTACTGTACCCCTCCTTATCATCTCAAAACCTCAAAGAAGTAGCACATTTGGCTCCAAAACCACCAATCAAGCAAGTTCATTGCATGATGGCCAAAGATCCAAGTTATACAATTTCGATAAATTCACAAATAAGACTCAAAATGTCCAACACCCTATCATGCATGATCAAGGACAATGGAGACCTAGGAAAATGGCACGTTTCATCACTATTGAGTATGAAATGTCCCATTTGCCTTGTGTTCAAATTAACGTCCGATTTGAACACATGCAATGTAACACAAAGAATGCTTATCTTGCCTCTTTTGCTTGTCCATTTTGTTTACTCATTTTAATTACCAATCCATTCTTTAATTGATTAAGTCCAAAGGTGAATGTCCTCTAATGGAAAGATGACTCAAACCGCAAGGTGCTTTGGGCATGAAAGAGGCATTACACTGTTGGTAATGAACCCCCTAACGGATTAAACTATTAGGTGCAACATCTCAATTCCACACTTAGGCAAACAAGTGGTTTAGGACCACTTTCAAAGCAAACAAAAGAGTGAAGAATGAAGGGAGGTTACAGAGGTTAAAATGCTGAAATGGAGTGCAAAACAACACTAAAACATGCGATTAACTCAAAACAATGATGATCAAAGCATTAAAACATCAAGCTAGCGAAGGAATTAAACCTATAACTACGCAATACAAGCCTCAACAGAATTAACCAGCCCAAAATAGAGCCAAAACATGTCATTTCATAGGCAAAAAACATGCTGGACTAAAGCTAAGTTAGGCTAGAAAAACATGCTAATACATGAAGCTAACTATGCATGCAAACAAGACACAAGGAGGGGAGGCTAACCCCTCTAATTTTGGACTTCAAAACAAGGTTTTTACCACTAAAAAACCTCTAAGATTTAGTGGTTAAGAGGCCCAAAAAAGTTGTTTTGAAAGTGGTGAATAATAGCACAAAAGCTTAACAAGATAAGAAGCAAAAAGGGTGGACAAGCCCTCAACTCAAAATAGCCTCAAACCATCATGTTTAGGTCATAAAAATAGAGGTTTTTATAGTTGAAAACTAGGCCAAAAATAGTAGAAGAAGATGGGAAAATAAGTATGCAAAACAAGCTTAAAGAAGGTAAGTGTTATACCTTTGAAGTAAAGCACAACTTAGGCACAAATCCAAGCTCAAACCTCCTTCTAGAGCTCAAACAAGACTCCAAGAGACCTCAGCCCAAAGGTGGTCAAGTTTGATTAAGGGTTGATAGGCAAACTAGAAGTGTATCTCTACTTGTATGCACAAAGGTTCAAGAGAGAAAGAAATCTAGAGAGAGAGAGAGGCTCCCAAAACCTTTCCAACCTTGAAAACATTAGAGAATGGCCTCTATATATAGAAATATATGAATTCAGGTCGAAAATATCAATTCAGAAACAGCTAGAGCAGTGTGGAATAGTTGGAGGGAAAATATCTACACAAAAACTGATTTTTGACACCAATGGCCGGCAAGGCATCATTGGTGGCTGGCAAGTTCATTTGTAGCAGGCAAAAAACCATCAATGGCTCGCACATGGCTAACAAAGGCCATTCATGACCGGCACATGGCCAACAAGCCTCATTCAGTGGCTGGACAGAAAATCTACTTTTTGGGCCCAACTTCAAATGGGCATATCTCCTTCATCCAGACTCCTTTGCAGGTCATTCTCGAGTCTAAACTGAAGCCCCAGAAGTCTTCTTTCCAATGGTGGCAGCTTCATATCAAGATTACAAGTGTTCAAAAAAGATATACTCATTTTAGTGAAGACTACTCAATTTTGGCTTAAACGGATGGATGCCTAACTTCAACCAACCATATCTCCCTCATCCGGACTCGACTTTAAGAGATTCTTGAGTGTAAAATGAAGCCATGGAAGTCCACTTTCCAATGGTGATGGCCTCATAACTTAAGTTCAAATATACAAAAGGATAGAGCTAATTTAGTGAAGCTGCCCAGTTCCCTCTCAACAGTTTCATGCCCAACTTCTTCCCCAACTTGGTTTCTTCCCTCTCCTGTTATTTTCTTTAACTCCGAACCTCTAAATAAGGTGTTTTGAAAGATTTTCAAAGAGTTCACCTCGCTTTCATTTATTTCCACTTTGTCCTTACTCAATTTACCGAAAAGCGCAACATTTAACGAAATGTGAGCCTCGGAACATCGTAGGAACTTTTGTCAAAAATATTTTCAAAGAGAGGGTTTTTTAGGTCTAAAATATTTTTGGTCAAAATAGTTTTGGTCCAAAAATGGGGTGTAAGGTTGGGATTTAACGCTCTCCTTGCCAAAGAAATCAAACCTTTGCACTGCACAACTTTCATCACCAAGTAAGCAATCAGTGGTACCCAAGTCTTAAGGGCGGTCAAAAATGAGGTGTCTACAGTTGCCCCTCTTTGACAGAACTCGTAAATCATGAAATGACGTGAGTGATTGTCAAAGCCCAGAGACGACCCATTTTTGACAAGACCGAAGACTTAGACAAACAAACAAAATGCAAATACAGTTGGTTGAACCCGAGGATTGCCTACGTATCCCTTTGCAAGGAATCAAACCAGCGTAGTTCAGGGGCAGAATGCAAAACGATACATAACCCAAAAAAAACAGTGCAAAAGATATGCAGTTCAATACAATAATATAATCAAACCACAAGCAGTTCTTACCATACAAATATCATAAAGGGACAGAGATGCAAATCAAACTACGTTTACCATAGAAAAGGTGTCGGAGCATTCTAACCACAATTCTTGCGGAATAGGTGCATGCCTATACAGAACTATGTGTTTCGTAAAAAGAAAAAGAGTACAAGTAATTAGGTAGGATGATATAAGTGAGGAATAATCTGCTGGGGAAAGATCGTAATCCTAAATGCTAAATACAACAAAACAAAATACGATGCAATGAATGAAGTGAATAAGGCATAGGCCGAACCACATCTTGCCTAGAAAAGGCATGGACACAAAACAAAGCACGTCTAACACAAAAAAGGTGCCAAAACCCTCAGACCACAATTCTCTTAGTGGAATAGGCGCATACACATACAGAGCTATGCTTTAACGAAGGAAATGTATGAGCACGTGCCAAACTAAGCTTAACATGGAAAGGATACATGATGCAATGGATACGATGGAAAATGTAGTAGATGAATATGGTGACATACTCCAACCACGCTGGAATCGTGAAAGGAGAATGAACAAATCCCAAACACGCTGAAATCGCGTGAGGAAGAGAACACTCTAACCACGTTGAAATCATGAGGAGAGGTCCTGAGAAAACCACTTAGGGGTGCATCCCACGCGACCTTAGATAAATTCGAAACATGCTGAAATCGTGTGAGGAAAGGAACACTCTAACCACGTTGAAATCGTGAGAAGAGGTCCGAAGAAAAGTCGTCAGGAGCGCGTTCCACACATCCTGAGAAAAATTCCAAACACACTGAAATCGTGTGAGGAAAGGGACACTCTAACCATGCTAAAATCGTGAGAAGATATCTGAAAAAAACTACTCAGGGGCGCATTCCACGCAACCTGAGAAAAATTCCAAACACGCTGAAATCGTGTGAGGAAAGGAACACTCTAACCACGCTGAAATCGTGAGAAGAGGTCCTAAGAAAAGCCAATCAAGAGCGCGTTCCACGCATCCTGAGATAAATTCCAAACACGCTGAAATCGTGTGAGGAAATGGACACTCTAACCACGCTGAAATCGTGAGAAGAGGTCCAAAGATAACCATTTAGGAGCGCATTCTACGCATCCTAAGATAAATTCAAAACACGCTAAAATCATGTGAGGAAAAGGACACTCTAACCACGCTGAAATTGTGAGAAGAGGTCCAAAGAAAACCATTCAGGAGTGCGTTCCATGCAACCTAAGATAAATTCCAAGCACGCTGAAATCGTGTAAGGAAAGGGACACTCTAACCACGCTGAAATCATGAGAAGAGGTCCAAAGAAAAGTCTTGGGGGACAACGATCCTAAACGCTGCTTAGCATAAAAGGATAAATGATACAAGATAACGCAAGATGCAAATAAATGCAATAAGTGTGATGATATGATACATTTTACAAGCAATGTAGTGCATGATGTTTAGGGAATACAATAAACAAACAAAGCGGCGCTTTAAAAAGCACCTCATGGGGTGAGTGGCGATGAACTGCTCTACTCTGACAGGGATCTCCCCTTCGTGTTCTTCAAACTCTTACCTTCAACTCACAGTTCAAAGGTCTTGAAATGCTGACACGGGGTAACCCCTGCATGTAGAAGCCACGGATGCCGCTTGTCTTCCTGATATTCACAACTATTCTCCAACGGGGTGACAGACTAGGTTGGTTCAGTATCCAGAATTGAGACGCATACATGCTATCTCAATCTATGGGGCTGCCATACAGATTTCAAGCCAAGGATACACCCCTGGGTATTTAAACTAGACTTTAGTCTCGAAAATTCCAAACCTTTGTGTTCTAGGCATCGCCATTAGAACTTTAGTTTCCACCGTCGCAGTTGGTCTTCTAGGAACTCATTGCAAACACAGCCAAGATGCCTCTAGCAGGGAATGGTACTTAGGGAGAGCACTTCTGATCGCCATTCTGGCTTGAAGCAAGCTTGAGCTTGAGCTTGAGCTTGAGGTAGAGGTGCACTCATACTTCGGAGCAAAGACAAGGCCTGAGAAGGTGCATCTGGAATGCAATCTCAAAATTTTCTGGAGTTGAAACACACTAAGATGCTCCAAATTTTCCCTCTTTTCTTTTTCTTTGTAGTTTGGAACCCATATAGCTTCAAATAGGTCCTTGTTCTATTTCTCTCACATGACTTGGGTTGAACCTTGCAGTTTATGAAAGAAAGAATCATGTTTTGTACAAATGTGAAGAAGGGCACAACACTTTGGGCACAAAATGATTTATTTTTTAAATTGAGAAATGAGTTCTTAACCGGGTATTGAGCCTACGACTGACCAGAGTCTACCACGACTCAACAAAGGGAAGACAAGGTAAAAACAACACAACTATTGACACTCAAAACGACTCAAACAAGAATCGAGACAAACAAAAACAACAAACACAACACTCAAATGTGTTCCAATGGCAAGAGACCTCTCGATTCACGAGAGCCTGTTTCTTCAGGTATTGTTTCCCACCCTTTCTTATTTGTGATTCTCACAACACTCTGTTACTCAATCTCTTTTTCTCTGAAAAGTCATTTTCCTTACTTTTTCTCTCAGCGCACATCTCTCTATTCTTTACTCTCTCTTATTTGTTTATCCTTTCGTTGGGTGGTTGATGGATAAGCATGAAGTTGTTGGCTCTTGCCCTTGGTATTCTGCCAAATTCTCCATCTTCCCCTCACAATAGTGAGCTTTTCCACAGAGGGGTTGTGATACGACTGGATGTGCAGTAGATCTGCAACTGACATTGGTTGACGATGCCCTTGGCCAGTTTAGATGTGATCAAACTTGTCCAGATGAGGGAGTGGAATATCCTGCCCCATTCCAGTTCGTGCTTTGCACTTGGCTTTGTACATCGCTGCTTGGAGGATGAGAGAGTCTTTTGGCCTCTACTGTTAGCTTTAGTTGCGCCCTTTCTGGCGAGTGTATTGATAAGGGGGAAAAGACAGAAAACCTGACTCAACTGTGCCCCTAGTCCATCATTTTGACCATTTTTTGTTTTTTTTGCTTTCTGCTAAAACAATTTTGACCAACATGAGAGTTAAATTAACATACTTGTTCGATTTTTAGATTTGAAATCATGCAAGTCAGGTTGTACGCACTGAAAATTTTCCTTTCTTTAAGTCTAAGAAATGGTCCAGTTTTGGAGAAATGGAATAAATTTTTAGAGAATTAGTCAACCTCATTAAAAGTCCTCAAAACTGTTTTTGCAAATGGCCATTGCTTAACCAACGCGGAATCTACTCTCGAGATGCACAATCTCATATCAGAATTTCATTTGTCTTGCAGTTGGATCTTTTAACGGAATAGGACACCCAAATTTGAACGAAGACAAGCCAATTTGCACATGGATAAGATAGCCGAGTTTGAACAACGATAAACCAATCAACATGGATGAGCCAAGCAGGCTGAAAATGGTTGGGGCCGAACTTCATGATGAAATTGCCTACGTATCCCAAAGATGGGAATCAGGCCGTACATAGTTCCGGGTTAAGGTACACTCGGATGTTGACACTCTCCTTTTACGTTCTAACTTTTTCCAAGGCCGCTCTTTCAGGTTTTCAACCTTGCGAGCTCTTTTTCTTTTCCTTTCATTTCTTTTCTTCTTTTCTTTTCTTCTTTTCTTTTCATTTTTTTCATTTTTTGTTCTTTTTCTTTTTGTTCTTTTTCTTTTTCTGTGCTCTAACTTTTGCCTGGGTCGCCCTTCTAGATTTTTGGCCCAGCGAGCCTCTCAAGGATAGAAAAGTTTAACTTGTCCATGTTGATTAATTTTGAGATCTCGAAGCCATTTGAATCCAGGAGAATGGCTAATGTTCGCTGATAATGTAGAAGTCCATCAAATCGGGTCTGAATTTGCCCCTAGTGTTGTGGATAGGAACTCGATTGTCCTTCAGCAAAAACTTTCTTCTTTTAGATTCTGGGATTTGGTTTTCTTGCCAGTCTTCATTGGTTTGCGGAATGACCGATCTTTGACCCTTTGAGCACATCTGACATTTTTGCCCCTAGTTCAAGGGCTACTTCTGATCTAGCTTTGCAAACTTCCTTTGATGACATCTAACCTTCTTGATCTGACCTTCTTGCCCCTAGTTCAAGGGCTGCTTCCGATTCGGCCATACAAACCTTATGTTTTGGTTGATCGTTGAACATTCTGAATCAAAGTTCAAGGTTTGAAAGCAAAAGGGATCGAGTCTCGAGACTGGGGGTGATCCTATGTTGCATAATTGCAAGATCAATTCCAGGCATGTCTTCGCAGAACCACGCAAAACATTTTTTGAAATCTTTTAATAAAGAGACTAGTCGCTTAAGCTCTCCTGAAGACAATGCAGAACCAATCTGGATCAAGCCAGGATCCTTCTCAGTACTCACATTAAGATGCATGATCTCATTCATTAAGGGCTTAGCATGCCTCTCTTCCTCTCAGTTGATCAATTTTTTGCAAAATCCCGAGGAATTCCTTCCTCTTTGTTTTCATCACAGTGTTAGAAAAGTTTTGAAAAACTTAGGTCAATGCAATGATTTAAAGGCACAGAAAAAGCAGGTGACAATCTCTGTCGTTTCACTCAGAACTTCTGGCGCTACTAGCTCAATGGCAGAAACAGACGCAAAAGAAAGAGTGTAAAAGACAAACACAAACCAAGATAGTGATGTCCAAGGTAACACCCCCGAAATCACCTGACCCTAACACAACAAGACTGACTCAATACCCAAGTCAGAAAGTACAATAAACAACATTTGCAAATTGCTCAAAACAGTGCATGCCATCCACCATATCTGGAGTAAAATGAGCGCCATCTGCAGATAGTTCATCCCCCAATCATATAATCATATTATCCCCCAAGTTCATCGATCTAGTGCCGATAGACTTTACAAGACCTGGTGCAACGATGACCTCGTTGTCATGTATTTCATGGCGAAGACGAAAACAAATGTTAGTGTCATGATCGATTTGTTGATGGAAGGCACAGTACTTGGCAGCATTGTGCTTGGCCGAAAGGGGATCCGGGAGAGGCCGAGGCTCAAGGGGTTTGAGATGGCCTTGTCCAACGAGGATTTGGAAAGCTTTGGATAAGGCCATGTAGAGTGGGGTAAAGACCCTCTGGCCTCGGGGTTGGTGCTTCGAGGTTTATGAGGTTGTGTTGGATGTACCGACAAAGGGGTTGGCAAGTGCTGACTGGACTTGATGATCTCTTCCAAGTATAGGATTGAAGCTGTAAGGGGCATTTCTGGTACGACAATCCTTTTCCCGGCTTGCCCCTTGATTCAGAATACTCCCAACCTGAGTAGCAAAAGTGTCATCCACAGTCTTTGCAACAACTACGAGCACATGCTGTTTGTTTAGTCATTCAACCTTCAAAGCCTCAACAGCCCACTGAAGATGTTCATAGGGACCAATGCCTACCCCTACCTTGTTCTTGCCATTTGCCTCCACTTTACCAAGGGATTGGCCTTCTTCAAATGCAGCCTGTCCCAAGATTAAGAAACCTTTTGGCACAAAATTTCTAGCCCGTGATGTGGTTGATGATGGAGCCAAAATTCCAAAGGCTAAATCTGCCACAGTTTTTTGCAAATCTTCAATCATGCTCACTAGCTCAGAAGTAATGGGTTCATGGGTTTGAGATGATTGGGGTTCAAATGCATCCATCATACATAAGTCCGTATTTTCTGAAATGAACACCTTAGGCTTGGGTAAATGGGCTGGGGTGATGTATATGCTGGGGTTGTAGGTGGATGGCAGTGCATGGATGAGGTTAAGATGTGGATAAGATACTTGGTCATTAGGGTCTTGAGGTGGAGCTATCGTCTGGTTGTCGATGAGATTCTGAACCTCATGACGAAGGCGGTAGCAACGATCGGTGCCATGACCGCGCTGCTGATGATGCACGCAGTATTTGGTGGGGTTATGTCTAGTAGGGAGTGGGTCAGGAAGTGGTTGAGGATCAAGGGCTTTGAGATACCCTCTTTCCATCAGGACTTTTAGTGCACTGGTTAGGCTCATATAGAGGGCGGTGAAAGTTCTGCCTTCAGCTTGGGCTGGTGTGGATGCGCCCGAAGAACTCCCGAGAAGATCTCATTTTGTTTCTCTAGCTACCACAGTTCGGACTCAATGTCACGGTTCTGAATCTAATCTCGCAAAGTGCGATGCAAGACTGATAAATCACCAAAGAGTCCAAATTCGGCAAATCGTTTTGGAAAACTGATTTTTAAGAAAGAAGTGCCAAACATGGACTGTTTTGCCAGATACAGAGTCGCCACCTAAATATTTTGTTTTTGGGGAAATTTAGGAAACTCCGACTCATTGCCTAAGGCCACGTGTCTGTCATCACCAAAGTTGCCTCGACTCGGGAACTTGGGTACGATTGGAGAAGGTCATGCAATGAGCACCCCCGCTCGCCCGATCAAAGATCGGTCTGTACTAAGCATGATACCTTGTTTTTGTAAACACATGCGTTCTTATTCCGGTTAATTAGCTAGAATTACTATGTGATGCGCACAACACACAAATATAGACCAGATCGCCTAATTTGGAACAAAGCATCGCATATCCGTTTGTTTGGAAATAGTTTGAAGTTTGCTACTCGCAAGTAGGCTAAAACACGGATTTCAATGAATTGTTCCAATTCAAGTAATCTAACCTTCACCCATAGGCATTTAGGCAGTTATATCACATAAGCAATTAGCCTCATGGCAAGCATGCTTTCATGGCAACACTCACACTCATGCAAGATGCTAAAGCATAAACACTTACAGTGTACTCCGAGCCAAAACAACAACTAGTTAGTAATCATGCGTGATCCTAGTTTATGTTAAGATGCCTAATGCAACACATGCAAAAATGCAACTAAATAGACTCGGCTAGTCTAAGATGGCATATGAGATGCAATTAGATAACATGTATTCAAGTAGGAATTGAAATACAATGCAGTTAGTATGATGTGCCGAGGCCGGTGCATGTAATATAGATGAATGGATGCAAACATGCGAGTATAGGAGTGCTAATCAAAATATGTCCTAAAACTAACCATCGTAAGCAGTTAAGTAAAAGGGAGAAAGAAGTGGGGTTGGAAGACATGCATCACACACACGCACGTTTATTACAAAATTCGCCCTCTCGACGGAGGGACCGAAAGAATAATACAAATCAACTAATTAACTAACTTACAAGCTAATTAATTATTACACAACTCTTAACTAATTAAACAAATTAATTAAGCTATGAAAACAGTAAAGCAGCCTCGAGAAGAGGAACAAATGCATGCTTGGTCGGCTTTGCTCGGAAATCCGTTACCATGCCTCATGTTGCCTTTGTTTGCACTGTTTTTCACCTCTGAAAACTGCACAATTCTCTATGATGATTCTGAATCACCTCAAGGACACTTTGAGAGGCCATTGGCCAAAACATGAGGCCATCGGCCAAGGGAAACTGGTCATCGACCAAAAATAAATCTCTCGGCCAGACAGTTGTAGCCGACCGGCACTGAAGATAGCCGACCGGCCATCTCTTCTTGTAAAATGCTCCTTTTGCTGCAGCAGAGGACAAACAGAGCATGACAATACATTTACAAGACAATGTTTGCAACCACACCCCTTATCATGTTTAATACTCAAAGGTGTGTGGCTCTTGACCCTCGGGCCACCAATCACGCATTCCAATGCATGATGGCCAAAGGAGCCAAGTGTGCAATTTAATATGAAATGAAATGCACAAAAACACATAAAGGGCCCCAACCTCTATCATGCTTGATCAAGAGGCAAGGGATGCACACATAATGCAATGCAAACATGCAAGCATGATGCGAACAACTCAAGCATGCAACAAGATCATGCAATGCATCTAATATGCAATAGGCATACAACCTAAACATGTAAACATGCATGGCATGCAACAACATGCAAAATAAAGCAAGCATGAAACAACATGCAAGACAAGCATGCAACAACATGCAAAGATGGACTTAAACTAAAGTGGACAACTCTTAAACGTGCCCAAATCAGTGGCCAAAATGCTAAGAAATGATAGACAAAAGCACATACAAACATGCACATGTGATGGCCTATCACCTAGGCATGGAAGGGCAACTTTCAAGAGCACTTAAAAGGGGACAAATATGGACATGTGACAAACATGGTAAGCTCTAAAATTACACATGGAAAGGTGCCAAACCAAGCAATCAAAGCAAGCAAATCATGCAAGAAGGCTTAAAACTTAAAACTAGCCAAGGGACTAAAACCGTGGCCATGCGAGACAAGCCCCAAAGGGCCAAGGGCTATCAAAACAGTCCCAAGACAAGTCAATACAAGACCAAAAACATGCTCGAAACTAGCCAACACAAGCTAGAACACAACACCAAAAGCATGAGGCATGCAAGGCTACAAAAGGGGTGTTACACTACACTTATCAAAACCACACATGGCATGACTTAAACCAATAAAATCAGAGTTATGGTATGTCAAAATAAACCCAAAAACCCACCTAGATGGCATCCCAAAGACCTAAGCATGGAGGCATACACAATGGTCCATTCATGAGGCATAAGACATCAACTCTTTAAAGCATTAAAGGAGTGATAGGTGCAAGTGTATGAGCATGAAACATGGACTGAAATATCATGAAAAATGATGCCAAATCATTGAAATGAGCCAAATAAAGCATGCTAAAGGACTCAATACTCAAAGCTAACAAGCTAGATTGAACCATGGCTATACAAAGCAAGTCATGCATGACTAAAATAACCTAAATCAGAGCTAGAGCATGCTAAAACATAAACAAAAGCTTCTTGAAGTTAAGCCAAAAGGCATGTTAGAATGACATGTTAAGGCATGATGCATGTTAAGGGAAATGAGAGGATTACAAGACAAGTACATGAAGCATGTAAGAGCCAACTAAACCCACCCAAAATAGAGTCATGGAATGCTAAAACAACACCAAAAACCCACTGGAATGGAGTCAACATGAGCTAGAAAGACATGTTCAAACATGAAGCATATAAGACTAGTTTGTGTGACTTACACTACAAGTGTATTAGGCATACATGGAGTGACAAAACCAAGCAAAAATAGTGTGGCAAAACAAAGCCTAATACATACTGAAATGAAGCTAAAACAAGCTAAGCAGACATACTACCAATATAAGCCATTTATACTAGCATACAAGACAACAAGGAGAAGGGATGACCCTCTCCTATTTAAGACCTCAAAACTACCTTTCCACCATTGAAAATCCTCTAGATTTCAGTGGTAGAAAGGTCATGCAAAGACAAGAACAAAGGCCAAAAGGGATGGCTCCAAACAAGGCCTAACAAGGCCTAAGAGGGGGTAAACAACCCCAAACCAAAAAGTGATCTTAAACAAAGATCTAAAGCATCAAAAAATAGAACTTTTATCAGTTAAGAGTTAAGCTTAAAACAATAAGCAAGTAAGTCTAAAAGCTTAAGCAAGAATGGGGGTTTAAAAGCAAAAAGCTCACCCTTGAAGACCACCTTCAAGAACACAACTCCAGCAACTTTTCCAAGCTTAAATCAGTCCAAGAACTCTGAAATCAACCCCAAGGGACCTCAGCTCCAAGAGGATGGTGTTCTACTAGGTGTTTGTGTACAATAGTAAGACAAAATGACACTTTTGAAGCACAAAATGAAAAATCAAGGCAAGATAGATACAACACTATATCTAACACTCAAACCCTAATTTTCTGAACCTCTGAGAAGGGAGGAGGAGCTCCCTTCTTATAAAAGTTCAATTCCTAAGCTTGTTGAGCAAGCTAAGCAATTGAAACAAATCCCTCCATACACGTGTATGGAGGATGTGAATTGTGCATGCCAGCTGTGATAGCTGGCATAAAATATCTGCATAAAGCAGATGAACAGGGCTCGGCCAGAAAATATGGCCGATCGACCAACATAAGTGCCGATCGACTAAAAAAAGTGCCGATCGGCCAACACTTTTGGCCGATGGCAAGAAAACCAGGCCGATGGCTTCATGCCTTGGCCGATGGGTTGAGGGGATGGCCAACAAGCCACCCTCTTCCCTCAGAAGCAAAAACACAAGTCCTTGGTCCACAACCAAGCACAAAACAGACAAGTTGAGAGATCTTGAGGCAAGGCGCGCGGCCAAGACCTCCGGGAACTCAAAACAAACACGAACATGGATGATCATCGAGTGTTCAAACGATGACGTCCAAGTCTTGAGGATGATCAAAAATGGGGTGTCTACAGCTAGGCTGGCTGTTTGTAGGTTTGATTTGGCAAAAGGGTCAGCTATGGCAACTGTATTGATTTCAGTGGGTTTGGGAATAGTGCTACCGCTAGCATTGGTACTCCAGGAAATCACCCTCATTGTTGGTTCACTTGTTCTGGGAATAATCCCTCTGTTAAACGCACTCTCGATCTGAACCCCTAATTTAAGCAAACTTTTGAAAGTGAGTAATGGAGCAACTATTAACTTTTGCAACATATCAGGCTCAAGGTTCTGCACCACTATCTACAGTTGATCCCTCTCAAAAGGGCAATCTGTCATCTGTGATGCCTTCTCTCTCCACCTTGCAACAAATTCCACCAAAGACTCTATAGGATTCTGGTGGGTTGCTTCGAGGTCTTTAGTGGTTATTTCAACTTGGGTATTGTAAGAGTACTGATTGACAAAGGCCTCAACCAACTCTTCCTAGCTCTGCTTCACTGTATCCTCCAACTTGGCATACCAAGTGACTGCTATACCCGACAGGGTTCTTCCATACAGAGAGTTTTTGAGGCTTAGTCAGACCCATCAGTTTTAAGACATCTAAGAAAAGCTAGATATGTACCATAGGATCTCCAGACCTGTCGAAACGGTCAAGGTGTGGCATTTTGAATCTGTCTGGGAGCCTTACGGCAGCCTTACGGCAGCCTTAGTGTACCCATCCTCAATGTCAGGAATAGAGTTGAGGCCCTGTGCCTTTTTTAATTGCTTTTCAAGGTTTGCAACTTTCACGGAGGTCGGTTTGAGATCATTAGTACCAAAGGGATAAAGCCTCTCATTAGGCTACACCAGGGGTCTAAAAACCTGAGCTTGAGCTAACCCTTCTCAAGGATCTGGACCTTGCAAATCTTCAGCTGGCAGAAGTGGGTCAAAGTTCGACTAGGGTCCCAAGGCTGGATATGTGGTAGGTGCCCCAGATGGGCGTTGCATTCCAGCATTGGTCTCATCCTGCATGGCAATTCCCTGGTTTAATACCACTATCATGGCCACAACTTCTTCTGGACTTTGTGCCATCACGGGTCTGCTGAGTTCAACAAAAGTAATCTAACTGGTGACTGTCGGATTAGTTGAACTAGTGAGCTCTGTCTGCCCCCTTCTTTGTCCTACCACCGGCGAAGGAAACTCTGGTTGTCTCTAAACTAAATCTCCAACCTAACAAAGTCTATCAACACAAGTCCAGTGTACCTGGGGGATATTGGAGCCTTCTGAAGCTATGGTTCCAGAACTACCTTGCAAAAGAGAAAATAGACAGCATCTCAGCCCAATTTCATTAGAACGAATATGATCACAATTGAATGACTATGCTCTTTACTGAATTCTGCCCCAAAACAGAGACCAACTTGCAATTGATACATACATTTCTGCAGAGTTTCACTCCAAAAGCACATATCAAGCAAGTGAGAGCCAAAACACCCCCAATGATGGGGTAGGGTTACCCTGTCCTAATTTCGTCAGGAACTAGGGATTCACTACGCAAACAAGCAATTTCAAATAATCCTGCATTCAAGTGAGCAACCTGTCCTAGTTTGGAACAGTCTCTATAGCTTTCGATATGCAACTAGCTCGCTTGGTCAAAAAGGGTACCTTGGCAAGACCACCTAACATACCTCTCACACCTAACACCGAGAAGGGAAAGGAAGATCAAACAGTATAGCGGTAGTCCAGATCCAAGGGTTGTGTTCCCCATCATGGTAGAGCCTGCAACCGGTCAGCCTTTTGGTAAGCTTTTCCAAGCAAGCCTCCAGCAAACCGCTCAGGAATAGCAGATGGCAAACACTATGACTCAGGCACACCAATGCAAATGCAAATGCAAAAAAACACATAAGTGTAGATAAAACAACATATCATGAGTTCGAGTCAAGTTCTCTAAATCCCCAGCAGAGTCGCCAGAAACTGTGGACTTGCCTTTTTCCGCACCCCGCCTTTCGGAAAGGGGTTGAAAAGAAGGCCTCACAGTTTGGACTCCCGCGGTTCTGAATCTAGTCTCACAAGTGCAGTGTGAAACTGATAACCACCAAAGAGTCCAAATCCGGCAACCCTTTTGGAAAATCGATTTTAAATCAAATAATGTCAAAATTAGACTGCTTTGCCAGATTACAGAGTCGCCACCTAAATATTTTATTTTTGGAAAAATTTAAGAAACCCTGACTCGTGCCAAAGGCCACGGGTTCGTCATCACCAAAGTTGCTTTGGCTAGGGAACTTAGGTACGAGAGGGGAAGGTCCTGAAATGAGCACCCCGGCTCACCCTATCAAAGATCGGCCTCTACTAATCATGATATGATGTTTTTATACACATTATGTGTTGTTATTCCGGTTATTAATCTAACCTTACTATGTAATGTGCACGCATACAAGTATAGACTAAAATCGCAAGAATTGGAACAACTTAACTCATGTTTGTTTTCAAAAATAGTTTGAATTTGCCACCGACCAAATAAAGTGGGCTTAAAACAGGATTTGCCACAACAAAGTGGGCTAAAACGCACATTCGTTGAATCATTCCAATTCAAGCAACCAAGCCTCCATCCACAGGCATCCATGTAGTTTAGCATTGAAGCACATAGCCTCATGGCAAGCATACGAAACATGGCAACATGGCAATCACACTCATGGAAGTATGCTAAAGCATGAAAATTTACCGAGTACTCCAAGCCAAAACAAAAACTAGTTAGAAAAATGTATGATCCTAACTATACAATACGCCTAATGCAACACATGCAATAATACAATTAATAGGCTCGGCTACTAATATGACATACAAATCAATTTGAACAACATGCAATAGAACATGTATTCAAAGAAGATATTGAAATGACGATGCAGTTTCAATGATGTGTCGAGCCTTGGTGCATGCAAGACAAATGAATGGATGCAAGCATGCGATATGCTCATTAAAATAGGTCCCTAATCTAACCATCAAAAGCGATTAAATAAAAGGCAGAAAGACGCGGGGTTGGAAGACATGCACACATGCACGCACACGCAATACGCACACGCACACTTATTACAACACTATGCCCTCGCAAAGAAGGGTCCGAATGAAGCTAATCTAAGCTAAGCTAACTAAACTAATCTAATTAATCAAATTAAACTAACTATTACAAATCAATCGAATAACTAGCAAACTAATTACTAATTATTATACCACTTTAATCGACTGATGAACTAATTAATTAAACTACAAAGCAAATGTACACTAACTAAGCACGCAAGACATTAAACTATGCTGCCATTGCTCCGCCTCGGGAAGTGGAAAATGCACATGCTCGGGTCTTACTCGGAAAGACCACCGTTTTGCTCTCGAAAGCCTCTATTTGCAGGGTTGAGCATGCTCCAGGAACTTTCTGCTCCAGCTTACCAAATCTCGGCCGAGGATCACACCAGCGGCCTGCCAACCATGGGAGGTTGCTGCTAGCCCCCTACCGGCCAAAAGGATGCCTTGCCGGCTAGAAATGAGGCACTACTAGCCACTGATGCTCTGAGTCACCATATTGCAACAGAGCACAAATAGAGCAAAAGAAAGGTTTTTCCAATGGTTTGTTTGTACTGTACTCCTCATTATCATCTCAAAACCTCAACGGAGTGGCACATTTGGATCCAAAACCACCAATCAAGCAAGTTCATTGCATGATGGCCAAAGATCCAAGTTGTACAATTTCGATAAATACACAAATAAGACTCAAAATATCCAACACCTTATCATGCATGATCAAGAACAATAGAGACCTAGGAAAATGGTATGTTTCATCACTATTGAGTATGAAATGTCCCATTTGCCTTGTGTTCAAATTAATGTCTGATTTGAACACATGCAATGCAACACAAAGAATGCTTATCTTGCCTCTTTTGCTTGTCCATTTTGTTTACTCATTTTAATTACCAATCCATTCTTTAATTGATTAAGTCCAAAAGTGAATGTCCTCTAATGGAAAGATGACTCAAACCACAAGGTGCTTTGGGCATGAAAGAGGCATTACACTGTTGGTAATGAACCCCCTAAGGGATTAAACCATTAGGTGCAACATCTCAATTCCACACTTAGACAAACAAGTGGTTTAAGACCACTTTCAAAGCAAACAAAAGAGTGAAGAATGAAGGGAGGTTGCAGAGGTTAAAATGCTGAAATGGGGTGCAAAACAACACTAAAACATGCTATTAACTTAAAACAATGATGATCAAAGCATTAAAACATCAAGCTAGTGAAGGAATTAACCCTTGAATTATACAATACAAGCCTCAACTAAATTAACTAGCCCAAAATAGAGCCAAAACAGGTCATTTCAAAGGCAAGAACCATGCTGGACTAAAGCTAAGTTAGGCTAGAAAAACATGCTAACACATGAAGCTAACTAGGCATGCAAACAAGACACAAGGAGGGGAGGCTAACCCCTCTAATTTTGGACTTCAAAACAAGGTTTTTACCACTAAAAAACCTCTAAGATTTAGTGGTTAAGAGGCCCAAAAAAGTTGTTTTGAAAGTGGTGAATAATAGCACAAAAGCTTAACAAGATAAGAAGCAAAAAGGGTGGACAAGCCCTCAACTCAAAATAGCCTCAAACCATCATGTTTAGGTCATAAAAATAGAGGTTTTTATAGTTGAAAACTAGGCCAAAAATAGTAGAAGAAGATGGGAAAATAAGTATGCAAAACAAGCTTAAAGAAGGTAAGTGTTATACCTTTGAAGTAAAGCACAACTTAGGCACAAATCCAAGCTCAAACCTCCTTCTAGAGCTCAAACAAGACTCCAAGAGACCTCAGCCCAAAGGTGGTCAAGTTTGATTAAGGGTTGATAGGCAAACTAGAAGTGTATCTCTACTTGTATGCACAAAGGTTCAAGAGAGAAAGAAATCTAGAGAGAGAGAGGCTCCCAAAATCTTTCCAACCTTGAAAACATTAGAGAATGGCCTCTATATATAGAAATATATGAATTCAGGTCGAAAATATCAATTTAGAAACAGCTAGAGCAGTGTGGAACAGCTGGAGGGAAAATATCTACACAAAAACTGATTTTTGACACCAATGGCCGGCAAGGCATCATTTGTGGCTGGCAAGGTTCATTTGTAGTAGGCAAAAAACCATCAATGGCCGGCACATGGCCAACAAGCCTCATTCAGGGGCTGGACAGAAAATCTGCTTTTTGGGCCCAACTTCAAATTGGCATATCGCCTTCATCCGGACTCCTTTGCAGGTCATTCTTGAGTCTAAACTAAAGCCCCAGAAGTCTTCTTTCCAATGGTGGAAGCCTCACATCAAAATTACAAGTGTTCAAAAAGATATGCTCATTTTAGTGAAGAATACTCAATTTTGGCTTAAACGGATGGATGCCTAACTTCAACTAACCATATGTCCCTCATTCGGACTCGGCTTTAAGAAATTCTTGAGTGTAAAATGAAGCCCCGGAAGTCCACTTTCCAATGGTGATGGCCTCATAACTTAAGTGCAAGTATACAAAAGGGTAGACCTGATATAGTGAAGCTGCCCAGTTCCCTCTCAATAGTTTCATGCCCAACTTCTTCCCCAACTTGGTTTCTTCCCTCTCCTGTTATTTTCTTCAACTCCGAACCTCTAAATAAGGTGTTCTGAAATATTTTCAAAGATTTCACCTCTCTTTCATTTATTTCCACTTTGTCCTTGCTCGGTTTACCGAAAAGCGCAACATTTAACGAAATGCGAGCCTCGGAACATCGTAGGAACTTTTGTCAAAAATATTTTGAAAAGGGGGGTTTTAAGGTATCTTTTTGGTCAAAATAGTTTTGGTCCAAAAATGGGTTGTAAGGTTGGGATTTGATGCTTTCCTTGCCAAAGAAATCAAACCTTTGCACTGCATAACTTTCATCACCAAGTAAGCAATTAGTGGCACCCAAGTCTTAAGGGCGGTCAAAAATGGAGTGTCTACAGCCATCAATACATGCACAAGTGCAGAATCCCATGCCCTTAGCTTGCTTGTGGCCTAAGTAAGTCCGAATTACCTTTCGATCAATGTTTTTAATAAAACTAGGCACTAATTTTGGAAAATATCTTTGATCAAAGCACAATCGGGCTTCCTTCTCTTTCTCAAGATTAAAAAGTTGGCTTTTGGCAAAACACGGGTACAGGGGTAAAATGGTCATTTTGTAAAAAGTTAATTTAAACAACAACTCCAAATAATCTCAAAAATTCTAAAGATGAAGTGATTATCCTTTCATCATCGGAAGGCTTGCAAGCACCTGAAGTCTTAAGGTCAGTCAAAATAGGATGTCTACAATTACCCCTTTTAGCAAAGCTTAAACAATCGTGAATTGATGTGAAGAGAATGTCCAAGATCCAAGATGATCTCAATTGACATGACCCTAATGCTTAAGGCAATGCCAAACAAGCATACAAGAGATCGAACCCGCATGTTACCTACATATCCTTGGTGCAAGGAGTCAAATCAGTGTAGTTCAAGGGTAGTTGTGTAATAGTTGATTCGTGAGTGAGTGTGTGCAACATGCACTCAAGTATTCATCCAATCATGTTGTTCCTAAAAGAGAAGAGGTGAAAATACCTGCCATACTCACCCTGTCGTATCAAACTTATGCCAAGGTCCATTCCAGATTCTTATTCCATTACATTTCTTTCCAAGCATTGCCAAGTGTGCCAATCCTACAAATTTTCCAAAGAAAACCATTCCGAAGCAGTAATATACACCACAGTGTGGTTAGAGTAATGCCATGATGATGCCAATGTGTGTCATTCCTTTATTTTCATGATGTTTACGACATTCCTTTTCATTCCGTTCTGTTCCACTCTTGCTCCTTATAGGGGTTTAAATTCAATCAACACTCGCACCTTACGAGGTGGAGGTTTAAGTTCAATCCACTCTTGCTCCTTACAAGATGGGGGTTTAAGTTCAATCCACTTTTGCTCCTTACAAGGTGGGGGTTTATTAATTTTCATTCCGTTCTATTCCATCTTTATTTCCTTACAAGGTGGGGGTTTATTAATTTTCACTCAGTTTCATTCCATCCTCACGCCTCACGAGGTAGGGGTTTATTCAAGTTATGTTCCAAGTTTTTACAAAATTTTTCAAGTAGTGCCAAGTGTTTTCCAAAATTTTCTAAGTGGTGCCAAGCTTTTGTTTCTCTGGACGAGCCTTATATGCCAAATTTCAGGTTTTTCCAAAGTTCAGTTTCCAAGGATTTAGGTTTATGAGTCACCAAGTAAAGAACTCTGATAATGCAATTTTTCCAGTGCCAAGTGCTTTTTTAAAAACATTTTTCCAATCCAGTAATAACTCAGCTGGGGAGAAGTTAAAAATTCATTTTCCATGCAGATGCCAATGATAACCCCTGCTGAGGAGAGTTTCAAATTGCCTTCCATTCCATGCACCGTGCAATGTGTGTCGGTGTAGTGCGATGATATGCAGGAAATATTCAATTTAGTACTTAAAATGATGTGCCTAAAAGGCATGCAAATGCTTAAGTTTGAGTTCAGAACGTACATGTGCCCTAGAGGCGGCCAAAGGGTGCAATTAGTTAGTAACACGTGTGGGCCATATAGGCCACACGTGTGTCAACACAAGATGTATGTGCGCATACTGGGCCAATGTGCGCACGCACAAGGCTTGTACACACGCATAATCGACTGGCATGAACAATTTTGCCATGACCCGCAGGGTTTAAATTTTCTTCAAAGGCTTATTTCTCACACCACTACCTCCTAAAACCCCTCTCCTTCCTCCCTAGTTTCTCTTCTTTAGATGTTGGTGCCCTTTCATCTTTTAGTGGTTCGGTGTTTCTCCCAACTTTTCAGATTTCTCGTTTTATAAGCTTTGTCTTTACCTAACGGTTTTCAGTTTCGACCACTTCTCAACCATTCTCAGGTACTCTCTAACTTTCCTAACTTTTTTTTCATTGTTATATATTTTCGTGACTATATATGAGCTTTCTGGTATTTTTGGTTATTTCCACAAATGCTAAAAGTTTTCTAGGATTTTTTATGATTATTCTATGAATATTTTTCCATGCATATCACCTTGTCATGATCGTTGTCCTATACTGCCCATAAACACCCATGCATTTGAATTTCTGACCCACTTTTTGCACTTTTTCATTATGTTTGTCACATTTTCCATTATTTCTCATTATTTGTCCATTCCACTATTTGTGACAGACTTACTCATGGCTGGAGAGTTTCCACCTTTTGATCCTGTTACTTACGGGCCTCCAACCCATGCTCTGCAGGCCGATATGAAGAGATTTCTTGAGCTTGAGGAGGATAACCCTCGTTCGGTGATTCTTTAGGAGCCAAAGAAGCATATGTCGTATACAGGCTTCAAGGTATGGCCTTATCTCTCTGCTTTTCACTGTTGTTATGTTTCCTTTCCTTTTCCTTGTAACTCACATGTTTATGTTCTTCCTTATAGGAGTGTTCCGTTTTGTTCACGGCTTTAGTTCACCAGCCAATATGGCTGAATGGCATCCGGCCCTCCCCGAGATTGTCAGACTCCTAGTAGATGGATATGGCTTTGGACCCTTGTGTGAGTCCTTCGACGATGCATGGGTTAGCCATGGCCTCCTTGCCACCTTGATGAAACGATAGTGGGACACCACTGACTCTTTCCACTTCCCTAGCTCTGGCAAGATGACCATGACGCTTGAGAATTTCACGATGCTATCAAGCCTTCCAGTTGGTGACCTCCCTATCCCATTGGATTCGGATCTTGCCTTCCGAGGTGATGCCTTGAGGTTCTTTCTGGGCCTTGCCCTTCCTCATAAGAGTGAACTGGTCAAATACCAATGGTTCCATAACCGCTTCTAACATCACCGACCGATCACCCACGTCTAGATTACTCACTACACCTGAGGTTTCCTGTTATACCTATTTGGGAGCATTCTGTTTGCAAATGGGTCTAATAGGGTTCATGTTTGCTTCTTGGCTGCCATAGTGGACATAGATTGGGCTTGAGACTATGATTAGGGCAACGCAGCTTTGGCCACTATATACGGTTATACAAGTGCCATCTCGCGTAGTCATGGTACTATACTAGACAGACACTAGCGCCTATAAGAGGTCCATTTCTTACTGCACTTCTTTACACTTTTCTTGTCTCTTCCTTTATGTATATTTGTCTACCTGTACTGCCTATCTATTGCCTATACCACCTATTTGATGCCTATTTTTCATGACTATCTATTTTCTATGTCTGCCTGTAGATGTGGTTATTTGAGTACTTCCCAGAGGTAGGCCTTGGGGTATGAGACGTCTCTCCAAACGTCTTTTTGCGAGCTGTTCGATATTAGAGGGAGCACAAGGACCAACAGCACCCTCTCATCATCTCTTCTTTTGGTGAGTATAGATGCTTGATATCATCACCCTTGACCATGTGAGTTTTCCAACCACCCATACCTTGATCACTCTGTCTCTTTTCTGCTTGCTTACTGATTATCAAAACTACCCTTTTTTAGATTATGTGAGACCTTGGGAAACTGTGCCCACTACTGGTGTGGTTTGGTATTTGGCTGAGTGGGTCTACTGTCAGTCATTAGGCATGGCCAAGCCTAGGATCCTGGCGACTTCACTTGCCAGCATGAGGGTGGGAGATTCTTTTACTGAGAAGGAAATCTTCCTATCTAGGATGGAGTCAATATTGATGGGCTACTAGTTGAGGTGGACTACATGGAGTATGTCCGGTACCATTGGGAGGATGGTGGGTGGGAGCTGTAGAAGGTCTCCTCATCTTCCCTGCTATTCGAGGTCGAGGTTGGGATCAAGGTTAGGTTCCGGTCCTAGGTACAACGTAGGTGAGAGGCATGGGTGCCACTGCGGCAGTTGAAGGCTTGCCAATGATGCCCACAGCTATTTCAGTGATGGTGCTAGGTGTCATAATGGCGGTGTTTATCCCTAAGCAAGCCATAGTGCCTTTCCATCTGCTTACCGAAATCAAGCAAGTACCTTTCTTATTTCTCCATTCTTGTTTCTGATTTTTGTCCCACATTTCTGCCTTTTGATTATACTGATCTTTATCCCATTTCTGATATAGTCTCTCATAAGCATGACAAGAGCTACTATAGCCCTGTTTGGTGCAGCTTAAAAGCTGCTTATTTCAGCTTTCAGCTTAATTTAAGCTATTTTGATGTGTTTGGTTTAGCTTATAGCTTATAGCTTATAGCTTTTTGGAAGTCAGAAATCAGCTTATTCTTTGAGTGGGGCAGGAGATGCTTAATTTATAAGTCAGAAATCAGCTTATGTTCATAGTTATAAGCTATAAGCTGTTTAGGCCTAAGCTATAAGCACTTTCCCACAGCTCTACCAAACAGGGCGTATAAGACACTGGCCAGCATGATGGTGCTGATCGCGGAGTATGCTACAAGCACCGAGGCCCAATTTAGATGACTTTCTTTTCATTCATGTCTGGTGATCTCAGTTGTTTTAAAATTCAGACGTATTCTGACTCCCTTCTATTTTATAGGGTACTGTACCATCTAGACGCACAGGAGGTGCATCTTCATCCCATGCAATTGGAGGATGTGGTTTTGATGATAACTATGAGTCCAGCGGTGATAGTGATGATGATGACGATGATCCTCCGGGTTTCGAACCACCCACGAGGAGGTTAACTGGGAGGCATCTACTTAAACTAGGATTTTTTTGCTTTTTCACTTTTCTAGAAAACATTTGTACAGGATGCCTTCGGGAATTTCCCATGCTTTTGTAAAATCCATGTTTTTGTACAATTTCACAGTCTACATAGCATATGCAATGAAATCCAACATTCTTTTTGTCGAAATCTTTTGTCTCTTTCAAATGCTTGGCCTTTTATGCTTATCACATGAATCTGACAATGACTCTTGAACAAAACTAAAAGAAATAATAAAACAAAATTATAACTCAAAAATACTATACAAACAACCTAACATGACTCCGACATTGATGTCAGAATGCCCCACTATCTTAGAAACCTTGAACACCGTGCCATAAAGCAAATGAGCCAAGTTACCCTGTCACCACAAGATGTGTGCATGCATTATGGATGTGTGCATGGACAAGCCATGTGTGTGCGTACAACTGCTTATGATGTTCAGATTTTAGGGTTTTGCCCCCCTAAATCATTGTTTCTCAATTTTGGCCTATAAATGCCCCACCTTGCACAAAGGTTTCTTCACACAACTCTCTCCTAATTAGTCTTCACTTCCAAACCTTGCTCTCTATCTTTACTTTTTCAGTCATGTCTTCCCAGAATGGTTTGGCAACTTGGATAAATGGCCTAGATGGCGCCGAGCAAGCTAAATTTCATAGTTATGGACTGAACTCTATATTTCCTCTTAGTTAGTCGAACATTGACTTGCATTTTCATCATGCAGGGCTCAATTTTAGGACCCGAGCATTCTTGTATTTCGGTTCAGTCATCAAGAACTTTGCCCCACTTTCGAGGAGTTTAAGGCTCTACTAGGGTGTTCTCCAAGGACTGATTTGGTACGGCTGACCCTTTTGGTAGGTTATCCCAAGTTGCTTGGAAAGATATGTGGGTTGCTTCCAAGTGAAGCCAATGCTTGCATTCGAAATGGTAAGCTATCAATCATCATCTTCATTGGTAAGTTCACTAACAGGCGCGACCAGAGTGACCGGAAGTTTCAAGAGTGCAGGCGAACCGCTCTGTGTATCTGCTTGCTTGCCTAGTTCTTAGTGGTGTTGAGTAAGAATGTAATTTCGGCCTAGGTTGGGCTAGCTTGCCACCAGGCCGCCCGAGTTCTCGCCTTTTTTTACATCGGGCTGGCCTGAGGGCCTGGGCTTGGGCCCAAGCCTTGGCCCGAGCCACGAGCCAAGCCTAGAGGGTTTTTTTTTTTTTTGCAAAATATAAATGATAAATATATTATATATATAGATTATTTATGAGGGATAAAAAAAACAAAAGAAAATTTGTACTAGAGTTTTTGTCATTCATTACAGACTTTAGCTCATCTTTCTTTTTTTCATTCAATCTAGGCCTTCTATGCTTGAAATCATTTTCTTTTCTTTTTTTAAATTAGTCAAATTTAAAGCGATCAACTATTGGCACCGCGAAGTACTCAAAGTTACAAGTCATATCATTAACTAAAAGGGTGGCTTACATCCAACTCAAATATGAAATAAAATGGAAAAGACAGAAAAAACTAGACTCAATTTTTGCCTCCGAATTTATAAACTTCATGCCACTCGAATTTGACGACGCATTGGAATTTGACAGGCTAGATTCTGACTCCCTTGACACATTATGACTAGATTCACTACCAAATTCATGGACAAGATATTTTTTAATGGACCAACTTTGTTATTGGCTTTCCATTGCATTCACTATGTACCTGGTGATATCCTTTTCCACTGCTGCCATTTCCCAGCATCATCATAGGATCGAAGTGTCCCAAGCCAATGTGGTTAGTTTCAATACTCAAGTCAGTCTCAAAGTCAACCCCTGTCAATTAGCCTTGCCCATTCTTCTATTTACTCTTCCCCTTTGAACAAAGACCCTATGAACTAATCTTCATCTATTTCTGTTCAGTTTGCTTTTTCTTTGCTCTTATTATAGCTCTGTATTGTTGTGAATTTCATAGTGTAATGGATTTCAATTCTTCTGGTATCTCTTCAATCTAGCATTGCCTTTTCATTATGGCAGTAAAGGGTTAATAGCTTCCTCTTTCAATTTCTCTGAATAAACTCCTTGATTTATGTTGCTTCCTACTTGTCAAGCTCCAGGTAGTTCTCCAAATAAGTCTTAGTTTCTTCTTCTTGCTTCTCACCTTTGTCGTCGTCCTTTTTTCTCTTCGAACTCGCTTCCCCACCCTTGGTTTTCCATAAATTAAGAACCATCAAAATCATCGAGATGGCCTGGAGTGTTTAAATCACCGAGAATCATGGAACTCTTGTTGATGGAGTCCACTTCAAAGAAGTTAATGTCCATGGATTCGAGGAGTATCACTTACGATTTTCGTTCACTAGCAGGTATGATGTATTTGTTAGGATCATATGCTTCCATAGGTTGGTCTTGCTCATTTACTGCCAAGATAGTTGGCACTTCTTCAACTAGTTTTATTTTGCCAAACACAAAGTCCAGCCATTGATCTTCTGTAAAACTGTTCCCTTCTTTTCGTAATTCTGGCTGTTTCAAATTCTTCACTATTTCAATTAGTACCTCCATTTGAGCAACGAAGGCCACCATAGGGTCAGGATCATTCAAAGAAGTTGATGTCCATGGATAAGAACCATTTCCATCTCCTCCAAAATTGGTACCACTAGTTTGGGTAGGTCAGGTGACACAATGTATTGGCTTGGGTCAAAAGTTGACAAGGTGGTTTGTATGGCATTGACATTAGGAGGAGGTACGATGTTATTGTGTTCTGGTAAAGGGTTGGTGGTGACATTCAGCTTTTGAGAAAGTGCTATAACTTTGTTGTCAATGAGATCTTGGATCTCATGACAGAGGCAGACATAACAATCGATTTTATGGCTGGCTTTCTGGTAGAAGGCACAACATTTGGCAGGGTTGTGACTGGTGAGTAAGGGATCTATAAGAAGTCTAGGGCTAACAGGTTTGAGATGGCCTTTTTTCTATGAGGATTTGCATTGCTCTAGACAAGGACATGTGACGCCCTAAAATAATTAACAATAACCTATTTACTAGCAGTGCTACAATTGTTTGACAATCTCATATCTTCCATACATTTTATCTATGATCATTACAAAAGATGGCATATGCAATATATATTCACAAATCTTAGATCTTGAATCTATAGCATATGTCATGGATACATGGTAAAAGGAAATTGAAGTCAAATAAAGAAATGCCCTAATAGCTTACAACTTTTCAAGACAATGCCTAATTACAACAAAATGAGTTTAAACTCAATACAAATAAAGCCCGAGGCTTAAACAAAATAATTACATCAAGAAAACAAAAAAGAAGCCTTAAGCTCCAAGTCATCCCAAGCTATGTCCTTGGCGGAGGCATATCATCAGCACATGAAAGTTGTTTTCCACATAGGGTGAGCCAATGCCCAATAGAGATACTCTAACACAATGTATGAATCTTAGCAAAATCATAAGGTGAATACACATGCATACCATTTTCCAAACATTTCTTGTTTTCCATCTCAAAACAATGCAATGCCAAATTATATACCAATTCTTGAAAATAATCCTTTTATACAGAAAATAGGGCAGTGGATACAAAACACTGAAAATCTCTAGGTACATATCTACCAGTAAGATATACAACCACTACCAAAGCCATTTTACTGATACTAACCTGAAGGATCGGCACCTAACCACGCGGGTTTATGGATTTTCACCAAGGACACACAAACCAACATCATAACCACAACTACACCCCCTAACTAGATACACCAAGGTATTCACCTATTTTTCTCAAAACCAATACATTTACAATGTTCAATATGTAATGATGCTCAATGCACAATGGATGAGAAATTAGTTTCAATTCAACCTAATCCTCATGCAATGTCTACAAAAGTCATGACTATCCTCCACCGATAACCCAAAATAGATATTTCTATTACATAGATAAATTTCAAAATCAACAGATACATTTCCATCAATTACAATAAGAGTGATTACATATCCAACTCCACCGTTATTATCAACATAACCATTAATCCAATTTCACAATATCCAACATTATTTTCCATTTTCCTTTCACAATTCCAAATATCTAAAATTAGGGCTAAAACCCCCTTTTCTTTCAAAATCAATTTTTAAGAAAAGATTTCCATCATTTCAACGCAACTCAACCATAACCATACTCCCACAACCCTTTTCAAGAATCAACTTGGAAAACCCCTCTTTTGATTTGAAACCAAACCCTAAGTTTTACCAAAAATTCTCAAATAACTAACTCTTTTCAAAAAACAAATAACTAAGCTAAAAATCATATAAAGTAGTCAAAGAGATCCCTACCTCAATGTAGAAGACACAAACAAAAGTTGAACTTGACGGTGTCAAAAACATTAGATACTTCGATTAAAACAAAGCCCTTAACTTGCACAACGTTTTTCTCCAAAGGACTAGGGTAAGGAAACTCATGGATTGAGAGTATTTGAAGCTAAAGTTCGAGAACTAGAGAGAGTATGAAGACCTAAGGTTTTGAAATGTTTAGAGAGAAAGAGAGGTGAAAAAGTGATTGAAAAAGGCTGTCTCTTAGACTGATATATACATAAACTGCTCGAGCAACCAAAATACAGCTCGAGTGATAGACACAATAAGTGGCACCGCTCGAGCAACCAAAACCACTGCTCGAGCGCACAATGACCCCCTTCCAGTAGTTCAAACCTATAAAAGATTGCTCGATCACAAGAAAGGCTGCTCGATCGAAGATATCAAACTCTTAATAGTTTTGTAAACTGTAAAAGACCGCTCGAGCGCAAAAAAGGTCGCTCAAGTGAACAAGCCAAAATCTAGGCAACAACTCTTTGAAAAACGTACTTTCCAACCTTTTCCAAATACAACCAAAACTCCCAAAAGCCAAACCCAACAAATAATAAGATGGAAATGAGCTGAAAAACAGTTAAATACACGAGTTCTCGAATCCAAAAGTAATAAATGGGTCGAGTCTAAACCATAATCATTATAATCTCCCCCCTTAAAGAATTTCGTGCCCGAAATTTAAAATCAACGAACATTGGAAGAAAGTGAAACAATTTCCATATCATCCAAATTGTAACAAGGATACACCACATCTTTCAATACCAACTATCACAGTTCAATTTTCCCAAAACATATACAATGTTCATATATTACAACATTTACAAAAATTTTATCATAAGTTTCAAATATTAACAAATAAGTTTGGATACTTCTTACGAACTTTTGTCTCACGCTCCCAAGTCACTTCCGTAACCCCGTGGTATCGCCACAACACCTTAACCAATGGAATAGTCTTGCCTCGCAAGACTTGGTCCCGAGAGTTGGTCCTGAGAGTCTAAAACTCATACTGGTCTCTCCTCATAAGAGGCATCCTCATCTACCTCTAACTCGGTCCAATCCAATATATGTGAAGGATCAAGCTCATACTTCTAGAGCAAACAGATATGGAACATGTCATGAACCCCGAACAGTTGGGATGGCAAGGCCAAACGATAAGCTATATCCTTAATCCGCTCTAGTATTTCAAAAGGCCCAATAATCTATGGGACAACTTCCTGTTCTTCTCAAACCTCATTAAGTCCCGCCTCAGTGATATCTTCAAGAACACGTGATTCCCTATCTCAAAAGACAATAGTCTCCTTGTAGACACCCCATTTTTGACCGACCTTAAGACTCAGACATCATCGATTGAGCGCTCGGTGATTGTGCATGTTGTGCTCGTTTCGAGGTTTCGGAGTTTTGGCTGAGAGTCTTGCCTCCGGGCCTCTAAACTCTTTGCGCTTTGGCTCGGTTTGCAGATCGAACCTTGTTTCCCTTCCCTGGAAAGAGGGAGTGGTCGTAGACCACTTTTCATGGTCGTAGACCACTTTTCCCGTTTGGAGACCAGTTTTCGATTTTCGAAGCCTTCGGTCGTGCGCCTTGACTCGAGACCGCTTAACGTTCTCCGTTTGGCATGATTTTTGAACCACACCTTGTTGCCTCTACCTAGAGGGACACTGTGGTCCGGGAGACCACTTTTGTGGTCGCAGACCACTTTTGGTGCCGGTAGACTAGTTTTCGAGGCTTTCAGCTGCTTGCTTTGCCTCCCGAACTTTCGTTTTGCATCTGTTTTGGTTTTTTTTTGTACAAACCTTGTTTTCCTTGTTTGGAAGGTGGTACAAGGGTGGGAGACCAGTTCTTCCCCTTGGAGACCACTTTTCCTCCCGCTAGCCAGTTTTTTGGTCTGACAACTAGTTTTCTTGGTCTTTAGGCCACCTTTTCTGGTCAGCCACCACACCCCTGCATTGTTTTCATGCTCTAGACCATCTCCTACCATAGCCGACCAGTTGTTGTCTTGGGAGACCACTTGTGGTGGTCAGCCGACCACCTCAAGTAGCTAGCCGACCACTTCAAGTGGTTGGCTGCTTTTTGTCACCTTTTTGGAGATATTTTCTTCCAGCTGGCACAGCTAGAAGGCACTAAAGCCATCCTCCATACATGTGTATGGAGGGATGGCTTTGAGGCCAAAGCTTGTCCAACAAGCTTGTTCTTTGTTCTCTATAAGAGAGAACCACCTCCTCTCTCCTCTAGGTTCAAAAAATTGAGGCTTGGGAGTTATACATACATACTTGTATCTATCTTACTCTTGTTCTTCATTTTGTGCCTTAAAAGCGTCATTTTACCACACTTTAACACACAAACACACACTCAAACACCATACTCTTAGAGCTGAGGTCCCTTGAAGTTGTTTTTGAAGTTTTTGGACTGGTTTTAGTTCAAAAAGTGTGCTGGAGTTGCAGCTTTGAAGGTGTTCATCAAGGGTGAGTTTCTACCCCTTAAACCCCTTGTTTTGCTTAAACTTTTAGACCTACTTGCTTGCTGATTTAAGCTTAACTTCCTACTACAAAAAGTTCTATTTTTCAGTCCTTAAAATGTTTGTTTAAGGTCATTTTTGTGTTGGGGGTAGTCTACCCCCTCTTAGGCCTTGTTAGGCCTTGTTTTAGGCCATTCCTTTTGGCTCTTGTTCTAACCTTTGCATGACCTTTCTACCACTAAAATCCAAAGGATTTTCAGTGGTGGAAAGGTGGTTTTGGGGTCCCAAATAGGAGAGGGTCATCCCCTCTCCTTGTATTTTGAATACTTGCTTCATATGCCTCATGTTTGAGCATGTTTATTAAGCTTGTGTTGGCTTGTTCTTAGCATGTATTTGGGGTTATTTCAGCATGCCTCAGATATGTTTTGACTTGGTTTGGTCATTCCATGCATGCCTTATACACTTGTAGTGCAAATCTTACAAACTAGCTTTGTGTGCCTCATGTTTGAACATGTTTTTCTAGCTTGTTTTGGGCCCATCTCAGTAGGTTTTTGGTATTGTTTTAACTAGGGCTGCAAACGAACCGAGCCGAGCCGAGCTTTGCTGAGCTCGAGCTCAGCTCGTTTACTTATTGAGCTCGTTTATTGAGCTCGAGCTCGGCTCGATAAGGAACTGGACTCGAGCTCGGCTCGACTCGTTAATTTTAGTGAAACTCGAGCTTGACTCGGCTCGGCTCGATAATTTTTTTTTAATATTATTTATATTATTTAAATATAAATATTTAAATAAAAAATATTATTTATATTATTTAATATATAAAAAATGTATTTATATTGTTATTTATATATTTTTAATATGTAAATAATGTATTTATATATTTAATATGTAAATAATATATTTATTATATAATTTAAATAAAGATAAACGAGCCGAGCTTATGCGAGCTCAAGCTCGGCTCGTTTACTAAACGAGCCTAATATTCGAGCTCGAGCTCGGCTCGTTTACTAAACGAGCCGAGTCGAGCCGAGCCCTTAACGAGCCGAGCCAAGCTTCTTCATGAACAGCTCGGTTCATTTGCAGCCCTAGTTTTAACATGCCTTAGATCTATTTTGGGTTGGTTTGGTTGGCTCTTGCATGCCTTATACACTTATAGTGTAAATTTCATAAACTAGTCTTGTATGCTTCATGAAGTATCATGTCTTTCTAGCTTATGTTGACTCCATTTCAGCATGTTTTTGGTGATGTTTTGCCATGTCATACCTCTGTTAAGGTTTGGTTTGGTTGGTCCTTGCATGCTCCATGCACTTGTAGTGCATTTCCATGAACTAGCCTAATGTGTGCCATGCTTTAACATGTCATTCGAACATGCTTTTGGCTTAACTCTAAGAAGCTTTTGTCCATGTTTTAGCATGCTTAAGCTCTAATTTGTGTTGTTTTGGTCATGCATGCCATGCTTTGTATAGCTATAGTGCATTCTAGTTTGTTAGCTTTGTGTATCAAGTCCACTAACATGCATTGATTGACCTATTTCCATGATTTGGCATCATTTGGAATGCGATTTCAGTCCATGTTTCATGGTCTTACTCTTGCATCTTTCACTTATTCCATGCTTTGAGGAGTTGGTGTTTTATGCCTTAACATGAATCATTGTGTATGCCTTCATGCCTAAGCTTGCGAGCTATCATTTCAATGTGTTTTTGGGGTTATTTTGCCATGATATAACTCTGATTTTTGTTGGTTAAGTCATCTCATGCTTGGTCTTGGTAGGCGTAGTGTAATCCTCTCTTTTGGCCTTGCATATTTCATGCCTTATGCCCTTCATGCTAGCTTGTTTTGGCTTCCTTCCATACATGTTTTGGACTCATTTTGACATGTTCTAGGACTGTTTTGGGTTGCCTTTGCCATATGCTTCATGTTTTGCATAGCTATAGTGTAAGTGCCTATGCTAGTTTCAAGCTTTGAGCTTCATAGCATGCTTCATTTGTGTTGTGTACATGATTTGCATCCTTTAACATGACATTTCAGAGCATATAGGACTGTCATGTTCCCACTTTATTCATTCTTTAAGTGCCTTTGAGTGTTGTGCATTTGTTGCCTAGTTTGTGGCCTAGCATGTATTCCATCTTGCCTAGGCATTTGAGCCCCCATCTCAGCATGTTTTGGTCTTTTTTTAGACCTAATTAAGCTCTGTCCATGGTTGGTTCATGCATTTGTGCCATGTTTTGCATGCCTCCTATGTGTTGCTCTTTGCTAGCTTCATGACTTAAGGACCCTAGCATGCTATACTTAATATGTTTGAATGATTTGGCATCATTTCATATCTAATTTCAGTGCATATAATGTGGTTACACTTCCATGTTTATCGCTTCTTGAGCACTCTTGAGAGTTGTGCTCTTAGGCCTAGTTGATGGGCCAATGCATGTGCATGCTTTGTTTTGCATTTCATGCCTTTGTTTTGGTGTTATGGCCACTGATTTGGCCATGGCTGAGGTCTGTCCATTTTGGTTTAAGTCCATCAAGCATGTTATGTGAATGTTGTTACATTACACCATGTTGTTGCATGCTTATGTTACCTCGCATTGTGTATGCCATGTTACATCACATCGAGCATGTTTGTTTACATGTTCTTAGCATTGAGTATGCCATCCTCTTCATAACATTGTGCATGCCATGTTGTTTGCATTATGTATGCCATGTTGTTCTTAGCATTATGCATTGTGCATGCTATTAGCCTTGTTAGGTTGTTCATGTTGCATTGCATGTTTACATACTTAAGTTGCCATGTTATTCGTTGCATTTTGTTTGGAATAGGTGTTAGTCCAAACACGGGAAAAGAGGGACGTTTCATACTTAAAGTGATGAAATGTGCCTCAATTCTTGGTCGCCGACACTCTTGATCATACATGATAGAGTTCTAGGCTTTATGTGTTTATTTGTGCATTCATTTTACATTGAATTGTGCAACTTCGCCTCTCGGCCATCATGCATCAAGGTGCGTGATTGGTGGCCCGAGGGTCGACAACCACACTCCCTTGAGCTTGTGAAATGATAGGGAGGGTGGTTGTGCACACATACTTTGCAAATACATTGCCATGCCCTTTCTTGCTCTTTGTTGCAGCAAAGTGGAGTCTGGCAGCAACAACTGGTCGGCCGACTAGTAAACCTGGCTGGCCGACCACTTTTTCTAGTTTTCAGTAAAGAAAAGTGGTCGGCAAGTGGTCTCCCTCCTCAACAACTAGTCGGCCACCCTCCCACAGGTTCCCATGGTGGAGTTTAAGCTTTCTGGAGCTTGGTGCAAGGTTCTGAGAACAGTTGCAAACAGAGGCAAATCGGGGCATCGCGACGGATTTTAGAACGAGGCGACTGAGCGTGCATGCATTCTTCTCCCTCTGAGGCTCCTGATTTATCGCTTTACTTAGCTAATTTGTTTAGCTAGTTTATGCTTTGGTTATGTACTTAAGTAGTTAATGCGTTTAGCTGCTTATTTGTGTTGTAATAGCTTAATTAATTAGCTTGTTAGTTAATTAGTTTTGTGATGTAATAATTAGTTTAATTAGCTTAGATTAGCTAGTTAGCTTCTTATTCGGACCCTCCTACAAGAGGGCCAATAGTTGTAATAAGCGTGCGTGTGTGTGATGCATGTCTTCCAACCCCCATTTCTTTCTCCTTTTTACTTAACCGCTTACAATGGTTAGTTTTAGGGCATATTTCGATTAGCATACCTTATGCTTGCATGCGTGCATCCATTCATCTGTTTTGCATGCACCGGGCTCAGCGCATCATACTAACTGCATTGTATTTCAATACCTATTTGAATACATGTATCAAGTTGCATTTCACATGACATGATTAGAATAGCCAAGCCTATTTTAGTTGCATTCTCGCGTGTGTTGCATTAGCCATCTTAACATGAACTAGGATCATGCATGATTTCTAACTAGTTCTTTGTTTTGACTTGGAGTACACTGTGAGTGTTTACGCTTTAGCATACTGCATGTGTGTTATTTGTTGCCATAAAAGCATACTTGCCATGAAGCTAACTGTTTATTTGATATAACTGCCTGAATGCCTGTGGGTGAAGGTTGGATTGCTTGAATTGGAACAATTCATCAAAATCCGCGATTTAGCCTACTTGCAAGTAGCAAACTTCAAGTCATTTTCACAAACAAACATGCAATGTTTTGTTCCAAATTAGGCGATCTAGTCTATACTTGTTTGCTGTGCGCATCACGTAGTAAGATTAGCTAATTAATCGGAATAAGAACACATGTGTTTTCAAAAACAAGATATCATGCTTAGTACAGGCCGATCTTTGATCGGGCGAGCGGGCGTGCTCATTGCATGACCTTCCCCTCTCATACCCAAGTTCCCGAGCCGAGGCAACTTTGGTGATGACGGACACGTGGCATTAGGCATGAGTCAGGGTTTCCTAAATTCCCCCAAAATAAAATATTTAGGTGGCGACTCTGTATCTGGCAAAGCGGTCCATGTTTGGCACTTCTTTATTAAAATCAGTTTTCCAAAACGATTTGCCGGATTTGGACTCTTTGGTGATTTATCGGTCTTGCATTGCACTTTGTGAGATTAGATTCAGAACTGTGATATTGAGTCAGAACTGTAGTAGCTAGAGAACAAAACGGAATTTACGCCCTTCGCAGGCGCGGTTTCCCGGGGAGTTCTCGGGGCGCATCTACACTCCTCCTACGGTTGGCATAGCTCTTCTCGCGACTCTGAACCGAGATCGACCTCTTACGGATAAGTGCAACCTTCTCAATTGTTTCCCAAACTAGTTCAAGACCTAACATAGATGTGTCACCCATCTCGGCCCAACACACTGGAGATCTACAAGGTCGACCATTCAAGGCCTCAAACAGCGCCATACCAATACTCGCCTGAAAAGTGTTATTATCGGCAAACTCCACTAAGGGTAAATGCCTCTCCCACGACCCCTTAAAGTCAAGAACATAACCCCAAAGCATATCCTCTAAGATCTAAATGGTTCGCTTAGACTATCTGTCAGTCTGAGGATGATAGGCGGTGCTAAACGCCAATCTAGTGCCCAAGGCATTCTGTAGGCTCTACCATAATTGAGCCATGAAACAAGGATCTCTATTCGAAATAATAATCACATGGACCCCATGAAGTCAAACTATGTCCCTCACATAAAGGTCAGTAAGGTAATCTACCGAGTCACTCGTGCGCATAGGTACAAAATGTGCTAATTTAGTTAATCGATCGAGTATTACCCACATAGCATCATTAACCCGTTGAGTCCTCGAAAGTCCCACAACAAAATCTATCATGACATGCTCCCACTTCCACTCGGCTATAGGTAAGGGTTGCAACAAACCCGCTAGTCGCTGATGCTCAGCCTTCACTTGTTGATAAATAAAGCACCTCGAAACAAACAAGGCTATATATTTCGCCATCCCCCTCTACCAAAACTGGCAGCCAAGATCGTGGTACATCTTCGTGCCTCTCGGGTGTACCGCAAGGCGTGAATGGTGAAACTCTCAAAGTACCTCCTCTCTACAAGATTCTGGCACGAAAAGATGATCCAAATACCTTACACTCAAGTCAGAATACACATTCAGACCCTTTTCTACTTTTCCACTGGTTACTTCCCTCAAATAATCTCTACCTCGTGATCATCCCTCTGTGTTTCTATTACTCGGCTCACTAGTGTAGATTGTGCAACTACAGTGAACGAAACGGCTGACTTAACGAAATCACTAAGATGTAAGTTGAACTCGCCAATAACACCCAACGTCTCTCATTCTCGAATAACAATACTAGCTACACTACATACTATCTTCCTACTCAAAGCTTCAGCCACAACATTGGCTTTCCCCGAATGATAATGCAACTCAAAATCATAATCCTCCATAAACTTCATCCACCTCATCTGTCTTAAATTCAAATCTTTCTATGAAAGCAAATACTTCAAACTCTTGTGATCGGAAAACACCTCAAATTTTTCACCATACAAGTAATGCCTCCATATCTTTAAGGCAAAAATCACTGCCGCTAGTTCTAGGTCATGAGTTGGATAGTTTCTTTCATGGATTTTTAACTGTTGCAAACAGTATGCTACCACCTTTCCCTCTTGCATCAACACACAACCTAAACCTTCACGTGATGCATCACAATAAACTGAATAACCGAAACTCCTCTCTAGAATAATCAACACTGGAGCAGTGATGAGTCTAACCTTAAGCTCTTGAAACGACTTTTCACAAGTCTCACTCTATACAAACTGAACCCTATTCCTTGTCAATCTAGTCAATGGTGAGGCCAATCTAGAGAAATCCTTCATAAAATGTCGATTATACCCGTCTAAGCCTAAAAAACTCCAGATCTCAAAGGCATTCTTAGGTTTTTTCCAATCTTGTACTGCTTCTATCTTAGAAGAGTCTACGGTCACTCCTTCCCCGGATACCATATGGCCTAAAAAATTAACTTCTTTCAACCAAAACTCTCACTTTTCGAACTTAGCATACAAGTAATAGACTCTAAGCAACTCAAGTACAACCCGCAAGTTTTTCTCGTGTTCTTCTTAGAGGGTGAGTAGATCAAAATGTCATCAACAAAAATAACCACAAAACGGTCTAAGAACTTACGGGAGATTCGATTCATCAAATGCATGAGCAAAACCTGTGTATTGGTTAACCCAAAAAGTATCACCAAGAACTCGTAGTGGCCATACCGCGTACGGAACGTCATTTTCTGAATATCCTCCTCCTTCACCCTTAACTAGTGATAACCTGATCTCAAATCAATCTTGGAAAAGTAACAAGACCCCTTCAACTAGTCAAACAAATCATCTATACGAGGTAATGGGTACTTGTTCTTAATAATTATCTGGTTCAGCTTTCGATAATCAATACACAGCCACAAGGTACCATCCTTCTTCTTAGCAAAAAGAGTCGGTGCTCCCCAAGGCGATGTACTAGGGCGAATGAAACCCTTATCTAATAGCTCTTGCAGTTGAATCTTCAACTTACACAACTTGGCGGGTGCAAATCTATACGATGCCATGGAAATCGGGGTCGTACCAGGCACTAAGTCAATGGAGAACTCGATCTCTCAATGGGATGGCAAACTAGTAAGATCCTCGGGAAAAACATCCGGGTATTCACAAACTATCCTTGGCAATTTAACTCGAACCTTTTCGCTCTCACTACCCAAAAGAGTTGCAAAAAGATAACTAAGCTCGCTCCTACCACGAGGGTCATAAACTGGCGATAAGACTCTATCAGCTAGGTTCCCTAGAAAATAAAAACAATCACCACTCAAGGTACACACCGTAACTCTCTAACGGTAACAATCAATAACAGCACGATATGAAGACAACCAGTCCATGCCTAAAATGGCATCAAAACTCGACATGTCTAACAACACAAATGTAAAAGGAAGTCGGCGCCCGGCAACCTCTAACTCACAATCACGACATCCCCAGTCCAAGTCAACCTTACCCCCAACTGGAGACTCTATCCTGAGTGGATACGCTAACTAAGACAGCTCTAACCCCAAAACTGATGCTAATGCAAACACAGTGAAGGAATGTGACGCACTAGTATCAATCAATCCATTAGCAATCAAATTGAATAACAAAATGTTATCTCTCAAAATAAAGGATGCTGGCAACTGATCTAGTGTAGTAACAGCATACACACACTCAGTAGGTCTCTGCTCTACCTGTTCATCCCTCGAAGCATAAGACTGGTAAATTGACTGAACCGAAGAGGCTCCCTATGTGGCCCTTGAGGCCTGTACTGACTAAGTAGGCTAATGGCTTTCCGTTTGCCTCGAACCAAATGTGTCAGGTGCACCACATGTTTGAGGAAAAAACCTTCTCAAGTGCCCCGACTGCCCACATTGATAACAGGTAGGCAGCTGACTAATCCCCTGACTTTAGCTCTGTGGACGAGCCGCCGACAGTGTAGACTGTTGCCCTCCTCCTCTTTGTGGGCAAACTAGAGACTTGTGACCCAGCTGGCCACACTTAAAGCAAGTGATCCCACCCTAACTTCTTCTCCCTGAACCAAAACTCGGTACAGGAAAAGTAGATCTGAACTATGCTACCTGGGACTACTGTAGGGTAGAACCCCTCTACCTCTTGTTGTCCCGTATCTCCCCTTGAACTTCCTAACTCCTCTGCTTGGAGCCCCTCATCCTCTCCTCTTTAGCCTGAATCACGGTCTCTAAGTGAGCCGCCGCCTTTACAAGATGACCGTAATCCCTAATTATAGACCCAACCACCTTAAATAGGAGCTCGGTTCTCAGCCTCTTCTCAAACTCAATAGATCGGCCTTCCTTAGACGCCACTCACTCTGGCGTAAACCTAGAGAGGCTAGTAAAAGCTACCTCAAACTCTACTATAGGTATGTTCAGTTGCTTGACCTTGAAGAACTGATCTCTCAACTTCTTCCTAGTAGTATGAGACAAGAACTTGTCTTGGAAGGCATTGACAAAGACCTTCCAAGTCACCTCAATGCGCCCACACTCATACTCCCACCACTGCCTCGCATCTCCCTTCAACTAGAAGATACTAAGGTCACTCTCAAACCATCATCCTCAATGCCAAACATCTCAAACATTTTCACTATCTGCTCTAGCCACTCATCTACTTTTAATGGTTCCTTCGGATCCCCTAAAAACTCATCCAGATTCGACATGAAGAACTCCCTCTTCAGAAAAGACGGCCTTGTCTCAGCAACATAAGCCTGGACTAGATTCTCAACTCTGAGAATGTCCATCGATTCCCTCAAAGCATCTGCTATCTCCTGAGCAAAGCACCCATGGCTTGCTGATCTACTGGCTCGGCCTCGTTGGCCTGACCAACTTCTTTCTCTTGCTCCAGAATTTCATTCGGTAATGGCACCTCCTGCCACCTAGGCCTACCACGCCTACCACAACCACGTCCATGTCTTAACAACATAATAAAGGTAACACAATTAATTAGCACATTCACAAATGTGCCAAAGCCAATTCACTCGCATCCTAATGCGGTGGACAACAAATAATTCACTCCACATAAGCACCTAATCACATAAACACAAACAAACTTACTTTCTAGATAGTGACCGTCCCGAACATTGCTAGAATTCCAGTTAGAAATAGCAGTGATCAAGTGCTTTTCTAACAAGACTTTTAAAAACTCATAGAGCCAATCAATATCTAAGAAATTAAATCTCATACTCATATAGTCACATAAGCATGTTATCAAATAGTATACTAGGTTTATTTCTAAAATTATCTAGCAAGAGAACTCATAGGGGTAACAACCACTTCCCACGATCCCAAAGTATTCAAACCTAGTTGCTCTGATACCAAGTTGTAACGCCCCGAAATAATTAACAACAACCCATTTACTAACAGTGCTACAATTGTTTGACAATCTCATATCTTCCGTACATTTTATCTATGATCATTATAAAAGATGGCATATGCAATATATATTCACAAATTCTACATACTGAATCTATAGCATATGTCATCGATACATGGTAAAAAGGAAATTGAAATCAAATGCCCTACTAGCTTACAACTTTCCAAGACAGTGCTTGGTTACAACAAAATGAGTTTAAACTCAATACGAATAAAGCCCGAGGCTTAAACAAAATAATTACATCAAGAAAACAAAAAGAAGCCTTAAGCTCCCAGTCCTCCCAAGCTATGTCCTTGGCAGAGGCATATCATCAGCACATGAAAGTTGTTTTCACATAAGGTGAGCCAATGCCCAATAGAGATACTATGACACAATATATGAATCTTAGAAAAATCATAAGGTGAATGCACATGCATACCATTTTCCAAACATTTCTAGTTTTTCATCTCAAAACAATGCAATGCCAAATTATATATCAATTCTTGAAAATAATCCTTTTATACAAAAAATCAGGCAATGGATACAAAATTCTGAAAATCTCTAGGCATGTATCTGCCAGTAAGTTATACAACCATTACCAAAGCCATTTTACCGATATTAACCGAAAGGATCAGCACCTAACCACGCGAGTTTTTGGATTTTCACCAAGAGGACATAGGCCAACATCATAACCACAACTACACCCCCTAACTAGATTCACCAAGATATTCATCTATTTTTTCTCAAAACTGATACATTTACAATGTTCAATATGTAATGATGCTCAATGCACAATGGATGAGAAATTAGTTTTAATTCAACCTAATCCTCATGCAATGTCTACAATAATCATGACTATCCCCCACCGATAACCCAAAACAAATATTTCTACTAAATGGATAAATTCCAAAATCAATAGATACATTTCCATCAATTACAATGGAAGTGATATTACATATTCAACTCCACTATTATGATCAACATAACTATTAATCCAATTTCACAATATCCAACATCATTTTCCATGTCCCTTTCACAATTCCAAAGATCCAAAATTAGGGCTAAAACCCCATTTTCTTTCAAAATCAATTTTTAAGAAAGATTTCCATCATTTCAACTCAACCATAACCATATTCCCACAACCCTTTTCAAGAATCAACTTGGAAAACCCCTATTTTGATTTCAAACCAAACCCTAAGTTTTACCAAAAATTTCCAAATAACTAACCCTTTTCAAAGAGCAAATAACTAAGATAAAAATCATATAAAAGAGTCAAAGAATTCCCTACCTCAAAGTAAAAAACACGAAGAAAAGGTGGGTAGAACTTGACGGTGTTAAAAACACTAGATGCTCCGATTAAACGAAGGTGGCGAAACTCACGGATTAAGAGTATTTGGAGCTAAAGTTCAAGAACTAGAGAGAGAGTGTGAAGATCTAGGGTTTTGAAATGTTTGAAGAGAGAGAGAGAGAGAGAGAGAGAGAGAGAGGTGAAAAAGTGACTGAAAAAGGTTGCCTCTCGGACTAATATACACACAGGCCGCTCGAGCAACAAACACAATAAGTGACACCGCTCGTGTAACGCCTCGAAATAATCCGACATAAATCAAATACATCAACCAATATCCACTAAATAATAATAACGATACTCCAACCTTTACACCATTAATCAACAAGGTTTATACAAAAGTTCCACATGTGAATTATACATTCAATGATATGGAAATACATGAATCTATAGCATGTAGGGCATCATATCCCAAAAATAATAAAATGCCCTCATGGGTTTACAATTTCCAAGGCTTAAGCCCAGTTACACAAAAATGGCCTCTCAAACCCATACATGAATAGCCCTTGTCTAGCAAAATAAATCACAACAAAACAGAGTTATTTACTCTTCACAAAATATGTCCACGCCCTCAACTCAGTGGGATCACCACATCCTTTCCTGCACCAAAATCCCATAGGGGTGAGCATAAAGCCCAGTAGAGAATCCTTAACAAAGTATATACATTTATGCAAGATTTGCAATATCAGATACAAATGCCATGCAATGCCACATTTGAGAAAAAGAATTTCTTTACTTGCCTTTTTTAGAGTCACCGTGTTCAATTATAGTTTGAAATCTCATCAATTCAGAAATTATAATTTTACTCAATAGGACGGTAAATATGACTCGGGTAATCCCTAGGTTGGTGTCTGCAAGTAGGCTCAACTAGCACTACCAAAAACCCCACTTTACCGGTTGGTAATCAGAAGGGAAGTGGTACATTCTCCACGTGTGTTTTCGATCTTTTACTCTAGACACTCAAGCCAACTTATCAATTTCCTCTACACCTCCTAACCGGACTTACCAACGTATTTACCCCAAAACATTTCAATAGTTCTCATTTTTAATATTTGTAGACCGCCCGAAACTCTCTTCACGCGGCCCCCCTTTCGGAGAGGGCGCAAATTGGGTTCTAGCTACTACAGTTCGGACTCCTGTCACGGTTCTAAATCTAATCTCACAAAGTGCAATGTAAGACTGATAAATCACCAAAGAGTCCAAATTCGGCAAATTGTTTTAGAAAATCGATTTTAATCAAAAAGAGCCAAACATGGACTGCTTTGCCAGATTTCAGAGTCGCCACCTAAATATTTTGTTTTTGGGAAATTTAGGAAACCCTGACTCGTGCCTAAGGCCACGTATCCGTTATCACCAAAGTTGTTTCAGCTCAGGAACTTGGGTACGAGGGGAGAAGGTCATGAAATGAGCACCCCCGCTTGCCCGATCAAAGGATCTGCCTCTACTAAACATGATATGTTGTTTTTATAAACACATGCGTTCTTATTCCGATTTTTTAGCTAACTTACTATGTGATGCGCACAGCATACAAGTATAGACTCCATCACGCGGATTGGAACAAAACAACTCATGTTTATTTTTCGACAATGGTTTGAAAGTGCTACTCGCAAGTAGGCTAAAGCGCGGATTTGCCACCCTCAAGTGGGCTTAGAAAAACAAGATTTTGCCACTCCGCAAAGTGGGCTTAAAACTCACAATCATCGAGTTGTTCCAATTCAGGCAATGAAGCCTCCACCCACAGGCATTCATACAGTTTATCACTTAAGCAAATAGCCTCATGGCAAGCATGCTATCATGGCAACACTCACACTCATGCAAGTATGCTAAAACGTAAACACTTACAGTGTACTCCGAGCCAAAACAGAAGCTAATTAGAAATCAATGCATGATCCTAACTATGTGAAATGCCTAATGCAACACATGCAAAAATGCAACTAAATGGGCTCGGCTATCTAAGATGGTATATGAATGCAATACTTGATAACATGCTTTGAAACACGTATTCAAGTAAGTGTATTGAAATATAATGCAGTTTGAATAATGCGCCGAGCCCAGTGCATGCAAGACAAATGAATGATGCACACATGCAAAGCATAAGGTATGCTAATTGAAATATGCCCTAAAACTAACCATCGAAAGCGGTAAGTAAAAAGGAGAAAGAAATGGGGTTGGAAGACATACACACACACACGCACCCGTATTACAACATTTGCTCTCTCGACGGAGGGTCCGAATGAACTAAGCTAATCTAAGCTAAGCTACTCTAACTAATCTAATTAAGCTAATTAGACTAATTATTACAAACCAATAAAGAAATAGCTAAACTAAGCTACTTAATTATTACAACACTTAATTAATTAACAAATTAATCAAATTACAAATTAATGCTAACTAACAAGTAAGCATTAAACTAAGCTGCTCCAGCACTGTTCCAAGAAGTTGAACATGCATGCTCACATTCGGTTTCTCGCCCCGAAAAGCTCTCCGGTTTGCTCTCTTAAGGCTCTGTTTGCAGGGTGTCCTTAAGAACTTGCTGCTGAAGCTTATCAAACCAATGCTGGGGACTGTACCAGTGGCCTGCCGGCCATGGGGAGCTTCTGCCGACCACCTGCCAGCCAAAGATGGGCCTCTGCCGGCCAACAATGCAAGGGTGCCAGCCATAAATGTGGCACTGCTGGCCACTGGTGTGCTGTGACACCAAACTGCAACAGAGCACAAAACAGAGGAAATTGAGGGAGGGTCTCCCTAGGGTATGTACGTACTATGCCACTCCATATCACCTCAAAACATCAAGGGAGAGGCATCATTGGATCCAAGACCATCAATCAAGCATCTCAATGCCTGATGGCCAAAGATCCAACTTGCACAAATTCAATGAATGCACAACAAATAAGATACTAAGACCACGACCTTATCATGAGTGATCAAAGGCAATGGAGACAATGGGGATTGGCTCACTTTCATCACTTTGAGTATGAAGTTGGCCAATCCACCTTGTGTTCAACATAACGTCCGGTTGAACACGATGCAATGCAAAATGCAACATGCTCATCTATCAATGCTAGGGTGGCATGCACAAGGCTCTATCATGGAAGCAATGCATGCAAGACATGTTATGGAGCCAAGAGCACTAAAGCAAGTGAAGAACATTACACATGAGGCATGCACCACTAATCTCAAATGGTCAAAAAAGTTATGGACAGACCTAAGATACTCCAAAACAGTGGCCAAAACACACTGAAACTTAGGCACAAAAAGCAAGGAATGCATATTCAACTCGTGGCTCGCAAGCAAGGCACAAAGCTCAACTCTCAAACACATTGAAAGAGTGATATATATGAGAGTATGACAGTGATATATGCTCTGAAATCACATGCCAAATGATGAAATATCATTCAAACAACACAAGTGTAGCATGCAAGAGGCCTCAAAGCTAATTAAGGCATTCACACAAGAGGCATGCAATACATAGCCTAAACAATCAAACCAGCTCTGGATAGAGCTCAATCATGCCAAAACAAAGGCCAAAACATGCTGAAAAGGAAACCCAAAAGCTTAGACAAGCATACATACGTATTGGCTCACAAATGAGGCATAAGGCACACCTCTCAAAAGCATTGAAAGAGTGGAACATGTGAGAGTGTGACTACACCATACACACTGAAATCATGTAAGAAATAAGGCTAAGGCATGCAATCATCACATTCAAAACATGTTAGGGACCTCAAACACAAAGCTAGTGAAGCCCAACTACACTATAGCTATACAAAGCTAAGCATATATGACCAAGACCACTTAAAACAGACCTCAAGCATGTTAAATCAGTGGCAAAAATGTGCTGGAACAAAGCTAACACATGCGGAAATAATGAACTAAAGCATGAAGCATGTTAGGCCAGCAAGCATGATTGCACTACAAGTATAAGATGCAAGCAACCAATGACTAAACCAACCAAAAATAGAGTTATGGAAGGTTCAAAAGGTCACAAAAATATGCTTGAGCTAAGTCACAAAAGAGTAGAAAAGCATGCTCAAGTATGAGGCCAACAAGGCAAGCAAGCAAGACAAGAGAAGAGGGCCCACCCCCTCCCATTTTGGACCTCAAAACCACCTTTCCACCACTGAAATTCCTCTAAGTTTCAGTGGTAGAAAGGCCATGCAAAGGCTCATACAAAAGCTTCAAAGGATGGCTCAAAAGCTTAACAAATAAGGCATACAAGGGGGTGAAACACCCCCAACTCCCACAAGGCCTCAAACAACCATTTTAAACACTTAAAAATAAAGCTTTTTGTAGTTAACAACCAAGCCTAAAACAACATGCAAAGGTGGCTAAGATGGTATACAAAAATAACCTTAAAAGGGGAACATGCTCACTCTTGAAGAACAGCAGCAAGGCAGGTCTTTCTCTGGGCCAAAACCCACCTTTTGAGTTCCAAACAACCCTTAAGAACCTCAGCTCCAAGGTAGTGGTGTTTAACTAGGTGTTCCTTTGCAAAAATGTGAAGAAAAACACACTTTAAGGCACTATTGAGCACAATATAGAGAGAGAGAGAGAGAGAGACAGAGAGAGTGAGAATTCTAGAGAGAGAGTGAGAATTCTAGAGAGAGAGAGATATTTTCAGCTCTCAAATTTCAGAACCCCTGGAGAGGGAGAGGGGCCTCTCCTTATATAAGCAATGCAAGTAAAAGCTTGCTTGACAAGCTTGAAACTTGCCTCCATCCCTCCATACGTGTATGGAGAATGGCTCAGTGAGCCACAGCTGGCTCAAAATATCTGAGAAAATATCTACTGAACAGTTGGTGGCCGGCTGGCCATCAGTGGTGGCCGGCAGTGCCTCATTGATGGCCGGTAGGCATAAATTGATGGCCAGCAGTGGCATTCCATAGCCGGCAATGCTCCAAAAGCAACATGAGGAAAGGACCAACACATGGTCCAAAAATGGGGCAGAAATGAAACAAGGTTTGGAAAGCTCCAACCTGTGACGTTCCGCTGCAAAATTCGAGTGCTCGGCGAACAACCAAACTTGCCACCGGGTGTACCTGCAAACACATCCAAGTCTTGAGGATGGTCAAAAATGGGGTGTCTACAATATTCCTTTTTCAATGCAAACGTTTCCATGTGCAATTCAAAATGTATAATATTCACTTAAATGATTATGTGATGCAACCATTATCAATGCTTCGTAACATATCTCCCTTCACAAGTATCTCAACAATAATACTACAACAATCACATTTCTCATCTCCCCTTCTTCAATGTTATTTATCACAAAATTGTTACATGTTCAATTTAAGTTCATTAACGAATGGCAACATTTTCCCCACTTTGTACAATTCTCAACGATTTGGTCATTTCAAGATTTCATCCCTTGTTTTGAATACCAACTTCCAATATCACAACTTTCCTATTTCAAGGAACTCAACAATTTTGTCATCTCATAAATACACATATTCATGCTTTTAACAAAAATTTTAAAACAAATCCCCAATCCTCATTAACTAAGAAAATTGTCATTTTTGCACACAATAATATGAAATTTTCATTCCTTCATTTTTTTGACACAAGAAAATCTCATAGGTTCTCCACATTTTCCAAAAACCCCCAAATATCTAGGTTTAACTTCCACCACCACAACACATACACAAACATTTTAAGGAAGCTTGAAAAGAGGACATCATTCATTGACCAAGGTTATTCAAACCCTCAAGAGACTATTTAGAAGAAACATGATTAAGCCCACCTTTTGAAAATCATAACATTCTTGAACCAACATTAAAACTTTCTTATTTTTACCAAGAAGTTCTAAATCCAACATCGATCCAGCAAAATATATATATATAACTCAAAGGAAACCCTACCTCAAATTCTTGTTGAAAAGGTGAGATCAAAACCCTAGAGCCAAAGATGAGAGATTTTCGATCTCCACCACACAAAGGGATGTTCTAGCTTTGATCTTCAAAACTTGTGAGAGAAGATGGATCTAGACCCAAAGGATTGCAAGAAATCAAGGGTTTTGGATGTTTGGTGGAGGTTTTTAGAGAGATGGAGGAGCAAAACACTTTTTAGAGTGAGAAGGAAATGTTTAGAAATGATATACATTCAGCCCAAAAGAAAGAAAAAATAGAGTTTTCGAACTACCTAGCATCCAGCACCTGCGGCACGTGCCCCGCACGTATGGAGCCTACCTCCCGCACGTGCGGCCCTTAACCCTGCACGTGCGGCCTTCCCATGCCGCACCACCTTCAGCACCTGCATATATTGCAGTGTGCTGCCCTAAACATCCCCTGAATTCCGCTCGTGCGGGCCCTCTCCCACACGTGCTGCCCAAGGCCCCGCACGTGCGGCCCTGGTTCCCCAACCCATAATTTTTCTCAGCTCAATTCTAGGCATTTCGGACTTGACCTCGCACTCACCAGAACAAGTGAAAATCAACACCAAACAAACAAGAATAAGAATTTATTTGAGAACAACTTCCAGACATCACAAACCCAAAATTAAACAAAGCAGAATAGAGCGAAAACACACCTGGTCGTCACAGCTCGAGCGACCAAAACACCACTCGAGCGACAGATACAATAAGTGACACCGCTTGAGAGACCAAACCACTGCTCGAGTGCATAATGACCCCCTCCTAGTAGTTCAGACCTATAAAAGATCGCTCGAGTGCAAAAAAGACCGCTCGAGCAAAAATATCAAACTCTCAGTAGTTTTGCAAACTATAAAAGACCGCTCGAGTGCAGGAGAGGTCACTTGAGCAAACAAGCCAAAATCTAGGCAATAACTCTGAAAAACGTACTTTCCAAGCTGTTTCAAATACAACCAAGTCTCCCAAGAGCCAAACACAACCCAATAGTTAAATACATGGGTTTTCGGAGCCAAAAGCAATAAATAGGTCGGGTCTAAACCAAAATCGTTATAGGAAATATGGAGTAGGTGGAAGGTTCTTTAGGTGCGGTTGACGGGGAAATGTTGGATGGTTTCAGTAAACAAGTCAGACATAGCTTGGGTCCAATAGCATGGATTTCAGTGGGTTTGGTATTGGAGAAAGAAGTAGGTGTATTTCTGACAAAAGGTTTCTTTTGGGGTGGTGGAGTGGTTTCCCAATGTCAAATGTTTCCCGAAAGCTGAATAACGGCAAAGGCAACATGATGTTTAGCAAAGATGGGTGCAAGTTTTTTACAATGGTCCTCACTTGGTCCTTCTCATCAGGCCGGTTGGTCATTCTAGCTGCATTTGCCGTCCATCTTGTGACGAAATCATTGAAATTTTCATTTGGTTCTTACTTTGTGGTTTCAACCTCCCTCATGGTCACTTCCAATTGAGTGTTGTAGGAATATTGGGTGACAAACACCTCAACTAGTTCATCCCACTTCCACTGGATTTCACTATCAAGCTTGGCATACACAAGGTTCGACCAAACAAATATAGGGTTTGTCAGTAAGTAAGTCCCATAGGCCGCAAGATGTCGACAAAGAGTCGAACATGGATCATGGGATCCCCTGAGCCATCAAACCTATCAATGTGTGGCATCTTGAACTTCTCAAGGAGACAAACAATTACATTCCCTAAGCCAGCATTCATATCCGGAATGCAGTCAGGACTCTTAGTCTTTTTCATAGCCTTTTCTAGCTTGGCTATTCTATCAGCATTGATGTCAAGATTAAGGACCTCAATCTTGGCTCATCTAGTGCAAGTATGCAAATGAATGGCACTTCTTCCCTTGGAACTTGATGTGGTTTCGGTGGTGGTGGTAGTGATATAGCTGCTTGGGCTTGCAACTAATCCAGGGTTTGGACTTGGGCATCCACAGTCACGAATAGGGTGTCCACACTTTTCTTTGAGTTTTTTTAGTTTATTCATATTAGTTTGTACTAAAATATGATCTGAAAAGTGTTAGTAGTTGAATTATATAATTTTTACAATATTGTTACAGTGATAATTTTATCATTGAAAGTTGGAGTTTGACCTTTTGATAAGAAATATATTATGAACCAAGAAAATTTATCTTGAATTTTACCCTGAAACAAGTTATATGGTGTAAATTTAAAATAATCAAATATGGGTCACTCCTAAAATGATTGTGATTCTTTTCTTCTTCTCTTTTTTCTTTTTTTTGGTCATATGGTAAGATGTTAGAGGTTAATAAGTTAGATTATACACAATGGTCGCAGTCGCTTTATCAACTCAAAATATGAACCACTGGTCCAAACCATAGATTTGTTTTACTCAATATTTTTTTTGGGATAATTTTTTAGACTTTTAGCATTGTTATTTTGATGAATAAATATGATCTACGAAACCAACACGTAACTGCCTATTTTTAGGGACAATCTATACATAGGAATCTAAACTCTTGAATGTACTAGTCATTAAAAGAAAGCACAAATCAAATTTTACAAATTATTATATTACTTCATTTAATAGTGCTACACGCATTATACTATATAGTATATCAATATAGGTTATGACACTGCCACTTTAAAATTATGAACCCCGCCCATTATAAAAACTACAAAAATCCAAAACTTTTAAAATTATGTCACATCATCCATCAGTACACTAATTGATATATCAATTAGCGTGTATAGGCGTACGAAGGGCATGACCACCACATGTTTCCTGAGTGTGATTAGTAAAATGAGTGGAACTTATTAATTTCTGTTAATAATAAAAGAATTAGACATGATAATTAATGATTGATTGAGAATCAAGACTCGTGGTACCATAGGACACCTAATATCATGACCTTGTGATTAAGATATAATGAAACTCAGCAAAATGATGGCCGATTTTGAAATTATCATAAAATTACCTTTCCTATGATACTACATCACAATTTTTTTTATTTTTTTACTTTTTGGGAAGAAAAATTTATGAGGAACCCTTTAGTTTTAGATATTTGGTCTTTCTTTTTCATTATTGTCTGTAAGAAATGGTTTGAAAAAAACAAATTTTTTCTAAACTTTAGTTTAATTTTTAGATGGGACCCATGTGCCAAACTTGGCGGGTCCATGTGGCAACGCGTTCTTTGCCGTATAACGATTCACGTCGTATATTTGGTTGCTCAAAACCATTATCGGGTGAATGAGAAATTGAAGCCAAAGTGAGCTCCATGAAAATGGTGTTTTTGGTGAAATTTCCACAAAGGTTGGAGTTAAGATTTGTCTCACATTGCTTTAGTGGGCAACTTGGTGTGGGTATATAAGGCTTGGCTTTACAACTTGAGGAGAGCCCCAAAGGGCCCACTTTGCCCATAACCTCACCCTTCCGGCTGGGCTAGGCTTTAATGCAGGTGCGTGGTGTGAGGTTGGGTTGGGCTTGTCCGGCCAAATGCTTATCTTTTTGGGCCAAACACATTTGAATTTTATTTTTCTAAAATTAAATTCTTACCATTTGGAAATTTGAATTTTGGTTTGAAATTCAAATTAATTCGTTTGGTCCAATGCACCTATTCTTTTTTTACTAAACAGGTTCCTACCTGTTTAATTTAAACCTGAACAGGTTTTTATCTATTCAAATTTAAACACGAACAGGTACTGTATTTGTCCGAACAAGTTTCTATCTGTTCAGCACTGTTCCGAATAGGTTTTTACCTGTTAAAACCTATACTAAAAAGCCACAAGTTCTCTTATAAATAGACAGTCCCTCATTTGGATTTTGCATTCAATAATTTATGTTCTTGCTTCTACTTTGCTCTCTGCATTTTGCTGCATTTACTTTTCTTGTGAGAAAGTGTATGATCATTTTATCCTGGAAGATAGATGTCCATAATCTGAAAGCACCGAGGAGAGGACGAATCTATCTTAAGGACACAATGTTAAACACTGGACTTGATCAAAATTTTGTTTGAGAAAATTATAAGGTAAGTGATTAGTTTATTTTTCTATTTTATTAATTTTTTCCTTTTCAGATTCTAATTTTGTTTTTGTGACAAAATAAGAATCTGTTGTTTTATTTTTTTTTATATACTGTTTTGATCAAACAGTCTCCCTCCTTTCTTTAATCATTTCTTTGAATACATTGAAGGTTGTCCAACAATCTTAAGACATACTCTTTTTTTATAAGTTTTCATTGTATTAATTGAATCCAAGAAAATAATTTTTTGATTTTTGTAACAAGAAAATTATTGTGTTGTGTTTTATTTTTCTGGTTTTAGGAACTAGAAAAATAAAATTATTTTGTGTTATAACTTATTTTCTGATTATAGTAACTAGAAAATTAATTTTTCTTTGGTTTTGGTTTTTTTTTATTTTTGTAAATAGATATTATGGCTACTGCAATTGAAAGTGGTACTCCAATTCCGATTGTTACAACAACTCCGTTCTTACCCAAAACCATGTTCAAGTTTCAATGAGTCATGGAGAAAAACCGAAAAAATTTAATGGCACCGAGTTTAAAAAATGGCAACAGAAAATGTTGTTTTATCTTACAACTCTTAATCTTGCCCAGTTTTTCCGTGAAGATACTCTAATGCTTAAAGATGATGAAAGTGATCGGCAAGTTGTTACCGCGGTGGATGCGTGAAAGCATTTTGATTTTCTTTGCAGAAATTACATCCTCAATAGCCTAGACAACATGTTGTATAATGTTTACAGCCCTCTAAAAACAACAAAAGAATTATGAGATTCTTTAGAGAAAAAATACAAGATAGATGATGCCGGCACAAAAAAATTTGTTGTCGGTAAATTTCTGAACTTTGTTATGGTAGACTCCCAAACGTTAATTTCTCATTCAAAGTTTTCAATTAATTTTGCATGATCTTCATGCCGAAGGTATGTCTCTTAGCGAATCTTTCCAAGTCGCTACGTTAGTGGAAAAATTACCACCGGCTTGGAAAGATTTCAAAAATTATTAAAAATATAAACGCAAAGAGATAACCATGGATGAACTTATTGTAAGACTAATAATTGAGGAAGATAACCCTAAGGCTGAAAAGAGGAATGGTAAAACCATGGATGAACTTATTGTAAGACTAATAATTGAGGAAGATAACCCTAAGGCTGAAAAGAGGAATGGTAAAAATCTCATTGAATCCAAGGCTAATATAGTGGAACAAGTGCCCAAACCACATAACAAGAAGAGGAAGTTCGCTGGAGATGGTCCTAAACAAGGTTACAACAATGGCAATAAAAAGTTCAAAGGAAAATACTATAACTGTGGCAAGACTAGACATCGTGCTTTTGATTGCCGCCCTAAGAAGGATCGTGGAAGTACAAGCAAGAAGACTATCAGTCAAGCCAATGTAACAGAACTAGATTACATCTCTGACGGGGTAAATGACATCAATCTCTCTGCTATGGTTCCTGAGGCTAATTTGGTTGGAAATCCCAAGGAATGGTGGGTTGACACTAGAGTAACTCGACACATTTGCATGGACAAAAAGATGTTCACTACTTATAATAATGCTACAAATGGTGAAAAAATATTCATGGGAAATTTGTCTACTTCTGTTGTGGTTGGACATGGGAACGTTGCCTTAAAGATGACATCAGGAAAGGAACTTACCCTCAACAACATGCTACGTGTACCAGACATCCTGAAGAATTTAGTTTCTGATTCTTTGTTAAGTAAGAATGGTTTTAGACTTGCATTTGAATTTGATAAATTTGTATTAATAAAGAGTGGTATATATGTGGGTAAGGGATACATGAGTGATGGTCTCTTCAAGTTAAATGTAATGATTATTGTACCAAAATCTGCTATGAATAAGAATAACACATCTTTTACTTATATTCTTGAGTCAAATTTATGACATGGTAGATTGAGACATGTGAATTTTGATGCTTTGCATAGACTAATTGGTTTGAATTATATTTCAAAGTTTGAAATTGATTCTAATCACAAATGTGAGATATGTGTAGAAACAAAACTAACTAAGGCTCCATTTAAATCGGTTGAAAGAAAAATCGAACCTTTAGAATTAATTCATACTAATGTATGTGATCTCCACTAGAGGAGGCAAAAAGTATTTTGTAACATTTATCGATGATTGCACAAAATATTGTTATGTATATTTACTTAGAAGTAAAGATGAAGTCTTGGAAATGTTTAAACTCTACAAAACTGAAGTTGAAAATCAACTTGGTAAAACCATTAAAATGGTTAGAAGTGATAGGGGTAGTGAATATGATGCACTTTTAAATGAATTTTGTGCATAACATGGCATTATTCACCAAACTACAGCACCATATTCTCCACAGCAAAATGGAATTACTGAAAGGAAGAATAGAACCCTTAAAGAAATGATAAATGCCATGTTACTAAGTTCAGACTTACCGCAGAACTTGTAAGGGGAAGCAATATTGTCTGCTAATTATGTTCTTAACAGAATACCTCACAAGAAAACTAACAGCACTCATTATGAATTGTGGAAAGGTCGACCACCTTCCTACAAATACTTAAAAGTGTGGGGGTGTTTGGCAAAGGTAAAAGTTCATGTTCTGAAAAATACTAAGATAGGACCAAAAATAGTATATTGTGTGTTTATTGGTTATACGCATAATAGTAGTGCATATTGGTTTCTGACTTATAAATCAGAAATATCTTATATAAAGATGAACACTATTATAGAGTCAAGGAATGTTGTTTTCTTTGAACATGTTTTTTCTTACAAGAAAAGGATAGGAATTAAGTTCACAGAAAATAACTTATGATTGTATACAAAGTCAAGAGACTAATGACAATCAAATGCAAGAGACTAGTAATGGTCTTGATCAACCGAATTTAACTGATGATGAACCAATACGAAGTAAAAGAGAAAGAATATCAAAATCCTTTGGTCCAAATTTGCTGACATACTTGTTAGAAAATGAGCCTCAGAGCTTTAAGGAAACAATGTCAAGTCCTGAAACACCTTTGTGGAAAGAGGCTGTTAATAATGAAATTGAATCCATTATGCAAAATCATACTTGGGAATTGGTGGATCTTCCACCCGGTTCTAAACCTCTTGGGTATAAATAGATATTTAAGAGAAAAAATGAAAGTAGATGGTTCAATAGACAAGTATAAAGCAAGACTTGTGGTAAAATGTTACAGACAAAAAAAAGGTCTAGACTATTTTGACACATATTCCTCTGCGACAAGAAAACATCCATCCGTATGCTTATTGCTATAGCAGCGTTGTATAATTTAGAGATACATCAAATGGATGTTAAGATAGCTTTCTTAAACGGTGATCTAAATGAAGAGATCTATATGGAGCAACCCGAAAGGGTTGTAGTTCCAAAGCAAGAAAAGAAAGTTTGTCGACTTGTAAAATCTCTTTATGGATTAAAACAAGCTCCTAAGCAATGGCATGAGAAATTTGATCATGCTATGCTTACTAATGGGTTTAAGATAAACGAATATGACAAATGCCTCTACGTTAAAAACACTGACCAAGGATATGTCATAGTTTGTCTTTATGTGGATGACATTGAAAGCAGTCAAAACATGATCAAATCAACCAAGCAAATACTAAAAAAATGATTTGATAGGAAAGATATAGAGGTCGCAAATGTAATATTTGGAATGAAAATTACTACAACATCTGATAGATATGCATTATCTCAATCTCATTATATTGAGAAAATTCTTGGTAAATATATCAAGGACGATATGAATGTAGCAAGAACACCTGTAGACATCAGTTTTTATTGATCGAAAAATAAAAATGATGCGGTAACTCAGTTAAAATACTCCCAAATCATTGGAAGCCTAATTTACCTAATGAATTGCACGCGTCCTAATATAGCTTATGCTGTCAGTAAATTGAATAGGTACACTAGTAACCCTGGAGAAAACCATTGGAAAGCAATCATTCAGGTTCTTAGATATCTAAGATTTACTCATGATCATGGCTTAAACTTTACTTAATATCCAGCAGTTCTCGAAAACTATTGTGATGCAAATTGGATATTGGATACTAAATATTCAAAATCTACTAGTGGATATGTCTTTACTCTGGGAAGCGTTGCTGTTTCTTGGAAATCCACGAAACAAACATGCATCGCACGATCCACAATGGAATCTGAGTTCATCGCTTTAGACAAAGTAGGAGAAGAAGCAGAATGGCTTCATTACTTCTTAGAAAACATTCCAGTGTGACCAAAACATGTGCCAGCTATTTGCATTCATTGTGATAATCAATCTGCAATAGGCAGGACACAGAGTCATATGTATAATGGTAAGTCACGACATATTTGTCGTCGACATAATACCGTAAAGCAATTGCTCTCAAGTGGAATAATCTCAATAGATTATATAAAATCTAAAAAGAATATTGCGGATCCGTTAACAAAAGGTTTGGCAAAAGAACAAGTGTATAGTTCATCGAATGCGATGGGATTAACGCCTATTACATAAGAATCATCATAATGGTAACCCTATTTAGATGACTGGAGATCCCAAAAACTAAGTTCAAAGGGACAACTGAGTTATGTGTGGCTCACCAGAAATCACCAAGGATTAAAATTGCCTGCCTATTCCTATGGTAAGAGTGATATCTGCAACATGTGTTGTATGCAAGGGTTTAAGGATAAACTTTACTTTTAATGATTACTTATATCTTGATTTAGGTATAAAAATCAAGACGAGTATAAGAGATACACACAATAAGAATCACCTATACGAGTGTCGAACTAGGGCTGGTTCTATGAGAATGAAGAGGCTAAATTCTCTAGAAGCACTCACGAACAACTAGAAGCGTTCAAGGCCAAAATGAACACAACCGTGAGAACCACGATGTATCAGAAGATATTTTTTGTGAAATCTATTCTCTTGGCTTACACTAACGGCTGAACAATTCAAGGCATCGCGTCCATTGGTTAGCTAATAAGTCCAATAGGTTATCACTAAGGAAGGTTCAAAGCCGAAAGCTACCTATCCTGATGCAAGATATTTTCAATCTATACTCTTTCGACAAATTCTACATATTGTTACATTTCCATTGTCATCAAATTATATTCATGTGGGGGATTGTAAGAAATGGTTTGAAAAAATGGTTTGGAAAAAATAGATTTTTTTTAAACTTTGGTCTAATTTTTAGGTGGGACCCATGCGCCAAAGTTGGCGCGTCCATGTGGCAACGCATTCTTTGCCGCGTAATGATTCACGTCGTGTATTTGGTTGCTCAAAACCATTATTGGGTGAATGGGAAATTAAAGCCAAAGTGAGCTCCATGAAAATGGTATTTTTGGTGAAATTTCCATAAAGGTTAGAGTTAAAGTTTGTCCCACATTGCTTTGGTGGGCAAACTTGGTGTGGGTTTATAAGGCTTGGCTTTACAACTTGGAGAGGGTCCCAAGGGGTACCCAAGTTTTGTGGAAATGTGAGGTTATGGGCAAAGTGGGACCATTGGACCCAAAACAAACACACATGCACGCGTCGCCGCCGTCATCCGTCCAATTAGGCGGGCGGGGCGGGGCGGGGCGGGGCTGGGCTGGGCTTGGGCACGGGTGCATGGTGTGAGATAGGGTTTGACTTGTCCGGCCCAATGCTTATCTTTTTGGACCAAACACATTTCAATTTTATTTTTCTAAAATTAAATTCTTACCATTTGGAAAATTGAATTTTGGCTTGAAATTCAAATTAATTCGTTTGGTGCAATGCACCTACTCCTTTTTTACTAAACAGGTTCTTACCTATTTAATTTAAACCTAAACAGGTTTTTATCTGTTCAAATTTAAACCCGAACAGGTACTGCATTTGTTCGAACAGGTTTCTATCTGTTCAGCACTGTTCCGAATAGATTGTTACCTGTTGAAACCTATTCTGAAAAGCCACAAGTTCTCCTATAAACGCAAAATCCAAATGAGGGACTGTCTATTCAGCACAGTCCCTTATTTGGATTTTGCATTTAATAATTTTCATTCTTGCTTCTGCTTTGCTCTCTGCATTTTGCTGCATTTACTTTTGCTACATTTACTTTTCCTGTGAGAAAGTGTATAAACACAAAGTGTGTTCGTTGTGCGAATAGTTTACAGTGCTGCTACTGTTCGTAGTTGATCATTTTATCCTGAGAGTTAGACGTCCATAATCTGAAAGTACCGAGGAAATGACGAATTTGTCTTAAGGATACAGTGTTAAACACTGGACTTTATGAAAATTTTATTCGAGAAAATAATAAGGCAAGTGATTAATTTACTTTTCTGTTTTATTAATTTTTTCCGTTTCAGATTCTGATTTTATTTTTGTAACAAAATAAGAATCTGTTATTTTATTTTATATATATATATTGTTTTGATTAAACAGTCTCTCTCCTTTCTTTAATCCTTTCTTTAAATATATTGAAGGTTATCCAACATTGTCTTCTACAGCCAGGCAAAAATTTGAGTAGATGGCAACAGGATGAGCTTAGGATGATCTCATCCTTAAATTAACAAGATAAATGCTAACAAGTATTTCTACGGTATTATTTAATATTGAGATTAAAGTAAAAATAGGTAAAATAGTAAAAATTATTTCATGTTTTTCAATTAGAACACTTGTTAATAAGACCCAATTAACAAAACTAAAAAAATCTACGTATTTGAGATCTTTTGACATCTACTTTTGATTTTTTTTTTTTTTAAGTCTGATAATTATTTTTTTTAGTTTTTTTTTAGAATATGAAAAAAGTATATGTTTGGTAGTTGCTAAAAAAATTAGTTTTTGTTTTGAAAAAGTTTTGCAAGTCTTTTTAAATTTTTACTTTTAGATGAAAAATGTTTGGCTTCTCTCAAGTTGGTCATCTCAATTTGAAAGAGCGTTTGAACTTGGTTGGTCTATTTTGAGACCAATATCTGTGATTCAAACCGTTTAATTTTTAAGACTCGTTAGGTAAAATATTTAAGCAAAAAATCAATATGATCGAATATCAGTAACTATATATTTGAATCAAATTTGTATTACAAAAAATGGATGGCTATTCTTATAATTATATTTGTCGTTCATTTTTTAAAAATAAATTTAATTCAAACATATAACTAACGATATTCGATGATCTTGATTTTTTTTATATGAATATTCTACTCAACGATCCTTAAAAGTTGAACGATTCGGATCATTGAAATCAGTCTCAAAATGGACCTATCAAGCTCAAGCACTCTCAAATTGAGATAACAACTTGAGAAAAATCCAACCCTACTCTTATAATGTGTGAAACTTTTGTTATTAAAATCTCTCAAAGTACGAAGGGTAAAATTGACTTTTACTAATTCTATTAGACATTTTCAAAAAAAATATTGTTTATTTTATGAAAAAGTTGATTTTTTAACCAAATCAAACAACCTTTTTACTTTGTTTTTTTTTTTTTTAAATACTTGTATACTGTTAAGGTTTTTTTTTTTTTTTTTTTTTTTTTTTGGGTTCTATCATACTATTTCATCAATCCACCCCAATCAAGTATAATTAACTTTTTCTGCTTCTGCATTATTAGTTATAAATTTTTACTTCTATGTCTCAATGTAATTCCAATTGTATGATACTGAAACAGAAATAGAAATTTTAAGACAAAAATTCCATAACTAAGCATAAGACCCTATGGTAAGGAGAAATTACTCATAGGTCTGTACACCACACCAATAAAATTTTAAAGAAAGTGATAACTGTTTTTTTTAATTAATAACACATTGACAAAATTTCTAAAATTCTTCCACTTATTGTGACTTTTTTCTTTTATATATTGCTCGAGCACTTTCCTGAAATGATATACCGGATCATGGAATAATTTCTCCTATGTAACAATTAATGTTAGGAGAACTAATGTTTAAGTCTTAATAAGTGGATTTATTGTCTAATAGGTCCTATAAGAACTTTTTCATCAAATATTATTAAAGAACATCACTAATTATTAATTTTCAGAAACAGTTTGAAAATTGTCACAAAAGTCACTAGTTGTAAGTTTCAGCGACAATTCAAAAAAATATTTAAAAGAAGTTACCAATTTTCAACTTTCAGTTACAGTTTGAAAAAATTATCACAAAAAAAAGTCACTAATTATAAATTTTAGTAACAATTTATAAAAATTGTGACAAAAAAAGTTATTAATTGTCAATTTTTTGCAACATATGCAAAAATTATCACAAAAAATTATTTTTAGTAACAATTTTATTATGACTTATTTTCAATAAAACTTGATGAGAATTAAATCTAACTATTAAGAACAATTAATAGTTTAAATAGTACTTAGAGACTTGATGAGCTACATTGTAGAGGCAGACAGACAAAATTCTTCCACAAAAGTTGCTCATGTACAATGGTCATGACCTCAATTTAAACCTTAGCACAATTAAGGGGTTGTTTGGGGTGTCCTAAATAAGTGTATTTTTTGTCTTTTTGGACTAAAAAATTGAGGAAAAAAATATGGATGTTTGGGTTAACTTTTTGACTTTTTATGGAAAAATGTGTATTAAAAAATTGTATAAATTAGTGTGTAGGGAAAAATTAGGATTGAGAGTTGTGCAGCCGTAATTTTTGACTTTTGATGAATAGTGATAACTTTTTAACTTTTTGAGTAATTTTTTGACTTTTTAACTTTTTTTTAACTTGTCAACTTGGCCTAAATAATGTTCTCTCCCTTCACAATTTTAGGAATATCATGTGATCGTGTTACAAATTAAATATACAATCACTCTTTTATGGTATTTATTTTCTTAAAGTATTTATTAATTATAATTTTTTTAAACATGTCTCAGGAACATTGAATAACTATTTTAATTCTAATTTTTGCTTTTTATCCAAACCAATCAATCCTGTAAGGATGGGTGAAGATCAGATCAAATGTGACGGTGACTTCACAACATCATCCCCATGCAAACCTAACAGTGAATTAATGCTTGGAAACAGAAACACATGATGTGCTTGCTTCACACCATATCTTGTATTTATTATTGGCTATTGAAACATTAATGCATCAAACTGAATGAGTGAGTGAATGAGTGGCTATCATCAGAATCAGAACAACTTGTGCAATCCAAGAAGATGATTCAAGAGCTGTATCTGATTGGGAAGACAGGTGAGAGCATGGTTTTAAATAAATAATGATATTGAAATATATATTGATGTCAAACGGTTATAAATCGATTGATATCGAAGAATAATGGATAGTATCAATAAATAATAGTATCGGAAAACTAAAATCACATTACGTTATATTGGGAAGACAGGTGAGAGCATGGTTTTTGCAAGTCTTTTTAAATTTTTACCTTTCGGTGAAAAATGTTTGACTTCTCTCAAGTTGGTCATCTCAATTTGAAAGAGCGTTTGAGCTTGGTAGGTCTATTTTGGGACCAATATCTATGATTCAAACCATTCAATTTTTAAGACTCGTTGAGTAGAATATTTAAGCAAAAAATCAAGATGATCGAATATCAATAGTTATATGTTTGAATCAAATTTGTATTACAAAAAGTGGATGGCTATTCTTGCAATTATCTTTGTCGTCCATTTTTAAAAAATAAATTTGATTCAAACATATAGTTAACGATATTCGATGATCTTGATTTTTTTACATGAATATTCTACTCGTTAGTCTTAAAAATTGAATAGTTCGAATCACTGAAATCAATCTCAAAATGGACTTATTAAACTCAAACACTATCTCAAATTGAGATAACAACTTGAGAAAAATCCAACCCTACTCTTATAATGTTGTGAAACTTTTGTTAATACAACCAAAGAGACACAGTAAAATCCCTCAAAGTACGAAGGGTAAAATTGACTTTTACTAATTCTATTAGACATTTTCAAAAAAAAATACTGTTTATTTTATGAAAGAGTTGATTTTTAACCAAATACTTTTAATTTTTATTTTTTTAAATACTTGTATACTGTTAAGGTTCTTTTTTTTTTTTTTTTTTTTTTTTTTTTTTGGTTCTATCATACTATTTCATCAATCCAATCCACCCCAATCAAGTATAATTAGCTTTTTCTACTTCTGCATTATTAGTTATAAATTTTTATTTCCATGTCTCAATGTAATTCTAATTGTATGATACTGAGACGGAAATAAAAATTTTAAGACAAAAATTCCATAACTAAGCACAAGACCTTATGGTAAGGAGAAATAAAAATTTTAAGACATCATCTTTATGCAAACCTGGCTAAAAAAATGGCATCACATGACTCAAAATGCATCGTCCAGTTATTTATCTGATTATGTAAGAGCATCCATAATGGATGCGTTAATGAGTATATTAATGTTAGGTGTTAGTTTTTAGCCAGTCAAAAATATTGTTAAGTGCTGCAATGGGTGTGTTAGTGTCAGCTGTTAACTTATATGTTAATTGTGACCATCGTTTTAGTTAGCAAAGGAAGAGAGAGATGTGTGCCTGGAAAACTCCTCTCAGACGTCCAGTCAGAAGTCCCCCCAAACGTCCCGCTGAAAGTCCACCCTAGGCGTTCGGACCCTTCAAGAAAAGGGGGAAAAAAAAATTTGGGTTTAACCGATTGACCCGCCGAACGTCTAGACGGTCAACTGAATTTTTCTTCTTTTTTTTTTCTTGTTGGGATTTTTTTTTTTTTTTTTTTTGGGCTTGAAATTTAATTTTGGGCTTAAAATTTTTGATTAAATTAAATTATTTATTTATTTTATTTATGATATATACATATATATATATTCTTAACACACCCTTTGACACATCTCTTGACACATCTATTGCATCACTACTCACTCTCTAAAATTAACAAACTCTTAACACACATTTTTAAACCCCACTTTTATCACTTTTTTGTCATATAACACACTTTAACACACTTTTTTAGCCATCCTACTATGGATGCCTAACAACTTGAACAGTGAATTAATGCTTGGAAACAGAAACACGTGATGTGCTTGCTTCACACCATATCTTGAATTTATTATTGGCTATTGAAACATTTAATGCATCAAACTGAATGAGTGAGTGAATGAGCGGCTATCATCGGAATCAGAACAACTTGTGCAATCCAAGAAGATGATTCAAGAGCTATATCTGATTGGGAAGACAGGTCAGAGCATGGTTTTAAATAAATAATGATATTGAAATATATATATTGATATCAAACGGTTATATATCGATTGATATCGAAGAATAACGGATAGTATCAATAAATAATAGTATCAAATGACTAAAATCACATTACGTTATAGTAGGATATTTGAAAGAAACAAATTAAGATTAATTAGTAGATTATGTTCCACGCATATAACTTTGATAATTTATATTCATAAATAAATAAATAAATAAATAAGAAAAACAAATTGATTATATCAAAATTTGGAGCCCGGGTAAGGACACTAATATTTAAAACCAAGAGTGAGAGCCTATAATAGAATTTAGAGAATTAATTCATATCCTAAAAATTCAAATTCCTATTGCAAGGTTTTAAGTTTTCATTCTTTTATTTTATTTATATATGTATATAATATAATATAGATAGATATGAGACAGAGAGAGAGATGTACAGCCTTTCATTCTTTTTTTTTCCTAAAGTTTCCTAGAGTGGTGCATTGTATGGTTGAGATTTAATGACAAGTCACATCAATTTTTCAGCATTAAATCTCAACCACACAATACACCACTTTAGAAAACTTTTTTAAAAAAATACTCTAAAGGATCCTTGGTGTATAATTCCACCCACTGTTTCGAGGGCAAGGAAAGGAACTGATGAACAAACTCTAGATACCACCCAAAATAAAATAAAATAAAATAAATATATATTTCATTATATAAAGCATACAACCCATAATCGTTTGAAACTTATAGCACTTTTTTCTCTTCCAACAACACCCATAAAATTATTCACCCAAAACACCCATAAAATATCTATAAATGATTATAATAACTGCTAAATAAAATTTCAAATATAACTTATTTTCTTATTTATCAAACTATTCAAAAATATAAATATAAAATTATAAACACATCTTGTACCCCACAACTAGTATAATATGATAAAAAGATGGGAAAAACTATAGTGCACTCTTCAAATGGTATGATTCATATGTACTTTATAATTAAAATATATATATATATATATAATTTTATACTTTTTGAGTTATAATTAAAAAAAAATAAAAAGTAATGACCAAACACCACATAAGCAATAATCAAATATCTCAAAATAATGTCAAAATTAAAGAAGAAAATTGATCATGACTAAAGAAGAAAATGACATAACTAAATGTGCATATGATAAATGGTGTATATGTGTTGATACCAAAAAAAAATTTATGTCGATTATGGCTTGTTAATTATGGTCAAGTCTCGTTTAATTAGTTGTGGTTTGTCAATTATGACCAAATTTAATTTATTAATTATGACCTGTCAATTTTGATTTGTCGATTCAAATCATAATCATCTTTAAAAATTTACTATCACCATAATTATATTTTTATTATTATTATTGCTAGTAGTGCTCCTAAGCTTTTGCAGGAGGAAAATGACAACATGGATCATAGCATCATAGCTTTGGAAGAACGTAAGGCTTGGAAACCGAAGGAGGTGGTTCAAAGCATAGTGGTTCATTACACAAAGGAAAGAAAAGTGGAACATGGGGTGTGGTTTGTGAATCCGTGGAAGCTATTATTAGCTCGTGACTCGTGCAGAACGAGAAATTATCTAACAGTAAACAGGCTGAAAATGGAACAGAAGGGGGATAAGACAAATCAACACTCAACATGAGTTTAGAATGAATAGATTACTTTAACATACCGTACGAGTAGTTTATTTTCTTTAAGAGTAATTTTAATTTAGTAGTTCTGCAATTTTCTGGTTCTTATAATCAATAAATATTTTGTTTTGATTCTTTTGTATTTTTGTTTTTGATCTTGTATAAATCTTTATAACAAGTAATAATTTCAACAATATAATATTAGTTTTTAGTTTATTTCTCTCTATCGATAACCTTCAAAGAAATTCTTAAATCTGTCAAAAGTATAAGACACCAACCACAATTGCTTGATCTGTTTGTTATTTGTACAATTTTGATTTTTCTATCAAATCTTCTCTGTTGATTTGACTCGAGTCGAATTTTTGCTAATAATATGATGGCATTCTCCTAAAAAATAATTATGATTGAAAAAACACCCTAAAAAGGTCTAAATTTGTACTTGTGAATTGGTGTGATGGACCCAAATAATAATATGAAAATAATTGTGTAGTGGACAATAAGTTCGAATCCCATCAACTGTTTTAAAAAAATAAAAAAGGGGTTTGTGTTAGTGGACTGCCTTTTTTCTTTTTTATGGGAGTGGGCTCTGATACAGATCCACTATTCCTTCTACTTTCATTTTCCCAGTTTTACTTTTAATGTGCTTTATATCATTACATTCTTCCAACTATGACAAATTGAGTACATTATTGACACTTTTTTGAAATTTTATATGATATTATTTATATGATATTTTTAATAAATAAAAAATGATAACACACTAAATCGGTTTCCTTTATCTTGAAATTACAAATACAAATTCGTATCTTCTGTAAAAAATTTCACTACGTCATTGATTTGTAATAATACCTAACTAATAGCATATAATATACTCCATAACTATTAAATAATTATAGGACAGTGGTTTTTGTTCTATGAATTGTTTTAGTATCCTCATAGAACAAAAGGCCAAAAAAAATGGGTAAGATGTCTAAATATATAATGACATTGATTCCTTGTATCGCTGTAGAGCAAAAAAGTTGGCACTAATTGAGCAACTACCCCCATCTTTAGAAGAAGCCGGTCGTCCAAAATCAAGTTGTGAAAACTAAAATATAGAAATAACACATTTCATGAGTGAACATAAAATTAAGACCGTATTTGGAAAACTGAATTTTTAGCCAAAAATGTCACTACAAAAGTCAACTCATTCTCTCTATTTCTTTATACATCTTTTTATTAAAAAAAATCAAAAAATCACTAAAAAAAATCATTTCTCAAACCAAACCCCAAATGGGAGAATGGGAACCCTATCTTCTCAAAAGATTTTCTTGGGATAAATGTTTCAACTTGTATTTCTATGCACACATTTGTAACTAGAATGGTGCAAAATATTCAATATGCGCACCGATCTATATCAATCTGTACCGTTCTATCCGCTAACCGCGGATTAAACTTTAAAATTTATAATTTACCGTCAAAATCACTCCGCTCCACTATAATTAATACATATATATTTTTTAACTTATAATGAAATATCAAAGGAAAAATAAGTGTAAAAGAAATTTAAGATGTAAGATTTGTTACAAATTAATAGTTGAATATGTAAAAAAATATTATGTAAAATTAATTTGTGTTACATATATGAAAAACATTATGCAAATTAATGTTATATATTATGTAAATATTTGATAATTTGTTGAAATATTTTTCAATCCGTCCAGAACTGTCCAAACCGCAATTTGCCAATAAGCCAATTCGCCATTCAATTTATAATTTTACTCTCAAACTGTCCGAACCGCACCACGCACACCACCATTTGTAACAGAGGTCAAGTGACCAGTTTTCCGAGACCGCTTAACATGAAAGTAACTGTCATCGAATGTCAATTGAAAAAATAAAATAAAACAAACCATCTGCTACCTGTATTATTGTTGTACTATGGTAAACATGACATATTCTTGGGAGCTTCCGAGATAGGATAGGCACTTCTCAAGTTTAAAATAGGGGTTCGGTTTGCGCAAAAGAGAGGAGTGCCTACGCCGCAAAGTACAATCACAGCTAGCAGGGAAATTGAAATCTTTTTGTATGTTAAAAGAAAACCCAGGAAGCAAGAAATCAGTAATGATCCTAACAATCATCGTATACATGTTCCCTTCAAAAAACAAAATCAAGAGAAAAACAAACCGTCAAGTTTAATTGTTAATGAACCATTACATGAAACTCAATCTCATTTAATGCTATTAGTGAGATCAAACCTAACCATCTGTTCTAAAGATGAAGAAAATAATCTTCAGACATATAGAATAGAAATCCTAATAAACAACAAAACAATCCAAGCGCGAGGCACCAAAAAAGGACAAATACTGGGATCAATTTGACCTACCTATTTCTCCCAATCACACTCAGAAGCCCATCCTCGCTAATAACAAATAAAATCCCATCCAACTTCAACAAATGCAACCATCATGCCGCAACTAAAAGTTTCTTCCTAGTATTCACAATCTTCAATTGCATGCAATTACTATATTTACATCCAAAGCAGCTGCAATATCTACCTTCGTTGATATAGTCATCCTGAACCTTTTTTAAGAGAAAATTACGAGGAGCTGCCCCCAAGAACTCTCTTGAGTTCTGATTTCTGTTCTGTGGAAAGTCGCGATGGGTATTTGACATCAAACTTGATTCTCAAATTCCCCTTCCTTCGGGGTTCTTTTGAAATTGGCATTCCTTCATTTGAGACAACTACCTCGTACCCAGGTTTGACGATCTCTGTCAATGGGACCGTGATCTCCCTTCCATCTAGGGTTGTCAGCTCAAGGGTCTTACCTGTAAGGGCCTCCACAAGTGATATCTCTTGATTGACCACCAAATCGTTGCCATCCCTTATATAAAGTGCATGAGGTTTCTCATCTATCACGAAAATAAGATCAGCTGGAATGACACCAGGTTCCTGATTACCCTTTTCGGGAAATGTTATTTTTGTTCCCTTCTTCCAACCAGGTTTTACCTCAATGGTCAATATCTCCTCCACATTCCGAACCTTACTGCAAGAGAGATATTGGTGTCATCAAAACAAAACAAAACAAAACAAAAAATATTTGAAGCCAAGCATTCATTCAGAAAGAACATAATTCAGAAAGCCTCAAAGAAAAAGGAATCAAAGAAAGACAAAACCATATTATGCAAGTAGTCAAAGGGCATCAAATCTTCCGGTACTTCATACTAGAATTCAGAAACATCTAAAAATGATTACAAGGTGATCTTGAAGAATAGGTGTTCCTCAAATTCAACTTGTATTGATCTTTTTGTCTCAACAGATTTAAAAATAGGGTCAGAGCTGACTATTCGTTGCTCAGTCTTGCACAGCTTCTAGAATTAACATTTACGCCTCATTGTCTATCAAATATCCCCCCAAAGAACAGGAAAATGGATGGATGGAAAAAACACAACCCAGCAGGTCCCCAACCTTTTTTTTTTTTTGGATAAATACCAGCAGGTCCCCAACCTTAATGAAATGGGTTTGAAGAATTCTTAATAGGGTAGGATTGGGGATGGGAATGAAAAAACACGATTATATGTACTCTTACAAAAATATCTCATGTATATATATTTTTTCATTATTGCTTGATCATATAGAGGCCTTGTTGGGGAAGTTGGCTATTTGGCTTTTTGACTATTTTAGCCCGGCTAAAAAGGTCGTGTTTAGGAAGTTTGTTAGCTTTTTTTTGTAGTCGATTTGATATTTGTAAAAGAAAAAATGAAATGATTATGGATTGGATGTAACATTTTATCTTATTATCTATTTTAGCCTATTTTGTCTTTTAGTGGGCTATTTTAGCTCAACCCTCTTCCCAAACAAGGCTAAAATGATCTTTAGGATTTTTTTCTCTTCCATTCTATGTTCTCTATATACCACGGTCCACACCAAACAATGCCAATCAACTTTCAAGTTTGTATACTTTGACCCATAAATCATTTGTTATCCTAAACTATGAAACCACATTCTTAAAATTCAATAATGAAAAGGTTGTAAAACTAAACAGTTCAGGGGCAGATCAGGAGCAGGGTTACACTAAATGGGTACGGATGGGTGTAGGGGAGGGGTATAGCAGGTAGACTTGGCTATGGGAACAATGTTCATAAATAGGAGTGGGGTAGGGATCCACAGACCCATACCCCGCCTCGTAGTTATCCCTAAAAATAGAACCAAAAAAATTTTAGAAACCACAATTTTGACCCCAAAAAAACAAAAGCAGTTAAAATCATCCCAATTTAAAATAAGCTAATTTCATAGTTTGAACCTTAGTTGCACGAAGCGGGAGCGGAAGCATAGAATCGTAGACATTTCAAGAACCGCTGGTTGGGAGCGTTTGCATATATTTTAAATAATATATTGTAAGATTATATTTTTTTCTCTAATGATAATAGAAATATATTTTTCAAATATATTATTATATGAATATGAGTTAAAAAGTTGTCCCAATAATTTTTTCATATAAACTTATAGATCGAACACATATAAGTTAAATAAATGAAAGTTAAATAAAAATAGTAATGCCATTATTTTTTAATAAATGAAAGTCTTTTCATCTGACCAAATAAAAAGAGAGAGTTCCAATAAGAGTCTTTTCTTTTGGCAAGAGTTCCAATAAAAGAGAGTCCCAAAAGGGAGGGAGAGGGAGAGGGAGAGGGAGAGGGAGAGGGAGAGAGAGAGAGAAAAGAGAGAACGAGAGACAGATAGAGAGAAGATCGATCGTCGTCAGAGTCTACGTTGTTTGGAGAGGAGAAGCTCAATTTTCTGAGTTTTGTCGTCTTCGCGAGCCAGGTTCCCTTCCCACGATTCCTGCTACTAAGGTTCAAACCCCGGATGCCCAAGTCAAAATGAAGCAACCTTACCAATATATTGAAATACATACAAGAAAATATTTTTTTTGTTTACTCTTCCCATTATATAGTGTAATATAGTGATATATCACCAAAATTTAAAAATATGCATCATATAAACCACAAAAGAAATGGTGTTAAGATAATATTACTTACCCAAGTTTATGACCCATGCAACAAAGTCTCACAATTGTAAGCTAGGGTAAGAGATTCATATTTTGAAAGGGTTTCAGATATTTCAAACTAAATTTCAAGTTACCTAAACCAGTGAACTGTAGCTACTGATTAGGTACTTAGATAGCACATCAATATATGGTCATTGTAAATTGGTTGCAAAGTCATAATAGATAAAAAAATATCAGCAGCTGCAAAGCTTTACTCATTAACAAAAACTGTAAATTCTATACCAAGGATAGATTCAGTAAGCTAATAACTTGATAAAGATACAGTGTATTTCAATATTTACAATTTGCAATGACTGAATCACTAATGTCTTCCACAACAAATAAAACAATACTTGTCTCCCATGATTTGAAAAGAAAAGAGTACCAAGAAATTACAAAAGAAAGAAATCACAACTAAGGACTCGTGTTCAAATATAAGATGGCAAAACCTCCAACTATGCCAGTATATGATGGCAATGCTCTAACTAGAAGGATTTATAACCAAGCTTAAGAAAGTTAAGGGATGGGAATGGGGCGAGATAGGACTTTAGCAAACGCAAACTATAATCAATCCCAATCCTACCATACCCGAGTGGGGAGTAAATGTTCATAGTTGTATTAGATCACATCATCCACTCCATCCAACAAACATTTCTTTCTCTTATGAGCCATCTCCATGTCAAAATATGTCAGGAATAAAACTCCTTAGACACTATCTGACGCTTAAAACAGCCTTATATTTTGAAAAAGATAAATTACACAGATACCCCTTGAGGTTTTCTTTTAATACAAATTCTCCCCTCACATTTGAGAAATTATGTCGACACCTGTTGTTTGTGTTTGCCACTTAATGGTGCTGACAAAAATAGTTAAATGACCATTTTACCCTTATATTGTTTTCTATTTTTCCACTATGCCCTTAATTCTCTCTCCCCACTACTTTCCCTAATCTATAGCATTCTCTCAACCCCACAACAATGATCAATGTAGTGGCATCACCCACCTCACACAATACAACATTGCCACCTACCCTTGCTTCTTTATGGGAACGTCGTTGACGACAACACCCAATGGCCATTGATACCACTAAATCATACTCATCAATGCCCCATACCATGCCCCAACCTCCATCATTGCCATATTCCTCCACCATAGCCCCCAAACGGGTTGAGCAATTGGATTTTTGCTGCATTTGATGGCTGAAGAAGGGTTGATGGGATTTGGGTAGAAAAGAGGAGGAGGTTATGGGTTATGATGGTTGTGGTTGGTGGTTGTGTGATGGGTGCATTGATAGTTGGGTGTAAAGGGAGGGAGGGTTATGTGTGGGTAGAAGAGAGACAGAAGAGATCGCAGGTAGAGGAGATGGAAATAGAGGAAGGGAAGGCCTAAAATTGACATTTTATAATATTTTATTGATGACATCATCTAAAATTATTCAAGTCAACTAATGGTTGACCAATAAAGGGGGTTATGTGTAACGAGACAATAAACCTCAGGAAAGGGAATGTAATTTTCAAAAAGTCAGGAATCATAATGTAATGATAACAAACCTCAAGGGGTGATAGTGTAATTTAAACCCTTTAATAAATTATGAAATTTTGGATACTAAGGGCCTATTTTGGTGGCTTATAGTTTTAGCTCAAAAGTCACTACAAAAAGTCAACTTGTCTCTTTATTTTTTTGCACGTCTTTTCATAAAAAGCCCCCTCCCCCCCACCCAAAAAAAAAAAAAAAAAAAAAAAAAGCCAACTCCCAAAACAGCCCTTAGTCAATACACAGTATTCAACACTTGAAGAAACAAGATGAATACCATCTAAACAGGACACACACACCCCCCCAAAAAAACACACATTTTCCCCTAATAAGTTGCATGTGAAAAGGCAATAAACCTCAGGGAAGGGGATGCAATTTTCAAAAGGTCAGGAGTCCTAATGTAATGAGAACAAACCTCAAGGGGCTGATAGTGTAATTTATCCTTTAATAAATTATGAAGTCAGTATACAAAATTCAACACTTGAAGGGGGGGAAAATGAATGCCTCCTGAACAGTATGCATACACAAAAAAATACATTTTTCCCTAATAAGTTGCAAGTGAAAGCATATATATTTGTATATAACAATATCCTCATCCTATATACCGCTACAACAATTTAGAATTTCCCACCAGAATCTCCATGTCATTTTATGCTTAAATACCTTGAGATTCACACCATGGGAAGGGGCTCTACAATTTAGTTATCTTTCACTTATCATTTCCCTTTGATTTCTCTCCCCATTAAATGAGAGAGGAAAAGAGAGAAGGGAGATTTGCCTCACCAATCATTGCATACTCGAACACTTTCTTCTATTAAATTTCAAAAAGCATAAATAGGAAAGATTTTCTTGCTGTAATTGCATACATTTTTCTCATAAGAGACCACGTGCATCATATCATGTGAGTGTTGTACCCTCCGCATCATAAATGAAGCCTAAAATTAAAATGTGTAAAGCACTCATAGGTGTAATAGAAGTCAACTTAACTCAGTAAAGCAGTGTCGCCAACAACTTGGTGCCAATTACCAAATAAAAAAATTTTCCCTTTTTCCACCATTTTAAAAGATGGTAAATTTTAGTACTAGTTATAAAAATTGGTGGTGGGTGCACTTTTTTAAAGCCCGTATATGAGACTCTCCCAGCATAGTATCAAATCAACAAATCCTTTACTCCATTCTTATGTTAGATTAAAAGGCAACACGAGGAGGGAGTTGAAGAAGTTGGAATGGTCAGTGA